>OY390715.1:43425425-44625425 GCA_959613365.1 Balanococcus diminutus | reverse complement strand
TAGTGTAGGTACCTATACCTAGCGCGAAACTTCCCTTAAGAAAACTAGCAAATAATTTGTAAGTATTTTAAAACGTTTCTTATGTGATCGAGGAAATTTTTTTTAAAAAGTCGTTGAAAGGTAAGTAGGTGTATTTTAAAGGATACCTAGGTATTGTAATTGTATGATAAATGTTTTTTTGCTACCTATTGTTTTTATTTTTATGTTTTTTTTTTCAAATTTTTTGTATAATTTTTTCAACATTCTTATTAAAAATTAATTATTTTCATAAAAAATTTGAAGAATTTTACATCGTACTCATCAGTTGGACGAAAGCATAAAAATTAGGTGCCTAAAAATTTTTACAAGTATTAGGTACGAAATTTATAAAAAATAATTTTCCAACAAATTTCGAAAACAAATAACAATTCTTCAACGAAATTTAGGAGACTTTTTGACAAATTTTGAGTTTTAGTAGAAATGTCAATTTTAAAAAGATTCAGAAAAATTTTAATAAATTGTCAACAGTAAAAATTAGAAAAAAATTCTCTCAAAAAAAAAAAACTTGCATGAGAAATTTAAAACATTTAAAAAAAATTCCTAGCCAAAATTTGAAAGCATAAGCCCAATTGAAAGATTTTACCAGTTTCATGGGCAGCAGCTTCAAGTAAATTTTTTTTATTGTTGCATGTGAAAATAATTTTGCTTCTCAATAATAAAAAAAAAAAAAAAAAAAAAAAAGAGAGAAACAGAATAGGATTTTTTTAGAAAAGTACCTACAGGATGTTTTTTCTCTAAAAAATTACTAAATTTTTTTTCACAAAGAAATGAAAGATTTTTTGCTTCAAAAAATAGTAGAAATGTTTACCCCAAAAAAGTTATTTAAAAAAATTAGGAAATAGTGAAAGATTTTTTTTCCAAAAATATCAAGTTTTTTTTTTTTTTTTTTTTTTTTTAATGAGTCTGAGAAAAAAAGTATACGTACCTAAGTTTTGTCAAAAAATAAATTTTATCTCCTCTATAAATAAAAAACTTCTTTATTAAAAAAAAAAAAAATCTGTAGGAAAAATTGATTTTTTTTCTGGGAGTTATTTTATTCAAGGTGACTCCAAAAAATAAAAGTTAAAAACCTTAGCAACTCGTCAACTCCGATTGAGCTGAAATTTGGCTCATTGAAAGAGTATGTCACTCAGATCTTAGAACAACATTTTTAGCTGTCGAAACTGATTAAGTATTCGATTTTTGGCGAATTTTTGAAAATGACGAAAAAAGCCAATTTTTTACAAAATGCTCCTTCAGCGAGCCAAATTTCAGCTCAGTCGGAGATGAAGAATCGTTAAGGTTCCCTTGTGAGCATTATTTTTGTTCCAAAACAATATCAAGAGAAATTTTTTCCAACTGAGAAATATTTTTACTTTGAAAAGTTGAGAATTTTTCTTTTGATTGAGTCAAAAAATTAAGATCATTTCTCAAAAAAATTGAGATTTTTCCTCAAAGTATAAAAAAGAGAATTTTTTGAGATGAATTTGAGAAATTTTTTTCTCCAAAAAAAGAAAAGAAAAGGGGGTTTCTCTTGATTTTTTTTTTTTTTTTTTTTTTTTTTTTGAAAGAACTGTGATAGGTAGGTAGGTATTGTTTTACATACTTGAAGAATACAAATTTTTGAAAGTAGGTATTTGTTTTTAAAGTACATATGTTCTAAAAATTGTTTTTATTAAGGAAATAAAGAAATCGTTCCTCAACGAATCTTCCTAAAAGTTTTTTGCAAAATTGTAAAGAAATATCTAGGTGAAGTACGACTTTTCAAGGAGTAGGTCGTTTACCTCACAAATCATTTGGCAGCAATGTTTGTTAAAAAACGTTCCGAATCGACTTTAAAGATCCTTATTATAAGGAATTAAGCCTCATTAAATAAGGATAACGAAATCTTGAAGAAAATTTCAAAGTGCGGTTCTCCGCGCGAGGTGAAGCACATACCTACCTATGTGTATTGTAAGAAATTCTATCTACGAGTAGCTGTTTCGGGTTGGAGGTAATCTCAGAATATTTATTTTAAAGCTTCGAATTTGCTTAAAGAAGATAAAATTAAGTATGGTGTCTGGTTTATTCAAAATTACTTTCTTCCTTAATTTCATCTTCCTGAATTTATGCCATCGAATTTTGATAAAATATATAATAAACAAGTATTTGAATGGTAAACTTATCCATCTGTTTTAATTTTGAAGTATTCTAGCCATCGATGATTCTTGAATGGAAACGAAAATTCGTAATTTAATATTATTTTGTACGACTTATTTTAGCCTATAGATAATAGCCCATATTAGTCTTTGAACTAATTTTTTCGGTCATATTTATAAATATACCTACCTAACTATGTATGTACAGATAGGTACACTTATGTACATCAAAGAATTCGCTATAAGGTTGAATTGAAATTAGTGACGTGTAAAGGCAAAGAAAAATAATAAGTTGAAATTGTTACGTATTAGGTAAATTGAAAAATAACTCGGTAAAAAAAGAAGGCTTCGTTTGAAAGTTGTGAAAAAAGTAAATGAAAACAAATTTCTGAAACGCTGTCCTTCCTTTTTTCCGATGCTTTAACAAATTTCCATTAGCTGATATACAGCTCTTATGTAAGATGACATACGAGTTAAGTTTCTAAGTAAATAAAAGTCAAACGCACTCGTAAAAACAGGAAGGCTTATGGAAGACAGAACCGCATTATTTAGTTCTAACCCATTTACTGGGTACTATATACCCAGTCCCACCATGGCTTGTTTTTTTTCTTTTGATTTTCATTGACCAAAATATCTTGGTATTTTTCTTATTGTCACCATATATCTAACCTTTTTTGTCGAGTCTTATTTTTTTTTCTGTTCGCTACGTCGCGTCTCGACGCATCGTTAAAAGTGCAAAGAACTCGTAAAATGAAATTTCTTAAATAAATTACTCAGTTATGCAATAACGTTCATTAATTTTTTCGAGGCTCGCGAAAAAAAATCGCATTTCAATAAAGTTTCAGTCTTATGGAAAAATTAATAAAGTTGAGAAATTAAACTTATTTTTTTTAGAAGTTTGGTGAAATAAAAACGACGTTTTACATTTTTTTGTCATTTTTTTTTTCTTACGAGAAGCTTAAAACGTTGTTGTATTCTTTACCTTTTTCCAGTTTTAATCTCTTCCTTTGAACAGGTGGTCTTAATTCGCGTCGCTTAGTATTGCGTGTTAATTAAAATAGAAACAAAAAATAGCTATACTGTGCAATGTCTTAATTACTTTAATGCACTGGATTTGAAATGGTTAAACAGTTAGCATTTGTTAGTCGAGTGTTTGCCTGGGAAATATTGATTTTTTTTTTCTGTAAAATAACAAAGGAAATGTTATGTTGGAATTACAAGTGAAAATTAGGAAGTAAAATTCGGTTGGTTTGTAATTCACAAAATAAAAGAAGGGCTGTGCAGCGACGAGACAATTTTAGTTGCTGCTATGATTTTATACGCGTTTGCTGTGGGTTCGTGTACTAAATTAATGCAAAAATACGAACAGTAATAAAAATGACCTATCATCAGGGATTGTTTTTGGGTTTTACATTAAAAGAAAGGGAATGGCAAATTCTCGATTCAAAAGTTGAAAATTACAAAAATCATTTTGTATTTTATTATAATGTATTTCTATTGCAAAATTAGTGTTCTAAAATTACGACGGATTAAATTGTGGGGCCTACGACTGCGCACTAAGGTGTCCATTATTTAATTTTTTTTTGTAATTGTGAAAGCGAACCACCTACATGTTTCTTTATTACCTAGAAATTATTATTCTAAGATTTTTATCGATTTTTGAAATGAAATTCCCCCTCTCCCTCCCCAACTAGAGAGCTAGCATTAGGTTTACATAAAAATTTTACGTCGAACAAATACGATTTTTACCACGCTTTTATATACTTGGTATGTATGTATGTACTAGGGGGCTTCGCCCCCTGGCCGCTTCGCGGCCCAACCCCCACGGCGGTTCGCTTCGCGAACCGCCCTTGGGGGCTTCGCCCCCAAACCCCCATTTTTCTCGCTTCGCTCGCTTTTTTTTTCAAGCACAAGCGTGTTGAAAAAAACCGTAAAGATCAGAATGATACAATTTAACGCATTTACGCGTGGACCAGTGTAGCATCAACGGAAGGCAAAATTCCACAACATTCCTAAACGCCGCTTATTTTCTAAAATATCTTTCGTAATTGGGGGATTGTTTACGAAGGGAATTTTTAAAATTTTCACCCATACTTTCTGTTGTGAAATGGCAGATGTGATTTTTTTCAAAATTAAAATTGAATCACGGAAACTTGAGATGGCAAAATTTTGGTTTTTATTTAATATAATGATTACCTCCCTACCTATGGGACTAAAAAAGTTCAAATTTTCTAGGTATGTTAAGCAGAGAGTATAGGACAAATTGATGAAAAACAAAATTTGTCCTATGGAATTTTGATGAAAAAAAATTTTGAATTCAAGCGCAAACGTTTTGAAAAGAAAAACCGTTACACGTAGCACGATTCAATGTGTAGTGCCGACGCGCCGACGCGCGCCTACGCGGATATGCGCACACAACATTACCACAACATTTCGTAACGCGGCGTTTTGAAAAAAATATCTTTCGTCATTGCGGGGTTCTTTACGTGCGGATTTTTTGGAAATTTTTATACAAACTTTCTGCTTTGAAAAGGCAACTGTGGATTTTTTCAAAATTAAAATCGGATTATTGGAACACGAGATAGCAAAATTTTGTTTTTATTAAATACCTCCCCCCCTATGGGGGCAAAATTGTTCAAAAATGGCCTAGGTAATAGGGTACAGTATGAAAAAAGTTGTTGTGGTCATAATTTTGAAAATTTCAGAAAATCACAACATTGGTATCGAAATGTAGGTTTTCGAGGCCGCTGAATTCGATTTTCGGACTTAAATTTACCCTTGACCCCAAATTGGACCCCTATGAGGGGGTTCCATTTTGAAAATTTCAAACTTCACAACATTGATATCAAAATGTTGGTTTTCGAGGTAGCTGAATTCGATTTTCGAACTCAAATTTACCCCTGACCCCAAATTGAGCCCCTATGAGGGGGTTCAATTTTGAAAATTTTCAAATAAAATATTTTCAACGACAAAAAGAGTTAAATAAAAATGTAAAAATTTTTTTAAAAACTACGCTTTTATTTAAAGTTGGTCACTTTGTAAAATGTTATTCATAGGGAAAGAGTAATGCCTTAAAAAACAAAAAATAAAATTTACTTGAATACAAAAATGTGTCATGAAAATTTTTTTTTCAAAAATTTTAATGATGAAAAGCGTGGTGGGGTGTGCGAGGAGCAAACGAATACCTTTTCGATTAACGCCCCACCACGCTTTTCATCATTAAAATTTTTGAAAAAAAAATTTTCATGACACATTTTTGTATTCAAGTAAATTTTATTTTTTGTTTTTTAAGGCATTACTCTTTCCCTATGAATAACATTTTACAAAGTGACCAACTTTAAATAAAAGCGTGGTTTTTTAAAATTTTTTTACATTTTTATTAAATTATTGTCTTTTAGTTTTTCTGTAGGCGGCATATCTTCTTTTTTTTCAAAAATTTCCATCATTTCTTTTTCTTAATTTTTTCCTCCAAACATTGCCACGCAAAAATAAATTTTCAATTTGAAAATTAAATTTTTGACAGGAGATGGAAAAATGGACAGTTTTTTAAATTATTGTACTTCCCAAAATTTGTACACATTATTTTTTTAATCTTTTTTTTTTATACTTCATCAAACAAAAATATTTCAAGTTGAAAATTACAAAATTTTTGATTTTTTTTTTTTTGGCAACGAAGCTTAGATGAAAAATTAAAAATTGATCTCGACAAAGGAAAAAGAATTATTTGAAAAATTTCATTATTAGGTAGTTATATTTTTAGATCCGAAAAATTCTGAGAATTTTTTTCGGTGCAATTTGAAAAATTTTAAGGCGTTAAAAAAGTAAAAAGTCCGTCTAATTTTTTTTTAAATGCTATTAAAAAGGTTTTTTTTTCAATTTTTTGTGAGAAAGTTTTCAAAATTCTTCAATGAGAAATTTTTTAAGTGTCAAGTTTTTTAAAAAAAATTGTTCTTTTTTCAAAATTTTGTCCAAAAACAAATGTGGTAATACATCTTTTGTGTTAATAATGAAATTTTTCAGCATTTTGATCGAGTTGAAATTTTTTAATGTTGACTATGAGAATGATTTTTCGTCCTCAAAAGAATTGTGAAACACTTTTACGAATATTCCTAAAAATTTGTGGAAATTTTTTGCTCCCAAAAGCAAAAACTGAGGTTTTTTTTAATGAGACAAAAAATCTCAATTTTTTCTCACAAACGTTGAAAGATTATTTCCTTCAGAAAATTCAAATGAATGAATGATTCTTTTAACCTAAGAATTTTTTCATTTCAAAAAAATGGTAAATTTTTCTAGGTTGACTGGGTAGTAGATACAGAAAAATGGAAATGAACATTATTTTTTATTGCAAAATATTGGGAATTTTCTTCTCTGTAAAAACATTGATTTTTTCCTTTAAAAAAAGTTGTGAGTTTATCTCAAAAAATTAAAAAAATTTTGACTTTTTTTTTTTACGTTGGCTGAAGTAAAAAAATTAAGAAAAAATTGAAAGTAAAATTTTTATTCTTCAAAAAATTGGATTTAATTTTTTTTTGTCTGGAAAAATATAAAAATCTTTTCACCTATTTTTTTCTTTAAAAAATTAGCATTTTATACGTTGACTCAAAAATAAGTACAATGAGCATTATTTTTTATTCCGGGAAAATTCGGATTTTTTCCTCCAAAAATTGGGGATTTTTTCTTTCAAAAAATTGGAAATATTGTTACTTTAAACAAATTGGCAGCTTTTCACCCCCCCCCCCCCAAAAAAATTGAAACAAGAAATAATTATTCGGATTGTTTTTCAAAAAAAGAAAAAAGATAGATTTTTTGGATTCCACAGAAAAACATAGTTCGCAATAGTATTCGAATTAAGACATTTCCTACATTGTAGAACACATCTATAAATCAGAAACAACTTCAGGTCGTCAAAATCTAACGTGTTGTTTTGCAAATACCCACGTATATAATATATCGTATATGCCAGGATCAGTTAAAAATGCTTGTGTTACATCAGATTAGGTAGGATCCTATGACGTGTTTTATGACTTATATGACGTCTCTCTTATTTCGGAAGAATACGCTCGCATAAATTCCAACCGATATGTCTGTTTTATTATGCAATCACCCAATGTAACAAAAAAAAAATACAATCAGATTACATTTCTATAGATATATTCTCTATAGTCGTGCTTTTTTCGATGTTGCATGTTCTGCGAAATAACCTACATTTTTCGAATAATTCAGAGGAGAGTAAAGTTGATGAAAAGTTTCATTGATATTTTCACAACAGCAATATTGTTGACAGATGAAGATGATGTACGCTGTACTGTATAAGTTGACAAAAGTTTGCTGAAAATATATGTTAAATTATTAAACACCGTTGAAGTTATTCTATTTACTGTCAAAATATAAGTGTTCGTTTAAATAAAGCGATATAAAATTATGTTGAAAGTTTAGATCAGTTAAGAAGTTCAAATATTTGAGAAATATTATATTAACCGAGTAACATTTTGCTGTCATCGTGGCTTTTTTCCATCAAGACAACCGTAGTAAGAGAGATACAAAAAAGTTTCGTATTCGCTGACGAGCAAAAAATGACGAATGCGCATCTGCAGAAAAATTACATTTGTAGAATGGAATTTTATCGAATAATGTAATTACGAGTGCTTTTTTCGCGTATTTTGGTTTAACTAAATTGCGAATAGTTTAATAATTGTAATGGTATTTAGACTCGAATAATTTTTTTTCTGGAAGTTTAATTGAAGTAGGTACTTGATGAGTAGGTTGGATGCAGCTTTTCTTTAAACGTTCCTACGTAGTCCAATAATTTTTTTTTTTTTTTTTTCGTCATTTACAAATTAAAAAATCTTTAAATATGACGCACACAAATGAGATGGTAAAAAAGTAAACAAAACATTGTGCCTTTTTAACTCGGGGAAAAATACGGTATTATTCGAATAATGAACGAGATTCATTCATCTGCAATAAAAGAAGCGGTTGTCTTCTATGCATTTTCCATTTGTGGCAAAAATGTTGGTTATTTTCTTTCAGAAAGCGATACATTTTATCAACTCACGAATTACTATTAGCTCTCAGCACGCTACCAAACTTGAGAATTGTCTTATATACGTCACTACATTTCTTAAAATTATCATTGTTAGTTCCTTCACGTACTGGCGAATCCTCTATACATTGGCAACATTGCATTGTAGAGCTCGCCATTTTGATTTTTTTTTCTTGATTTTATTTGAGATCTTTTACGTGATATGAAAAAAGCCCATTACTGTTATTAAACGTGTAATTTATTTTCAAAAAAATGAAAAGCTTGATTTTCAAACTTTTATTTCATCGTTTTACGATTTTATTATGTATACGTTTTTGTATTTTCTGACGCATGGTGATTGCTATATTATGTTCTTTTTTTCTCCTTCGTATTTTCTTTCTCGTCGACTGTCGCGAATATAATAGGATTTAACGATAGGTACCTATATTTATAGGTACTTTATCAAAAACTCAGAAAAGTACATTGAACACCTCTTTATACATCGAGTAAGGGTATCAATTTTGAGAACATATTCAAAATTCTATACAATATTGTACTGTTCGACTCATCGAAAATATTTTATAATAAGTATGTTTAGGACTCGTTCGTAAGTACTTGTCACGTGTAAACATCTGAATAATATTCCACTCGAGTTTTTTTTTTTTTTTCATATCCCTTGCCTTGAGTATTAATTTTTCTTTCGAAGCTCTATTCAAAAATGAAACAAAAGAGGCCTATGCCGTTAATAAATGATTGAAAGTTGATGGTAAAATAGCGTTGTAAGATAATCGAATCGGATGTCACTCGGTGTCGCAAATTATTTGTCCACATTGAGTGGTCACGATATAAAAAAAAAAAAAGATGAAGAAAAAAGATGAGCTGCAACTTAGTATCTACGATATCACGTGTCCTATTCGAGTGGATTTTTTCGTAATTGATGAAACAACCATAACCAATAAAGTTAGCTTCGCGATGGTGTTTTAATGGTCGGGGCGTTTTTATGGATGGGATTATTTGCGGTTTCGATTGATACGACGTTTTTTGAGAGCTCTTTAAGTTAAGTTGTTGAAACGCGCCAAACAGAAACTGCAAAGAATTGTTTCAAACGAATTTTATACCAAAGAGATTTGGTTGGCAGTATCGAAAATGTAGGCGCTAATAGGCCTACTTGCAGGATGGTTGTGATTTATATATGCGGTATCTCTTATATGATATTTGAAAGAGGCCTACATTCTCAACTCTCAAGTATTTATCTAATAGGATGATGTTTGAGTTGAGTTTATTTCATACGGATAGAATAACCGCAGACTCAGCAAAGTCCTTTATTCGAAACTGGAATCATTCCGGCATAAAACGTAATTAAACTTCGCTAATAGCTTTCAGCTTCAAGTGTTTCGAATCTTAGATATCGTAGATGCTTGTTTACTCTCGTATATATTTGCTACACCTTACGAGAAAAGGTGCGTTTGTGCGGTGAAATATCGGCGTTCTACTTTCTCGACACGTAGTATATATTTTGAATGCGAATTTTTTCGCAATATTCGGTAGTGTGAAAAATTTGCCCACGTAATGGAATCATTTGATTACATGCATGCGGCGTTTTTACTATATCTATCTATCGTTTTATAAACATTATTTTTCCTGGTTGTTCACTTTTTCCCACCGGAATCGTCTCGCCGATATTATCAAACTGATGAGTTTTCTACACTTAGGTAGATAGATTCGAGTCAGCTGTATCGATCAGTATAAACCAAAGTATCTCGGAGTCGTTGTTTCAACTTCGCGTTAAGAATACGAGTATTAGCAAAGAATGAATACAGCGTTATTCCTTTGTTTACAAGAGAGAAAAAAGTTCAAGTATCGATGCATTTATATATGCGCGAACAATAATTATATAGGATATAGGATGTCTCCAGATGACGTCATATACCTACTTACCTTACACGAACCAGTAATAGACATCATAAATAATTGGTCTTTCGATGTGGTTCGTTTGTTTTAAGTAATTTCATTCAGTCTCGACAAAGGTGTCTTCTGCCATACTGTACGTTCGAGAGAGTTGATAGTGTGCAATAATGTCTTATCAATTAATGAATCATCGCATTATACTAATTTTGTTTTCATTATTGCGCATTAAGTAAAGCATCAAAATGTTGAAATTTTCCAGGAAATAATGAAATTAACTATTTTGTTTAAAATAAAGTTACTTATCTAGATTATTGGACGATTTCTCACACAGATATAAATTTTAGCGCAGAGTTTAGAAATGAAGCACCTAGATGATAAGATTGAAGAGGGGGTAAATCATTTTTTTCATTAATTTTTCTATTATGTACTTATGTAGGTAAGTAAGTACATGAAGAGCGGACTTGAGGATGATGTCAACTCCTGAAATTGCAGTATTGGAGTTAGAGTTCAGTTTTGACTTCTTCGGTCAGAGTTGAAGAATTATACTAAAGAAGTTGTAAAACTTGAAAAATAATTTTATTTTCAGTTGAAAAAAAAAAAGGTTTTGGTAAAGATTTAATTTTCTTCTTTAAAAATTGGAAAAAAATAATACATAGGTATCTATTTCTTTACAGAATTTTTTTCAAAAAAATTGATTTTTGGGGGGGAAAATAGTACTTACCTACTTATCTATTTTATGTACTTTGTCACTTTTGTTCAACTTTCTTTTTTTTTTTGTTAAAGTTGAAATTTCTATTAATGTTTGACTGTCATTCGCTCCCTTCCTTGAAAACTGTAGGTACAGCACTATAGTTTTTTTTTTGTTAAAATGCAAAGTTAAAATACTATGAAGTTCCGACATCCCCCCTAAAAGTAGATAACCCTAGCCCCCGTCTGTTGATCACTGATCAGTCGTCGACGTGTAACATTATATGCACTTATTAGGGTGGTTCGTGGTGGTTCATAATTTCACTTTTTTTCAACGTGTCAAAAGTTGGCTCTAGTGATGGGCCCGCATGATTTAAAAAAAAAAAAAAATTAGCTCCATCTTCAATGCTATGTTATTACTTATTAGGTATCATCTTTTGCAATTTTATTCAAAATTGTATTTTTAAAGTTTTATTTGGAACTAATTTATCACAATTGTTTTATAAATGATTTTTTTAAATTTTGTTCAGGATAAATATTTTTTTCAAAATTTGATTCATAACTGTATTTTTAGTTTATTCACTTGAAAAAATTGATTCAAGTTTAATTTGAATTCAAATTTGGTTTAAAATTAAGTTTGTTCAGAGAATAATTTTTTTTTGATATTTCTGAAAAAGTGGAACAATTTCCAATTTTTTTATAGTTATGTGATTTTTTTTCAAAAATTATTTTTTTTGGAAGACTGTAACTCAAAAATTTCCAAATTTTTTGCAAAACAAATTTTGTTAAAAAACCATTGTAAATTTTTGTAATTTTTTTTTTCTTCATTTTTTACAAATAAGTACCTACTTACTGTATTTTTCAAATTTTTTCAATCAAAATTAAATGTTGGTTTGCCTAATTTTTCAAGTTTTATTCCAAATTTAAAAGTTCGTTTAAAAGTAAATTTTTTAACATAGAATAAATTTTTTCAATACATTTGTTTAAAGATTTTATTAAAAGTTATATTTTTCAAGAAATAATTCTCCAAAAACTTCTATAAAGTATGATTTTTCAAGGGTTTTGTATGAAAATTTTTTTATTGAAAATTATATTTGGTATTAAATGAAATTTTTAAGCATAAAATGTGTAACATTTGGTTAAAAAACTGAAATAAAAATCTAGAATGAAAAAAAAAAAAAAAAAAAAATGGAATAAAGTTGGCTGCGAACATACTTACTTACATATTTTTATCCAAAAAATTGTCATAAATGTTGTGTTTTTTTTTGGGGGGGGGGGGGAGGAGGGGGGGATGGAAATACATTTGAAACAGACAAATATAAAATTATAACAAGAAATACATTTGATCAAAAAAAAATTTTTTCATTCCAACTGATTTTTAATTTTTTTTTCAAAAAAACGTTAAAAAAGAGGTTTTTATGTTCCCTTAAAAACAGACGCAAAGATAAAAAATCACCAAAAATCGTATTGTTGGGGAGAAGTATGTATGTATCGTATATTGTATTAACGACTATTTTTCTAAACAATTTTGAAGAAAAAAATCAATTCTAATTTTTTGATTTTTTTTTTTTTTTTTTTTTTTTTTTCCTAATGAAAAGGGACTCTCATCACTGAACAGATTTTTTTTGAAGAAAAATTTTTAGGGAGTTGATTTACACCAAACAAATTATTTTTAGATGGCCAACCCTTGAAACTTCAAAAATAATGAAAATATAAACCACCCTAATACTCATCTTGCTGTAGGAAATCGATTATTTTTTTTAAGTTTTGAAATAGAAAAACTAAAAACATGCTTTTAGCATCGAGTAGGAAATGTAATTAGAAATACCTTCAAAGCCAAACCACATCATTATTCTCTAAATTTAAATCAACCAAACAGTTTTGTCCACTTTTCTCTTAACAATTATGCAAGCCGAAAATCTTGTAACATGCTGGCTTATACGTAAAAGTACCAGCTTGAATTGTTCGTAAATAGTTTTCAAACACCCGGAAAACGAAGCTGAACAGGTTTTTTTTTAAATTGAAAGATTTTTGAGAAACGAGTTAAGTGGGATATGGTAGACGAAAGTAGGTATAATACCTACTGCAGTATCATATACGGTATTCATCATAGAAAAAAAATTAAGCACTCTGGGTTAAATTGAAAAATTACGCCAATTTCTTTCGAGACGTTGAAAAATTATCAATGTCAGGAGATATCATCGAGAGATTTAGAATTTATTAAGGAAAGCTCATTACTTTTATCATATTTCCATGTTGTAAGCTGGAAGAATTAAATTACCCTACCTACTATTTGAATGAGATATACGCGAGGTGGAGTCGAAGTTGAAGGGAATTATTAGCTGAAGTTTGCCTTTTTTTTTATAATACTTGCACCGATTAGACGCGGAAATCTAGAATGGTAGATGTGATGTATTCTGATTATAGCATCGAATCACTTATTTCTTCGACGTATATATTCAAAAACGAGTGCAGTAAGCACTAAAAAAATTGTCGACGATGTCGAGAACATGAAAACTCTCGCAGTATTACAACTTTAAAACAAAATTAAAAGTTTTTAGAGTTTTTTCCCTGCTTGTTTTCCTGCTGGAGTTAAGTAACTATATTCTTTTCCATTTTCTTGAATTCTGTTTCAATTAAAGTATAGTAGTATGTGTGTAAGTTTAAAAATGTTTAAAAGTTAAACATTGTTCGTCAGTTTAAAAATGCTTTCTAAAGTATTAAAATTTCAGCAAGAATACAGGAATTTGCGATTTTTATCCAACCACATGGTGGAAATTATTTCCTTATTTGCGCGACTTCTTTTACGAAAATATGCCTGCTGAAAATTAATTACGTTTTAAAATATTTTATCTAACGTTACGCTCTAAGGGTTCGATACAACGGGGCTGCGTTGAATGGTATTATCAGTGATTAGTTGTAAGGCAAATTCGCGATTTATGAAAATGTGTTATGCGAATATACACCTTGTTTTGTTGCTAATTTTATAAAGAAGAATTTGAGAAATTGTTTGGAAAATTACAAAGATTTAATTTCTGGTTCAGGTTCGTGTTCGATTATGAATTTGTTTGATTCTTACACTGATCTGATTATTTAAGTAGGTACCTAGGTATTTTTAAATTAGGAATTGTACATGGCTTTTGTTTTATGGTTGTGGCATTCCAGGAGTGTACACTAAATTCTGGGTTCAGTCTATGTCTCTGTTCAATTTCGTTTTTGTTTTTTTTTTGAAGTTGAACTTTTTTAGTCGCTTTATTCAACTTCAGATTGCGGTAAAATTGTTGCAAAAATCTTGCATTACGAAATGTATTATGGATATGGAAGCACTTGAAAAATTAAAACTGGTTGGGCAATATATGATCCAAAAGTGAGGTGACAGAGACTTCTATACTGGACAGGAAATATTTTCAAGTCTTATTCTTCAAAATTTATTACCTACTTGGAATTTTTCAAGTGTATTTTTTCAATTACAAAAAAAACTGTTATAATATTTGGAGATAAGTATAATTATTTATTGACATCAATGATTTGTTGCTTTGATAAATAATTTTTGGTTGTTAAATTTCATGAGAAAAAGAAGTTTCACTTCTATTTTATGTACACCAGATAAGCATGTAACTCCCCCCGCCCTTCTTAACAGGACCAGTGCTCTATTTTAGGTTTCTTTAAATGTCTTGAGTTTTTTGATGAAGCAATATTGTTCTTTATTTCCTGTTAATAAGTATTTCAGTTCTAGTTTAGAATCCTGTGAAAACACTCTCAAAGTTTTTTCTTTATGAATGACACTACACCGATCCTTAAATCATCGCATCACTTACACGACCTACTATATTTTGTCATAATGTCAACCACTCCAATTGGAATGACGGTACAAGACAGAATATGCAAAGAGATAGTTTGGTCGTGTCAGCGAAGGCTACGAGTAAAAGTTACCTTTCTGAGTTGATGAAAATACATTTGACATTTTATATTGAAAATGGCATTTTATTTAAATTTTGTCACATCAAAAGCTTATTTAAAATCATCGAAATAAGGCTGTGCATTACTTTATCGAGATAGTTAATCTGTATTCATGAATAGAATTCAGTCGATGGGTTTTCTCGTAGGTTAGGTAATAATCAGTAGGTTTATGGTATTCAAGGTAAGGGTGAATATGACTGAAGATGAAATTACTTCAGTCTATAGAACTATTATTGTCGCAAATGAGATTATATTTGATCGATGTCAATTAGGTATGATCTATATATTATACAGGTTGTCCGGCGAATGGTCTGCCAAACTTGAAATTGGGATATAACCGAATATGGCTAGTAAAAAACTCAATAATATACACATATTGCCCAACTTTGAAAAATGTTTATTTACCAAACAAAATATGTTGACAACACTGCGTCCAAAAAATTTCAACACTGGCAGTGGATAGAACTTCGAAAAAGCAAAAAAAGTTATAATCACGTTGGCATGCCTATTTTTAAAATTGAAGGAGTTATAGCAACATGAAGTTCATGTCAAAAATATTGCCTACCTCAGTTTTAACGGTGCACACTGGTAATACACGAAAACTTCAAAATTCCATCAAAACAATACATGAAATAGGTGTAACTTTTTGAGAGGAACAAAAAAAGTTATGTGAAGTATTTTCCTATTTTTGAAAATGAAGGCGCTATGGAGTCTTAAACTTAGAAAGTATGAATTTTAAAAACTTTGTAGCCCCTTCATTTTCGAAGACAGACAAATTTTTCTTATACCTATAGTTTATTTTCTTCTTTTCAGAAAGTTATACCTGTTTCATGGATTGTCTTGACAAAGTTTTGAAAATTTTGTTGACTACTGCCCCTTCAAAATCGTGATAGGCATCATAATTAGTACATAACATTTTTTGTTGGTGGTACTCGGTATATCAAAATTTCAAGTTTTTCAGACGATTCGTCGGAGACCCTGTATATAGGAAATTCTATTGGACCTTTTTTTCTTGAACCAGATCTTCATCCTTTCACAATTAGTACGTGCAAAAAGTACAAAAGTAGATAGGTATCTATAAAATTATGGAGTAGAAAGGCGTGAAAACTTATTAAATTTAATAAAAAGATTCGTAGTAATTTGTATTTCGTCGAATAAGTCCTCATGGAGATCTTACAGTATACAAGTTGGTCTATTGTTTGAAAACAGCACAGCATACCTAAATCTATTGTAATAAAAAGTTGTCTGATCTATAACCAACATTTTGCACGACCATATTTCTGGTATAAAAGTTTTTCCTCATTTATGAGTTTTATAAATTAACCAAAATGTTACAAAGTTTAACATTCAGTTTCCGAGAAATTTATTCCGCTTCAGGGAAATTATAAATTATGTAATTAAAGTTTTCAGCCTGGCTGCGCAAGCATACCATGGACTGTATTTTTTGATTTCGATGTCAACAACATCTCTTACTTCGAGGCGATAACTTATAAACTTTTGTGTAGTTATAATTTTGGTCTGTTTTCTGTCTATATAGGAGAGTAAATATATTTTCGTAGGTATTAGGTATACCGGGGTATATAATATTTCCACGTTAACAGGGCCTTATTTCGTTTTATTATTACAAATTTTCAATTATAACGCTCAACCGCAGTTGAGGTAATTTTGTAAAATTATCTAATGAAGAACGAAACCCCGAGGGTCTGGTTTTCGGTGCTGGACAAAAATTCACCGCACCTATCTAATAAGTATAGATAAATGAACATATAGTATAGTTTATACCTACATATATAAACTACGAGGTCTGGCTACGAAGTAATGATACAAAATTCATAAAAAATAGATTTTGGAAATTTAATCAACTTTGATGTTATCACCTTATAAGTAGTACCCTTCTACAACTACACACAAATTTTTGTGGATTTTCCAGTTTTATTAACCCCTCTGGAGCGCCTAAAGTGATACCCCCTCAAGCTGCCTCGTTACAAATTTTTGAACGACTGTCGCGCCCAGAAAATATGTTCCTTTTACGACTTATTCGAACCGAGGGAATAGAAAAAAGTCACAGAATGATAGATTGAGGGGTTGGGGGTTGGAGTGCCATAGGAACGTCTCTGGAGGTCAAAAATTGTGTCGAGTAGAAGGCAGGAGGGCAAGGTGCATTATTGTGATGGAGGATTCAAGTGTTCACAACGTCTGGAGGGACTTTCAGGACCCCTAGTCGAGCACTTTGGGGTGGAAATGGGTTGGTCACGTCTACCCTGGTGTAACGAACTGGTTAGGCACCAATCTTGGTGAATAAGAGTGCGCACGCGCTGCGCATTCTTGTTTGTTTGAAGTTTATACGGATTGTCACTTCGCGGCTCACCCTAAGGTGCTTTTTCGATCGTTTTTAAAATTTTTATGTTTTTGGAATATCCGAGTATGACTCAAGACTTCATCACAAACCATTTTTACCAATTTTTTGCTTTGAAAATTACCCGCACAGCAATTTGAAATTACCTAGATCAATTTTTCGAAATTACCTAGACTCATTTTTGTAACGAGCACCACTGTCATGTTCTTACAAAACGCAAAAGTTCTGGAGAACAAATGATGCCACGAAGGTCTCCAATGTGTCTATCGATAAAGAGGGGATAGAGGATCACGCTTGCGAAGTTTTGGGTTCGCAGTGTTACCACAAGCGCGGCAAAAAAATCAGTATCATTACTTCGTAGCCAGACCTCGTATACAACAATAGCTCAAGAGTACGTAGTTTTCAACCGATCGTAGAATAAGTTTCGAAAAGATGAAAATAACTGAAATTAATTCTATCGATGTATTCTCTTCGTATTACAATATAATTTTGATATTCTGTTGATTTGAAATTGCACGTACGTTCAGCAACCCGAAGCTGAGCAAATGAATACAAAATTGATAAATATATTTTGCATAGTAAAGGGCAATATGTGAAAAAGTTGCAAAATTGATGTTTCATGTATCGTCAGTTTTATATGAAGTATAAAGTAGTTTGTCTATAACCTCTGCCAGTATCTATACTATATACCTACCACCTACAACCTACCTACTGTGTAATACATAAAATGAAAAATACCATTGATGAGTTTTTTCCCCATTTTCGTTCATCTCGTGTTACGTGACGACGCTGATGAGATGCTGCACGATACGTTATGTTGGAAAATTTTCGATAGTAATTTATCGAATTATGTTCGAATGTAAAGTGGAAAACGTATACGTAGATATCTATAAGTGATGTAAGTATGAAAAATTTATCGTTGAAACGAGCTACAACAAATGCTAAAGGTCGAAAATTGATATGTATAACGTAGTCGATGTATTTCCTCTTAAAATAGATATGCAGTTGTACATGTACACGCTTAGTCGGAAAAGTGGGTACGCTGAGTACCTACATTGCAATTCGAAAATTTAAAATGAATTTTCAAGTGGACTGTCTGTATAGGTTGCTATTTCACGTTCGCATTTGAAATCAAAAGTCAATACTTACAATTTGAACAACGGTCCTAAAAATATCTTTCTAATCGTTTTAATATGGTATCCTTCTCAAACAAAATAAAAAATAAATGAATCAAAGATTCATACTATTGTAAATTGCTGTAAGGTTTCGCCGAATGAAATTCGTTGATTGTTTCAAATTGTTGATTTAATCTGTGTCCTATTCGAACACTTATCAATAAATCACGTTCTTTCCGTTTTATAAATAATAAATATTTTGGTCCACTATCATGTACATTGTACACCACTTCGCTGGCTCAAACATATTGAATTTATTGCATTCTCGTTGCTATATAATAATATGTTGTATCAGCAAATTAAGAATGAATGTGATTCGTTTAAAAGGGGAAAATACGAACGGCCGTGATTTATTTGTTTCATCTTTTAAAAAGGGATGAATTTTGTCGAACCTACTGTTTTATTTTTCAGTTTGAAGACAGTTGAAAATCAAACATTTTCAAAATATTCCAGTTGTCTTGTATTTTTAAAATGCACGCTGCGTTTTTAATCGGTTCTGGTATTATGACAGGGGTGCTATTTGAATTATAATTTTAAGACTGGATTTTTTTTTGTAAACCTTTTTTAAAGCGAAATTTGAAAAAAAAAGTAAGTTTGTTCTAACTGTAAAGAGCGATTAGAGCATAGCTGGGTAAGAATGAAGAATCGACCCCAGGCTGCAATTCTTAAATTAAGTGCCTGAAGTTGAACTTTAATTATGGTCTAAAAAATCAATTATGAAATTTTTAGCCCCGTTCCTTAATTAATCACAATTTTCCCATTTTTCCCTCCAGCGAGGTGATAAAATTTTCGTTAAAAATTTTCATTTTCTACAATTATTATTAAACGAATTTTTTCAAACTTACAAAGCTGATAAATTCCATCAATTAAGTGCCCTGTTATTTTTAGAAAATTTTCTGATTTTTTTCGAATGTTCCTTTGGTATGAAAAATTGAAAATATACATTTCAAGATTACAAATGTTTTTTCACACCTGCAAAAAATTGAAAATATTTAAATATTTCTAAAATAATTAAACACAAAAAAAAATGTGAAGAAAAATGTGCAAGTAGGTAGAATTTCATGATAAAATTTATCAAAGGAATTAATTCAGAAAATAATTTAAAATATTTCATTAAAAATTGAAAAAAAAAAATTCAAAAAAAAAAAATTCAAAACTAAGTATAAGAAAATAATTAATTAATAAAAATCGGGGTTTCCAACGCATATATGTATGTGTCAGTTTTTTTTTTTTTTTTTTTTTTTTTTAATTATTGGGGGAGGGGTCTAATCGAAATGTTTGTAATAACCAAAATTATTTCTAAGACTTCAAGCTACAATTTATGTTGAAAAACTTTTTCAATTGGCTCCTCCCTTCTTCCTCCTTCTAATTTTTTATTAGTATCTGCAGGGGTTATGCAATATTGGTGGGGAAGGAGGGATCCAGTTGAAAAAATTTTCAAGCAAAAGTTGTAGCTTGAAGTCTCAAAAATTTTGTGTATTACAAAAATTTCTATGAGACCCTTTCCTCCCCTCCAATTTTGAATATCAAATATCTAAGAAGTATTGGACTTGAAAAATAATTTCTCGATTCTGCTGAAGCTTTTACATGTGAAGTACATTTATATGTAAAGCATGTTTAAATATGAATTTTAAACTCTTTTGTAATATTGAAGGAGGTTGTGGGTACCCAAAATACGTAGCTTTATTCTGGTATTTTAAAAGAAAATTGCAAGAATTGGGGAAAATGAACAGTCGGGTGAAAAAATATTTTTAAATTTTTGTACCAAACTTTGATTTTTTTTTTTTTAAATTCTATGAATATCAAGGTAAATACGTCAAAATTTGCCACTCCCAAAAATTTGCTGCTCTAGGCTTTAGCCTATACTGAACCTATGTCTAAATCCCGTCCTGCCTTTTGTCCTGCTTTGCGTTACATCAGTAATGCCAGTATTAATTTATAGTAACTGCTAGATTAGTTGGTCAACGATGATTATTTTCTAAAAGTATTGTTATTTTTTGTTTTAGGTAAGTGTTCCCGTATTCATACAATTATTGACAGCAGTATTTTTCAATGATTTTGTCGAAGTGATTAACCTTCCTACTTATGGTAAGAAGAATTCCAAAATCTGTTTTGCATTTAAACTTCAAAACATCAGCAAAACAATCATTCACATTCATCGAAGATAATATAAGTATACTTATGTTAGGTATGACTAGATTTATCGTGTTGTACCTGTGAAAAATACGCAGCATATAAGGTACATCGATGTATTCCTTTAGCTCGATGCGTATGTGCACGTGTAATCTATTGTAAGCTTCGAACATATTTTTCTCCTCTCAAAATGGATTTAAAACTTTTCGCAATTCTGAACTCTGAAGTGATGAGCTTTCCTTCATTTCTATTCTTTGTGTAACTACGTTTATATTTTTACGCAAGAAATTTTGATCCATGCTTATTCTCGATGTATAGTAATAGTAAGCAGCTTATATTTGTAGGTAGCGTTGCTGTGATAAAGATCAAATAATTGCTCGCTCTGGGAATCAAACAGCAATTTGGGATGAATTAGTTTTTCGAGACAGTGTGAAAAAGTTTTTTACGCGAGAAAAAGTTTATAATTTTCATTTTAGTTTGTATGTGAGGATGTTACGTGATTTGTAAAATTGATTTTGTTTTCAAAAACAGCGCACAGTAAACGTGAAAACTGAAAACTTGACTTCTGAATTTGCACCTACGTGAGCCAAAATTTAGAATTTTATTGTTATCAGAATGAAAAGGTAATATATTCTTCCCCTTTTTTTTCTGCAATATAGAGGCCTATGCTTCTTCAATACGGTGGTAAGGTACTATGTACTATGTAGATATTTCCCATCTATCTCGAATTTTATATGTATGCTGTGGAAAAACAATCCTTGCGAATGATTTTTCCTTATTGTCCTTTTTTAAAAATAAATCAAAAGACAGAAAAAGATCATCCCTCGGTATCATTAAGTTCAAACAGGTACCGCGATACTTGTTCGAGTGTAAATAATCAACGTTTGTTTGTTTATTAAATTTTCATTCGCGTGCTTATCTTTTTCTCGGTATTTAAAAGTGTTGAAAAAAAAAGCGCGATAAGCTATTAAAACCTTCTGCATACCTAGGCTTCGGCTTGAGCACGTGCAGCGAATTCCGATGAAAGCATTTTTCTAGCCAAGTGTTTGTCGTCGGAATCATTGCCCGGGTGACATCTGTTTTATCTGCTGAGTTGTTGTGTAAAAGAGCAGGTACTTATTTCAAGTATGCAAAATGTTTTATTTTTATTTTTTTGTAATCTTTGTACCACGTACAAATACCTATACGTTTACTTAGACCTACTTTCATTCAGGTACAATTTTTGCTCGTATTGTGTGATGGCTGTTAAAAAACAAAGGAAGAATCGATTTTAACAATTTCATTTTAGAATTAATTTAAATAATTTCTCAAACTTGAATTCGGCCAATGATTTATTATGATTTACAACTAATTTTGTCTCCAAATTCATAAAAATCAATCAATTTTAATTTTTTGAAAAATTATTAATTTTCACTCAACAAAAATACTAATTCTTATACATAACTTCTAATGGTTTTTTTTTTGATAATAAATGTTTACAATTTTTGAAAATTACTTTCAACAATATTTTTAAATTTATTTTGAAAATGAAAAAAATCAATTTTATTGATTTTTCAAAATTGAATTTGATGATTTAGGTATTATGAATTAATTTTGTAATCAATTTTTCAAAAGTCAATTCAAAAATTGGTGAAATTTCTTTTCTTTTTTTTTTGATAATTTTTCAAAAATCAGTTTTAATCATTTAAAAAATGGATTTCTGAGATTAGAATGAATTAATTTCAACAATATTTCGAAATTAATTTTCACAGTTTGAAAAAATCAATCATCATAAATTTTCATTTGAGATGGAGAGGCATTTTTAAAAAAAAATTACACAATAATTTTGTTATCTGAAGTTTTGCAAAAAGTTAAGAAAGTAGATTTATCTGACTTTTTTCTCCAAAAATATGAAATTTTGATTTTTGAAAAACAAAATGCATGCAGTTCTCGAAAAAGAAAAATAATTTTCATATTGAATTTTGATGGTGTCATTTCGCGTTAAATATTGATCGTTTTTTTTTTTTTTTTTTTTTTTTTGGAAACGAAAAATTCAAAATTCAAAATTGGAGAAAAATACGGTTTTTATACTTTAAGCCCTGGTTCCAGAAAAACTAGATATGCAACGTTTGAGGGTTTAAAAAAATACTTATTCAGAATCGTTCTAGTCTATCAATTCATTTAGGTGAATAATGGATCTTGCAAAATTTTAGTTTGTCGGTGATTTTAATTGAGTTGCCTAAATACCACGATGAAAATTATGAAAAAATTGAACGGTTGTTTAGGTGAAGATTTTTTCAAAATCCTTCCTTTAAAGTGCTGAGTACACCTTCCCAAAATCCAAAAAAAAAGTCCAATAGGTAAAAATATATTGATATAGTTGGAAATTAAGAGAAAATGGGTAGGATAGAAAATATACTTCATTAGGTTTTTTAATTTTCCAATAATTGAGTGTTTTAGGCCTATGTTTTTGTGTTTTCATTATCAAAGTATACACGTGACAAAACTGTTTCGACTTTTCAGAAACTGCGCTGATTTACCTATTACGTAATTTGAAAATTAAAAAATGACACTTTAAAAAATTTTAAGGGAGAGTGAATTTTTCCACCTATAGGTACATATCTCATTTTTTTAGAATATTATTCAACTATACAGAGTGAGTTCAATAATTCTGAAAGTATGCAATTTTTTTTAAATCAATTCGGAACGAACCCACCTTTGAAAAATTTAATGTCTAATGCAGGTAAATTTTCAAAAAAAATAAATAAAAAAAGTAGATTATTTTTCAAAAATCAGTTTCAAAATTTTTTCACTTGGTATGAGTAGGTAGGTAATAGGTAAATTTCTACAATTTTTGAAAATTAATTTGAACAATGCATTAATTTTGGAAAATTTAGGAAAAAATAACAATTCTGATGATTTTTCAAAATTGAACTGATAATGATGTTTTAAACAAATAATTTTGTTACTTCACTTTTCAAAAATTTATCATTAAATTTAATCAATTTTGAAAAATTGGCGAATTTTCACTAACAATAATCTCTACAAATTTTGAGAAATCATGGGTTTTATCAATTTCGATAATTTTTCTAAAACCAATAATTATGAATAATTTTTCAAAAATGGATCATCAATTTTGTGCCAGAGGGTGAAATATCGAGCTAAAAATTTTGTCTCGGTTGTTTTAGACCATACCAAAACAAACTTTTCACTGGATAAGTTGCAATTCAGTGCTCAGGGCTAAATCACCACTAAAATCCGGCGTGTTTGTAGTGTGCGTAAGCACACTATTGGTTTCAGTCTTGAAATATAAAATTTTGAAATAGGTTTATCGAGGTTAACTCATTAATGATGGGATGGATTTGGTTCAAATTTTCAAGGAATGTAGAGTTCATGAAGGCGTAGGGCCAATGAGATTTGTGTGTGAATCTAATGAGTAATTATCGAGATAATTGCAATTTTCACTTGTAAAAAAAAAGGGAAAAGGGGACTTTTCTATTATTCATATCTTATCTTATCTTGGGGCAATAAATTTAAAGTGTTGAAAATCGAACAATGGTCACGTCACAACGTCCTCTTTGTGCTCTGCGGTTTTATCTTTTTTGGGGCAATAAAAATTTAAAATGTTCAAAATCAAACTTTATCAGCACAGCAGGCGGTAAACATTTTTTTAGCACAGCGGGTGGTAAAAAATTAGAAATCACGTCTCAGGCTCAGGGCAATAAATTCAAATTTTCAAAATCAAACAATGGTTCGTGTCTAGTTCTTATCTTATCTTTGCTTAGGGCAATAAATTTTAAATGTTCAAAATCGAACAATGATTCCGACTTGTGGTCTGCAGTCTTATCTTATTTTGGGGAAATAAATTTTAAATGTTCAAAATCGAACAATGGGTCGATCTAGTTTTCAGTTTGAGTGAATGGGGAGGTGGTGTGACTATGCGATGTTGGTGGGGGGCATGGCAAATTGAAATACCAAAGTAAGTATGCTTATGTTAGGTTAGGCTACTTACTGATAACTTCTCATAAAAGTTATTTCAGTAATACTACTCAGTAATTTTAGAGTTCAAGCTACGCACACTGTTAGAGCTGCGCTTGCGCAGGTGTCTAGTTTTTTATTTGATTTATTTTTTCATTTGGATTTTCCTTTTAGGTTGAGATCCTTTGAGGAGGAAAAATTGGTGAAATTGTGCTTGTGTCCGAAAAATGCTTGAAATAGAACCAGTGTCTAATTGGTTTTTAGGAGATTAAATTTGGCATGTGAACGAAGTTAGGTTGTCAAGTATCGTAGATGCCTTTAAGAGTTCACCTCCTCATCTGTGCTTTTTTTTATGCTTTAATAATAGCGATCGTTGACACTTCATCTCATTTAATTGAAAAATATCGTCGTAATAATTTTTACAAAACATCTCCCAACTGTCATGGTATTGAAAAAAATAAGGTCATACGACGATAAAATTCTTTCATTTATGGGTACTCGAGTCTTATTCATGTGTGGTTGATTTTAATGTAAACATAAAATGGAATAAAAAATTGCATCTGCGATCGAGATGTTATGTGGATTTATGCACACACGGTATAACATTCGCAATGTGAAAATGTGTTACGAGCATTTTTGTGTGCTTAAGTAACAGATGCCTAATAGGTATATACGTTCTACGTAGGTACCTATTCAGTATTGAACTTATTGTTGTAGAAATGACGATAGGCGCAGTTGTTGCTTTGTCGTACATTTTAAGAGGTTTCAGAAAAATGTCTCGATAGTGTGCACTAAGTATTATTTTTTACAAGCACCTAATGGCTGTAGCTCGCAGAATAGGCTGAATTTAAATGATCGAGTATCCTCGAAAGTTGATATATAGGCGAGAGCGTGTGCTATCGTATTGTGATGCGAGTATTCTCTGGTAGATATAATTATGTATGGAATCGAAGCTTTTTATTATAATTTTCTTTTTTCAAGAATGAATTCTTCATTATGTGGTTGGTTTTGTGGAATAAAATGTCGTAAACACGCAAACTTGTATACGTGCTATACTTCACAATTATAAAGAATAAAATAAAGTATACAAATCACGAACTAGCGTCTAAATTTAGCACTGTCGATGTCTTCTTTCGTTTCTTCTCCATCTGTTGGTGAAAAGGTTTGTGAGGAAGAATCGAGTAAAAGACACTCGTCTTCTTTCCTTGGAGAGTATGTAAGTCCATTCGCCGAGGAGAAAAAAAAATAAGAAAAAAAAACCTAAAGCAATAAACTTTGCGAGTTTTTAGTTTATATTCTGAGAACGTGTCGTATGCAGTTCCTCGACTTTACACAATCAGACGTTCTTATTTTTGCTTCATTGGACGTATTTTATTCTACTATTATGTGGCTATTGTTGGACTATAGCCTTTGTCGCTCCATGGTAGACATTTGGTTCATTTGTATGACGTTTTCACGCAATACGATATAGCGTAGGTATTTTTCTGCTGGTAGCTAAAATTACCAAGTGCAAATTTCATTCGGATGACAGCAAATAAAGACGGTGCTAGAATTGAGCCGGAACGAGCTGGAACGGAGTTCCGGTTCGTGAAAAATCTATTTTATCGAAATTTGAAGACAAGGCGGTTTTGAAAAAGAAAATTTCACGGTTTTTCTGAAATGAAAGTATTTCTCAAATTTTTGGATAAAAAATCTTCCAATTTTTTTTGGAGAGTGAATAAATTTTTGTTTGTTTTTATTATTTTTTATTTTTTAAGAGAATCTTATATTTTTTGCAGAAAGAAATCTCTCCTCTTTGTTTAGGATGAAATCGCTCATTTTAAGACAAATAAAATTGCCATTTTTTTGGGGTAAAAATCTTCTTTTCTGTTTAGAATAAAATCTCTCATCCGTGGAGAAAATGTTTTAATTAATCTCAATCTCGAAAAAAATAGTGAAAAAATCTCTTCTTTGTTTTGCATGGAATCTTTCATTTTCAGAAATAAAAATTAATTCTAATTTTATCGAGAAATAAATCTTGACGAATTTCAAATTTTTTGGGAAAATATATTTTTTCAAATTTTTAGGAAATACTTACATTCATATAGAAAAAGAAAAACAATTTTTATTTTTTTGGTATAAAAAATACTTAGGTACGTATCTTAATTTTTTGAGCTTACTTTACAAAAAAGCGAACCTTTGTTTTGAAAAATCAATCATTATAAAAATATAAGTTTCAGAATGTCTGACAAAATGTCTAAAAGTCGTCCAATTTTGAAGAAAAGTCGAAACTTTTTTCTGATTTTTTCATTTAAAAATATAGGCTCACTCTTCAGTTCTTTTGCAGTAGGTAAATAACAATTTGAAAATTGTTCTAAAATTTTTTAAGAAATTTTTTTCAATTTTAATGTAAAAAATTTATTTAAAAAAGTATAAGTATTTTTTATGCAGAAAGAAAGCTCTCATTCTTTTAGAATACAATTTTAAATGCTTTCAATTTTTGGAGAAGAAAATTTCTTAATTTTTCTAAAATAGCTAGGTATCTAATAATATTTTTCGAATTTTTGAATAAAAAATCTTTTAATTTTTTTGGATAAAAAAATGATGTAAAAAAATTTTTAAAAAAGGGAGAAAGTTTGCATTTTTTTAAGGAAAAAATTTATATTTTTTGTTTAGAATGAAAAAAATGATTTTTTTGAGAAAATAGATAATCTTGAGTATTGTCAAATATTTAGGAGCAAAAACATATTATTTTTTTCGGTTTGGAATGAAATCTCTCATTGTTAGGGAAAATTTGTTAAATTAGGTAGGTAATCTCGATTTCTCGAGAAAAAAATTATATTTTTGGAGAAGAAAATTTCTCAATTTTAAAAAAATAATAGGTAATACTTATTTTTCAAATTTTTGGATAAAAATTCTTTCAGTTTTTTTGGAGAGAAAAATAATGATTTGTTTTTCCTTAAAAACAGGGGGGAAACTTGCATTTTTATGGAGAAAAAATATCTATAAGTATTTTTTGTTAAGTTTGAGAAAAAGTGAGTTTTTTTGAGATAATAAATATTCTTGATTATTGTCAAATATTTTGGAGCAAAAATCTGTTTTTCTGCTCAAATTTTTGGAGAAATAAATAAAAAATCTTCAATTTTTTGACAGAAAATGTTCTTAGTTTAAGATGAAATCTTTCATTTTTAGAGAAAAAAATTATGAAAAAGAAATCCTAAATAAAGGGAAGGAAAGCTTGCATTTTTAGCCGAATTTTTTTTAAAATTTAGGCTATTGTGTCCGACCCTGATTTAGAAGGAGGGGGGGTAGAAGAGTTCTGACCCCATTTGTCGACGTTTGGGACCAAAAGATGACGATCTGTCACATGTCACATATTTATATATATATATATATATATATAATTTTTCCCTACTTTTGGAACTCTAGGGCCGAGCCTAACAGGTCAAATGAGGTCAAACTTGATATGTAGGGTTCCCTCGGTGGCGGAAAGATGCAAAAAAAATTTTGGGGCCCTAACTCAAAATTGGGGATATGACCCTTTTTTGAGGAGGGTGCGGGGGAGCCCCAATATCATGAAATTTTTTGAAACTTGCCCCAGGGATGAAAGCCCTAATTACCTACACCATAGTCAAATTTCAGCCCCCTAAGTCATCCCCACCCATTTTAGGGCCCAATGGGGTCATTTTTTCACGTTGATCAGGCTACAGACCCCCCAAATAGGGCAGGGGGGCCAACATTTTCATCATGGATCAAATTTGTGCCCCTGATGTGCCTTTTGTAGGTTTCAACTTTTGGGCCCCCTTTGACCCCTGTCAAGGGTCAAAAATCAAGATTTTTCACTATTTTTAAAATTTTACCGCTACTTTTGGAACTCTGGGGCCGAGCCTAACAGGTCAAATGAGGTCAAACTTGATAGGTAGGGTCCCCTAGGTGTAGGAATGATGCAAAAAAATTTTTGGGGCCCTAACTCAAAATTGTGTATTTTACCCCTTTTTGAGGGGGTGCGGGGGAGCCCCAATATCATGAAATTTTTTTAAACTTGCCCCAGGGATGAGAACCCAAATTACCTACACCATAGTCAAATTTCAGTCCCCTAAGTCATCCCCACCCCATTTTAGGGCCCAAAAAGTGGATTTTGGGGTCATTTTTTTCACGTTGATCAGGCTACAGACCCCCCAAATAGGGCTGGGGGGCCAACATTTTCATCATGGATCAAGTTTGTGCCCCTGATGTGCCTTTTGTAGGTTTCAACTTTTGGGCCCCCTTTGACCCCTCTCAAGGGTCAAAAATCAAGATTTTTCACAATTTTTCATGTTTTTTCTCGCTTTTCGGTACGTTGATCAGCCTGCAGCCCAAACCAAATGACCTTGGATGCTAAAATTTGGTATTTAGGATAGGTAAGGGTCACTGAGGTGCCTTTTGGGGTTTTTGACCCTCGAGCCCCAAAATTGGGGGTGGCCCTTTTTTGAGGGGGGGCTCTAAAGAAGCCCCAATTTGACAAAATGATTTGAAATTTTTACCAACAATAGTGACTCTGATTGTCTCCACTGTATCCAAATTTCAGCTTCTCAAGTCATCCCCACCCCATTTTAGGGCTCAAAAAGTGGATTTTGAGGTCATTTTTTCACGTTGATCAAGCTACAGACCCCCCAAATGGAGCTGGGGTGCCTAAATTTTTATAATAGATCGAGTTTATGCCCCTGATGTGCCTTTTGTAGGTTTTGACCTTTAAACTTTTTTTGACCTCGATACAGGGTCAAAAATCAATATTTTTCAAGTTTTAACCTGTCTTTTCTGACGCGTTGAACAGCCTACAGCCCAAACTAAATGATCTAAACAATCGAAATTTGGGATGTAGGGTCAGTAGAGGTCACTGATGTGCCTTTTGGGGGTTTCGACTTTTGAGCACCAGTTGACCCCCGTACAGGGTCAAAAATCAGAAATTTTCACATTTTAACCTATTTTTTAGGTGTGTTGATCAGCCTATAGCCCAAACCAAATGACCTTGGAAACTAAAATTTGGTATTTAGAATCGGTAAGGATCACTGAGGTGCCTTTTGGGTTTTTTGACCCTCGAGCCCCAAAATTGGGGGTCACCCCTTTTTGAGGGGGGCTCAAGAGAAGCCCCAATTTGACAAAATGATTTAAAATTTTTACCAACAACAGTGACTCTGATTGTCTCCGCTGTATCCAAATTTCAGCTTCGTAAGTCATCCCCACCCCATTTTAGGGCCCAAAAAGTGGATTTTGAGGTCATTTTTTCACGTTGATCAAGCTACAGACCCCCCAAATGGAGCTGGGGTGCCTAAATTTTTATCATAGATCGAGTTCATGCCCCTGATGTGCCTTTTGTAGGTTTTGACCTTTAAACTCCTTTTGACCTAAATACATGGTCAAAAATCAATATTTTTCAAGTTTTAACCTGTCTTTTCTGACGCATTGAACAGCCTACAGCCCAAACTAAAAGACCTAAACAATCGAAATTTGGGATGTAGGGTCAGTAGAGGTCACTGATGTGCCTTTTGGGGGTTTCGACTTTTGAGCACCATTTGACCCTCGTACAGGGTCAAAAATCAGAAATTTTCACGTTTTAACCTCTTTTTTGGTGTGTTGGCCCTCGTCTGAAGAGCTGAAAGTGTGAAGGGGATTGAGAGCGAAGCCCTCAATCATCTCCTGCCATGTCCCTATTGAGGGTAAAGCCCCCCAAGAGGGGCATGGGGGCGGAGCCCCCATCTGAAGAGTTGGACGTGACGATGTGGTTGGGGGCGAAGCCCCCAACGCGGGGGCATGGGGGCGGAGCCCCCATCCTAAGAGCTGAAAGTGATAAGGAGGTTGGGGCGAAGCCCCAACGCGGGGGTATGGGGGCGGAGCCCCCATCCTAAGAGCTGAAAGTGATAAGGAGGTTGGGTAGGAGCCTCAACGGGGGTATGGGGGCGGAGCCCCCATCTGAAGTTGAAATCTTCAATGCAGAGAGGAACTAAAACTGAAGACAAAAACCTGACATTTTTAAACTGAATTTGAAGTTAAAACTGATATTGAAACTGAAATACCATGGATGAAAACGTTTTCAAAGTGGTACACTAACTTGAAAAAAAAAATTCGGCTGTCGCGGAGCATCTTGACTGCTACGCGTTTTTTTATTTTGAAGAAAAAATATCTATACTTTTTTTTTAGTATGAAAAAAGTGATTTTTTTGAGAAAATAGATACCTAATCTCGATTAGGTATTGTCAAATATTTTAGAGCAAAAACATTTTTTAGCCGAATTTTTTTTTAAAAATTTAGGCTATTGTGTCCGACCCTAATTTAGAAGGAGGGGGGGTAGAAGAGTTCTGACCCCATTTCTCGACGTTTGGGACCAAAAGAAGACGATCTGACACATGTCACATATTTATATATAATTTTAACGCTACTTTTGGAACTCTGGGGCCGAGCCTAACAGGTCAAATGAGGTCAAACTTGATATGTAGGGTCCCCTCGGTGTAGGAATGATACAAAAAAAATTTTGGGGCCCTAACTCAAAATTGGTGATTTTACCCTTTTTTGAGGGGGTGCGGTAGAACCCCAATATCATGAAATTTTTTGAAACTTGCCCCAGGGATGAGAACCCTAATTACCTACACCATAGTCAAATTTCAGCCCCCTAAGTCATCCCCACCCTATTTTAGGGCCCAAAAAGTGGATTTTGGGGTCATTTTTTTCACGTTGATCAGGCTACAGACCCCCCAAATGGGGCTGGGAGGCCAAAATTTTCATCATGGATCAAGTTTGTGCCCCTGATGTGCCTTTTGTAGGTTTCAACTTTTGGGCCCCCTTTGACCCCTGTCAAGGATCAAAAATCAAGATTTTTCACAATTTTTCATGTTTTTTCTCGCTTCCCGGTACGTTGATCAGCCTGCAGCCCAAACCAAATGACCTTGGATGCTAAAATTTGGTATTTAGGATAGGTAAGGGTCACTGAGGTGCCTTTTGGGGTTTTTGACCCTCGAGCCCCAAAATTGGGGGTCACCCCTTTTTGAGGGGGGCTCAAAAGAAGCCCCAATTTGACAAAATGATTTAAAATTTTTACCAACAACAGTGACTCTGATTGTCTCCGCTGTATCCAAATTTCAGCTTCGCAAGTCATCCCCACCCCATTTTAGGGCCCAAAAAGTGGATTTTGAGGTCATTTTTTCACGTTGATCAAGCTACAGACCCTCCAAATGGAGCTGGGGTGCCTAAATTTTTATCATAGATCGAGTTCATGCCCCTGATGTGCCTTTTGTAGGTTTTGACCTTTAAACCCCTTTTGACCTCAATACAGGGTCAAAAATCAATATTTTTCAAGTTTTAACCTGTCTTTTCTGACGCGTTGAACAGCCTACAGCCCAAACTAAAAGACCTAAACAATCGAAATTTGGGATGTAGGGTCAGTAGAGGTCACTGATGTGCCTTTTGGGGGGTTCGACATTTGAGCACCATTTGACCCCCGTACAGGGTCAAAAATCATAAATTTTCACGTTTTAACCTCTTTTTTGGTGTGTTGGCCCTCGTCTGAAGAGCTGAAAGTGTGAAGGGGATTGAGAGCGAAGCCCTCAATCCTCTCCTGTCATGTCCCTATTGAGGGTAAAGCCCCCCAATAGGGGCATGGGGGCGGAGCCCCCATCTGAAGAGTTGGAAGTGACGAGATGGTTGTGGGCGAAGCCCCAACGCGGGGGTATGGGGGCGGAGCCCCCATCCTAAGAGCCGAAAGTGATGAGAGGGTTGGGTCGGAGCCTCAACGGGGGTATGGGGGCGGAGCCCCCATCTGAAGATGAAATCTTCAATGCAGAGAGGAACTAAAACTGAAGACAAAAACCTGACATTTTTAAACTGAATTTGAAGTTAAAACTGATATTGAAACTGAAATACCATGGATGAAAACGTTTTCAAAGTGGTACACTAACTTGAAAAAAAAAATTCGGCTGTCGCGGAGCATCTTGACTGCTACGCGTTTTTTTTTTCTGTTTGGAATGAAATCTCTTTATTTTTTGGGGAAATTTTTTCAATCGGGTAATCTCAATTTCTCGAGAAAAAAAATCTGATTAATAATACAATTTTTTGGAGAAGAAAATTTCTCAATTTTTCTAAAATACCTAATAATATTTCTTCAAATTTTCGGATGAATAATCTTTCAATTTTTTTAAAGAAAAAAATAACGAAAAAAAAAAAATTAAAAACAGGAAAAAACTAGTGAAAAAAGTCTTCAATTTTTTGAGAGAAAATGTTCTTAATTTAGGATGAAATTTTTCATTTTTAGAGAAAACAAATCTTACAAAATCTGAATTGATTTTTTTACCCTAGCTCTAAAATGATAGTTCATTATTTATTAATTGGATTAATTGATGAAAATTTATTTTCGTGAGTTCAAGGAAATATTAATAAATTGGATAATTTTTTTCCCTTCAGTTTATACATCTTCAAAATATCGAACACCCAGGTAAAAAAAGATCTAAAATTACCAAAAATGGGGTGGGGAGAGATTAAAAAATATTAGTAAATTGTGACAATTTTCAGTTTGAGCTTTTGACTTGATTTGGTCGAAATTTGAGATCAAAATGCGTTCTGCTTCGTATAATTTCACTCGATTCGAGCACCGAATTAAGAGGTGAAAATGGCACACCAAAGTAGGTGTATAAAGTACCAATAAAGTTGAGTATAGGTGCAGCGAGAATTCGGTAAATTTGGTGACTAGTATTACCATTATACTCGCAGATAGGTGTGTAGGTATATAAACAAGGGCGCGAGTATCTATACGTGACGAAATTTCAAAAGGAACATGGTATCAGCCACGTTTTAATTAGAAGATTTTACACCATACTTTCACATTAATATGGCGCGATACAGTATACTCGTACGCTGCGCGAAGCTTATTATACGCACGTCGCTTTTGCAGGTTTAACAAGGTAATTGGGAGCACTTCATTGTTGAATGTTTCTGACCTGTTAGGAAAATGCTGGCAATTTAAATTCTACAGGGAGAACAGTTTTACGATTTTATCCGATTACGTAGATATTGTCACCGTTAACACGGATTTTTATTGCAGTTCGTTCATCGTTGTCTGAAATGCGATTGACGCACGACAGCCAGAAATTTTATCGAAAGGGGGTTTTCTCATTATAGGTATACTCGTCGAATCGCTCTGTGTGGATTTTACTTTGGAAACGGGCGAAGTGTTGACATTTACAGGAAGCAAATGAATTTTTGTTTTTTATTTGCCTTTGAGTACTTTACCAGCGTTAGAGATTTTTATGTGGAAATTTTCGGCTTATACTTACGCTCTCCAGTCAAAATGTATCCTTCGCCGTCTACCAAGCTGCTGTGTTAAGAAACCTGAAAGGTTATTTCGACGTTTTCAACGTTGAATAAGATTTGTACTGAATTGGACGTCAGATACATAAATAGTTTTTCTTCCTTTTCTCTCTCTCTCTTTCTCGCTTTCTCTCCTTCGACATTGAATACGAGGAAAAAAATTTAAGTAAGTTGGTATTTACGGTACGTACTCGTATGTTAGTACCTAGTTTTTTCTGCTCATAAATGAGAAATCTGAAAATCAAAGTTGAAAGAAAATATAAAAATGAAAAACTTGATTGAAAGGGAAGATATGACGTTATTAAAAACGAAACTAAGGGAAAAACGTTTCTGCACGACGCGCTCCCCGGAGTATTCGAGTACCGCGAAAAAAGAAGAAGAAAAAAAAGAATAATGGCGGAAACATAACGTGAAAGTAAAACACAATCGAAAATGTAACTTTCGTGATAACTCCTTTTTTAAAACGACAGTAATTACCGCAAACCAAACAAAAGAAATTGCAGACAACTTGTCAGCGTGGAATTATTAGCTAAAAATACGACGTTATGTTTCCTTAAAATTCTGCGTGGCGCTTTGATTAAAAATTCCTACTTTTCAAGAGACAATTTCGCCGAATACATTAAATGTTGGGTTTTCCTCTACGTTAATGATGAAAAAGGCATTTAATATTAGCCTTAAAAGGGACTCTGTTCTGTAGTTATTCTTTCTGGACACATATTGAAGTTGTACTCTATTTTTCCTTCATTTTCTTTGCGAAAAAAAAAAAAGTTTTCCAATTACGAATCGTTGCGCGTTTGCTCCTGGCACTGTACGGTTTTGCTGCGGTTCGTTGGTATTTACATTTTTCTCTCTCTCTGTTTCTCGCTCTTCCTCTCGTCTCTCTTTATACCCGAACTGTGGTTTTTATCCCTGAATTTCGCGATTTTTTATGTCTCGAAATCCTTTTAATAGGTTTATACTTACGCTTGTGAGTCACGAGGTGTTTTAGTTTGTGTGTTACTTGAGATTTATTTTTTGAATAGAAGTATACGCTTTGGTAAGGTTCTTTGAATTCGCGAATTGCGTATGTGGTGTAGGTAAATAACGCGGCGTATCTAACGTTTGCGTTTGTGAGACAGAGAGCTCGCAATGTTGAATATTTATCTGCTTGAAAAGTTTTCTTTTAATGGTAAATCAATTTTGTGCTGAATCGAATTTTCTTACGTAGTCAATTTAAGCTCGAATATAAATCTTTTTTGGTCTAGCTCGCACATTTCATTTACTTCTTTTCACAAAGCGTGTACCAACTTGCAGTTGGCCTTAGATCATATACGTTAGAGTGTCCGTTATTTAAAAAAAAAAAAAATTGAAATCGGGAGAGTGGGGTAAATAGATCTTTGCTCTATCACATAAAACTATTTTCAGATTTTTTTCAGAATTTAAAAATGAAATTAACCCGACCTCATGAATCCTCAAACTTTTTCAAAAGTACTTTTATCCGTGCATTTCTGAAAAACAATATTTTAAAATGAACTCATAGTATAGCAATTGAGTGTGTATGGAAAGAAGATGAAATCCCCAACATTTTCGCATAAAAATAGAAAATTTAACTTGAAAAAAGAATTTTTAGCAGGAGTATTGAAAAATATATCAACTTCACATTAACGAATGTTCACGTTAAATAGCAGTTTTAGTTAAATAACATTGTACAGATTTTTTTTTTTTTAATTCTTAGAAATGTTGAAAGTTTTTTTCTTTTTTCAAGTTGGCGGTAAAAAAACTTGCAAATTTTGTTTTAAAAAAAATTCTTGCATATTTTTTTGAAAATATGATTTTTTAAATTTTGTAAGAGCAAAAAATTTAAAGACAAAAAAATAGGAAAATTGGTTTGAAAATTTTAAAAAATACAAATTTTGATTCAAAAAATATTAATCTTTCGAATTTTATCGAAAGAAAATTTTCCATATGACAAAATTAGGGCTTCTTAAAAAAATCTTGCAAATTTTGTTTTTAAAAAATTTTTGCAGATGAAAAAAAATCAGAAATTTTTTTTGAAGAAAAAAAAATACAAATTTTGGTTTAAAAAAAAATTATCTGGCGAATTTTGTCGAAAGACATTTTTCCAAGTAACAAAACTAGGATTTAAAAAAAAATTGCAAATTCTGATGAAAAAGTAAGGTAAGTGGTAATATTTAAAAAAAAAAAAATCAAAACAATTTTCCAGAATGACAAACTTTGCAAATTTTGTTGATTTTTTTAAAAATTTTGTCAGAGCGACTAGGTATACAGATTTATCGCAACTTAAAACAAAAAAAAACAAACAAAAAAAAAACAAGAAAATAACGCAAATCAAGTATCTTGCAAATTTTCCTGAACGACTATTTTTTTTCAATTTTGCCAAATGGGCAAAAATTTTCTTTAAAAAAATGGGTATAATATATTTTGTTTTGAGATAATTTTTTTTCATTTGTTCAAATGACAAATTTTGCAAATTTTTGAAAAACGTTTTTTTTTTCTAAGTTTGTCAGAGCGAAAAATCTCACAGATTTTGTCGAAGAAACATACCTCCCAATATTCGTTTAAAACGACAAAAAATACATTTTTAAAATTTCATTTTCATTCTTTTCCCATTTTTTTAAAATTACGAATTTTGCAGTGTTTTTTAAAGAAAAAACAAATCTTGAAAAAAATTTTGGACTATTTTTATTTCAATTTTGCAAAGTCGACAAAGCTTTTAAATTTTTATTTAATTTTGTTGAAAGAAAATTTTAAAAAAAATTGCCAATAAAGCAGAGATTTGAAGATCGTGATTTTAAAATCACGAGGATCATTTTATTATAAAAGGTTATGAATCATTATTTTAATAATTCAAAATCGTGATCTGTTTGATTTTTGTGATTTTTTTTTGTAAATGATTTGAAAATTTTGAATCATGATTATTTTAATTTTTTTTTTTTTTTTTTTTGTAAATGATTTTGCTCACGCCTTTGCCAAAATTACAGAACTAGCATTTTTTGAAGAAAAAAAAATTGTAAATTTTGTTGAAAATATCACCTATTTTAAAAAAAATTTTAAATGTTTTTTTGTTTTTTTTCAAAATGACAATTCTTTGCAAATTTTTTTGAAAATTGATTTAAAAAATGAATCGGCTCATGCGAAAACAGGTTAAGTCACATTTTGAAAATGTCATCGAGAATGTACAGGAGGCAAAAAAAGTGTATAGCTCACTTTTTTTCGTCTCCTCTAAAATTTCAAAAAAAATGTGACTTGACCTGTTTTTGCATGAGCCGATTCAAATAATAATAATTATGTAAGCAACAGATCTTTCAGATTTTGTTGAAAAAACAAATCTCGTAAATTTTGTTTGAAAAACAAAGAAAAGAAATTGTGCCAAAGAGGAAAATCTAGCATTTCTTTTTTTTTTAATTTTGAAAATTTTATTGAAAAGATTTTTTTAAATTTTAATTCTCTTTGAAATCGATTTTTAAAAAAATTTTCAGAGCGACAAATCTTGCAAACTTTTAGTTAAATACACAGAGCTCAAAAATTTTGTTTGAAAAAAAAAACTGAAAATATCTTTCATAAGTGTTTAGTTGAAACACTTTTTTTTCAATTTTGTCAAGGTGTATTTGTTTTGAAAAAAACAAAACAAAAAAAAACAAAAACATGAAACTTACTTATTTTATGTTTTAAATTCTGCGCTGATGTTGGCCTGAGGATTTATTTCGCATTATAAATTTTAAATTTATTTTGGCCCTGTTCTCTAAGCATTTATCTTTGATATCACAATAATTCGTAATTCGGGTAGATTTAAAAAAACCTTGGAATCTTCGCAATTGAATGATACTTCTTAATTTGTGTGGTTACGCATAGGCGTGTTAATACTTATTTCTATGACAGTTACAAAACCCTAGTAATACCTGTACTTAGTACGGCTAGCGAATTTTCGTATGTATGACTACATATTATACGATAATTTGAAAGAGATTTATGCGACAGGGATTTGAAATTCAATTAAAATGGAAAACACGTACCGCTTACTTAGGTTCAAAACTGTCATCTGTATTAATCTTCATGTCCTGCGTAATAATAGTACAAGAGCTAACTTCGAAATGGGCTAATAACGGAATAATTCAGCTCATTAATCGAGTATTGAATAAGTTCAATATTAATGAATCTTGCCGCAATTTTCCGCATTATATAAATTGCACGAATTCCGAGTCAAGATTTCAAATGTACTCGTATGTAAATTTTGCGAACGTTTTGAATGAGAGGATTTATGTAGGTATATGTACTTCCGTATTGACGTTATTTGCAGGATACTGACCTGCCACAAAAGCCATTTTGGGAATCTTAAATCTTACTCGGTCAAGTCGAAAGACATTTTTCATGATTTTTCAACTATTTTTAAAAACAGTTTCCAAATTAGTTTTTGTGCTTTTAATTTTTTTTTTTTTTTTTTTTTTTTTTGAAATGTCATAGATCTTTCTCGTTTTGAAATTATTCGCGACTTTGGATATAATTATGACGTACGTAGTCTTTATTTTTTTGGCATCTCGAAGTGTGCCTAATTAAATGAAGCGTTGGAGCTCTGGGTAATTTGGGTGTTATTTAATTATCCAAACTTTGATAAAACACGATTTTAGAGGCAAATGAAACCTAAGAGCAATTGCTCAGGTCAGATGATTAAAACGAATTCGAAGTGACAGCCGTCGAATAAAGAGCATACGGAAGGACACGATACGCAATTTTCTAATGATTTAAAAATTACGATAATTTTATTTGGGGCGACATTTGCCCGCAAAAAATATCTTCTTAGTAGACATTTTTCCCTCTTTAATGTCAGGTTTAAAAATGAAAAAGTTCCTTATTTGCGAAATGCGAAAAAGCTAGAATTGCTGACTGGATGGCTAAAAACTTCATTCGAGCTATTAAAAACGCGTTAAAAGTTATTGTTATAGAGGTTACTCTCCTAAAAGTTTATCTTGATGCCTTTACGACTTTTGAAGTAATCCGCGCATTTGTCTCGATGTAAGTTGTCAAGTTTACGGTATGCGATGTTAGAAACAGAGCATTGTTAGAGCGATATTACTTTTTAAAACTCTAACTTGTGTACAAGAAAATCGCCCTCCCGAACTTTTTTCCGGTATTTAAAATTTCCCGGTGTTTGAACACGATGAAATCGGTGTATTTTTTTTTCGACGAATTCACGGTTAGTTGTATCTATCAGTGTGTTGTTATTGTTTTTTTTCCTCGTTTCTCTTTTTCGTAAGGAAAAAAGTGCTGGCGCCGATGCCGTATTACCAGTAATTTTCAGTTTAAAAAAAAATTCAATTTGGGTTTTATATGATTATTACGTTACTGTAAATAATATTTAGGGTGTAAAATTTTTTTATTACGCGAATAGTAAAATATGATACGGATTTCACGTTATGGCTTGTTAATAAAAAGTTATAAGAATGTTTCAACTTTTTACCAGTGTTTTATATTTTGTTGTAAATTTAACCACATTCGCGAACTGCTACCGAGGTACTTCGAACGATGTAAAAAATCGGATTTCATAAGGATGGACGCTTTTACGCGTTCGACGATGTTGATCTTTTTCACTCGTACAGCCAGCCAGTGTGATGAATAAAAATAAAATGTTTTAATTCGAAAGATTTATGCGGAACGAGGAAAAGTTGCCGAGCAAAGTACGTCAGAGAGTTGGTAATTTTTTTTTTCAAATAGTTCCTTGCAAATTTTTCAGTAAAATTTATTTTTCAAAATGTTTATAAAAAACTTTAAAACGTTTAAAATAGAATATTTTTGTTTGAAAATTGGTTTTCTTAAAATCGTCGATTTTTTCTCTCGGAATCAGAATTTTTTTTCCTGCTTTTTTTCTCAAGTATTCAAAATCATTTTTTAATAAATTAACAGATTTACTTTTGAGAATTTTTTTCCAAATTTCTAGTTTTTCTTTCAGTTTTTTCCAAATATTCACTTCAATTTTTTATCGATTTTTTCCCACAAAATACCTATTCTTGTAGAAAAGTTTTCATTCAAAATTGAGTCATTTCAGGCATTCAATCATACTAGAAAGGTCTCTTTTATAGTGACCAGTGTCCACCTATTTCACAATTTCAGATCTTGATCTTATAAACCTGCAAAAGTTATTTTTTTCATCAACTTATTAATACTATTTAAAAATAAATTTTTCCCTTATATTTTCTATCTATATGATGAGAAAATCAATTCTTCTTAAAAACAAAAAAGTTTATTTATTAGATGTTTTCTACTTGGTTAAAAACTGCCATACGTCATCAGATGAAAAATCTGATGAAAAAATTTTCAGAAAAAAAAAGGAAAATTTAATCTAAAATTTTTAAACAACTTTCACAAGAAAATTTTCCACTTTTTTGAAGAGAATAATGAAGTCCATAAATCTTCATTGTTTGCATGAATGAATTATAAGAAATCGTATGAAAATTTTTTTTAAAGGAAATATGAAAAAATTTTCTGGATAAAAAATTGAAAGATACCTATTTCAAAATACTATCAAAATACTATTTTCAATAATTTCACTAAAGATTCTCTGAAACTCTCTAAAACCATTTCATTGTTAGATATTATTACTATTTTGGAAAAAAAATCTGAGAAATGAAGTGCAAAAATTCAACTAATTTTTTCAAACAAACTTTTACTTGGAAATTCTCCAATTTTTTTGGAATAAATTATGCAGTCACCCGTAGGTACTTACTTTTTTTTTAAATGACAAAAATCGGTCAAAAAATTTTTGAGAGGAAATATTTTGAAATTTTTTGAAAAATAAAAATAAAAATTTTACAAAGAATTGTTCAAACATTTTTCAAGAAAATAGGTAGGAAATTATTTTGGAAATTTCTTGAAAAATGAAATATTTTATAGGTAATTTTTTTCCTTTATGTTCCACAAATTGAAAAAATAAAATAAAATAAAACTAGAAAAATATTTAAAAAGGTATTATTTTATTTTCAAAATAATTCAAAATCCTACTAAAATATGTCAGGTATATATAATAATTTCATAAAAATTCCCTTAAGTACTTTTTTTAAAAAGAAAATTTTTCAAAATTTTGTGGAAACTGTACAGAAATTCAAGTCAACAACTTTGACAAAAATCAGTAACTTTTTGAAAGGTATAAATTCTATTTTTTTTTTTTTTTTTAACTTACGAAAAAACGTCTAAAATTTTTTTCGTTGGGAAATATATCAAAATTTCCTGAAAAAATTTAGACTAGATATTTTATCAACATTTTAAAAATATTTTGAAAAAAAATCAAAATTTCATCAAATATTTTCAATAATTTTACGTACAGAAAATTCTGTGAAACTTTTTTTTGAAAGGAAAATTTTACCCAAAATAACCAAAAAATTTTTAATTTTTTTTTCTTTGAAAAGAAAATTTTTCAAAATTTCTTTGAAAAAATTAAAAAAATCCAATTAAAATTATTTATTAAAATCTTCATAAGGAATTAAGTGTATATTTTTTCCCCCAAGTAACTCAATAATCATAAAACTTTTTAAAGAATTTAAATGGAATTTTTGAAATTTTTTCCAAAAAAAAGTCTAAATAATTATAATATCTTACAAAAATTGTCCATTTTTTGAGATTGGGGGAGGGTGCACAATTTCTAATTTTGGTCAGTAAAGTCTTATGTTTTTAAAATTTGAGTCACTGTTTTATCATTATTTTCATTGAAAAAGGTCACTCAAGTTACTCAGTCACTGAAAAAATTTACTTAGGGCTTAATTTTCTTACCTATATTTTATTGGAAACACATTTTACGAAAAAAATATCTACCTATTATTGATTTCTTTTCTAATTTTTCAAATTTGGTTTTCATACGATTTTTTTCAGGAGAAAATTTGAGCAAAAAATGCATTTTGAAATGCCAGTTTTTACAGGAAAATTCAAAAGAAAAATATTTCAAGATAAGAAAGCTGAGTGAAAAAATGAAAAGAAAGAAAAACAGATACGAAACTTCATTTCAAGATGAGCAGAAAATGCTTATTGTTAGTTTGAAAAAAATTGAAAAGAAGTTTTTAAAGCAATAATTATAATAGGTATAAAAAAAATTTTAAAAAAAATAGAAGTATCCAGTAACCTCAGAAGAACAACTTTCATTGATTAATCACGTTTATCATATAATCAGTTTTATAAGGTGCAGTCATTTTGTACCCATATATCTACCTAGGCACCTACCTACATACGTAGCTTTTTTTAGCTAGAAAAGGTATCGTGTGAAAGGTTGCACGATTAACTGTAGTAAAAAATGTCGATATCTAGCGTTAAAATTTAACAAATCGTAGCTCTGAATCCGAGCCAGACAATAGCGAAATAAGAAAATGAGAATTTTCTTTACAACTGCGTTTTTCTTTCTTCTGTTGCTGAACGAAATATAAAATGAATTGCTTAAACCGTAAATGATTGGCTGTTCGGGCGATTGGCAAATGCTGGTGAAACCCTTTTAAACTGGATAGTTTGTAAATCTAGGTTAGATTTTTTTTATCACCGTAGTTGGATTTTCTGACGTATTGAAAATCCTTGAGAGGACAGTTTACTGCATTTAATATCGGTTCTTTGTGAATTGCACAAAACTATTGTGATAAGAACAAGAATTTTCTTTTTCACAGTGCTGTAATAACGAACATTTTTGGTGAAATTGGTGAAATGGTAGATAAACTTTGTATAAAAATAAATACCTACTTTTTCTGCACGTCGTATTCGATAACGAATAAAAATCCAATTTTATTTCCTTTCTTTCCTGATTATTTCGTAGTAGGTACCTAATGAAATATAAACAGCGTTTCTTCCTTTATTTCTACTTACGAGGTCTGTAAAGATCAAATCGAGAAGTTTGTAATTTCAGTAGAAATTAATAGATTCGCGTGTGTCTAAGTAGAAAATCTGCTCGTTTGACTTATTTTTTTATAGACTACCAGAGAGGTACTTGACTTTGGCACTTTCACATCTTAAATCCTGAAAGTTGTAAATTTGATTTTACGAGTAGAACCATGAACTGAAATCTTCAAAAAGAGGACTCAACGAAAAGACAGCCTCCTCTTGTTTCTTTATTCATCTTGACAAACTGTACAGTAAAGCGAAGGAAAATTGAAAATAATTTTTACAATTTTTTTGCCTTTTGCGAAACGAAAATTTATTCAAAATTCAACATCAGACCGAGCAGTAGGCAAATTGAAATGACATATTTTTTGTGATTAAAAGCAATACTCTGGCTTGAAAAGAGAGATGTCTGACGTCGTGTCGCAGTTCGAAATGGAAAATTTAATTTTAATATAACAATGGTCGGTATATATTTCTTTGTACTTGTGTTTCAATAAGGGCTTAAAAATGAGTCGTGCGTTTTTGTTAATAAGGAGAAACCGTTTTTGATAAAACTCATCTGGGAATTGTTAAACTCATTTAACAGAAACAATGCTCGGTTTTCGGGGGATTCTAGTTCGGGGCACATTTGTACTCGAGTAAACTCCTCGGCGAGAGTGTCTTTGGCAGATAAAATAAGGTACATTATCCGCAGAAACCTACCAACTTGTAAAATTATGCGAGTTTTCCTTGTCAGTAAGGCCGATTTGACGGCGATCGGTGGATGGCAGGGTCGAAACGATGCTTATGAATGGAATGAGAAATTGGCCCGCGCTAGCAGCGTCGCAGCTTTTTAATTTGATGTAATTTTTCACACAACGATGAATTTGGATTTGTTCGTTTGGTATTTTGTTAAATTAATTTTATAAGAACTCGCGGCGTGCCGGGCTTCCTCTGTGCAGTCCTTTTTTTTTAATTGTCTGCCAAAAATTATCACGCGGGCTTTATTAAGAGCTGGCAAATTAATTTAGTATATTCCGCCGGTTCGAAAATATTTGTAGGTCGAGAGTGGAGACCAGCAAGCGGCATGGCAACCACACGTTAATTTGGAGAAATTGAAAATCGCGGTATTGTTGAAATATACAGGCACAGGCCTAACTACTTGCGCTCCATACGCTATGCAAAGATAAAACATTTCAATTTCAAAGTTGTTTTTGAATTGCTTTTTTTATTGCATTCGTATTACACTCGTTGGAGCGTTCTCTCTGTCTCTACTGTGCTCGTATTTCGCCAATTCGTCGAATATTGTTTAGTGATAACGATGAAACGTACGAGTAATAAAGTTATTACATGATGGAGTGAATTATCTCTGCGCCAGGAGCGTAATAGAAAAAAGGTTCTCATTCTGTTTCCCTCTTTCGACTTATATTTTTTACATTTTGTTATAAGCACGCTTCAGGCGATAACGTCTATTGTTTCAAATTATACCGAGCTATCTTACTCTTTAGGGAAGTTTAGGTTTATACGAAGTCTTGTTTACGAATTTAATCCAATTTTAATTCACTTAAGTATAATATGCTAATTCCTATAAATTTTCTTGCATAAATTCACGCAACATTGAAGAAAATTTCATTAACACCATTTGGCTGGTGAATGTTGTTTAAACTCAGCTTCGTTTGTGTACAATTTCAAAGTAAAATTTTCTCAAGATTTTAGTCTTTCGAGTGAAATAATCGCATTTATTAAAGCATATTAGGAACATCGTCTTCTTACCGATGATTTAATTTTAAATTTACTCGTTACGAAGGAAATGAAATTTCGTTTTCGCTGCAAAAAAAAAAAGTATGAATGTAATTTTGTATTGAAAATTTTAAAATACAGTAGGTATATTAAACTCATAGAAAAAATTATATTTCATCGATGAAAAGAGGATCTACACTTCTACAGATGATATTTTAGAAAGGAAAGAAGTGTGATAATGCAGATTTTTCTCATTCGTAGTTTCCACTTACTTATTCCAAAAGAACAAACTCTACCACTAATAATTTTTTTAATTTACTTACCATTTTGTTATCGATTAAATTAGGTGGCTGTTATCCAATCGTCTAGCTGATATTATTAACGAACTAACACTGCTTTGATTACCATATTTTTCTATCTAAAATTATTATTAAGCCTATTAAAATTATAACAAAAAGAAGAACAGAAATCAAATTAAAATCGGGAGTAGGTAACTCTCGAGGTCCCAAATGTAATATAAACTAATTTTGCTTGAATTCAGCAGCCTTCTATTCCCATTGGTACTCAAGCTATCGATTGTATAAATTTCATCATACCCATTTAGTTATTATGATTTAAAGGGTTTCATCAGATTTGATTTTTTTAAATATCCTACGTATTTTTTAATATTTTGTCGAGTGATTTTTTAATATTTTGTTTAAAAGAAAAAATTATTGTCTTATTATTCCATTTTCTTGATAAACAATTTTTTTTAATTCTTGACTTTTTCCAATAATTTTTCATTTTTTCATTAACATGTAACATTGAATTTTTTTTTCAACATTTCAACTTTTCTTTTCAAGTTCAGAATTACTTTTTCGTTCAAACATAGGCCTACTAAATTAATACGAATAATAGACTATAGATAATATTATCAAAAAATGACCCATGATTTAAATTTTTTTAAATTACTTTTTTTTTATTCAGTTTTCACTCATTTATAATTTACTATCAATTTTTATTATTTGTAGTCTTGTTTCAATTTCTAATCCATTTTTCAGTTTTTAGTCATTTTTAATTTTTTAAATTTTTCGTTTCAAAAACAATGTTTTTGTTGTTTTTGATTACTTCATATTTCATTTATATTTCAGGTCATTCTAATTTTAATTTTTAATTAGTTTATTTTAGTTCATCAATTTTATATATTATTATTATTATTTTTTTATTATGTTTAATTTATATTTCTTTCTCAATGGATGATTTTTTAATTTTTAGTCATTTTTACCTTTCTTCAAAATTTTTGGTGATTTTTGATTTTGACTTAACTTAAATAATTTTCCCCATATAATATATATTTTTTTACTTTTTTATTTTTGTACAATTCTTCATTAAACTTTTTAAAACTTCACTTATTTTCCTAATTTTTTGATTTTAAAATTTTTTTCTCCGTTAAAAAAAACAAAAAAAAACAACTTTATTTCCAATTTCTCTCAATTTTATCCAATTTTCATTTATGTTCGATTCAACTTTCCTAACTTACTACTCTCTGTAATTTTTTACCCTCGATTTCTTGAATATTTTCATTCTACTTCAAAGTTTCACTTTTCTATTTTAGTAATTTTTTTTTATTTTCAGAAATTTGAAATTTAGTTTATTCTTTTACCTTTCGTTAAAATTTTATTCCTTTAAAAATTAATTATTTTGTTTTCGACTTGAAATTTACTTAATTGATTTTGGGAATTTGAAGTCTACTGATTGTTTCATAAAAAAATCAACTTTTTTCACATTCCAGCATTTTTAGCCAAATTTTTTAATGAAAAAATAATGTCTATTGTTTGCCTATCTCTGAAACTGAGCCATAAAACTTTGTGAAAACAGGTTTTCTTATAATTTAAAAAACTCTGTAGAACTTCATTTTCGAAGATAGGCAAATTCATCATAACTGTTTTTACTTCTCTCAAAAATTACTCTTATTATTTTTCATTTGCCTTTGTAAATGAAGGGACAAGGAACTCCCTATACAAAGTTCTGAAAATTGTTATTTTTGAAGTTTTCTCTATCTTCGAAAATGAAGGCGCTGCGGAGCCTCAAACTTCAAAAATAACAATTTCCAAAACTTTGTAGCCTCTTCAATTTAATTTACAAACGTAGATGAAAAATTTTAGGAGTAATTTTTTAAATACTTTCTAGCTAGGTAGTAGGTAGTCGATGAACGTATCAGATTTTATAAAAAAAAAAATCGAACAGTTGATAATTAAATTTCCATGGAAATCTTTTCAACGATTCCATCAAAAAATTGAAAAAATAAAACATATCAAAAACTGAACAATTAATATTTCAAGTTTCGAAAATGAGCTGTGTATTTCAAAACAAAAATAGGTCTCAAGTCATATCATATGGTTTGTGTAAATTGATCACTTTCTCGACGAAATCTCATGCTTGAAGGATTGGGACTCAAATCATTTTGCAAAAGTTCCATAGTATCTCCTTTTCTGTTTTTTTTTCCCTAATGATAATAACTTATAATTGCTTCTATTTAATGATTTCTACTAACTAGACAGAAGAAGTTTTTTGAATAGATTTTACGAAAAAACTTTTCCATATGTTGAAAGTACCTCGACATCATTATACGTGGAGTAAAGTTCTAAGTTTAATTTGTTCTTGTGAGCAGAGTAAGTTAAGATGTGGGTAATTTAAAAATACGAGCTAAGTAACTACAGAGAATTGTAGTCAACAGTTCAATTTATTTTATGGTGCATTTTGTAGTTCGTTCTTCCTACATATATCAAGTGGGTAAGCTAAATAATTTATTAAGTAGGTGCGAGGATGCGAGCTGATAAATATGTCAAAGGCAACACTCCCTGTTAAAAAATGTTACACTTGAAAATATTTGATTGTACTTAATTCTTAGGTGTCTATAACTACTCGTATACTTACTTACATTTTAAGTTGGTGGATATGAGGTAGCTTGGTTCAGGACTTGGGTTTGGGTAGATGCCTTAAAATTAATAATGTGCATTATGCCCAAATCCATCAATGATTTATTTGATTCGAAATAAGATTTAAAAATTACCATCTGTGTGATAAAGAGAAAGAGAAAATTAGTTCTATGAGACAAAAACAGAAGTGAATTTATTTTACGAGTAATGTTGGGATTGTGGAAAGATCCCTGTCTTCCTCACCACTACTTCGCCTGGAGTTCCGCTCTCGAAGCCGAACAAGATATTTCAGATACCATCTTGAAAAATGGGTTGTAATTTGGTTACAACAATTGCATCGCTTTGGAAAATTTTTGTTGCGAAATTCTCAATTCTAACCAAAGTATTTGGGTTTTTGAGATGAAAATAAAAGAATACTTCGTGGCAGACATTGTCATTCATTGTGGTATTACAAATCAAATAACTAAATTTTACGCTTTAGTTAGGGTTACTCATTGCCATCTTACAATCAAAATAACGTTATAATTATCCCAGAGGCAATGAAGGAAACTTAATAAAACGGATACGAAGGGAGCAAACTTGAAGACAACTTTCGCAATCAAAGCTTCTTGACGAAACTTTGGCGAAAGTTCATTTTAACATTTTCTGTCCTTAATAAGTTCCGTCGGTTAAGGAGCTACAGCGGAAAAGGGCGTAGGAAGTTGTACGTTTTAAAAAATTTTTAATTCGGAGTAAGGATTCCAGCGTGATTGCTCGAAAATCTGCTTTGTCGTTTAAATCACGAACAAGTCCATTCAACCAGAACAATTTTGTGTGAGAAAATTTTACAATGTGGTTATCGTGTTAATTAAGTTCTCCCTGTATTAGATTATATAATTTGGAATTTGGACAATGATGCCTCCAGATCTATGTACAAACTAGACTGTAAACACAATCTTAGTGACGATGGAAACGTTAGAGCTTTTTGAGTACTAATTCTTACTTCTGCCATTTTTATTGTTTATTTTGGTACTTTGAAAAAGATTTATCAACTCTTTAAAAACCTTTTGAATGTATTGGATTTTTCCGTTTTTGGCTCTGTACCAATTTACCGATGGAAAAGTTTGCCATACCTATTCAATTTTATTTCGTTCACTTCGAGAATTAGGTTCCTTTCGAAATTAACAACCAGATGAAAATTAATTTTTCATTATTTTTTTGGAACTTCAAAGAAGGTTTAATTTCGTATAATTTAGGTTTATGTATTTCGTCCTCAATCAAGTATGAATGTAGGTAATTAATTACGTATACCTGGTTACGTAGCCACAAGAAACAGAATACGAGATATAAAAAATTGAGATCAATGTACTTACCTCTGAGGCTCAGACCTGTGTAAATTTAAAACATAACTAATGCAGTTTTTTTTTTTTTTGGGAGTTTATTCTCGACGTAGTTTTATAAAAATGGAAAACAATTTCGTATTTTATTCTCGACCAAGATTTTTTTTCACGTCAATGAGCCAAACTATACAGAATGTTAAATTTATTGGTCTTTTTTTTTATTATTACTATTCAACACGAAAATTTGTTTGAATTTTTCACGCATCCGTGATTATGGTATAAAAAGCATTTAATTGTGATACGAAAACGCACAACGCGATCTGTTAAATCCAGATGGTCGACGTTGGGGAGATTGAACGTTAGCGTCGCGTCGATGTTACCTCCTCGTGCGATGCTATGCAAGTATTATTCTTCGTAGGAAGCCTTTAACCATATGGCACTTGAAGATATGTTTACTTTTTTTTTTTTTTTTTTCGTGTTTTTTTAAATTGAAATTAAATAGCAATAAAAAATGATGAGGGAACAGAGGGTTGAAAAAATTCGTATATAGTTTTATTTTCAACACACCGTACGTACGTACCTACCTACTTTTTATAATTACCTACCTACGTGTTAAATTTTATCAGGTATCTTTGAATGTTGATTGAATTTTGCGACGAAGATAGCTTTTAATGTTACGACAGCGTTTTCCTGGATTTTGCTTATCGTGCGTAGGAGTAAGCATTAACTTGATACAAAAATCGTATTTTAAAACGAAGGTAAAATGAGCATTTAAAAAATCATATACGCAGTAAAGTTGTACATGGACTTTTAATAACTGAAATGAAGCTTTTACTCTATTTTATGTACCTACCTATGTTTGTAAAAAACTGGCAACCATTATGATTTTTTTTTTCAAACAATGAAGGGATTGTGCTTAATTCTTTCTTTTAATTTACATCTGTTTTGGGAAATTAAAAAAATGTAGTCACTGAACCATAGGTTTTTCTAACATTCAATATTGGTTGTTTGGATAGTGTCAAAGTGATAATCGGCAGTTCCAGAAATAAGTTTGAGTGTTGTTGAAATTTTTATGCTCACGGAGGTGTCAATAATTCAGAGAATTGAAAAGTGTTATAAAATAAAAAATGTATCTTCGCAGGGCTGACAATTTGGAATTTTCTAAAGTTTACTTCGATTTATTCTTGACGAGGCAGCGAGAATTGAACATTTTTAGCCGAATTTTTTTTTTTAAATTTAGGCTATTGTGTCCGACCCTGATTTAGAAGGAGGGGGGTAGAAGAGTTCTGACCCCATTTGTTGACGTTTGGGACCAAAAGATGACGATCTGTCACATGTCACATATATATATATATATATATATATATATTTATTTATTGATAATTTTACCCTCACTTTTGGAACTCTGGGGCCGAGCCTAACAGGTCAAATGAGGTCAAACTTGATATGTAAGGTCCCCTCGGTGGAGGAATGATGCAAAAAATTTTTTGGCGCCCTAACTCAAAATTGGGGATATAACCCCTTTTTGAGGGGGGTGCGGGGGAGCCCCAATATCATGAAATTTTTTGAAACTTGCCCCAGGCATGAGAATCCTAATTACCTACACCATAGTCAAATTTCAGCCCCCTAAGTCATCCCCACCCCATTTTAAGGCTCAAAAAGTGGATTTTGGGGTCATTTTTTTCACGTTGATCAGGCTACAGACCCCCCAAATGGGGCTGGGGCCAAAATTTTCATCATGGCTCAAGTTTGTGCCCCTGATGTGCCTTTTGTAGGTTTCAACTTTTGGGCCCCCTTTGAACCCTGTCAAGGATCAAAAATCAAGATTTTTCACAATTTTTCATGTTTTTTCTAGCTTCCCGGTACGTTGATCAGCCTGCAGCCCAAACCAAATGACCTTGGATTCTGAAATTTGGTATTTAGGATAGGTAAGGGTTACTGAGAGGTGCCTTTTGGAATTTCTGACCCTTGAGCCTCAAAATTGGGGTGACCCCTTTTTGAGAGGGGCTCTAAAGAGGTCCCAATTTGGCAAAATGATTTGAAATTTTTACCAACAACAGTGACTTTGATTGTCTCCACTGTATCCAAATTTCAGTTTCCCAAGTCATCCACACCCTATTTTAGGGCCCAAAAAGTGGATTTTGAGGTCATTTTTTCACGTTGATCAGGCTACAGACCCCCCAAATGGAGCTGGGGGGCCTAAATTTTTATCATAGATCGAGTTCATGCCCCTGATGTGCCTTTTGTAGGTTTTGACCTTTAAACCCCTTTTGACCTCGATACAGGGTCAAAAATCAATATTTTTCAAGTTTTAATCTGTCTTTTCTGACGCGTTGAACAGCCTACAGCCCAAACTAAAAGACCTAAACAATCGAAATTTGGGATGTAGGGTCAGTAGAGGTCACTGATGTGCCTTTTGAGGGTTTCGACTTTTGAGCACCATTTGACCCCCGTACAGGGTCAAAAATCAGAAAATTTCACGTTTCAACCCCTTTTTCTGGTGTGTTGGCCCCCGTCTGCAAAGCCGAAAGTAAGGAAGGGGTTGGGAGCAAATCCTGCCATGCCCCTGGGGCATGGGGATTTGAAGAGCTGGAAGTGACGAGGTGGTTGGGGGCGAAGTCCCCAACGCGGGGGTATGGGGGCGAAGCCCCCATCTTAAGAGCTGAAAGTGATGAAGAGGTTGGGTAGGAGCCTCAACAGGGGTATGGGGGCGGAGCCCCCATCTGAAGTTGAAATCTTCAATGCAGAGAGGAACTAAAACTGAAGACAAAAACCTGACATTTTTAAACTGAATTTGAAGTTAAAACTGATATTGAAACTGAAATACCATGGATGAAAACGTTTTCAAAGTGGTACACTAACTTGAAAAAAAAAATTCGGCTGTCGCGGAGCATCTTGACTGCTACGCGTTTTTTTTATGATGGATTTGAGAATGACCATTCATCCCCCCCACAGCAAGCATGGATTATTTCTCCAAAAACTTGGAAAACTATTTTCACCCAAAACCCTAAAAAACTTAGATATATTTCTCCTAAAAAGAGACAACTTTTTCCTGCTGAACATTCCAAAAAGTTGAAAGAATACCTATTAAAAAAAGTAAGGATATTTTAATTTTTTCTCTACTAAATTGAATATTTTTTCTCAAAGAAATTGAATATTTTTTCCTAAAAGAAATTTGACTTGAGAAATTCGAATACGTTTTTTCCTAAAAAATTCGAATACCTACCCGGTAAACACACCGTATGCGAATCGCGTGCTAATAGAATGCTACATTCGCATCTATCGCATACGAATAGCATACGAAAATAGCGTACTATTAACATATCAAAAATGTCCACTTTTTTAGCGGCTAATTTCGAACGCTAATAGTGCGCGAAATTAGCAGCGAATATAGCGTTCTATTCGCTGTTAATTCTCTGCCGATTAGCGTTCGAAATTCGCTTCTAAAATGCAGCCAAATGATATATTGACGACTTCCACTCAGCAGTAAGTTAATTATTTCGAAAATACATCTTATTTGTGATCGCAAATCTGTGTAAAATGAAATTATGCCGAATGGTAAAGATTTTGAACTACCTAGTAGTGGTGTTTGATAAATAAGTAGGGCGTAGGTATTTCAATTTACAACTTTTTCCATGAAATTTTTTTATGGACCCTATACCTTCTTCTATTTTGAATAATAAATATCTACGTAGTATTAGATGAAATTAGAAGGAAGGGAGAGAGGGAGGGGTCCAATCTTAATTTTTATGAAAATCAAAATTATTTCCAAGAATTCAATCTACAACTTTTGTTTGAAAAATTTATCAATCATGAGAGGGAAGAAGGGCTGGCCCAACTGAAATTTTTTTCAAACAAAAGTTGTAGATTTAAATCCTAGAAATAATTTCGATTATTATAAAAATTTCGATTTGACACCTCCTTTCCTTCTAATTTCGCAAAATACTTATATTGCTTCAAACAGGAGAAGGTAGAGAAACAATTGAAAAATTTTATAACACTGATAAGACGTCGAAAATTTTTACGTACGTACGATTTGATAAAATTTCATTTCACACAGATTCACGATCACAAACATCAATCAAAACACAAAATCCCCCAACAAAATCAATAAAACTAGAAAAATATTCAGTTTATTGTTAATAAGTCACTGCAACAATCTCAAGTATACACGTTCATGCTTGAAAATGATTTCATTCGTTCATAAAAAATATTGAAAGACATTGTCGCCAAAATCGTATACGATTCGTAGGCGAATATTATGCTAATATCGTATGAAATATCTGCACATTTTCCAATGCGATTTTAGTATACAATTCGCAAGTGAATATCGCGCTAATTTCGTACGAAAGAAGTACGTATTTTTAAATGCGATTTTAGCACGATATTCGTTCACAAATAGTATACGAATTTATCTCAGAAGATTTTCCTCGATTTTCACGTTAATTTCGCATTCTATTCGTATGCGAATAGACGACCGCGATTTTCGTATCTGCTATTTTAGCATACGAATAGCACACGGTGTGTTTATCGGGCTAGGTACCTTTTTTTCCCCCTAAAAAAACCGATGTACTTTTTTCTAAAAAAATCGAATAAGTATTTTGTTTATAAAAAAAAAATTTCCTAAAAAAAATCGAAAAATTTTTCTCTAAAAAATATACACCTAATATTTTTTTCTAAAAAAAATAAAATGATTTTCCCTTCGAACTCCAAAAAATCTGAGTCTTTTTTAAATTGAGACTTTTTTGCGTTGATTTCAAAAAAATGAGTCTTTTTTTCAAATTGATACCTTTTTTTACGTTGACTACAAAAAAAATGTGACACCTAATCAAAAAAAAAGAAATAATAATTTCTCCAGAAACACTGTGAAGTTTTTTATCCCAAAGAATGGAGACGTTTTTCATTCCAGAAAAATTGTTAATTTCTTCACTTCCAAGAAACATTTTTCCTTGTTTTTTGTTTCTTTTTTTTTTAATTGAGAAAAAAATGAGATTTTTACTCCAGACAATTGAGAATTTTTTTTTACCATTTCACTTATACTCTCTCAAAACATTTGAGATTCATGTCACTCTAAAAAAAATTGTCTCTGTGGAGAAGAAACAGAAATTTTAATAGGTAGGTAATATTTAAGTGTTCAATTTTTGTATTTTTGGTATTTTCTATGGAGAGGGGTTGTCTCTCTTCGAAAAATTGTGTATTTTTCCTCCAATAAATTGGTTATCATTCCATCGAGCAATGAGATATTTTTCTCCATAAATTGGATATTTAGTCTTCAAAAAAACCTGAGACTTTTTTAAAATTGAGTTTTTCTCCAGAAAGTAATTGAGAAATTCCTACTTACACTTTTTATTCTAAAAAAATGTTTACTCTCAACTTTAGGATACTTTTTCCTTAGAAATTTTTTTTTTTTTTTCAAAAAAATTGAAGCAAAATTGAGATTTTTTTTGAGAATGAGAAAAAATAGAGATTTTAATAGGTAGGCCTATTTAAAGAGTGTTTTCTATTTCTACAACCAATAGTCAGGTGTGCAGCTCCATTTCGCTTTGGAAATTTTGGATTTCGTTATAATAAAACCATAGCAAATGATTCCAATTTCCAAAACATCTTATCGAATTAAAATATAAAAACTCGTTACAATTTTACGACGTTACAACCCTTTTTTAACTAAGTACGTACATTTTATTTTGCGAAAAATGCCATCACATTTGTGCACAGTACCTTAACCGTTATAATTATATTTTTCAAGTACACACTCAGTTATGAAACACACGTGACGCTACCGAAACCAAATTTAATTTCATCTGGTTACACGATTAAAAGCGAATGCTAAAATGAGCGAAATATAAATCCTAAAACTCTCCCACTGAGTGACCCCACCAGTGTGTTTGAACGACGGTGACTGCGACCATTTTTTCACTGCTCGTGGTGACGTGGTACGCATTTGTGAACATTTTTTGACGTGTGTATACCCATCTTCACTACGAACTAGGTAGTAGGTAGGAGGTAGGAGGTATTGGGTACCTATTTAATTTATTTATCGTATATACGGATATCCTCGATGAATCATTTTTCAAGTTTGATGTTTGAAAAATGAAAGTATTTGACGAATAATTTTAAAATAAAATTTTAATTCCGTAGTCTTTTGAAAAGAAGCTTATTAGAAAAAGTTATAAATTTTGAAATCTAGACAGGGCGATAGCTGAAGCGTTTATCGTCATTTTAAACAGATATTTGAAAAAATTGAAGATTCTGTATGAAAGAAAATAAGCTGATGAACTCTCGACAACACAATAATTTTACGAACCTGGAGTGTATTTTATCTGCAATATTGAACATTTCAAGCTAACAAATTTTCACATAATCAGACAGTTATTTATAGGAGAAAGTTTCACACAGCTGTGGAAGAAAAATGGATGCTTAATACACGAGAAATTTCTACTGGAGGAAAAACCGATTAAATCAATTTACGCAAACTTTATGCCGGAATTCGAGGGTTTTAAAAAGCGTTGAAGGGAATATTTTTTACCGTCGTTTCCGAAAGGTCTAAAGGAGGATTTACGAGAGACCTTTTTTTTTTTTTTTTTTTTTTTTTAACCCATGCAAGTCATACCGGTTAATTTACAGCCGTCTTTTATTTAGCATGAAATGCGACTTTGTTTCATTCGATTAGTTACCTTATAGAATGACCTTTTTTTCTTTTCAATTCCAAGTTGTTTGATGTTAGTACTATTGGAATTTATTGCCTATTCCAGCGAGTCCACATTTCCACAGCTATAAATGCTATAGGCTAGATAAAAAATAGTGCTTACCAACATTACTTGGTCAAATATGATCTTATTAGTGATCGATAAATAATTTCTTGAAATATTTTTCTTTAAAATTATTTTGGCACATTTGTTACGTTTCTCTATTGAAATTCCCTATAAGCTTTTATTTGGGATAAGTTTTTCGTGAAGTTACCAACTAAAAATTTCCAGAGAGAAATGTTTCTTTTCCTACCTAGTTTCTAAAATGCTAAAAAATATGAGGTGATTTTTTTTTTTTTTTTTAATGCTGCATCTATCGTAACTCTTTAAAAAATTTCTCCATTTTTATCCAATACTGTAATTACAAACTTTAATGATTATAAAAAAAATTGAATCAATCTAGGTATCATCTATGTAGATTTTAGGGGTCTGAAAGAACTTTGGATGTAGGTAAATGGCTAGGTACTCTGTTGCATGCCTCGACATTGAAAAATTAGCCTATTTCGTAAGGATCAAAAATCTGAAAGTTATTTTTTCAGCTAAATCAAATAAGTACTTTTTAACCAGGCATTTTTTTTCAACTCAGTCAACTTTAAATTGGTTGAATCTTTTTGGAAAAGTTTCATGTTTAACATAATACGTAGAGAAATATACCTAATCTTCTTTTTTTTCATGTTCGATACAAAATTAAAAATAAACTTTCAATTTTTTGCGTGTGTCGTTGTCGTTGCCTTGAATTCCGCCTTGTTATATAAGATGATGCGTAAAACTTTTCCAACACCAGAATAAGAAATAATGCGAAGTACAAAACTTGAATCTTGAATAACATCTTAAGGGAAAAATTACATTAAAAATTCATTTCTTATTATTCCGTGTAAAAAGTTTTAAATATTCCCATGTTGGAAAGTTGTAAAAAGTAATAATATAAAGTGACCTCTATATTTTTACTCCTCAAACGTATCGCATATTTCAAAATTTGACTGTTTTTTCAATTCCTTGTAAGGAAGGATGTGCATATAAGGAAAACGAAAAAAAAAAAATCTTTAGAATAGTTGACTTTCATTTTCAACTTCACAATAAAATCTTCAAATCAAAATTTAGTAGATCTTTGAAATTATATAAAAATTCGTAAATGTGAAACTTTGAAATTTTAATAAATTTTTGAAATTGGATTAATTTTTAGCCGAATTTTTTTTTAAAAATTTAGGCTATTGTGTCCGACCCTAATTTAGAAGGAGGGGGGGGGGGTAGAAGAGTTTGACCCCATTTCTCGACGTTTGGGACCAAAAGAAGACGATCTGACACATGTCACATATTTATATATATATATATATATATATATGTACATATAATTTTAACGCTACTTTTGGAACTCTGGGGCCGAGCCTAACAGGTCAAATGAGGTCAAACTTGATATGTAGGGTCCCCTCGGTGTAGGAATGATGCAAAAAAATTTTTGGGGCCCTAACTCAAAATTGGGGATTTTACCTTTTTTTGAGGGGGTGCGGGGGAGCCCCAATATCATGAAATTTTTTGAAACTTGCCCCAGGGATGAGAACCCTAATTACCTACACCATAGTCAAATTTCAGCCCCCTAAGTCATCCCCACCCTATTTTAGGGCCCAAAAAGTGGATTTTGGGGTCATTTTTTTCACGTTGATCAGGCTACAGACCCCCCAAATGGGGCTGGGGGGCCAAAATTTCCATCATGGATCAAGTTTGTGCCCCTGATGTGCCTTTTGTAGGTTTCAACTTTTGGGCCCCCTTTGACCCCTGTCAAGGATCAAAAATCAAGATTTTTCACAATTTTTCATGTTTTTTCTCGCTTCCCGGTACGTTGATCAGCCTGCAGCCCAAACCAAATGACCTTGGATGCTAAAATTTGGTATTTAGGATAGGTAAGGGTCACTGAGGTGCCTTTTGGGGTTTTTGACCCTCGAGCCTCAAAATTGAGGGTGGCCCTTTTTTGAAGAGGGCTCTAAAGAGGCCCTAATTTGACAAAATGATTTGAAATTTTTACCAACAACAGTGACTCTGATTGTCTCCACTGTATCCAAATTTCAGCTTCTCAAGTCATCCCCACCCCATTTTAGGGCTCAAAAAGTGGATTTTGAGGTCATTTTTTCACGTTGATCAAGCTACAGACCCCCCAAATGGAGCTGGGGTGCCTAAATTTTTATAATAGATCGAGTTTATGCCCCTGATGTGCCTTTTGTAGGTTTTGACCTTTAAACTCCTTTGGACCTCGATACAGGGTCAAAAATCAATATTTTTCAAGTTTTAACCTGTCTTTTCTGACGCGTTGAACAGCCTACAGCCCAAACTAAATGATCTAAACAATCGAAATTTGGGATGTAGGGTCAGTAGAGGTCACTGATGTGCCTTTTGGGGGTTTCGACTTTTGAGCACCATTTGACCCCCGTACAGGGTCAAAAATCATAAATTTTCACGTTTTAACCTCTTTTTTGGTGTGTTGGCCCTCGTCTGAAGAGCTGAAAGTGTGAAGGGGATTGAGAGCGAAGCCCTCAATCCTCTCCTGTCATGTCCCTATTGAGGGTAAAGCCCCCCAATAGGGGCATGGGGGCGGAGCCCCCATCTGAAGAGTTGGAAGTGACGAGATGGTTGTGGGCGAAGCCCCCAACGCGGGGGTATGGGGGCGGAGCCCCCATCCTAAGAGCCGAAAGTGATGAGAGGGTTGGGTCGGAGCCTCAACGGGGGTATGGGGGCGGAGCCCCCATCTGAAGTTGAAATCTTCAATGCAGAGAGGAACTAAAACTGAAGACAAAAACCTGACATTTTTAAACTGAATTTGAAGTTAAAACTGATATTGAAACTGAAATACCATGGATGAAAACGTTTTCAAAGTGGTACACTAACTTGAAAAAAAAAATTCGGCTGTCGCGGAGCATCTTGACTGCTACGCGTTTTTTTTTTAAATTCAGCTAAATCTTCGAAGAGTGAAATTTTTTCAATTTTAAAAATTTGGTGAAAATCAAATATGGGGAAAAAGTTGAAAATTTGATAATTTTTAAATTTTATTGAATTTTCAAAATTACAGTAACTAGGTACAATTTTTGAATGAGTCAGTCTTTTTGATCATGCCATTCTTTTACTTATTTCATTTAATTTTTTCATTTTTCATTAAAATTTTAAAGAAAAATGCCTCTGAGAAATCATTTAAAATTTTTTCCTAATAATGAAACCATATTTAAAAGAACCAAAACATTGAAATTTTTAGCAGAAATTTTCAACGAAATTGTTAGTAATATTTCGAGGACAATTGAAAATAATTTTTTAAATATTTATTTCAATGATGCATTTTCTTTACCGATTTCCTATAAAATGGATAATGAAAATTCCAAAAAAAAAGAGGAAACTCCATTTAAAAAAAAAATAAATAAAAAATAAAACGTAATGATAAATTATGTTTAAAATCGATGAAATTCATTTCAGGTCAAATCCAATAGCTGGCTTCTTCATTCTGAGAGACTAGCTAAATAAAATAGGCCTAAAATGTGTTTTTCCTTTAGCTGATAAAAAACTGAACAGGCACCAAGCTGGCGAATTTTCTAAACATTATTAAAAAATTTTAATGATATTTTTTATAGAAATTATAGTCGACAAAAAGCACAATCAACTTAAATAGGTACACCTTTTCAAAAAATTTTCGCGTGATGGCGAATTGTTGTTTTTCATTTTATTTTTTATTCCCCTTAAATCAAGTCGAAAACGTTTATTTAAAAACTGACGACGAGTACGGTATACTAAAGAGGTAACGTAATTATTATCTGGCGTTTAATAATATCATTTTCTTCACTGCAGGCCTGCTTTTCGCCCTATTTCGGAATGATGCGGCCAACAAGAATTGTCTTTTTAAAGACATCATTACTTTAGCAACCTTTTATACAAAAGGCGAACGTTTATTAATTCAATTCATCGTTACCAACGTTGCCGCGTGTATTAATTTGTACTTGTTGCCTCGTCGCAATTTACTTTATGTCTGTATTCATTTTTTGTAAGGAGAAAAGTCGCGTCTTTGTTCTACGCGTCGAGAAGAATATCCCTTCTTTTAAGTATCGAGATAATAACGCGCCAAATGTATTGTTTTGGGCGTAACGATGTATATTCGATATGGTTGGAAATTGATGCTCATAATATACGTTAGAGGTATTCAACATTTTAAGAGACGCTCCTCCTTATTCGTGTCGTGTTTGTAAGTTGCTTGGTGTTACTGTTGTTACGCCGACGACTTGATAATCAGTGTTTAATTAAATTATGCTTTGCTAACGAATAGCCTATTACGAGTCTTTATTATGGATAGAAAGAAACTGTTTCCAATTTTAACATTTTGGCTTAAATCTTCTGAAATGCAGTAATCAAGATTTTCCTTTTGTTGAAAATTATCTTAATGAGGTAATTTGGTTTTTTTTTCAACATTGATGTACGTTTTTGTCTCAGGAGATCACGAGAGATACAAAAATTGCAATAATGTTCAACGAAATGTTTGAGAAGAATTTTAGTAAAAAAGTAAATTTCAGAAGTTACAAATAATAAAAACACATTATTTATTATAAGTATTTTTAAAAAATATTTCAATGAAAAAATGAACTTGAAAATTGGAAATTTTCCCCAAAAAAATAAAAAAATAAAATAGGAATCTCAAAATAATTGAGGATACGTAATTTTAAAAACAAACGTACTTTTCATTTGTGATGCAAAAATTTTTCTTCACTGTGAAAAATTAGAAATTAGAAGAGAATCAATATTTCAGATAAAAACTATACATCAAATGAAGCGAATTATTTCGAGTCTACAAAAATCGATTTTATTTTTCATTATCAGCATGCAAAAATTTTTTTGCTGTAAAAAAAAAAGGAAATTTAAAATACCTAAAATCAAGAATTTTTTTTTCAAATAAAATTTTGTACCCAATGAAAACTTGAAAAAAAAATGCAAGAAAAATAATTGTAAAATTTTTTAAAAAATACAGTAGGTTGGTATGAAAAATTTTCTCATCATTTTCCCAACGAAAAAATGAGAATTTCAGAAAACTCCAAAAAAACAGCTGTTTTAAATGAAATATTTTTTGTAACCCGTGATGATTTAGAGGGTTACTTAAAATTGGTCAGTTCCCTGCACTTTCTTGAAAATTTGGGTTGTCTCTATTCAGTCAATATTTTCTTTAAAAAAGTTTAGTTACTGATGTCGATAAAAAAGTGGAAAATTTCCTATCTTGCCTATTTTGATGTTTGTTTTCACGAGAACTGCTTCACAATTTTCCCTTTTTCCATTGATTTAATTTTCAGTGGTAGTGGTAGTATTTCGAGGTACCTGAAATTTTTCAAAAAAGACAAACAAAAATAGTAAAACTTTTGGACCTAGCATAATACTTGGTGTATTTTTTATTTCCCTTAACTGAGGGGCCGTTAGGTTTTATATAGTTGTGTTATAAATTTAAATATTAAATAAATAAATAAATAAATTAAATAAATTTTGATGGCTGCCTAAACTTTCTTCTCCTTATTGGAAAAAAATGAAAATTAATCAAATTTTCAAACGTTTGCATTTCTTTGAAATAGAGATTAGAGAATTATTTCTCTCGTAAAAAAACAAGTTTAAATGCTAGTTCAAAAAAGTTTGCAATTTTAAAGAATTTGTAAAAGTTTGAAAATTTCAAATTTTCACTTTTTTGAAATGGAGGGGGACTCGTGGGTTTCATTTGAAATTCAATGCGGGGAAAAATAAAAAATTGGTAATAGGGAGCACTTCACGTGTGGTGCTGCAAGAAATGGGATATAATTGTTATGAAAAGGGACAATTTTTATTGAGTTACTATATTCTAAAAAGACGTGAGTTTGAAACGGTCAATTTTTCTATTTTACTAAAAAATTGGAGGACTTGAAATTATGCTTGAGGAAAATACGTGAAAAAATAGGAAAAAAATTATTTTCTCACAAAATAAAACAACTTTAGGTACTGCGATTGGTACTGCATGTGAAAAAAATTAGAAGTTCAAAAAATTAGTATAGTACCTAGGATAAAAAGAAAATGAAAAAACCATAAAAATTTTCTTCACTTGAAAAAACTTGACATTGAAAATAATTTTTTGATTGATTTTTTTAATTATTGAGAAATTTTCTTGTTCATTTTATTGATTTAAATTTCTTGAATTTTTCAACAATTCTTTTCGCTTTTTTTGATTTTATAAAATTGTTGGACTTGAATTTTTTTTTGAAACAACAATAAAGCTGGTTTGATTTCTCAGTTTTTGAGAAATTTTCGTGATTAATTTTTGACTTCAATTTTTCGATAATTGTTTTCGCTTTTTTTAATTTTACAAATTTTCAAATTTTTATTTTTCAAAATTTTCAGTGACTTTTTTTTGAAACAACGATCAACCTGCGGTTTGATTTCTTAATTTTTGAGAAATTTTCTCATTCAATTTTTGACTTCAATTTTTTGAATATTTCGACAATTTGTTTTCGCTTTTTTTTCAGTTTAATAAAAATGTTGGGCCTAAAAATTTTCAACATTTTTTTTTTCAAATTTTTCAGAGACTTTTTTTGAAACAACGATCAGGATGGTTTGAATTCTTAATTTTTGTGAAATTTTCTTGATCAATTTTTGGCTTAGATTTTTCGAATTTTTCAACAATTGTTTTCACATTTTTTTTAATTCTATAAAAATGCTTTGCCTAAATTTTTTTATAGAAATTTTTTCAATTCTTCCAGAGACTTTTTTTTGAAACAACGATCAACCTGATTTGATTTCTTAATTTTTGAGAAATTTTCTTAATTAATTTCTGACTTGAATTTTTTGACAGTCGTTTTCGCCTTTTTTAATTTTATAAAAATATTGTTCGTAAAAAATTTTTCAATTTTTTTTTCAAATTTTTCAGAAACTTTTTTTCAGAACAACGTTTACATCTTTTTGTTGAAGATTTTGTATTTTCTTGAAATTTGTATCAAGTTGATTTTATACTTAATGAGTTATCGAATAAAATTATGTTAGGTGTCTGATATGTATGTAGATGTACGTACGTAGTTCGTAGGTAGGGGTACATGTAGTTACATATTGCACAATGAATGAAGACGTAGCTCGTGCTAGGTAGATTAACTACCTTTTGTTAATTCTAATCAAACTACGAGGTGGGTTTGTATGACTAACGTGTTCGATGCAGAAGCACTAAGCAGTAGGTACCTAGCTACCTACACAACATAATTATGAAGATACGTAATAAGTATGGTTACAGAGTACAGAGCGCTATAACGTATTTGAAATTATATAAATTCCCGTGCGTAACATTCTCATCCAATCTTCTATTCAACAAAAGCGTGAATGATGAAGACATTTGTTAGCTTTGTACGTGATTCAAGTTACAATATTGATATCTTACGTTTAGCGGACTGTCTTTTGTCCGAAATCAACTAAATGACTTTATCTTATTGAGGTACCTACTTATACCTAAGGTTTTTCAATCTGGATGAAATTCCATGTAAGGCCACGCGTGATAAAATTCTCCAGTACGAGCTGATTCTTTATTCTCTTATGGATCAATTACCGAATCAATCTGACATCGGGTCGAATTCATCTATATACGACACTTTTTGATGTAGCTGAACCGAAGTATACGTCTGTAGAGGTCTAAAGATGAGCCTATCTATATGCAGTGTGTACTGTGCAGCTAACGTAAGGAGATGTAGTACCTACTTTCAGCATTTTCTCGTTGAAAGCAAGACCTGCAATGTCGACGTAGTAAAAATTTGTCGGCGCATCATATTATTTCAACTCCCCAACCCAATCTGTGGCCTCTGGCTTTAGTCGTGCTACTTTTATTGATATTGTAGACATAGACATAGACATAAGTACACGTCAGCTACACGACATGGCTAAAAAAAAACAACATTAGATCGAAAATATCTACTTACTTCGAGATGTACTCGAATCAAAATCGTTTTATATTGTTGCATTTTACTAAGTAAATCTGCGTCGTTAAGGAAAAGGAAATTTTCCTCGAGTATTGACATTTTTTTTTCTATTTTATTTCGTTTTACATACGACAGCCTTGCAGCAAATTTCCTACCCTGTAGAAGTTTTGTTATATTTGGAAAATAAGCAATCGATAAAATAAAATTTTTTCTTCGCGTATTAGGCAGTAATATTCTTTGAAAGGATAGGCCTAATTGCTTGAATGAGATAAAAATGTAAAACACATTTTGAAAATGGCATAATGGCATTCGAAATATTGTCTTGAGTGTTCTGAACCAAAATTTCCCAGCAAATCAATCTGTATAAACAAAATTACAATGTTCGGTTCGCGGTCGAATCAAAAATGAAAATTTTTATCAACGAATTTCAGTCTGAGAAGTTGAAAAAATTATGTTAGCAGATATTTTTATAATTTGAAATTTTTTCCAACGTCTTGCTCGTAATTTATTGTCTTCTCGCAGCTCTTTTCATTACTCGCAGACAATTTTTAAATATTCTCGCGAATTTTTTCTCAATAGGTAGGTAGGTATTGAAAAGAAAAAGTCATTTAGAGGTTCTGTTTGAAGTGGAATAAAATTAGGCTTTCAGCTGGAAGAAATATTCCTCAAATCTTGGGCTTTTTCTCTCGACCTTCGAGTTGTAAAAAAAATGAGATGAAATTCAATTCATTCGTAGGTAGGTCTATTTTTAAATGATCTTTTGCCTAAATTTGAAACCAAAAGGTATAAAATTTTGGTAGGTAAATCGAGTAACCGAAGTGTATTGGTTAAATCTTTCGAGTTTCGACTCTCGTTATGTATGAAAGGAAACGTAGCGAAGGTGAGGTAAGCGCGAAATGCCAAAAAAGAAGTTGATGACATTACTTTCAACATTGGCGGCTGGAAATGTATCACGTACGAAATCGAACAATGCAGGAGAAGCGTAATTACCTTGCGTGTGAAAGTACGAAATCTCATTCGTTATGCTGTATAGCTCTCGCAGAAGCTGCATAATGGATTAGGCGCGAATAAATAGCAACTTGGTGACTGGAAGTTTGAAAGTTTTACGAAATTTGAATTCGCGATCGCGAAAAGTGGTACAGTATTGCTGGTTATATAAAACCGAATAATGTATCGCACCGAACTAGGTTTCATTTCATTAGTTTTCACGTGATGTGTAAATAACGCAATGAATTTTCGGTATTAATCAATTAATATTTAATAGACAAAGATAAGAAAATGGGAAAGTATTAGTTGAGTGTAAAATTCAATTAGGAATAACATAAATAACCGAAAATTTACATTTTTAGCTATGAATAATTCTTACATTAAACGCATAAAATACACGGTTTACCATTTTGCTGAAGAAGATTTATCAATAGATGAGTGTTAGTGGCGTGTAAGCTATTCCGAAACCAAAGTTTATTATTCTTGCTCGTTTTGTTTGTCTGTATATATTAAAGTGGTGAAATTAGAATAAGACTCGGGTATCTATATCTTTAATTTTCTCTCTTTTTAGTTTCCAGTTTTCGAAAAAGCTATAATTATATACCTTTGTTTGTACGAGTACGAGTAGATAGGTACTACAAGTCAAAAGTGTAGACATGTTATAGGTAACAACATTATATGATACTCGTAACCTTGATATTGTTTGTTTATTTTTCGCCTTTTTATTGCAGCATGTGGTTTAAAAAAAAGGCCATCGTAAAAATATTATTTTTTGTCGATTGTTTACAATGAGAGAGGCTGTGGTGGTTGTTATACGAGTACAAGGTGTCTAAACATATAGTGTTATAACGCTAAAGTCATAAAAACAGCGACATTCTTTCTTCCAAAAATCGAACAAATTACACACGTGCCTACGCCTACTTTTGATAGCGTCGAAAATATTTTCTGGAAAGGAATACGAAAATACCTATTTTTGGTATTTGAAAAATTTATCCAATCGGTAAATTATTTTGTGTATGAAAAATTCAAATTAATATCATTTATTTTTAAATTTCAAAATTTTGTTTTTACAACTTCTTGGAGGCTTTATTGCTGAGGCTTTCAGTTGAAAACACTCAAGTGATGTTTAAAAAGTGTTTTTTTTTCTTCTGTAACTCACCAATAACATATCTAATATTTTTAAAAATTGTTTTGAAAATGCATATAGGTAGAAATAGGTAACCTTACTTTCCTAAAACGTAAATTTTACTAGAAATGAGTAAAAAACATTTATTTGTGACCATTTTAATCATTTTTTTTTTAAATTTTGAAAATTTCCCATTTTTTTTATTTAGGTAGATAATTGTTATTTTTATTTCGTGGTTTGCATTAATTACGTACCTAGTACCTAATGCCTTAAAAAAAAGTTTTCAAATTTTTGTTGAAGTACAAAATTTTTAAATTTTAGATAAAAATAGGCACGTACGTACCTAGGTACTAAATTTTACAATAGGTACAAATTTTTTTTTTTTGAGAAAATATAATTTTCAACTTTTTGTTATTGGTAATCTACTACTACCCAATCGACAATTCATAAAGCATTATGTTAGTATTCTGCTATCATCTCATCGGCATGCTAGCATATTACTAGCATCAGTAGCATTATGCTAGCACGTGTTACGAAAATGCTAGCATCCATGTTGACTTTTTTTGGACCACCTAATAATGCTAGATGCTAGCATTATCAAGTGCTAGCATAGTGCTAGCATCATGCTAGCACAATACCAAGTTTTAACGAAATGCTACTAGAATGCTACTAAAATGCTACTAAAATGCTATTAGGATGCTAGCACTAGCATTCAAAGTGGTTCAAAAACAGCAACCTAATGCTAGCATTCTCAATTTTTTTTTCGTCAATGGGGTACCTACATTTTCCAATTTACAATTTTTTCTTGAAAAGAGTAGTAGGTCTAGGTACTAAATATTTCAATTTTTCATTCATTGTTAAAAAACAAATTTTTAAATTTTTTTTTGAAACGCAAATAAATTTTTATATTAAGTATAAATTGAACTAAAAACAAATTCCAAGTTTATTAATTTTTGTAAAAACACTAATTTTATAATATTTTACAATTTTTTCATTTTTTTTTTCGGAACGACTTTTTTTACTCCAAAATTTAAAAAAAATAAACTCCAAAAATTTTTCTGCAATGAACGGAAAAATTCCAAAAACTTTGAAAAATTGGAAATTTTTCTATTTTAAAAGAATTGATAAATTTTTGTTACATTTTATTCCAAAAAAATTCAGAAACTTTTTTTGCTAAATAATTCAGTGGTTTTCCTCAAAAAATTAAAAAATATTTTTTATCTAATACCCGAGCAGCACACTCGACAAATTATCGAAATAAAAAATCGACAGAATATCGAATTCGATAAAGTGTCGCGTTAGTTCCGCATAAATCGTGAAATTATCTTTCGATATATCGACAGATTATCGATGAATTATAGTTGGCAAAATCCATCAACAGATAAACTTTCGATAAAATCGAACGATTTTTCTTTTAAAAATCTCAAGATTATAGTTAGATACTTCATCGATAACCTATCTATAAATCGAAAGATAATTACACGATTTATGCGGAACTAACGCGACACTTTATCGAATTCGATATTCTGTCGATTTTTTATTTCGATTTAGTTTCGATATTCTATCGATTTTTTATTTCGATTTAATTTCGATATTCTATCGATTTTGTATTACGATTTTTTGTAGATTATCTAGTTTCGATATTCTATCGATTTTTTGTAGATAATTTAGCATATATGGGTATATGCGCGCGCACATTTTCAAGACCGGCTGGCGAGTTTGAAGTCGTAGTTACGCTTAAGGCTGGCGAATTTCGTTCCAAATACAGCAGTTTCTACCAAAACAAGCGTCTGTTGCGAACATCGGAGTTCGTTCGCATAATACGAATTGGATTATAATATTCAAACATCTTATGCAAAATTGGAGAAGAGGGAGGGGTCCAATTGAAATTTTTATAATAACTAAAATTATTTCTAGGACCTTAATTTACAACTTTTGTTTGAAAATTTTTTCAAATTGGCCCCTTTTTCCTCCGCTCCTCCAATTTTGAATAAGTATCAACGGAGTATTATGCAAAATTGGAGGAGAAGGAGAGGTCCAATTGAAAAAATTTTCAAACAAAAGTTGTAGCTTAAAGTTCTAAGAATAATTTTGGTCATTACAAAATTTTCGATTGGGCGTCTCCCTCCCGTTCAATTTTAAATACTAAGTATTCACATAGTAATCGTAGTATTGAACTTGGTAAAATTTTATTTAAGAACAACGATCTGGTTTCAAGTAAAATACCTAGTAAACCAAAAAAACTAGATAACTTGTTTGAAAATTTTTTCAATTTTGATTTCGCATATTACTGTTACACGTAAGTAGGTAAATGCAAAATAATAGAGGCTAGAGATGAGGTCCAATTGAAAAAACATTTCAAACAAAAGTTGTAGAATAATATTCTGGATTTAATTTTGGTTATTATAAAAATTTCGATTTGGCCCTTTCTTCCCATCCAATTTTGAATATAAAGTAGGTATTTTTTGACTAGAAAAAAATCAATATAGTTTCAACAACTATCGTTACAAAATCGTTGAAATATCGAAGTCGATAAATTTCATATAATGTGTCGATAATATAGTTTTAAATATCGTCACAAAATCGTTGAAAAATCGAATTCGAGAAATTTCATATAATCTGTCGATAATACAGTTTTAAATATCTTCACAAAATCTTTAAAAAATCGAATTCGATAAATTTAATATTCTTTTTCGATAGTATAGTTTCAAATATCTTCACAAAATCGTTAACAAATCGAATTCGAGAAATTTCAGATTATTTGTCGATAATATAGTTGTAAATATCTGCACAAAATCGGTGGAAAATCGGATTCGAGAAATTTCAGATTATTTGTCGATAATATAGTTCTAAATATCGTCACAAAATCGTTGAAAAATCGAATTCGAGAAATTTCAGATTACGTGTCGATAATATAGTTTCAAATATCTGCACAAAATCGTTGAAAAATCGAATTCGAGAAATTTCAGATTACGTGTCGATAATATAGTTTCAAATATCTTCACAAAATCGTTAAAAAATCGAATTCGAGAAATTTCAGATTATTTGTCGATAATATAGTTTCAAATATCTGCACAAAATCGGTGGAAAATCGGATTCGATAAATTTAATATTCTTTGTCGATAGTATCGTTGACGAATATCGTCCTAAAATCGTAATACTATCGAATTCGATAGTTTTTAGATTTTTTGCCTATAAAATCGTACAGCTAAATCTGTATCATATCGTGAGAACATCTTTAGATTTTTAAACGATTTTTTATCGATACGTTTCAACTTTCGATATTATCGATCGAGTGTGCTGCTCGGGTAATTGTAAGTAGAGAGATTTTTTTTATAAAATATTTTAGACAAAAAATTGAGATCCTTTCTTTATGAAAATAAGAGATTTTTTGTAGAAAAATTGATAGATACAACAAATTGAGACTTTTTTTTCTTTAAAAATATATAAAAATACTTGCACTATACACTCGCACTCCAAAAAAATGAAAAAATTTTTCTTCAAATAATTTAAAAATTATTTTCGTTCTAAAATTTAGGGTTTTCTTTGAAAAAAGTAAAATACCTAGGTACCTATATTTTCTAAAAAAATGGAGATTATTTTTTTGTACCAAGAAGGTTCAGAATTTCTATTTTGGATAAATTAAGTAGGTTGTGCCAAAGGATACTTGGCACAACCTACAGTTATGCTTATTGCGTGTTCCAATTTGCACTGCCCCTAATTAGAGTGCTCTCAATCAGTAGTTCGTTTGCAAATCACCCTACTAAAGTTTTTAATTTTTGCTAAAAAAAATCAACTTTTGTTGAACATTTCTTTAAAAAAAAAAATTTTCAAGATTTTCCAAAGAACAAATTTTTTCCATTCATCTTCTGTTCAAAGGAATATTTTTCAACATTGTTAATATTTCGTAAAATGGAAAATTATTTTCTCATAAGTTGAAATGTACTCGTATATCAGATTGTCAAAATAGTTGTCTGCTTAATAACAGTGACCAGCCTGGTATTCATACAGCTTGTATTAAAAATCGACGGTATCTCGATCTCGTCGACATTATTTTTATAAAATAGTGCAAATTAAAATAAGTAGATAATTTTTTCATAGCTGTAAAATCTAGCGGCGATCTCGAAATTTATAAATCGTTTTTAAATGACGTTTTAACGCCGAAATGACCCTAGATATTTTTACATTCTAGGGTTGGTTAGAGGAAAAATACAGTCTGTAAACGCACACGGGGTATCGTTTAAAAAAATGAGAAAGAAAGAAGTAATTAGTAATTTTCATCCGTATTTAAACCATCGCAGAAATTTTTTAATTTCCAGTTCACATAATGAAGGTTAATTTCGTATTATCTGAACGAGGCATCGGTAATTCCAGCTTTCGTTTTTTTTTTTTTTTTTTTTGAAACACCCTCTTTTTTCGGGATGAAGTACGGTTCGGGTTAGTGCTTACTCGCAGATATATTTTTCGAGTTGGTATCACCAATTTTCTAGAACCAGGCCCGGGACAAAAATAACCTACTAACGAATTCTCGCTAGTATAGCTATTTTGCGCAGACTGTAACAAAGAAAATTAAATATCTGTTTTAATTCGCGTTCCGCATTAAGGAAATCCAAAATTTGTCGGCAAGCCTGTAATATAAGAAGGCGATGGAAAGCTTAGCAAGTGCCGAAAAGGGATTAACTTCCAACGATAATGGAGCACACCTACTTTGATATCGAAGACCTTTTGAAATTCTACGCTCACTGTTGTTTATTAGGAAAGCCAGTACTTTTCTTTTAACTTTGCCTTTGAACTTTATGAGAAGCTTTGATTAAATTTCCAATTACCACGTAACCGAAGTCTCGTATCAATCGGGAAATCTTGTCTTTCTCCGCTATATTTCTTACATGTCAAATGAATTCATTTGCAAATACGATCACGCAATGGAATATCTAAATTTTTATCATTCGTAAATTCAATAATCCATAAAACCGTGTAAGTTACAACACCTTGATATTAGCTATGTAAATATAATGTCCATGGTTTGATAATTCAAATTGAATAATTTGTCGGTGTCTTAGTCTATAATGGTTGTTTTTGGGGTAAAACTATACCTTATGATTAGAGGTGGTATCTGTTACGCTGTGTGGTTTCACTTTCTTATACCTACCTACCTATATATATTAGGTCTATATTCGTCTTCTTTTCTTCATTCAGTTTCAAAAGTAAATATCACACTGTGTCAACAATTTGACATTACGGGTTGAGGTAACAATGGTTCGATTTATTTTTTTCTTCTTCTATTTTTGGCAATGGAAGACAGTACGAGCGTTTATATTGAGTTTGTTCTTCGGAAGGAAAGTCAAATTCTTGGAAGATTGATTTTTTTTGTATTTTATCAGATAACGATGCAATTAATTTAACTCGAATGGAAAGAATTCCGGTTGAATTGAATTTTCTGCAAATAAATGATATCGATTTCCAAGTTCCTGTTATTGTGTAATGGTTCGAATCGATGAAAATAAATAAAATTTACACTCATATAACACGATACCGAGCTAACAATTTTTTAAATTCTTTTTTTCGCAGATCATGTGTTGGAAAATTTACCTTTTTACGTGATAAAAATTCGTGTTTCACGTTGACGCGTAATTTAATATGGCGTACTTCTTTCTCTCCTTCGAATTCAATTTAAAAACCACTTACGAAATTTTAATGTTTTTTTTTCTTCTGTTTTTTCTTCTAGGTAAGTGACAGAACGATATTCGATTTAGTAGCTACTATTTGATATACCGAAGACAATGTTATTGAGGTTAAAAAAATTACCGCCAACAATTCAGTAAGTAATAGAACTTGATTAAGACTTTAAACAGCAATGGATCCGCTCATGCTGCAGAATATTGTGGGACAGACTTTATGGGTGGTTATTTTTTGGACGTAGCTATATATCTTTTAAATGGAAAACTGTAGAAAAGAAAATTTCTCGATTCGAAGCAACTTGAGAGTGTAACCTTGAAAACCCTATTTTACGTAGGTATTATTTAACGAAATTCAAAACAATGGGAACCTAACCCATTATAAGACGTTCATTTCAGCACCAGATGTACTTTTATAGTGGATTTTTTTTTTCTAAACGAGTGAAAATGAAGTGACTTGATTTTTTTTTTGTTGATTGACGTCCTGTGTACGTTAAAATTGTCGATGTTCACGAGGTCTCGCCGAGTGGAATTTATTTGGCTTTTGTCTGGAGCACTATACAGAGTGTTTTTCATTTTGTCCGAATTTGATTTGAATTTGAACTATAGGTGATATTTTTTGGGAGGGGAGGGAGGCTTACTCGACAAATCACAGTCAACATTCAAAGGGAAAAGCCAGCGTTACTTTTCATTTTTCAAGCACAGCACTATAAAATGGTAGGTGAATTAAAGTGACATCTTCATCTCACATCTCTTGTCGCATCCGCGTTATACACTTTGTGGTGTAAACATTAGGTTTAATTTTCGTCCGTATCATTGTCTCCATCTTTCAACGCCACTCAAGGTTTACTTACTTTAAGCGCAGTTCTGCGTAAATTGCACTACCTACTTCTTCTTAAACTACGCCTGACAAACTCGAGTTACTATACAGATTCGTTGTTTTGTACATTTCCTCGAGAATTTAAATTTTCGCTCGTCGTTTAAAATACGTGGGTAGGTACTTACTTAGATGTTTGTGTGTCGACACACACGTATTCAAGTATTCTGGTGGAGGCAGGTATCTTTAAAAAGAAATAGTTTGTAAAATTAGGTATAATAATTTTAACCATTAAACAAGGAGTTGAAATAAATTTGGTTTACTCTTTTTTAAGAAAGTACTTGCATTAATACATAATTATGAGTTTAATATTTAAAAAAAAAAAGATGATTTTCAGCAATGGTCATTTTCTTTTTTGTTTACCACTTAGAATTTTTTTACTCGATTTTTTTTAAATAACTTTTTTGGATAAAATATTTTTGAATCCGAAAAGCAGTCTCCGGTCAAGATATTTATCGCTTTTTGCCAGAAAATTATAAGAATCTCCATTTACCAGAGAAGTACATACCTACCTAAAATATATTTTTTTTTTTTTATGTTTTAGACATGATTTCAAAAAATATCAAGTTTGTAAATGTATATCTATTTTAAAAAATAATTAATAACCTACTATGTTTTCACGATTATTTTCTTCTAATTGGAAAACTGTTTGAACTGAAATTTTTGAAGAATTTGTACCCATATATTTCAAGGTATACATCTCTTTACACATTTCAACAATTTTTCGAAAATTTGAACGTTTTTTTGATATTTAAACTAAAGTCAGTAAAACAGACATGTTTGCGTGTCAATTTTATAGTGAAATTGCGAATAAATCGCTAAAAACTTAATAAAAATCAATTTTTTCTTTATTTTTCTTTTGAAAATTTTTTTTCCTACGTTTTCTATCTAGGACAAAAAATTAATTATATATTTTTAGAAAAAATCTTTTAGATGTTTTGGTTTGTAGAATGCTGTCATTTCATAGGTATGTCATTTGGTTTGAAATGGAGGAAAAAACAGTTTCCAATCGCACAAAATTAAATAAGTACCTTGAAAATAAAAAATTCAAAAAAAAGTTGACAAAAAATTGTTCAAAACATTTTTTTGAAAAGATTTTTTTTTTTTAATTTTCTAAACGAAGCGAAGTACAAAAATCCTATCATTTTTTTTCAACAGCTTTCATAAGAAGTCCTCTTATTTTTTCGGAAGAAAATAAAAATTTTTTTTTTTTAAATACCTAATTAATTTTAAGTCGATAATTTTTTTCTGACGTCAAAAAATATTTTTGGGAAAATTAAAAATTTCTCTGAAAAAATCGATTTTTTTTTGAAAAGGAAGTAAGTTATCACAAAAAATCTTCCGAAAAATTCGAGAAAAAAATGGTTCACGGTCATTTTCCCGAATCGAAAATCCCGATTGGACATTTCCTGAGTGGGACATCTCCCGAATGCCGTTTCCCCGAAGCCGTTTTCCCGAATACTGAAATCCCGAAGACAAATCCCGAATGGAAAAAATCCCGAATGCAAAGATCCCGAATGCAAAAGTCCCGAATAGGGGAAATTTTGAAGAGGGAAAATTTCGAATAGCGAAAATTAATTTTTTCCATAGAATCCCGCGCGGTGTTGAAATCACATGTGATTTTGAATCGGTGTCTCATACGTGAAAATGGCAAATTAGACTTTCTCAGAAATTGTTTTCCAAGTAAAAACAAAAAATTTCTTATTTATTATTATATTTTTTTTTTGAAAAAACCTGATCTTGTCTCAATTTAAGTATAAATTTTTCAAATGAAAAAATCTCGATTTTTTGAAAAATAAACTCAACATTTTATTGTTTTTTTTTTTTTTTTAATTTCCAAAATCGAAATATTTTTTTAATTTTTACAGAAAAACTCAACTTTTTGAGATTATTTTTTTTTTCATTTTTTTCCAATTCTTTTCTAAGCAAAACACAAAATTTCTTACAATTTTTTTTGGGGGGGGGGGGGAATCGTGGTCTTTGTCTTTTTTTTTTCAAAAAATTATATCGTAATTTTTTCGAAAAAAAATTCTCAATTTTTTCAGAAATAAATCACTAAGTATATTTTTTAAAAGTTTCTCAAGTCAAAATATTTCCTAAATTTTTAGAGGAAAAATTCTACTTCTCGAGATTGAATTTTTTACCTTTTTTTTTTTGAGCAAAAACAGAAAAATTCTATAAATGAGTACTTCAATTCGCATGTGTTCGAATTAATTTTCAAAATAAATTAGCAATTACCTATTCGGGAGATGTCTCATTCGGGAGATGTCCGTTCGGGATTTTCGATTCGGGAAATGGGTGGCAACCAAAAAAAATATCTATCTAATATTATTATCTAGGTATAGGTACTTCTTTTTTTGAAAATTCAAAATCCTATCAAAATGTTTTTCATCTATGTATTTACATACCTACTTAATATAATTTCACATTTTTTTTTTTTTGTAAATAATCAGTCATCTATTTTTTGTAAATTTTTTGAAAAAATTCAGAAATCCAATCAAAAATTTTTTTAAACAACTTTAGCAAAAATCCTATACCCAAGTATTTATCTTTTTTTTTTTTTTTTAAATTAAAAATATTATTTCTTATAATTTAGATCATCTTGATTTAGATACCTACAAAAAAACTGTTTCAGGGGAAATATATATATATATTTTTTTTTTGAAAAAATATTATAGGTATAACATTCTATTAACACTTTATTTTTAAAATGTACAAAAATTATTATTCATTTTTTAAAGAAAATATTTCAAAATTTCCATGAAAAAATTCAAGTAAGGCAACAATTTTTTCTAAATTTTTTAATTTTTTGATTGGGTTTTTCATATTTTCTCTGCAAAAAGAATTGAACGATTTTTCAGGAGGGGGTATCAACTCGCAATTTTGGTCTTTATTTTCCTTGAAAAAGGTCACTATATATTGTCTTTAAAAAAATAGAAAACTGAAATATCATGCCTGAGTGTTAAAATCAAGATTTTGAAAGATGTGTGTTTCACCATAATTTTTTTCAGAATTGTACTCATTTTACACAAAGATAGGTACCTATACGTAGGTATTAAAATTCTTTTTCAAAACTATTTTCAATTTTTTTTTTAATTTTGAAAAAAAATTTTATCAATTTGAAAAATTTGTTGCAAAATAAGTAAAACTTTTACAATATTCTAGTGATTTTTATGAGAGATTACGTAAGAAGTTTTATGATATTTGATCGAACCGGAAAGTAATTTAAGAAGGAGTAGATGCTCTAGGTAGGTAGGTAATTACTATTTTCTGATAAAGTAATAATTTTTTTTCCTTCGAAAATATATGTTTGAAGAACAAGATTTTAGTAAAATCTATTTCAACAAAAAAATATAATTTTTGAATAAAATTATACTTGAAAATTTCCTGTTCCAAGAATCTTTTGATCTAATACGTTGCATACCTTACCTTGTTAGCGTTGCCTTGTTCGCTGAGAAGATAATGTGAGAAGCATTAAAATTTTGAACGTCGACAATTTTTTCGGAGAAAGAGAGAAGATTACAATACTTCGCGATGTAAATAAATTGGGAGGTAGATATGCTTTTAAGAAACCCCTAGATGGATTTTTTATTTATTCCGCCTTGACGAGGTGTAAGTGAAACGTGAATATATTACTTTTAAGCAGTGTTTAAGTTTATATTCAATGAATACTTCGATGTGGTAATAAATCTAATTCATTCTATTTTGAATGAATATGGCATCCTTATGGTATGGTTCTTAATTAGCGTTATATTTACTAGAAGGCTTATAGCTAATTAACTAGAGATTCAGCTGAAATATTAAACAAGGAGCTTCCATTGTTGAGAAATAATACCAACGCAAACACTCGAACCTCCCTGAGCAACTCGCATTATCGCAGGACAGTTTTAATAATATGAATAGATTAGGTATAAGAAACTCGTCGCGTCGTTTTCAAACTTTTTAAATTTCAACATTTGAACATTGTTTTTCTTTCACTTTAGGTTGGCAAAGCCACTTATAGTTGTGTTTGCTTAATATTTAATACTCATAATGTTTCGTAATTATTGGATTATTTTTCTGAAGGACATTTTTGTGCGGTAGAAACAATATTATACTTACTCGGGTTAATTCCGATTTTTATTTTTATTTTACCTGCCACTGAGGGAAAAAAATTCTGGAATCTGAAATTATGGGTTTTTGGTAATGCTCCTCCTTTTTTTCCCTATTTGAGAATTTCAATTTATTTCTTACATAAGCCCCGAGTCCTTGAAAAAATGTTTCAAGTAACAGAACTGTTTTAATTTAGGCTAAGCTGGCTACCTGTACCTACTGACTGAATTTTGTGAATTTGTTATTTTTTTCAACACGAGCGACGCGATTTACATGTATCTTTGTATAAAATTTACAAAATATTCAATTTCGATAATCAAACTTACATTCTATGAATTTATCAGTGGACTTGGAATATTTCCCACCCTTCTCATTTTTTTCTAGAAATTTTTTAAAGCCCACCATCAACATCAAATAAAAATATGTGCATATACGTAACTATATGTGTACAAATTTTAATCTGATGTACACTCGTTGTAGTATGAAACCTTACACTATACCTACCTAACTACGCTATTTTAAATTTTTTATCCACCTTCCTTAAAAAATACATGTAAAATGAAAACATGCATATGAAAGCCTTTTTTTTTAATATTCAACAACAACAAAAAAATATAATTCTCTCCCACTTTTACTCTATTAAAATCTAAATTTTAAAGAACTTTTAATATTAATGATTTTATGTGCGTACTCCTTTTTTCGGTGGATTATAATTCATATAGTTGAATGAATGTAGGTACCTAACTTCTATATTACATATTTACCAAGTACACACTTTATTTTATATTTAGAAAAATTCAAGTACATGCTTTGAGTGCGAGGTGCAAGTTCATATGTGGAGGCAGGTATTTTCAGAAAGTTTTGTACTACGAATTTTTTTATTGTGTTGCACTGGATTACAGTTGAAAAAAAATACGAGATGAAGTCATTGAAACTTAGCTCTTCACCAATTAATTTTTTTCCACGGTTCATTTGATTGTAGAATATTTTAACGCTTGGAGGATATTTTTATGAAGAAATTTTCCATTGGCGTTTCGTTCATAATTTCATTGCTATGGCAGTAATGTTTCTAACAACGTCTTGTTCATTAATTTTTTTTTCGGTGTACTTTTTCTGCAGAGAAAAATATTATGCTTTGTTTAATTCTATCCGCGAGTTTATAAGCTCGTGTTTGTCCTGCAGGAAATTCTTTTTTCTCTTAATTTATTTTTTGCCTTATTCGAAGTGTCAGTTTTATGGCGTGTTTCTTTATTCGTATCCTTTTCACAGATTTCAGTTCGCAAAGCTTCTATATTCATATATTGTTTTTGAAAAAAGTATGTCTCCGTCTGATTTACGTTGATATTCATGGTTGACTTTTTATTTATTTATTCGTTTTACGCGTGTGCTAACAAACGTTTGGTCTGATATGTGTTCAATTTGTTTTGTGCCCGTTTAAAAAGTCTGTTATTTGAAACGTTGTGTTGCCGCGAATAATTTTTGAAAACGTTCCAAATGTTCAAATAGTAGAAAATTTATTTTAAAAACGGATTTTGATGTTTGAACTTTTTTTCTTTTTTGAATACAAAGGAATAATGTGTATGTTAGGGTTCCTTATTTTGATTTTTTTTTTTTTTTTGAAATTGGACCAATATGTATGTTTCCTTTACCACCTAAAACTATTTTCAGAATTTTTTTTAGAATTTAAAAATAAAATCAACCATCGCTCCAAGAGCCTAAAAGTTTAAACATTTGCATACTTATATCTAAGCATTTCATGTCGAACGTTTCGTTTCGTTTCCGAAAAACAACGTTTTTTAAAATAAACAATTTTTCGTAGGAGTTTGAAGTTAGAGGGAAAGTACGGAATTTTTAAAGTAGGTACTGACCTAATAATGTTTTATTCAAAAAAAAAATTTCGAATGTAGTACAGTACATCCTTTTATCCAAAATTGGTCGCTAGGTCGCACGAAAAAAGTTTTCAAAGTTGGAAATTAAATTTTGATAAGGTTTTGAAGTTGGGTGAAAAATTCTGAATATTTAAATTACTTACGTAATGCGTTTTATAAGGTGCAAAAAAATCTACAGGTTGTTTTCTTTTCTCAAAAATTTGTCATTGATTTTTTTTCTTTGTTTTCCAACACTGGTGATTACAAAACATGAAATTTTTTACTTACAACTTTATTTTAAAAATCTGAAAAATTCTGAGAATAATTTCAAGTGATGGAGAAATAATCTAGAAGATCAGGTGTTCAATTTAAAATTTTATATAATAAGGTACAGAGACTTTTTTATTTATTTATTTTTTATTTTGAAAGTTGGAGACCGAAAAATTTTGTGGAGTGACGTCAAAATACCGTAAAAACATTTCAAGTCTCATGAAATTTTCAAGTTTTTTTTTTTTGGTGATCCAATTGTCACCAAAATACAAAAAAGTATATTAAAAATTTTCTTTGGCATAGTGTAAATATGTTTATTGGAAGTTCTTTAATTTTTACTGCCCCTTCTACCCTTCCCTCCCCTCCAAAATAAAAATACGAAAGTTCAAATCAAAGACCCATTTTTTTTCACTGTCTTTCTACGTCACTCGTCCTCCTCTGATAGAAGTTTTGATTTTTAAAATCAACAATTTTGTAAAAATTTTAGGTTTTAATAATTTTTGAAAAATGAGATTGTTTGTCAAAATGCGTTTAACCGATGAAAACAGCTAATGCACTTTCAATGCAAAATCTTCCTATGATGGAAATTTGTTTTAAATTTTAAAATCATCAATTTTATGAAAATTTTAGATTTCAGTCATTTTTGAAAAACGAAAGTTTTTACTAAATTGCATTTAATCAATGAAAAAAACTACTTTACTTTCAATGCAAAATCCTCATCTGATGGAATTTTTAAAAAATTTTAAAATCAATAATTTTGTGAAAATTTTAGATTTTAGTAATTTTTGAAAAAAGAGAATTTTTGCCAAATTGCAATTAATCAATGAAAAAGCTACTATGTACTTTCAATGCAAAATCCTCCTCCGATGGAATTTTTGAAGATTTTTTAAAATCAATAATTTTGCAAAAATTTCAGATTTCATTAATTTTTGAAAAATTAGAGTTTTTGCCAAATTTCATTTAATTAATGAAAAAATCGACTGTAGTTTCAATGCAAAATCCTCCTTTGATGGAATTTTTGAAGATTTTTAAAATCAATAATTTTGTGAACATATTGTAAGTTGTGTCACAAATTAAAAACTTGCGATTTAATATAATGTTTGTTCATTTTTTACTTATGGATATTTTTACTCGAGCTCATGTGAATTTGAATCATTGTATACCCAGGAAGTTTTTTTTTCTTCATTTTATTCAGGTTTAAAGCGAACAAACGAGATAAGAAATATTTCCTAAACCCAATATTATGACTAGGTATGTGAGGATGTTTTATAATAGTATAGAAACGTAGGCAAGCATCTAACTAACGATTTGCCTTTCTGCGACGACCCTATCAAACAGCAAGATACATCTCTTTCGATGAAAAGAAGACATGCTGGGGGAGGTTAAATCAAGACTTTCCTGCAGTAGTCAATCTTGTTGAAATATTTCCTTAACCTAGGAACCGTATTTTCAATTTCCTATTAGGTTGCCGGAAAAGGGATAAAGAAAGTGAAAATTCTAGCTCCTTCATTCATTTTACATTAATTTATGACTTCCTGAGAAAACGCTTGTAAACGTTCACTTTTATTATAAACTACAATAGCAACAGCAGACGATTGAGGGTTATTCTTTTGTTGAGGAAATGAAGATAATTTGGTAAATTCACGCATTTTTCTTTATTGCTTATCGAGATTTAAATGAAAATAATTCCCATCTTTATCATTTTTGAATGGTACAAAAATTAGAATTCGTTTCAAGTAGCTACTTGTTGAAAATGTTTATTTTGTTAGGTTGATTTTTAAAAATATTTCTAACGACGACGAGTGCCTTTCTGTATTTTTATGCGAATGTGAAAGATCGAAAAATTACGCTACTCGTGGCTTTTAATCGAAAATTAGATAGGGGCTTTTTTTCTTCTTGCCTTTGAATAAGGTAATTCTTCGGCGGTTATTTCCGTTTAATTCTACGGTTTGTTTTTTTTTCTTGCGAAATTTGCGATGCGATGCGACGCGACTCGGCGGGTAAGGCAAAAACTCGCGATTGCTTCTGCGTAATAGTGATTGTGGAAAAGTTGAAAAGTCTTGTATAGTTATGAAAATACCATCGTATCTATCTACATTCAAAGATAGGGAAATTATTTACGAACCAACTTTCACTTACGCTAAAATAATTCAACTGGGTGAACTTTAACGCTAAAATTTATTTGTTTGAGCTTTAACTTCAAATGCTACAAACGACCTTTAGATAAGCTCTTTTAAAGCATTTAAATAACGTAACTTGTCTGAAAGTTCAAAGCCGGCAATTTACATCGTTTTTAACGTTGTTGCCGACGGTGTACATAAATGAGCCGGCATTTGTTAGGAATAATCTCTTATTGCATTTTAGCTTTTGAAAATTGCTTTTCATACGAGTTATCATTAACTCTTACAGTTGGAAAAAGCATTCTACTTTCTTCTCTTCCGCAACCGTCGAACTCTTTCATCTATTTAATTCGTGAAAAAAAAGCAAAAAGACTTTTCACCGTATTTAACTTGGATAACTATTAAAAGTTTATTTTAATTTTGCGGAAAACGATAGCTTAGTTACGCCCATTTTGTTAATTAATAGTTTCCTTTCGTTTATTAATTTGCACACAAATATCTACTTCAAATAATTAGAAGAAAATGTTTATAGCCGATTCCCCACCGAGCATCATCAACCGTTTTAGTTATTTTCCATAGTGTCTTGTTTAATTAAACTCGATTTCTTTAGTCTTATCGAATAGTTTTAACTTTTATCCAAGTTTTTTTATTTTTTCATTTTTATTGATTTACTTTTTGCACTCGTCTTATAATTTACTGATTTACAAAAAAAAAAAAAAAAATGATTCCCACTTCTATTCGATTTGAAATTTCTTTTTGTATTTTTTTTTTTTCACGCAATAAGGCGAATTTTCTTTGGTAATGCATTCTTGGTGACGATACGTACTATTGTGAAGTGTCCTTGAGGAGAAATCTCGATATATTTATTATGTTATACGATATTAAGGTAGGTATGTGTATTTCGATACACGCAATATCGTTTATTAGGTATCGGTGTTTCGAGTCCAGTTTACCCCGCATTCTTCCACCAGACTGGTTGCTTTGTTTGGTGTTAATAAAACTGCAGAATTTGTCGGTTGAAGGAAAAGTTGTCAGATGTGTTTATGGTCAAAGTTTGTGTTGAACGTAAGGACGCGACGTTAGAGTTGTGGTGCATTATACGTACGTACATCATTCGTGAAATTATATTTACGTGCTAAATTTTCGATAAGATTCATCGCGAGCAAAATGGAAATATTTTTGTAAAATATTGGCAATTTTGATTTTTCGAAAATTCAACGCGCATTCGTTATTTTCAGTTATTTGATACTTTTTGGATTTTTTTTTTTGGTCGTAACTCCTCATCCTAATGGTTCCTGTTTATTAAATGATTCGATTTTTTATTGTTCCCTTAAGCAAATCACAAGTGACACCCTCAAACTTCCCCATATTTTAAAAATTGAAAAAGTTTAGTAGGATCACTTTTAAAATAAAAATAAGCATGTAAAAATTTTTTATCACTTTTTATTCCACTTCTCAACTTGTCAAAACATAGTACCTATTTAAAAAATGATGAAAAACATTATTTGAAAGAAAAAAATACCTAGGTATTGATTTTATTTTTTTTTTAAATTAAAAATCCTGCCTGTCACTTCAGATTTTCAAAAAATCATCTAAAAAAATTATTTTTGGAAGAACATTTTCCCGAGCAGCACAATCGACAAATTATCGAAATAAAAAATCGACAGAATATCGAATTCGATAAAGTGTTGCGTTAGTTCCGCATAAATCGTGAAATTATCTTTCGATATATAGATAGATTATCGACGAATTATAGTTAGCAAAAATTTCGAGATTATAGTAAGATATTTTATCGATAATATATCTATAATATCGAAAGATAATTTCACGATTTAGGCGGAACTTTCGCGACACTTTATAGAATTCGATATTCTGTCGATTTTTTATCGATTTTTTATTCCGATTTTTTGTCTTTTACTAGCTTTTTTCTATAATTAAAAATCATTAATTAGCATAATTAATACATTAAACTATGCCTAAACACATTATTCATGTTACGGTAAGAGGATCATTTCAGAAAAAGTCAAAAAAAATTATAAAAAATCTGCCACCCGTGGGGCTTGAACCTTCTACCTCCTGCACGGTAATCCTCTTCCTTAACCACTATGCCATACCTTATCGTTGAGGAATTGGCAATAAAACGCTTATAATAGGCAGTTTAGTACTTCCAGACGTGTTGCACTTAGAAAAATGTTCACCAATTTGGAAATAATTTCAAATATCGTCACAAAATCGTTGAAAAATCGTTCGACAAATTTCAGATTATTTGTCGATAATGTAGTTTCAAATATCGCCAACAAATCGTTGAAAAATCGAATTCGAGAAATTTCAGATTACGTGTCGATAATAAAGTTTTAAATATCTTCACAAAATCGTTAAAAAATCGAATTCGAGAAATTTCAGATTATTTGTCGATAATATAGTTTCAAATATCGTCACAAAATCGTTAAAAAATCGAAATCGAGAAATTGCATATTATGTGTCGATAATATAGTTTCAAATATCTTTACAAAATCGGTAAAAAATCGGATTCGATAAATTTAATATAATCTGTCGATAATATAGTTTCAAATGTCGTCAAAAAATCGGTAAAATATCGAAGCCGAGAAATTTCATATAATCTGTCGATAATATAGTTTTAAATATCTTTACAAAATCGGTAAAAAATCGAATTCGATAAATTTAATATTCTTTGTCGATAATGTAGTTTCAAATATCTGCACAAAATCGGTGGAAAATCGAATTCGATAAATTTAATATTCTTTGTCGATAGTATCGTTGACGAATATCGTCATAAAATCTTAATAATATCGAATTCGATAGTTTTTAGATTTTTTGCCTATGAAGTTAGTTGTACCGATAAATCTTTATAATATCGTGAGAACATCTATAGATTTTCAAACGATTTTTTATCGATACGTTACATCTTCCGATATTATCGATCGAGTGTGCCGCTCGGGTGATATCTATAAATTAATTTAACCACCCTCCTAATATTTTAAAAATAAATTCTTGAAACAGTGGGTAAAAAATGTTATGATATAATTTAATAAACCGCCTCCCTTTCCGCCTCCTTCCTCCCCTTTTCTGCACCCAGGGTTGAATGCATCGATATAACTACTACGCTATGTGCAAAAATTTTGAAGAAAAAAATAGTTGAGGGCTCAGTCTCACTTAATTTGAAATTATATTTCGTTTTTTGGCAAGTACATATAAGCGACTGAGCCCTCAACTATTTTTTTCTTCAAAATTTTTGCACATAGCGTAGTAGTTATATCGATGCATTCAACCCTGGGTGCAGAAAAGGGGAGGAAGGAGGCGGAAAGGGAGGCGGTTTATTAAATTATATCATAACATTTTTTACCCACTGTTTCAAGAATTTATTTTTAAAATATTAGGAGGGTGGTTAAATTAATTTATAGATATCAGTACATTTTTAACCCGATGTTTCGAGAATTTATTTTTAAGAAGGATTTTTGCATCGATTTTTGTAATGCTGCTTGGAAAGAGTTCGATTATGTTTGGTACACTTTTTGCTTTTAAACGTAGTTTTCATTGAGGTTGGTAGAGGGCGGGGACTAATTCTTTTTTGAATAATGTAGTTTCAAATATCTGCACAAAATCGGTGGAAAATCGGAATCGATAAATTTAATATTCTTTGTCGATAGTATCGTTGACGAATATCGTCATAAAATCTTAATAATATCGAATTCGATAGTTTTAGATTTTTTGCCTATGAAGTTGTACCGATAAATCTTTATAATATCGTGAGAACATCTATAGATTTTCAAACGATTTTTTATCGATACGTTACATCTTCCGATATTATCGATCGAGTGTGCCGCTCGGATTTTGAAAATTTTCTGCAAAAAAAAATAATCAAAAATCAAAATTTTCCCTTTTTTACGTCTTCTGAAAAAAGAAGTGCTCAGAAGTAGTATGCAGCGTTGCGAGTGCTACTGATTTTTCAGTAGATCTACTATTTTTTCAAAGCTGTACTGATTTTCTACTGATCTAAGTACTGATTTTTAGCAAAAATCTACTGATTTTTTTAAAAACCTTCCAATTTTTGTAAAAATGGGTCTAAAAACAGAAAAAAACAAATTTTTACGTAGCTTATTTTTTCTTCAACTCTACTACTTTTTTCATAAAAAGTTCACTAAAAGGTTAATTGATGAAAACATATTTTTTACGTTACTAGGGAGATAAAGTGCTACTTTATATACCTCTCGCTGATCTTTCGGTAGTATAAAGAAGCCGTTTTCTCCCTCGTAACGTAAAATAATTTATCCAACTAGGAAAATAAAGTGATTTTCAACGATTTTGATTTATTTCCCTTGCTTCGCTCGGGCAATAAACCCTCAAAATCGTCGAAAATCACTTTCATCTTCCTAGTTGAATAAACTACTATTTTCTCTCCTGACTCCAATATTTTTTAATAAAAATTTGTTTCTTTTGGCCCCACTACATTTTTTGAAAATTTGTTTCTACTGAAAAATCTACTGATTTTTCACAAAAAAATCCACTGAAAGACATGAATTAATGCCAAAACATCCTTTTTTCTCCTGAATATACTACATTTTCTTGGAAATTTATATCTACTGAATCTACTGATTTTTTACGAAAAAATCTTTCGAATTGCCATCTGGCAACGCTGGTAGTATGACCTTCTTGCATCCACTGACGACTCGATTGTGATTTTTCCTGCTACATCAGATCGGAATAGGAAAATAATTTCAGCGAGAGATTAGGATTTTTAACATAATAATTGAAGTTCACCACAAATTGACCATCATAAAGCACTTATATGGAAAAAAAAATCCAACTTGACAAAATATTAAATAGACATTACACCCACGCCCATATCATACAACTTTGTAGCATGGAAAATGCCCACTTGTTGAACTCGAAGGAAGCAAGAATAGCTTACCATAAGTTCGTGTCGCTATCGCGTTCGTATCGAGGGAACTTATCGTAGCAGTATAATTTCCTTACAAAGTTAATTAAAAACAGTTTATTGAACTATAAAGAAAAATCATTGGTAGCGCGAGAGCAATCAAGCAATAAGATTAATTGTAGGTACTCTATTCGTTTTAAAAATCCTATACAGGCCCGTCGCATCGGCCATCACTAAATTTTGAAGAAAAAAAAATCAAACTGCGAATACTTTCCAAATTAAAATGTTCTCGTTCGTTCTATTTTTTTTTCCAAGTTCATACAAAAACGCATTAATTAATAACCACCCATTCTTTCTCGTGCAGTTTTTTTTTTTTCACTTGAAAGGTTGTAGATTGTTAGCACTGACCCTATTTTCGAATTTCGATTCTAAAAAGAAAAATTATTTATGTGCTATCTCTCTAGAAATCATACAAATATTTTTTTTTGCTGGCACAAACTCAAAAGAACTTTTGTTGGATATGATCCAACGTATACAACAAGATATGATTGTGTTCACTTAATGGAGGATGGTGCTGCATGGAAATGATCCTGGATATGGAATATGGAATATTAATACACGGCTGGTTGTTATATTTTTGATAATAAACATGTCACCGGTTTTTAGGGTTTTGTTACCAGCAAATTTGGATAGAAGTAAACTTTTTACCCTTTTTTTTACCCCCTTTTTCCGGCTCACCAAAAATGCACGTAAATACGTAGGTACGTAAATTAACTCGCAGCGTGCGGAAGGTTCGTTCGACAAACCACCCATACAGATTGTACGAGTATATAAAAAAAGTTGGTGGACGACGTTAATACGGGCGAATTCGTAATTTTCTCCTATCCAGCCATACGCAGTTCGATTCTTTCATTATTTTCACAGCGGGCAAAATAACGATTCGAAGAGACTCAACTTTTGCGAACGGTTAGCATAATTTACGACGAACGAAGCGGGTCATTGCAATTTAATTCGATCCGGCTCGAGTTGATAATCCGTATTTTAGAGACATTAACACCGCAAAGTAAACTTTCGGCAGCGGCAGACGGTTCGAATAAAAATAATGCAACAGAACGGAAAAACTTAAGCAACTGAGCAACTTGAATTTCCAACTGTGTGCTCGGCTACACGTACAACGCGTAAAAACATAAAACTAATTTACCACATTTACCACCAAAGGTTTTCCTCTTCGTTGTTTTCATTTTAGGTTTTTTCATAAAATTTTCAAAGCCCGAATAACCAGTACAGACCTTTTGAAATATCCCAACGCAGCGAAAATTTTTTAAAAGAGAATCCGGATGCAATATGTTGCAGGCTGCTGATTGCTGAAAAGGCTGTATTTTTTTTTCACCAACCAAGTGGTGCATCTCGGAATAGCTAATTCGCTATACAACGTGAATCGATAAATTTAACCCGGTTTTCGCAGTACCTATTTTAGCTAAAACAAAAAAAAAATACCCGCGATTTGATGTAGAAATTTTCAGAGCATAACTTCCATCTAATTACTAAACTGATCCCTGAAAACTAATCTGATCCTAAGGGTATCATAATTAACCACATGAACCGAAAACAAATGATCGTTTCAGAAAGCAAACAAAACAAACAAAAACGAGTAAAACTAACCCCACAGCAATAGCGGAACTAGTCTGTTAAAAATGGAGTCATTTTATATAGCTCTTCTTCTACATTTACCTCGGCTCGGATAGAATTTTTTTTTTCCGAAATAAGGCGCGGTTTTCCAAATAAAACATTAGCTGAGTAATACGACATCTCATACCACAGGTATCTACAGTAACGTATAACGTAACGCTAACGCAGTTTGTCCACACAATTCAGTAACCAGTAAGCCGTGCCTTCATTTTGCGTTACAAGATAATGAAATGCTTAAGGTTTAATTTTAGTGCGTACTTTTCCCAAGAGCTACATCAATACTTACAAGCAATTTTTTTTTATTTTTCAAATAATTCCTGCACTCAAATTACGCAACCTTACACTATCTTACTGCGACAGCGGAAACGATAATAAACCGTAGGTAGAGTTAGAGTTACACAGCGGTTAAATGTCTTGGGATTGAGAGAAATAATACGTAGTAGACCTACCTGCCGCCAGAAATACCTTAATAGGTACGTAGGTACACATTTCGTACAATTTAGTTAGGTAGTTTAATTTTGAAATTAATTTGCGCTTCATTTCTCATCAGATATGGAGCAAGGTTTTATTGTCAAGCGACAGGAAATTTCGTTTGAACTACAAAGTCAAGATCACTCAGTTTGGCAAAAAAAAAATTTAGGTACGTCTACCTATTAATCATGAAATTGCAAAAATTTTCAATGTTACGTACGGATCGGGAGCACAACGGAGCTCAACCATTTAAGTACGTACGTTTACGCTATGTATATGACGTCACAAATCCCTTGACTTGTAATTTTTTTTCAATCAACATTCATTTGATTCATTTCATTGAAATTGGAGGGGAGGGAGGGGTCCAATCGAAATTTTTATAATAACCAAAATTATTCCTAAAGTATTACTCTGCAACTTTTGCTCGAAATTTTTTTCAATGTGATCCCTCTTTCCCTTCGGATTTCGCATATTTCTGTTCGTAAATGGGAAATCAGAGAGGAGAGAGGGGTCTAATTGAAAAAATTTTCAAACAAAAGTTGTAGACTAAAATATAAGGAATATTTTATGTTATTACAAAAATTTCAATTGGACACATCCATCCCCTCCTATTTTGCATAACACTACGATGTATCATTGTAGACAAAAATGACATTACATGAAAATTGAGAGGAGAGAGAGGCCCAAAGGAAATTCTTGTAATAACAAAAAATGTTTCTAATATTTTAGTCTACATTTTTTGTTTGAAAATTTTTTCAATTGGACCCCTCTCTCCTCTCTGATTTCTTATTTATTTTTATTACCAACAGAAATATGCGAAATCCGAAGGGAAAGGGGGATCACATTGAAAAAAATTTCAAGCAAAATTTGCAGAGTAATACTTTGGGAATAATTTTGGTTATTATAAAAATTTCGATTGGACCCCTCCCTCCCCTCCAATTTCAATAAAATGAATCAAAGGAATATTGATTGAAAAAAACTACAAGTCAAGAGATTTGTGACGTCATATATACATAGCGTAAACGCCGTTGTGCTCCCGATCCGCTCGTTACTACATTGCAGTGATCCTTTCATCAATGTTTTGACCAGAGCCGGTGCGAGGGGGGGTTGGGGGGGGGGGGGGGTGGAACACCCCCCAGTGATTTTCCATTCGGCAAATTTTTGAAAAATTTTCGACAAATTCGGCAAACTTTCGACAAATTAAATTAGGTATGTTTACAAAATTTGGTAAAGTTTTGAAATTCAAATATGTAAATTTTTTAGAAATTCTAAATCACAAATTCGGCAAATTTTTGAGAAATTCCGAATCATAAATTCGATGAATTTTAGAGAAATTCCGACTCACAAATTCGGTAAATTTCTGAAAAAAATTTTCGCCCTCGCTTCGCTCGGGCAATGTACTTCTGTAACTTCATCTTTCTCTCAGAATCAGAATAGGAATCAAAAATCAGCGCATTTGAATTGTTATAACTTATAACGTAAAAAAATGAACATGATCTTTTTGAAAATATTAAAAATTATGTTTAAAGTGCATTTATTTTTAATTAAAAATTCCAATTTTTTCAAAATTTTCGCCCTCGATTCGCTCGGGCAACGTATCGCTTTTCCATCTTTTAAAAAACCAGAAATTATTGTATGTTTTCAAAATTTCTGCAAAAAAAAGCCCATCTTTTCTTTTAGAAGTGCAATTTTTTCAAAAATGTTCGCCCTCGCTTCGCTCGGGCAGCAACAGTCGTTTTGATTCAAATCCTAATGCTACCATAAGTTCTTGAAATTTCAAAAAATTCAGCGCAGGGGTCTACTTCCCACTGTTGTACTTATTAATTATCATTCGGCATTTTGAAAATTTTCATTCGGCATTTTCGATCTACACCCCCCCCCCCCCCCCCAAAAAAAAATTTGCTCAAACCGTTTCTGGTTTTGACCCCCCTCCCCTTGTTTCAATTGATGAGAAAGTAATCCTCTATTCTCATTTTCCCCCTGACTAGTAAATTCAGTTTTAATCCAAGTAATTATCATCGACTTAGATTATTTATTTACTTGGTTGACAAATTTTTATATCTCAAAGAATTTTTCAATGATTCGTTATCAAAGGGTTGCTTTTGGCTGTATCACTATAAACGAGTTATTTCAAAGGAGGTAGGAGCAATATCAAAATCACATGTTGCGGAGCCATCTGTTTTTGAAAGTAAGATGTTCCCGTTTGATATAATTTGCCGCTGTTAATTGCGAAATTAAAGGGAAAATGTAATAATGAAGAAAGAGCGGAAGCTGGAAAGATTTTCAAAAGTTTTCATAGTGTTCGTTTTTTCTCCCAACTCGAGTGTGTTAGTTTAATTGGGTTTTTTTTCATTAATTTGAAAAATGGCGACGTTTTCTCGCTTTTTAAAAACCTCACCGGTAGGTAAATTAAATTGATATTTGTAAAAATTTCCAGCCAAATAACACTCTGGTTTTTATTCGAGCTCATCCCGGGGTATAACTTATAGCTCCTTCTTCCGGTTGGATTATTCGAAAAAATATTTCATATTCGTGGATTGAACCGTGACCAAAGTTTTATATAGCTACCCGACGACGTTGGATTGTTCGCCAATCCTTTTAAATCAAATTCGAAATGCGTATCGACGTTATTTGTCTGGCTCGTTTGTGAGAAAAATTCTTAATTACGGTCTGAAAAGTATCCAACCGTATACGGAATTATAGATTTTTTGTTCAATTCATACTCGTATAAAATATAGATAGTTGTATGTGAGTGGATACGTGTGTGTCCGAAATTTCATCCATTTTCGTTGAAAAGTTGAACAAAATAAGCGAAACTTTTGATTCGCAGCAGTAGAGAAAATTCTTCTCCGCTTTATACGCGCTAATTGAATCGAACTAGTCTAAATAGTGAAATAATGCAACTTCTTCAAAAGCCCAAATTATACTTTCGGAATTTTTGAAATATCCTTCTTAAATATTGTTAATAAAGTTCATCTTTCAAGTAGCCAATTAAAGACTTTTCAATGTATTTCACACTTGGACGCTTTGTTATATCGCATCGCATTGGTAAAATCTCAACTTTTTCTCAAAAACTTTCGCTACAGAAATTTCCACCAGATGGTTAGACCTTTCTCTTGTCAAGTTTTTCATTCTTCATTACTGCTTCTTGAAATTTTCATTTCTTTTAGGTATTTTCGATTTCGTTCGGATGTACTTATTTTACTGGCATTTTTAACTTTTGAGGTGAGTTGCGATAGCGATAGGAATTTTCTAAAATCATTTGCTCAAATTTTTCACCTAGATAAAGGTACGATTCGATTTTCATTAAAGCTGTAATATGTAATGTACTAATAAGGAATTGTACTATAGACTCGTATTTCTTTCCTCGTTTAATTATTTATTCTCGATTGGGACGAGCTTTAAAACTTTAAGATGCCTAACCTAACTCGTACCAAAACCTATTATAATTTCAGTGTGTCTAGGCTTGTATTATTTTTCAATAAATTACGCAGGCTTGCCATTAGCAATGTTTACACTCGCACAGTACTGTAGAATTTTTAGGTTTACTATATCTATATCTTGAGAGATTTTGCAACCACGTCAAAAGGCGAAGAAACAGTAGATAAACATTTCCCTTTGATGTCGCCTTTCATTAATTAAATTTCCAAACGGTAACGATAGATTGTGTATATCTTGCGTTATAATTATAAAGGATGTAAAGCTCGTTGAAAACGGTTTATTGCGCCATGTAGAACAGTATCAAATATTTTCTAATATTTTAGCTTTGAAAGTCAAGAAAGACTTGAGAAACTTCATAATGATGAATTGCCCGTTTAAAAATACGAACGTTAGGTTGGTTTTGTCGAGTGGGAGTGCATGTAAGGAGCAAGACAGCGTTTCGGCATTTTTGCAAATGAAAAAAAAAAAAAGTTTGGAAAGTGATTAATTCGTACGTTTCTTAATCAAGCTAAAATTTATCTTATAAATTTCTTTACAAATCCAAAGGTTTTAAATTTCGTCCCTCGAAAGGGACATATTATTATGAAATCATTGTTGCCTTAAACAAACGAAGTACAAATATTTTGCCAAGTTTGAAAGAGAAGCGTTTATTTACGAGTTGGCAACCTTGCAAAAATTACTAGTTGTTTCGTTTATTTTATTGTAAATAAAATAACAAAAAGTAGGTATTAAATGTAGAAAAATTATAAACTTTATAGTTCAGCGAAGAGATTTTTTTAATTTTTTTTTTTAATAAGTTCAAAATTTTTGGTGCTAAAAAATGAATGGAAAAGTAACAATTTCTTGAATTTCATTGATGCATAATTGCACATACTTAATAGGTAATCAAATTCATCTCTACTCAGTGTAGTGATGATTAATTAGCAAATGATCATTTAGAAAGACTCGAGCATTTAAAAAATTTCTGAGCAAATACTAAAAATTAAAAAAAGAAAGATCAGCATTTTTGAGCATAGTGTTCGAAGTGATTTTGTCACTAGTTCACTACTTCACATTTTGGCCACTTTTTGTTAGTATTTTGCTCAAAAGTCGCTAAACATAAAGGTCACTTCTTTCTTTTATGAAATAAATTTTTTCTATAATTATTTCCTATGTAATCTTTTTTTTTTAAATTCATAAAAACTGTTTTGAAATGTCATTTTTAAGAAAATAGTAAGTATAAATACAATTTATAGTACTTAATAATTTTCTCATTTTTTTTAAAAATTTGGTTAGGTATGTACAAAAAATTGTATATTTTTTTCTTTTTTAAAAGAAAATATTTTCAAAATATTCTGAAAAAAAATCAAAATTCTATCTACCTAAACATTTGAAATAATTTTCTCAAACAGTCGTTTATTTTTTTTAAAGACTTTTTGAAACTTTTTCTAAAAAAAAAAAAAAAAAAAAAAAAATTAAATTTTACAAGAATTAATGTCGTAAGATTTGTTATTTAAAAGAAAAACTTCCTGGAAAATTTTTGAAATATTTCTTTTTTGAAAAACATTTTTACCTATTTGTAAGATTTTATTTTGATATGGTTTTTAAATTTTTTCAAAAAAGTTTTTAAAATACGTACATCTTTCTATCAGAAAAATGAACGTTTTTTTTTTTTTTTTTTTTTTTTTTTTGGTATGAAGTGAGAGGAAAATTTTCAATTTTGGCTTGTAGATTTCTTTTCTTGTAAATTTGGGGTCTCTGTTTTGTCATTAATTTCACTAAAAAAAAAGTCACAAAGGTCACTAAACGTATTAAAAGCTGAAATGTCATGTCTGAATAAAAGTTCGAACATTTTTGAGCATTTTCGGGCATTTTTTTCAGTTCGTTAATTTTTGAATGTTGAAGTGACAGATTTTATTAAAGTTATTCCAATTATTAAATACTTACTAATATCTATTAAAATTGTTGAATTATCAAACCTGCAATTTGTATGTATTAAATTTTTAATTTTTTTAATTTATAGAAAATTGAAAAAATACTGAAATTTCAATTTTTATTAAATTAGAAATTTGCCATAGGCATTGAAAGATTTAGGTTGTAGGTCTATGTAGTTAGGTACCTACTGGGTAAATTTTGAAACATTTGTGATTTCTTTGCAATTGAATTCCATTTTTACATTTTTTTAAATTTTTATTTTCTAAAAGGACATCAACCCTGTGAAAAATTAAGAACAATTCTCAAAATGGCCGAGCATTTTCCATTTCTACTGGTGAGTGAGTGTTACATACATGAGTCTTAAGGCATATATTATATTCCAGCGCAATGAAATAAATCAATATTATGGTGAAAGGGTGCAATTTTTGTTTTCATTTCTTTTGAAATTAATTTTTGAGAAAAAATTAGCCTTTGAAGATTTCTTCTGTAATTTACTGAAGAAATTTGATTTTTTCTTTGAAAACATTTTTTGAATGAATTTCTCGTATTTGGAAATTATTCTCAATAAATAACGTTTCAAGAGAATTTTTTTCCAATAGAATTAGGCCTAATTCTTCTTTAAAAAGATATCTTGGAAAGAAATTTTCCAAAAAAAAATCAATTGAAAAAAAAAGAGAAATACCCACGTAATTTTTTTCACGAATACTTTTACTTAGTTCCAATAATTGTAATTACCTTATTTCAATTCGACGATGGAACTCTAGACGTAAATTTTTTATATCCATTTTTTTTTTCCAAATTGGACGTATATAATTTTATAAACAGGCTCGTCTTCGTTTCACCACTTATTTCGCGAGAAATTCATTTCTGTAAAGAAGTTACATGCGTCTCGAGCATTTTCACCGTTGAATTTAATTGTAGATCGGAATTGATTCAATTTTACTCGAATTGAGTTCGAATCCAGTGGAACGGTCGTGACACCCCCCGCCCTCCCACCTACCCGAACGAAAACGACCCGACGCGACCGAGACCACTGTATATTCTGTAACCAACTCGCCTTTGATGTTGCGCATGCCGCGAACTCGAATTACATGGAAAGTAGTGAAAATTTTAATATGGTGCAATGGAGTTATTTTCTTAGATTTTCAAGGGCTTTCGATTGAGACCAAAACGAAGTTTCTACGATTAAAAGTCGCAAAGATATGAATACGCTGGTTTTTGTAATTTTTCTAAAATTCTTCTTAATCCTCAGCCAAGCTACTGAAGAAATGGCTGAACCGATTTTTATGATTTTTCAGATGTAGGTACTATTCGTCGAGGGAATGCACCAAATTTAGTCAAATTTTGAAAATTTTAAAAATTGACCCTTCACCCCCCCCCCATGTGGGGCCCCAAAATTTTGAAAATTCGATTCGAAATATTAAAAGGCACTTCTCGGATACCTACTCTATATGCATGCAAAATTTGAGCCCAATAGCTCAATTACAAGGAGCTGGGGAGGTGTCTAAAGAAACCCAAAAAATGATCACATATGGGTTTTCAAGATACATCTAGTAATTGAACCATAGCTTAGATTGTTTCGAAATTACTAAAAGGCACCTCGTACATGATTTAAGAATCTATATACAAAGTTTGAAATAAATTGATTTAGTATTGAAGTCCGTAGATTTGTCTAACTGAAGGTACTTTTTGGATGTATCCGATGTATAGACAGTTAATAATCCGATGTATCGATATCAATAATCAACACAAAATATGTTTGTAACTTCGCGAATTTCGAACGTAGAAACTTCGTTCTTATCGTAAATGAAAGCGCTTGAAAAATTAGAAACTTTTGTTATAATGGTTTTTTAAATTTAAATCGCCTTTTCCAAAATATGAAGATAATTATACGGATGATGCAATTTCGGCATGGTGTTTACGCGTAGTAACATGTATAACTCTACAACTGTCAATTTCCGTTGTGTGCCTTAACGGCACTATGTTTTAATCGCGGATCATAGTGCCAGAGTACCCGAGTTCGATACCATCCTTTGATACTGAAATTTTTTTTGTTTTTTTGCGTTTCTCATTGACAGTTATAATTTAAAATTCCATTATATGTACGTTACGCAGTTTTTGACGAAATATTTCAAGGTGAAACTACTTAGTTTGAACAAACAAAGTGTAATCACAACACATATTTCATAGTAAAAAATTACTCCATTATTAAAAAACGCGTAGCAGTCAAGATGCTCCGCGACAGCCGAATTTTTTTTTTCAAGTTAGTGTACCTCTTTGAAAACGTTTTCATCCATGGTATTTCAGTTTCAATATCAGTTTCAACTTCAAATTCAGTTTAAAAATGTCAGGTTTTTGTCTTCAGTTTTAGTTCCTCTCTGCATTGAAGATTTCATCTTCAGATGGGGGCTCCGCCCCCATACCCCCGTTGAGGCTCCGACCCAACCCCCTCATCACTTTCAGCTCTTAGGATGGGGGCTCCGCCCCCATACCCCCGCGTTGGGGGCTTCGCCCCCAACCACCTCGTCAATTCCAACTCTTCAGATGGGGGCTCCGCCCCCATGCCCCTATTGGGGAGCTTTACCCTCAATAGGGACATGGCAGGAGAGGATTGAGGGCTTCGCTCTCAATCCCCTTCACACTTTCAGCTCTTCAGACGAGGGCCAACACACCAAAAAAGAGGTTAAAACGTGAAAATTTATGATTTTTGACCCTGTACGGGGGTCAAATGGTGCTCAAAAGTCGAAACCCCCAAAAGGCACATCAGTGACCTCTACTGACCCTACATCCCAAATTTCGATTGTTTAGGTCTTTTAGTTTGGGCTGTAGGCTGTTCAACGCGTCAGAAAAGACAGGTTAAAACTTGAAAAATATTGATTTTTGACCCTGTATTGAGGTCAAAAGGGGTTTAAAGGTCAAAACCTACAAAAGGCACATCAGGGGCATGAACTCGATCTATGATAAAAATTTAGGCACCCCAGCTCCATTTGGGGGGTCTGTAGCTTGATCAACGTGAAAAAATGACCTCAAAATCCACTTTTTGGGCCCTAAAATGGGGTGGGGATGACTTGCGAAGCTGAAATTTGGATACAGCGGAGACAATCAGAGTCACTGTTGTTGGTAAAAATTTCAAATCATTTTGTCAAATTGGGGCTTCTTTTGAGCCCCCTCAAAAAGGGGTGACCCCCAATTTTGGGGCTCGAGGGTCAAAAAACCCAAAAGGCACCTCAGTGATCCTTACCGATCCTAAATACCAAATTTTAGTTTCCAAAATCATTTGGTTTGAGCTATAGGCTGATCAACACACCTAAAAAATAGGTTAAAATGTGAAAATTTCTGATTTTTGACCCTGTACGGGGGTCAACTGGTGCTCAAAAGTCGAAACCCCCAAAAGGCACATCAGTGACCTCTACTGACCCTACATCCCAAATTTCGATTGTTTAGATCATTTAGTTTGGGCTGTAGGCTGTTCAACGCGTCAGAAAAGACAGGTTAAAACTTGAAAAATATTGATTTTTGACCCTGTATCGAGGTCAAAAGGAGTTTAAAGGTCAAAACCTACAAAAGGCACATCAGGGGCATAAACTCGATCTATTATAAAAATTTAGGCACCCCAGCTCCATTTGGGGGGTCTGTAGCCTGATCAACGTGAAAAAATGACCTCAAAATCCACTTTTTGGGCCCTAAAATAGGGTGTGGATGACTTGGGAAGCTGAAATTTAGATACAGTAGAGACAATCAGAGTCACTGTTGTTGGTAAAAATTTCAAATCATTTTGTCAAATTGGGGCCTCTTTAGAGCCCCCCTCAAAAAAGGGCCACCTCCCAATTTTGGGGCTCAAGGGTCAAAAACCCCAAAAGGCACCTCAGTGACCCTTACCTATCCTAAATACAAAATTTTAGCATCCAAGGTCATTTGGTTTGGGCTGCAGGCTGATCAACGTACCAAGAAGCGAGAAAAAACATGAAAAATTGTGAAAAATCTTGATTTTTGACCCTTGACGGGGGTCAAAAGGGGCCCAAAAGTTGAAACCAACAAAAGGCACATCAGGGGCACAAACTTGATCCATGATGAAAATTTTGGCCCCCCAGCCCCATTTGGGGGGTCTGTAGCCTGATCAACGTGAAAAAAATGACCCCAAAATCCACTTTTTGGGCCCTAAAATGGGGTGGGGATGACTTAGGGGGCTGAAATTTGACTATGGTGTAGGTAATTAGGGTTCTCATCCCTGGGGCAAGTTTCAAAAAATTTCATGATATTGAGGCTCCCCCGCACCCCCTCAAAAAAAGGTAAAATCCCCAATTTTGAGTTGGGGCCCCAAAATTTTTTTTGCATCATTCCTCCACCTAGGGGACCCTACATATCAAGTTTGACCTCATTTGACCTGTTAGGCTCGGCCCCAGAGTTCCAAAAGTGAGGGTAAAATTATCATTATATATATATATATATAAATATGTGACTTTTGCAAATCGTCATCTTTTGGTCCCAAACGTCGAGAAATGGAGTCAGAACTCTTCTACCCCCCCTCCTTCTAAATTAGGGTCGGACACAATAGCCTAAATTTTTAAAAAAAAATTCGGCTAAAAAAAATAAAATAAAAAATTCGGCTAAAAAGCAAATTGAAACCTGTCCAATGTGCAAATATCAAGCTGATTTCCACTTTTTGGGATCTACAAAGGGGCGGGGATGACCGGGGAAGCTGAAATTTGTATATGTTGTAGGTGATGTTGGTGTGCTTCGTTGGAGCTAATTCCGAGAAATTTCCTCATTTAGTGGCCCCCTCACAACTCGTCCCAAAAAAGTGATATTCTCAAATAAGTTTGATTTCATTTGACCTGTTAGGCTCGGCCTTTAGTTCCAAAAGTAGGGGTAAAATTATATATATACATATATATATATATATATATACATATATATATATATATATATATATATATATATATATATATATAAATATGTGACATGTGACAGATCGTCATCTTTTGGACCCAAACATCAACAAATGGGGTCAGAACTCTTCTACCCCCCCCTCCTTCTAAATCAGGGTCAGACACAATAGCCTAAATTTTTTTTTAAAAATTCGGCTAAAAATTACCTCAAAATCCACTTTTTGGGCCCTAAAATGGGGTGAGGATGACTTGGGAAGCTGAAATTTGGATACAGTGGAGATAATCAGAACCATTGTTGTTGGTAGAAATTTCAAATCATTTTGTCACATTGGGGCCCCTTTAGAGCCCCCTCAAAAAGAGGCCATCCCCAATTTTGGGGCACAAGAGTCAAAAACCCCAAAAGGCACCTCAGTGATCCTTACCGATCCTAAATACCAAATTTTAGTTTCCAAGGTCATTTGGTTTGGGCTATAGGCTGATCAACACACCTAAAAAATAGGTTAAAATGTGAAAATTTCTGATTTTTGACCCTGTACGGGGGTCAACTGGTGCTCAAAAGTCGAAACCCCCAAAAGGCACATCAGTGACCTCTACTGACCCTACATCCCAAATTTCGATTGTTTAGGTCTTTTAGTTTGGGCTGTAGGCTGTTCAACGCGTCAGAAAAGACAGGTTAAAACTTGAAAAATATTGATTTTTGACCCTGTATCGAGGTCAAAAGGAGTTTAAAGGTCAAAACCTACAAAAGGCACATCAGGGGCATAAACTCGATCTATTATAAAAATTTAGGCCTCCCAGCTCCATTTGGGGGGTCTGTAGCCTGATCAACGTGAAAAAATGACCTCAAAATCCACTTTTTGAGCCCTAAAATGGGGTGGGGATGACTTGAGAAGCTGAAATTTGGATACAGTGGAGACAATCAGAGTCACTATTGTTGGTAAAAATTTCAAATCATTTTGTCAAATTGGGGCTTCTTTAGAGCCCCCCTCAAAAAAGGGCCACCCCCAATTTTGGGGCTCGAGGGTCAAAAACCCCAAAAGGCACCTCAGTGACCCTTACCTATCCTAAATACCAAATTTTAGCATCCAAGGTCATTTGGTTTGGGCTGCAGGCTGATCAACGTACCGAAAAGCGAGAAAAAACATGAAAAATTGTGAAAAATCTTGATTTTTGACCCTTGAGAGGGGTCAAAGGGGGCCCAAAAGTTGAAACCTACAAAAGGCACATCAGGGGCACAAACTTGATCCATGATGAAAATGTTGGCCCCCCAGCCCTATTTGGGGGGTCTGTAGCCTGATCAACGTGAAAAAAATGACCCCAAAATCCACTTTTTGGGCCCTAAAATGGGGTGGGGATGACTTAGGGGACTGAAATTTGACTATGGTGTAGGTAATTTGGGTTCTCATCCCTGGGGCAAGTTTCAAAAAATTTCATGATATTGGAGCTCCCCCGCACCCCCTCAAAAAGGGGTAAAATACCCAATTTTGAGTTAGGGCCCCAAAAATTTTTTTGCATCATTCCTACACCTAGGGGACCCTACCTATCAAGTTTGACCTCATTTGACCTGTTAGGCTCGGCCCCAGAGTTCCAAAAGTAGCGGTAAAATTTTAAAAATAGTGAAAAATCTTGATTTTTGACCCTTGACAGGGGTCAAAGGGGGCCCAAAAGTTGAAACCTACAAAAGGCACATCAGGGGCACAAATTTGATCCATGATGAAAATGTTGGCCCCCCTGCCCTATTTGGGGGGTCTGTAGCCTGATCAACGTGAAAAAATGACCCCATTGGGCCCTAAAATGGGTGGGGATGACTTAGGGGGCTGAAATTTGACTATGGTGTAGGTAATTAGGGCTTTCATCCCTGGGGCAAGTTTCAAAAAATTTCATGATATTGGGGCTCCCCCGCACCCTCCTCAAAAAAGGGTCATATCCCCAATTTTGAGTTAGGGCCCCAAAATTTTTTTTGCATCTTTCCGCCACCGAGGGAACCCTACATATCAAGTTTGACCTCATTTGACCTGTTAGGCTCGGCCCTAGAGTTCCAAAAGTAGGGGAAAATTATATATATATATATATATATATATATATAAATATGTGACATGTGACAGATCGTCATCTTTTGGTCCCAAACGTCGACAAATGGGGTCAGAACTCTTCTACCCCCCCTCCTTCTAAATCAGGGTCGGACACAATAGCCTAAATTTTAAAAAAAAAATTCGGCTAAAAATCAAAAGTGTTCTAAAAATTTCAACTTTCCTTTGGGCTAAAAACTGGATTTGACTAAAAGTTGGTAGGTACCTAGTGGCAAATTTTCAAATAGGAATAAATTTTTAAGTAGATCGATCATAGATGTGAAGAATTTTCACATCATCCAAAATTTTATACAATCTGTAATACCTATAGTTTAGTTTAATAATACCTACTTTGTCCAGTTCAAAAATTTAAAAAATAATTTTCGAAATTGATCAAGTCAAATATAATATGAACTTTTTAAAAATTTACCAAAAAAAAAGACTGATATCCTTCAAAAAAAGTCTCCAAAAAAGAATTAGTCCCCGTCCTCCACCAACCAGAACGAAAACTCAGTAGTCAGTACTTACTCGTCTTCGAAAGTTAATAATTTGTGAACCAAAAAAAAAAAAAAAAAATCAAAGAAAATCTCGAAGTTGAAATTTTTACTAACAAAATGTACTGATATAATAAAAAAAAAACGCCTCCTCTTTGACCTTTATACCCATTCAACATGGAAATACGAGACTACTTTGGTTTCATGGCTTTGAGGAATTATTCATATAGGACATGAAGAAATAAGATGCATACACATTTTTAAAATGGAAATCACGGTCATCAAAGGAAGAAAAATTGATGAAAAAAAAGAGGGAGGACGTAGTCTTTCATATTACCTAAAAATTCAATTATTCCATGGAAATAGTATAATTTATAATTATTCTTATATCCAGGACACAGCAATATAAAGAGACGAAAAACAATGGAACAATATTTGGTTTATTATATACTTCTGACGGGTAGACGTCTCATGAAATTGTGGTTTGGACCATTAGCTAATGTTAATTTCACGTTATGAAAATGTGAAAACTTGAAAATCAAATTCAAAATTATGTGATGTCCACGTCCACCTCAAGTGACTGATGGTAGAGATTTTCAAATATGAAAGACTGCGTCCTCCCTCTTTTTTTCATCAATTTTTTTTCCTTTGATGACCGTGATTTCCATTTTAAAAATGTGTATGCATCTTATTTCTTCATGTCCTATATGAATAATTCCTCAAAGCCATGAAACCAAAGTAGTCTCGTATTTCCATGTTGAATGGGTATAAAGGTCAAAGAGGAGGCGGTTTTTTTTTTATTATATCAGTATATTTTGTTAGTGAAAATTTCAACTTCGAGATTTTCTTTGATTTTTTTTTTTTTTTTTTGGTTCACAAATTATTAACTTTCAAAGACAAAGTAAGTACTGACTACTGAGTTTTCGTTCTGGTTGGTGGAGGACGGGGACTAATTCTTTTTTGGAGAATTTTTTTGAAGGTAAAAAAATTCTCTCGTGCTGTAAAGATATTAAACCGATGAAAATTATGTAATACGATTCACATTTTGGTACCTATAGGTAATTTATATTTTTTTTAAAACTCGTCGACAAATATTTCTCGCCTTTTATAAAAGAGAAAAAAAATTATCAATTAGGAAAAAAATTAATGCAGGTAAAAAGTAATGAATATTCATAATTGGGGAATAAGTATCATGTTTAAAATTCATTCGCGCTTCCCTTCTAAACGTTTCCGTCCTTTTGAAGATTTTTTAATCATGAAAAATTTTGTTGTTTGAAACGGTTTTAAAAATGAAACATTTTTATTCTTTAGTTGTAGGTATATTTAGTCTAGTTTTATACCTTTTTATTATAAATTATTTAAGTTTAATTAAAAAGTTTTTTTTTCCTCCGTAGGAGTACATTTTGTTGTATTTTTATTGTTCTTATCGTTATTAAGTATTTTTTTCACTCTTCAACGTTGAAGTTTTCTTAAAAATTGGTTGCCTTTTCATTATTCGAGCTACAGAAAAAAAAAAGGTTACATCTGTCATTTATGATTCATTCAAATTTCGCTCGGTTTTTTTAATTTGTTATAAGAAAGGTTTTATATCAAAAACTGTTTATATAAATATGAAGTAGGCGAAGCGAAGCGAAGTAAGGGTTTGTTCATTTGGTGAAATTATCGTATAGCTCGTTGAACAGTGTAGGTGGTCGCTGTAAAGCTAAAATTTCTGAAAAATTAACTAGCTTATGAGCTGGCGAAATGACGAAAAACCATTGTATACTAAATGTAAACTAAACGTTGCACTCGCGTAATACGAGTGTGGAATTTCAGTCTCGATAAAACTTATTTAATAAAGTTAATTATAGTGGAAAAGGATTTCGATGTCATCTGGAGTTGATTTGTAGTTTTTAACTAGGTAGGTATAGTGTTTTGTTGGAAGTTTGACGTTTTTGCGGCCAATGAAAACACGTGAGTTGGGATTTCAGTAAGTTGTTAGCAGCAGTGGTTTTGTAGGTTAGATGAGGAGCTACGAGATCAACCAGAATTTCTGCGCCAAAATTTATCAGCTATTTTTCCACCTGAAATGAAAAGTTTTTGGCAAATAAGCGTATAATATATTTCTCATCGTAAGTACATGCTTCGTATTTATTATGCCATAAAATACGTGGAAACGAATATCCACCTTTACATGTTTATAATAATTTTCAAAAATTGCCAGCTCGTGTAATTTATTCCTCGTGAAGTGGCTCTTCAAAAAATTTCCTTATATTTTTAAAAGCTTTACGCTTCATCATTTACACGAATGTTGTATATGGATAAATATATGGACCATGGCTATTGAACTTAACCTAACCGATGTTTTACAAAATTATTTGTAATTTAATAAAGGTGGGTATGGCATATCTATACCTATGCTTTACAGTTATTTAGTATATTGATGTTCCATGTCCCTCATATTCCTCGCACCCGAAACATATTAGGGTAAATTCGAATTCTGGTCGATTTTCAACATTTATATGGTTTCTACGCCATATTACAAATAAATTACATTCGCGAAAAGTGACTGGATTACTAAAGGAAGGGTATCGATAAACATGGAAACCGCGTAGATGCTTGTAAAATTTTATGCATTGTACCAATAATGTACGATGAATAACTCGCGCTCTATACATGGTAATTGCGTATTATTATAATGTATCGGTTTAAATATAAGCGCTTTTTTTTTTTTATAAAATGTTATCTAAATTTACAATTTCAAACGAACGCGTTACATATTTATTGCATAACTAATGAGAGTTTGCAAATTGTACGGACGATGTGAAATTCATCAAAAAACTATTCAGCTCAATGTATGTTAGATATGCATAAATTATGAATATAACGCCGTAGGTACCTATAATTTACAGTTAAGTAGATATTGAAAATTTGAAAAGAGAATCGCAGTTTTTTTTCTCTAAATTTTTGGTACCGTTAATTATAATTTATACGGTTATACGTACTGATTAAATTTATGAGAACAAGATTTACGGCGAGAAAATTTAAACCTGATGGAAAATTTATTCTAGTCCAATCCCCCAGAATTATTTTATTTGTCAAATATTTATACCTAATTCATAAAGAATGTCTTTGTAAAATTTTTAAAAATCTTGCAAAAAAAATGTTTTTGAAAGTATTTTAAATCAGGCCATATTGCAAATAAAAAATATACCTATTTTGTAATTATTTCCTTTGCAAAAAAATGTTAAATTTTTTCATTTTACAAAAAGGAAGGAATTTTTTTTTGTAATTTGCGAACAAATAAACTGAGAATATTTTTACAAAAATTTTATTAGAAACAAACGAATAAAATCAAATTATAACACGAATGTATTGAAAAACTAAAAATAAGAGCAACGTTTCAATCTACAACGTAGATCATTATCAATAATTTTTACAAAAATAATTTCTTGAGATTTTTTACAATTTTTTTTTTGTAAAAATCACAATTACCTAGGTACAATTAGATACAAATTTTTCTAAGAAAAAAGAAAGAAAACATCTAATTTTTACAATTTTTATTGGAACATTATTAAGAAATATGTTTTATAGTCCTACAAATTTTAATTTTAATTTTTTTTTTTTTTTTTTGAAAGACCAAATTGCAAATGTTTTGTTATTTTTGAAAATAAATCAGAGTCAATTGCGAATATTTTTAGGTACCTATTTTTACAGAAATTTTGAAATGGATTATTTATTACGATTTTTTAGTTGAATTGTTGTGTAGTTGCGTCATTTTATTAACTTTTTAAAAAACAACCTTGAGTGCTCGAATTAAACAAAATTACCAACTGGAACAAACATCTAGACGACCTCGCGTAGATGTTTTAATAAAATTTCAAAAAAATCCCAAATTAAGCAAAATTTGAAAAATATTTTCGCTGTAAATTCTTTTATGATTGTTTTCCAAAAAATGCATTTTCTGAGAAAATTCATTTTTTTCAAAATTGAACTTTTTACATACCTATTTAATTTTAAAAATGATTTTTGGTGAAAAAATACCTATACCTACAGATGAGTTTTTTTTTTAGTAGTAATATTTAAAATTTCAACACTTCTACGATTATTTTGTTTGATTTTTTTTAATTGAAAATTTTTTGAGTAGAAATTTTTGAAAAATTTATGCTTGAAAAAAAATTAAATTACCTATAGTGTAAATGCATTGTTTCAAAATTGTTAGTAATTTTTTTGCAATTTTCGAAATCATTTTTAAAAAGTATGAAAAAACTTTTGGACAGAAAAGTTTGAAAAATTTATGTTTTGACATGAGGTTTTCCAACATAACTTGCAACAAATTATTGTACCTAATAATTTAATTGTTTCTTTATAATGTTCCAACTAGAAATAAATTCATTTAAAGAAGGGTTTCATAATAAAATTGATAATTTTTTTAATGGATAAATGTTTTTTCAGAAAATGTTAAAAAATTGGCGAACCTGTAGGTACTTTGATTCGTTCCAGCTTAATTCAAGCTCTGAAACAATCAAAATCACTTTTAGAGCACTTATAAAATTTTCACGATCTTTCAACATCCACACTTGAAAAAAATGTGCAATTATTTCTTTAAAAATTTGAACTTTTTAACAAAAAAAAAATCTTACTTCGAAAAAATACGATATTCAAAAATGTTATTAGATTTATAACAACTGAAAAATTGATCAATAATTCATCACAGTTGAAAAATCAATCGACTCGTCCAAAAAGTAAACATAATCGATTTTATCAAAATCAAAAATTTTTTTAAATTAAAAAAGAGGGAATATTTAAAAAAATCGAAATCAAAATGTTGATCAATTTATCGAAAAATCGAGAATACTCTTTTTTTAAATTAAGAAATGTGGAAATATTCAAAAAAATAAAAATAAAATAAAACCAAAATTGAAAAATGAGCTATTCGGAGATTTTTGCTCCTCAGGAACCGAGTTTATAACATCAAAAAAAAAGTACCTACGTTAATTTATCGATGTGTTGATCAATTTATCGAAATCGAAAATATTCACAAATTATGAGAATGAGAAAAATATTCCAAAGAAATTTTTATTAAAACCATACTTGGTCAAAAAATGAATCGATGATTTATTGCAATCGTTTTTTTTTCTATCTACATTTTTGCTAGAAAAAAAAATTAGGAAATATTCAACAAAAAATAAGTAGGTAGGGATAATAAGACCACAATTGAAAAAATTACTCGATTCGTCAAAATTGTTAAGCTCAAGCATAAGCGATTTATCGAACTCGAAAATATTTTCATGTAGGTATTATCAAAATTGGAAAAATATATTTTTTAATGTGTAGGTAAAAATCTATAATCGAAAAATTTATCAATTCGTCGAAATCGAAAACTTAATTGATTTATCGAAAAGTGAAAAAATACTCGACAAAATGAAACCGAATTATTCGTATTATTGTTACGTACGTAGACGTAGATGTAGAAACAAGTACCTATACGTATAGTTAACTCGATTAAGTACACATTGATAAATCCATTACAAATTGGTGGTCCAACCGATTAAACATGATTGAGTGGTATAAACGATAACAATAAATACCGAAGCGATCGATAGTTAAAAAGTAATAAAATATGTGTTTTCGTAATTACTCATTAATATTCATTCGTTATCGTAGCGAAAATATCCGATACATTTAATCAAAACACTCGGTAAAAAAAATTCGCAGGTATTTCAATATCAATGCGCTTCATTATATCGGTACATATTCGAAATAAAGCACGAATCTATGGCAGAAAAATCCACCAGAAAAACCCGAACTGAAAACGCAGCGCAATTAACGAAGTAACTTCGATATAAGTGATGAAACGTAAAAAAAAGAAGTGAAACACGTCATTAAAAGTGCTTAAAATCCTACTATATCAAACCTTTTTTCCTACTGTGGCAGTTGACTCGAAGTGTAAGAAAAGTTCACTTTTAGAAGATACTTTTTTTTTTTTTTTTTTTTTACTTTACCACGTTTAAGTTACTCTTTTAAAAGGGTCTGAGTTGAATGTTTTTTTATTGGACGATTGTGCGGAGAAAAAATATACCACGATGGAAAATAAATAAAGCAAAAATTCAGAAGTATACCTAAGTAATAAATTGATGATAACGATAGAAAATATTTGAGAAGGATCTTGAATTATGATTTTCTCGAATTAAATATAATTTCAATTTATGAAATTAAAAAAAAATTACTTATCATATAGTAAGTAACTAAGTATTGATTATTGTGAGAAATAGCTCGTTTTTCCTTGTCCATTTAAAAGTACAACGTTTTATCAGTTTTAGAACGTCTAAAGCGGGAACAAGTTTTTAAAATATTTGCCTCTTACGGTTAGGTTTTGTGTAATATTTCTTGAAAAGTTGAAAGTGTCATCTTCTAGTATCATATTTCATCATAAAGCCGAGTTAATTTTGCTTGTTTATAAGGATTTTTGTGATTTTAGTTTTTGTCACGCTAGTTTTTAGGAAAAAAAGTATGAAGAATTTCTTTTTTTCAACGAGACCGAGGAAAAAGCATTTTCACGTTTAATTTGGGTCAGATTTTTTTCAAAAATATTGGGTTACAAATTACGTACCTAGGCCTAATACCTACATCTAGGGATGGGCACGAATTTTTTTCAACTCCAACTAGCGAGTTAACTCTTTTGCAAAAAAGAGTTGAAAAGAGTTGAGAGTTACCACTTTTTTTTTCAAAACAGTTGAAAACAAATCTTCCTCAAATTCTTCAGCTATTTGGTGTTCGAACTGGCTATACTTCTTGAAAGTACGTACAAATTGTTCAAAATCAAATATCAAAAAAAATTGTGAAATAAAAAATAAATAAAAATTTATAATTATTTGCAATCAATCAATACATACAGGACTTCGTTCCCAATTCTCCAAAAAAAATCATTTTAAAAAAATGATAAAAAAGGTTCTTAATTTTTTGGAGAACAGAATCTCCGTTTTTAAAGGGAAAAACTCTTTCAATTTTTTTTGAATCACAAAATATTTTTCAAATTTTTAAAGAGAATAATCATTTAGGTAGGTAACTTAATTTTTTTGGAGTCAACATTTTTCTCATATTTTTAAAGAAAAGTCTTAATTAAAAAAAATCCTCATTTCTTTCGAATTATTTTTTTTTAAATTCAGTACTTATAGGTAGATAATAAAAATTTCTCACCTTTAACTTTTTGCAATGACTTTTGGAACAAAAAATCTCCAAATTTTTAGAATAAATTTTTAAATAATATTTCCTTAATTTTTTTGCAAAATTTTTTACATTTTTTTGAACTAAATTTTAAAATGAATAAAATGCTCAATTATTTTGGAATGGAAAACTCTAAATTTTTTTAAATAGGTAATGAATAAATTTTCAAACTTTTTTGAAATTGAAAAATTATCAATTTTTGGGATAAGTAAATTCTAGGATTAATTTTTATCAATTTTTTGAAATGAAAAAATCTCCAATTTTTTCGGAATGCCTTTTGAATAAAAAAAAATCCCAAATTTTTAGAATAAATTTTTAAATAAAAAATTTCTCAATTTTTTTGCAGTAAACTTTTTCTACTCTTTTTTGAAATAAATTTTAAAAGGAAGAAGTACTCAATTATTTAGGAGTGGAAAAACTCTCAATTTTTTAAAGTAATGAATGAACAAAATTTTTTTGAAATTGAAAAATCATCAAATTTTGGAATTTAAAATTAATTTTTTTTTTTATTTTTTGAAATGAAAAAATCTGCAATTTTTTGGAATAACTTTTGAAATTGAAAATTTTTCAACTTTTTTGAAGTAAAAAATACTTTTTTTCTGAAGAGAATAAGAATTCAATTTTTTTGGAATAGAAAAACTTCTTACCTTTTTGAAATTAAATAAATCTCAATTGTATTCAGTACATTGCATTAGGAGTAGATGTAATCACAATAATAATTATTAACAATTTATGACTAGTAAACTACAAAATAATGTTTTTTAACATGTTATATGGTTAATTCGCTATTTAGGAAAAAGAGTTAGAAAAATATTTGACTCTTGAAGAAGGGTTAACTCTGAGTTGATTTTTTTTGCTGTACGACTCTAAAGAGTTAAAGAGTTCAGCTCATTTTTTTTCAAAAGAGTTAGAGTTGTAAGTGAGTTAACATCATTTTGAAAAAGAGTGTGCCCAATGCTCATCCCTGACTACACCATTGATGAATGAAAATTACAGTCAATCAATGCCCATATTCTTAATTATGTCCAAATTATAATGATACCTATAAAAAGGTTATTAAACTATGTAATATAAAAGTAAAGTATAAACAATTCAATGCTTGCATTCCTCACGGGCGTTGTTCGACACAGATTGCTTTTTATGCAAATTGCTCTTTTTGAGTTGTTTTTGGTCATCAAGTTCAAACAACTACAATAACTATGATGTTGAAAACTTGGTAAAATTTTCAGTAAGTACTTTCATTTGCTTATATCCTGTTTCATTTCGAAATTAGGGCGGAGGAGTTAAATTTGTTCTAATGAAAATGAACTATTTAAAAACTGTACACCGCGAGCAAAAATTAGGTACTTTTGCTTTGATATAAGTGATGCTGGTAACTGCACAAAGATTGAAAGATAGATGTGAAAGTCACTTCGGTATAAAGCAAAGATGTTTTTGAAATACCCACAGTGTTTGTAATGGGCTCAATGTTTTGCTGTTTACCTTCCAGGCAGTTGACAGATTTGAGTTGACCTTTTAAAAAGATAGCGAAAAAAGTTGAATTTATTTTGAATTGAACGAACCACTCGATCGATAAAAATAACCCCTACCTACTCGGTCAATTTCATTAAATTTACATGATTCGCTTGGAAAAAATACGCGCAAAAATACGATTTTCTTCTCACCATGTAAGTGATCCTATAAGTTGAAGCTGTAAATTGAAACTGTAGATTGGAGCTTAATGGAAATTGTTACCATTTATTTCTCAGCTTGGTCCAAGTGAAATTATGATGGTGAAACTCTCTAGACATGTATAGTTGTATACACTAGGAAAAAAAGGAAAAAGAAAACTGCAACTTTCTCTAAAAGAAAAAAAAAAGCATATATTGAGGAAACTATATATTTTTTTCCCGTGTAGGAGCCTTGATCTAATGGAACTAAAAATTCGCTCTAACAGAAAAATAAAAAGAAAACCCCTAAGGAAACAGTCTTCGATACGAGAAGAAAAATTGCCTTAAAAAAACATAATGTACGTAAAATCGTAACAAGGTAAATATGCCTGTATAGTTGTAGATATGCAATCATTTTGAGCTTTATGAGATGAAATGAAGAAACAATCATCTCGAAATAAGTATACTACCTGTATATAAAATGAATCGTAATTACAAGTGGGGGTTTGTTGAAGAAATTACGTAAAAATTTTATGGCAGGCAATTTCTGCTACATTACTGTATGCAATTCTAAATAAAAAATACATCCGTAAAAATAGTAATGCGCTGATTTTTGTTTAGAAACGACTTTGCAGGGCTGACAAATTATATCGAACGTCTTGTCTTCATGCGATGAATTAATAATTGAATAAAAAATATCTTCCGTCACGTATTTCTCTGTAATAAGTCTCAAAAAGAAAAAAAAGATTCATTTGAAGTGTCATATCTCAAAGTGAACACACCAGTGTTGAGTTTCTTTCTATAGTCTTTAGTCTACATATATGACGGTTTCATGTTTGCGATCGAAAGAGAAAGTAATTTCTCTGCCCGAAGATAAAAAAAATATATCAAATGCCGATAAACCTTTGACCGTTGATAAGGATGAACTTATATACAAGACTTTTCAATTTGAGCTTTCTATCATTTCTTTAGCGTCTGAAATGTAATTATTTGCCATTAAATACTTCGCTCCCTTGTGAGGACGTTTTCGTCACCGTTGACGCGAACGCTACGAAGGGTTTTTCTGCCAGCTAAAGAATTCTTATTAATTAGATGATTGGTAACAATACCGAGTTTTTTCATTTCGGGTTCTCGTATCGGGTTTCTTCGTTGGAAAAAGAAATTGCTTCGTGGAGATTTTTTTTCTAGATAAGTAAATTCTTCAATTATTTTGATTATTTTTCGAGAAGATTTTAACGAGGTTTATTTCGACAAGCATTTTCACATAGATTGCGATGTACCGAAGAATGAGTAATTACGTAGTTGGTGGAATTTGTCAATTTTCTCGAAAATTGGTTCATTTTTGAATAGCATTTATTTATGAATTTATGATTTTCTCGTCTTATTGTTTTTTAAAATCAATTCTTGTTTTGGGGAGGGAAAATGGCAAATGCTATAATTTAGTTCTTTTATTTAAATTTTCTACCCAAATGAATTTTAAATGGTGTCACTAGATCTCCCCCCTACAATTTAAAAAAAAAATATATATATATAAAATTCTCAACGTTTTGCATTTTTGTGATTCTAGCCTATCATAGTTGTTCGATATAATTTCCAATTTTTGCCCATTTTCTATTTTTCCTCTAATAAATTTCAAAGTGGTACCTTGAGATGCCTCAAATTTTACAAAAAAGAGGAAAGAAAAACAACAAAAAAAATTGGAGAACTTTTAAAATTTAAAATGTAATAAAAATAAAGAACTCTGGCGAATTAAAACCAAAGAAAAATATGTAAAAGTTTTAAAATGTGTAATTTCCCCCTTTTTTGAGATTTAGGGACTGATACGTTTCATCTTAGAATGTAATGAGGAAAAAAATGAAAAATGATAAATTATTTTTCATGAAAAAGAAAAACGTTGATAGGTTAAAACCAAAAAATAAATAAATGTAAAAGGCTGAAAATTTGATTACTTTTCTTATTTTTCAAGTGGAGGGGGAGGGGTGTTAGTGACACATTTAAAATTCAGTTGGAGGGTTAAATAGAGAGTTATTTTCTAATATTTCCACACTACGTTTGAAAGTATGAAACATAGTATAATGCTTTTACTCTGTGACAAAATGTCTAAAAGTCACGAATATTAATTTCAATGGAAATTTAAAAATCTAAAAAGTATACCTAATAAAAAAAGCCTAATGCAAATGGAAAAATTTCAATTTCTTCAGAATGTCTGACAAAAAGCCTAAAAGTCATAACATTTTTTAAAAATTTCCAAGTTTCAAAATGACTGACAAAATGTCAAAAAGTCATAAAATTTATTTGAAAAAATTAGAAAGTCTAAAAAAAAATTCCAAGTATGAAAATATCTGAAAGTCATCTTTCTAAAAAAATTTCCAAGTTTCAAAATGTCTAAAAAATGTCTAAAAGTCATAAAATTTCAAAAAAAAAATCCAAGTTTCAAAATGTCTGACATAATGTCTAAAAAATCGAATTTATTAAAAATTTTCTAAGTTTTTTATGTCATTCAAACCTAACCTAACCTAATATAACCTAACCTAACCTAACCCAACTGTCGGATTTTGGGTCGGATTTTTGGGTCGTTTTTTCCCATTTTGGTCTCCGTAAAAGCATATACTATGCTAAAAATCTTTTATAGTCTAAAAACTTCTGGTTAATTTTTTTCGAATAAAACAAAACATTAAAAAATTAAAATAAAATTATTACCTAATAATTTTTTTGAAAAAAATTTCTGCAAAAACTTAAACAAAAAAAATCTCAAAGTTCCTAAGTAGAAGAAATTGATGGAAAAATTATAAAAATTGATATTGAATAAAATTGAAAAATTACCGTTTTTAAAAAATGTGATACCTATCAAAAAATAAAGAAAGTGTAATTTAAAAATCAACTGCAAGGTATAAAGAAAAATTTTAAAATATATTCCTAGCAAAACTTTTTTTAAAAACTTACTTTTGTAAAACATTAGTTTTGAGAAAAACTATCAATTTTTTTAAACTGGCAATTCAAAAAAAGACTTGATTTAAAAAAAAAAAATTTTAAATAAAATAAATTGGATTTAGTCAAAATTTAAAAAAAAACTGTAATTTAATTTGAATTATTATTATTTTTGCAGAAAAGTAGATTTGAAAAAAAAATAATAACTATCAATGGCAAAGTTTTGAAAAATTTATTGTCGTATTTTATATTTTTTGATTTTTAATTTCTTAATTTTGAAAAAAAATTGGAAAATTTAAAAAAAGTTTATTGCCAAAAAATTTGAATGATAATTTTTACAAAGAAAAAAAATATTTAAATCGGTCTTTGAACAAAGAATTTTAATAGGAAAATGATTTTAAAAAATTACTTAGAAAAAATCTAAAGAATTTCCCTGTACCTAATCGCAAAATTCTTTGAAAAATATTTTCTATAAAAATTAGTAGGTAGAGGTACCTAAATGATTTTCTCGAAAAAAAAGTCGTCAATAAATATTTTAAGAAAATTATTCTTTTTAAAGAAGTTAAACATTTAATTTCACGTTTGCTGAAGAAACAAAATTTTCAAATTTTTCCTCAGAACGACTAATTAGTTCCATTTTGAAATTTTTTTACAGACAAATTTTTAAAATTTTGTTAAGAAAAGAATAAAAAATTCCTTGAAAACAATTAAAGTTTTCTCAAGTTTTATTGATTAACGATTTTTTTTTAAATTTCTTGAACTTTGTTGAAACAGTTGTTGTATAATTCTTTCAATTTTTAAAAATTATGTCAAATCACGAAGTACAAATTTCTCAAATTAGGATGAATCTTTTGTACCCTAAGCATTTTTGAATTTGTGCAATTATTTCAAACATCTTCAAAATACGATCTGAATTTCACGCAAACTAGTTTTTTCATTATTTTTATGGTGATATCGTTCATACTTTTACAACCGTATAAAAACCCCAGATCGGTAACGAATTACCCATCCACGAAGTATATGCAAACAAAAGGTCAGTTAGATTTGAGATTTTTAGCAGATTATAATATCGTGTCGTATATTTTAATTGAATTGATCGACGGGTGCGAATATGGTGCTATATTTGTTTGAAAATAAACAATACATTTAGTATATGTTTATAAGCGAAATATATTCATAAAATGGCGCTTGAAAGCGGAGATTACACGCGACCGAAGTTTATGAAGATATAGTCCTGTCATAACAAAAGCTTTCTTTCGCGTACAAATTCTGCTTCACCTCTGGTCCATGACATGAGAATGGTGGCTCTGGCATTCAAACAAGCTTTACATAACCCGTTTAGCACAAATCCTTTGTTTACGACAAACGGCTGCACTTTAAAAGGATATGCATAATGGTTAGTTTATATCATGTAAATTAACATCTCCATTAAACCAGACAATGTTACCAACGTTCCGATCTGAAATTATCGCCCATACATTCGGAATTCTACGAACAATGTGAGATTAATTAAATTACAAACGAAGAGAAATCATTATGGTTCATGGTGGGTTCATCGGAGGCGCGAAATTACTCCATTTCCACCCCTTTGCTAATTTTAAAATTTATTTTTTCAGCCAGTTGGGTTCGTAATCGGGAAGAGGGTGGTTTACTTTATTATTTTTTTACCCTGGCGCGTGTTGGTTTTACAAAAAAAAAATATATAGATATCAAAAAACATGTAGAAATATTTTATGGACTCATTTTCTAACTTCATATTAACTGATACGAGATCCCCCTTTTAACATGTTTACGATAATATTATATTGTACGATGCGATGGCTACAACAACGTACGTGATATTGCAGATTTTCAGCTAAACGATTCTAAATTAGCGGTGCTTTGTTTTACAGTTCATTTAAAACTTGAAAGTGATAACTTGTAACGAGGAAATCTTACTTATCTTTACACTTTTGTGACAACAAATTAGAATAAAAAATATCGCTAACACATTTCAACATTCAACGTGGCTGCTTTTTAATGTTAAAAATTCACAAGTAAAGAAGCTCAAGAGCGTAGTGTCTAAAAACTTAGCTTATGCTTCCGTTCGGAGCAATTACTTTTACTGTCTAGAGCTGAGACAATTTTCATTAAAAAACTTTAAAGCTGCCAACTGATTATGTTTCGTTATGATTAGTATAACGTTGAGTTGTAAAATTAATAAAAATCTCTTCGCGCAACTTTCACTGTTTCAATGCTCCAAAAAGGAGGAAAAATCTAGAGGAAGAGAAGCTGCAGTGCTTACGCCTACTGAAAATATTCGTAGAAGTGGATAAGCTACAATATGCATTTTAATGAAGTTTATCAGGACACGACACGACGCGACGCTAAGCTTGGCTCGAGAACCTGATAAATTTTTGTTAATTCGATCGCCTATGGAAACTGTACTATTTTTCGTTGGATAATAATTACACTTACACGAATCGTTGTAAAACATATAATAGTAGAGATCTTGGCGTAAATAAAAATTTCAGCTCCCAAGTCGTAGTCGGATTGTTTACAGCTCGAAGAGTTATGCGATTAAATGACGGAAAAGTGAAAATGAAATTGGAACAAAGGGTGTGAAATTTGAGTCTGCGAGGTAGCAAAAGGCCGCGTATTTTGACGTTGACGTATGGAAATATTACTAATGAAATGTAATTTGTTTATCAAGATGTTCTGGTGCAAATTACAAGCCAAATATTGAAAAAGGGATGCGAAAACAATGATGAAATTTTATATTTCCAAAGTCAACGAGTATATATTTTTTCGCGATATTAATCATCGGTACGGATGAAATATTAAATAATCTTCCTTTCGGCAAATAATACCTTTAGACGACGTTGAAAGGTTTATATTATGGGTTTCGAAATATTACCAGTCTAAAATAACAAATTGAGATCGCAAATGTATAAGCAAAGAAATGCAGAGAAGTGGTGCCAAAGGCGAAAATGATATTTTATTTTACATCTGTAAGTGGAAATGAATGTTGATAATTTTTAAAATTCCTGGCCACCATTTGGCAGCTGGAAAAATTTTCATCGTTTTGCCCCTAACCTTGAAAAAGTGTAATTTTTTTTACTTGCGATTTTAACCGTTTTTTCTTTTTGAAAAAATGATACCTAAGCAAAAAATTTTATGGTTGGGGAAACCTACACAGAATAGAAGCCCATTGATTTAGAATAAAATTAATTTTTTTTCAAGCATTTTTAATCATTTAAAAAAATTGATTTTTAACTGATTTTTCATTTTTAAGAAATCATAAGCAAAAATTTTTATGGTTGGGGATACATAGAATGGAAGCCCATTTTCTTATAGCATAAAATATTTTTTAAACATTTAAAAAAATACTCTTACAATTTTTTGAAATTAAAAATACTTATTCTATTTTGATAGAAAAAAAATCAAAATTTTTTGCCTCACTTAAAAAAACATTTTTTTTGAATTTTCTTGGAATAAAAGAAAACTCAAACTTTTGAGAATCGCGTCAAACAACTTCTCCATTTTTTCGGTTATTTTTCATCATTATTATTATTTTTTTTTTTTGAAGAAAGAAAGAGAGAAAATAAAGCGTTTAAATAGAGGAGAAAATCCCTAATTTTTTCTTCTACATTCAAATTTTTCAGAGAAGAAAATCTCTTATCCATAGGCTTCTATATTTTTACAGAAAAAAATATAAATTTTTAATCTCACGTGATTTTTTTTTTTTTTTTTTTAATTTTCAAATTTTATGAAAAAAAAATATTTTAGTTTTTTAAGAGAGAGGTCAATGTAAAAAATTTCAATTTTTATTTTTTAAGGGGAAAAACGTCTCCTTTTTTTTAATCCTAATTTTTTGGAATAAAAAAATTTCTTACCTATTGATTTTTTTTTTTAGAAAAAAAATCCTGATTTTTTTTGGAATGAAGTAATCTTAATGGGAGAGGGGTTAGGTGTAAAAAACCTCAGTCTTATTGGAGGGAGGTCTTTCAATTTTTTTCGGCGATTTTTTTCTGGAGAAAGACATCTTCTGTTTACAGAGGAAAAAATCTCTCAATTTTGGAAAAAAATTCTACCTATCTATGATTTTTTGTTTCACTTTTTTTTGGAATAAAAATAAAAGAATTTTTCAACTTTTTTAGGAAAAGGAAAATTCTTACATTCATTAGGCATTAAAAAATTTCAACTATCCACCGCTTCCGAAAAAAAATCGAACTACACTCCGAGAAAATTTCAAGTTAATGTAAAAAATTTGCCATTTTTTTAGATTTATAAAAATTTAATAAGTATATCTAAAGATTCTGCTTAACCTGCCAAATCACTGCTTTTTGCTTGAAGTTACTAAAGTGATTTTTCAAAAAGTCTTGCTTCTTCTACTTAAATTTGAATCCCTGCCATTCACGTGCGAAAATTAAACAATAAAAAATATTTTGAACGGTAAATACGTGAATAATATTTAAAATTTCGTTATAGTGGAAAATTGGACATTCATTTTTTTAAATTTAGTAAATCTTTGAAAAAAAGTTCAATATGGTAGAAATTGAAAATATAGTAAAAATTATAAATTTTGTAGAAATTCGAATTTTCGTAATTTTTAAATTTGAATAAATTTTTAAAATTTAGAAGATTTGAAAATTTTTAAAATTAATATTGTTCTGTAAAATATTACAATTTGGAAAATTTCCCATTTCAAATTTTGATAAAAAGTAGAATTTTTGTAGGTACCTGATTTTTAAATTTTAATAAACCTTAGAGTTGAATTGATTTTCAAAATTATTCATCAGCTAAATTCCCCAAAAATATTTTATAACTAAGTCAATTTGTAAAATTTGATAAAAAATTTTAAAAATAGGACGAAAATTCAAAATTTGGATTATTTTTAACAATAATTAATGAAAATGTGAAATTTGATTATTTTAAAATCTATTAAAAATCTTCAAAATTTCGTAATTTTTTTCATTTACCTAAATTTTTAAAATTTGGTTCATTTTAAAAGTTAGATAGATCAGCTCTTGAAAATTTGGAAATTTTTTAAGAAGTCGAATCATTTTTATGTTTGGATTATTCTTCAAGGTCTTGCAAAAATCTTGCGTTTTGGTTTTAGGATTTTGTTATTAAATAGGTACTTAGTACTTACCTTGAAAACTGTCAAAACTTCAATAAAAATTGGTCTTTTCCAAATTAAAAAAAGGTAATCGAATTTTAATTATTGACCTTTAAAAAAAATCCATTAAAATCTAAAAGTAATCAAATTTTAAAAATTGAAAATTGATCACGCTTTAAAAATTAGCTCTTTAACAAATTTACGTAACTAATAAAAATTGATTAGTTAATTTTCTTCTTTGTGTATATTACTTTTGTATCTATTCAACTTTCAGCTACAATTTTGTTTTAAATTTCAAGCGGTAAAGTTTTTAGAATTTCTTTCAATTATTCTGCTAATAACAGATTTTGAAAATTCCGCATTGACAAAGAAATAAATAAATTGTACATAGGCTTGCCTTTGAGCTTTTAATTTTAAAATTGTGTGTTTTCGAGTTAGAACTACCTTGACGTTTTAGTGATGCATGGGCGAATTTCTTCGTAGATAGGTAGTTAGGTAACTATTGCCTTTGAAGCAGCCCTATTAGGCCTATTTCCATTCTACCTCCATAATCATGCGAACTGGAACCCGTTTATAATGTAGAAGAAGGAAAAAAAACAGCAAAAACAAAAAAAGGATTTATGGTGTTTAATTTTGAACACGCTGTTGTATTACGTTAGTTACCTATTTCATTGGATATAAAAATTATCTAACGTGAAATCCTATCTTACATGTTTCTGTTGAAATGGTCGTTTTAAAGGCGAAGTATTAACATAAGATGAATCGTTATTTGCATTCGTGAGCGCAATTGCGCGCATTATGGATATTTCGCCGCTTCTTATATATTTTAAATTCGAGCGTAGCTAATAATTGAATTTTTCTGTTCACTTTTTCTGACAGGTGCGTTGTATTAATATTCTAGACGTATATAGAGGCCTGTTCGTACAGCGCGGAGAGATTTTTGTAATCGTATAGCTAATTTTGAAAATATTTCTATTGCTTTTCGTCTTTTTTTGCAGCTTTCTATTAATGCGCACTTTCGCATTTAATAAAATAATGCACACCTACACTTATATTTTGAAAACGCTAGTTGGTAAATTTATTGATAAAAGTAAATAGATTCAGTTGAAAGGAAATGGATGTTTTGAGGAAGAAAAAAAAGAAGGGGAAAGAACTCACCACATTTTTGCTATTATGGGTGCAAAGGAAAGGAATGGACTCGTCGAGGGTGAAATTCGATAGTCGAGAAAGCTTTCAGTGAACAGCGGAGAATGTTACTCGTACTCTAATGCTGTAGCCAGTTGGATGAAAATTTTTATTTAATATCGAAAGCAGATATAGAAAAATAGCGAGTAAAGAAAATAAAATATTATTTTCTTATAGAAATAATATCGCCAATGAACTTTTAATAAAGATGTTGTAAAAATCGCTCGAATATTTATGCCCTTTTCTTCATACGTGCGTAGGTAGCTGGGTATACTAGGAAGTATGTGGTGGTGCTTTGGTTGACGTAATATTCTATGTGTAATTAAGTGGTGTGGTCGAGTACCCAATCTACTCGATGCATTTTTATCGATATTGCAGTCAGAATGGAAATTAAAAATTGTCGAAAAAACATAAAAATTATTGGAGAACAAATTACGAATCTATGGTCACAATTTTAACAGATAGTATACAGTAAGCAAATCATTGCTGAGGCCTTTTGAACGTAGGTCTAAGTAGGGTACCAACAGAGTTGATATACTAAAACATGAGGTATTTTTATATAGGTTTTGTATCGTTCACGAGAGTAGTGGTTAAAATTCCAAAGGGATACCCAGCCAAGCTATTTGAACTGAGATGATGGTTTTTAAATAAAAGCTTGATAATTTAGTGCGCGGGGTCGAATTTACTGTACTGGGAGTACGTGTGAGGTACCTACGTTTCAGGACGATGGAAAAACTTTTTATTAGCAATTCGAGTTCCACGAAAAGGTCTCTTTATAACGTTGAAAACGCGAGAGTGGTTAACCCAAACCAATGGAAGGTCTACTTTATTATAATTCACCACACTGATCGGCGAACATAGATAGTAACATTGTGTTCGGTAATGCTATCTAGAAGTAATTTTTTTTCACACCCTGACGTATGAATTAGTCCAGATAAATTTGGTAAAGGCAAAAAATGAAACAAAGCTGTTAGACGATTGTAATTCTATAGCTTGTATTTCCCTAAAAGTAAGCTTATACTTACGTATAAAATTTACATTTTATTTTATCTCTTGGCTCAATTTTTCAAAGCTAATTACAAATTTTAACGTGCTGATAGCTTTGCTGTGGCGTCTAAATCATGGTTTTTCTGGGTACCTGAGCATACACCGCTCAAAAATTGTGCATGCTCACTTGCTCAGCACTCGTGGTTTTGCACGAAGTTTTATTTACGAAGTGTGAACTCCTAAAATACAAAAATCAAGTACACGTTATTACCAATTTAAATTTTTATTTTTTTCGAAGAAAAAAAAATCTAAATTTTCTTGAAATAAAAATGGCTCGGTGTAAAAAAATCTCATTTTTTCAAAGTAGGTAAAGAAACAGCTCAAAAAATTTCTCACCTTTATGGGAAGAAAAAAAATTCTCAACTCTTCTGGAGTAAAATATTTACTAAATTTTTGTAGAAAAAATTTGAAATACCTAAGTAGCAATATATATATATATATATATATATATATATTTTTTTTTTCGTTGTAAAAAATATCTGAAATTTTTTGGAGTCAGCGTACGAAAATTTCTCAACTTTTTACAAAACAAAAATAATGAAAAAATTGCTTGGGAAGAAATTTTTTCCTTTTTAAAAAAGAAACTTCTTACTATTAGAAAAAGAAAATCTCTAATTTTTTGGAGAAAAAAATAAAAATCCCAATTTTATTTTGTCTCAATTTTTTTGAATAAAATTTTGTAGTTTATTAGAGAAAGACATCTTCATTTTTTAATGGAAAAAGTCTCTGTTTTTTCTACAAATACTTTACCAATTTAAATCCCTATTTTTTTGGAGAAAAAATTTCAGTTCTTCTGAAGAGAAAAATCTAAATCTTCTTGAAATAAAAAATCGTTCATTTTTTGATTCGATGTAAAGTATTATCATTTTTTCAAAGTATAAAAGTAGCTCAAAAATTTTTTCACTCTTATGAAAGAAAAAAATTCTCAATTCTTTTGAAATAAAAAAATTTTTTGTGGTAAGAAATATCTGAAATTTTTTGGAGTCAGCGTGAGAAATTTTCTCAATTTAAAAAAAAAATAATGAAAAAATTTCTTAGGAAAAAATCTGTTTCTTTCTTTTTAAAAAGAAAACTTCTTACTTTTGGAAAAAGAAAATCTAAGATTTTTTGAGGGGGGGGGGGGGGGAGTCCAAATTTTCTGTCCCAATTTTTTTGAATGAAATTTTATAATTTTTTAAAGAAAGACATCTACATTTTTTTTAATAGAAAAAATCTGTTTTTTCTACAAATACACTGTTTGAAGAAAAAATCTCAATTTTTCTGAATAGAAAAATTTTAATTTTCTTGAAATAAAAAATTGCTCTTTTTTGAAAATATTTCTTAGGAAGAAATCTGTTTCTGCTAAAAAAAAAGGGACTTCTTACTCTTAATATCTTAAATTTATAAAATTTTATTCAAAAAAAAAATTAGATAAAATATTACCTTCGATTTTTTTTCCCCGAAAAATTCAAGATTTTATTTTTTCAAAAGTAAGAAGTTTCTTTTTTAAAAAAGAAACAGATTTCTTCCTAAGAAATTTTTTCATTAGTTTTTTTGCGGTTCAAAAAATAATTTGATACTGGCAAGTCAAAAAAAGTTATTATAATGGGAGATGCTCATGGGTATCTTTAAAATTATTGGAGAAGTTATGCATACGTATAGCACCACGACTACCACGAGATTCCAGTCGAAAATATTGCCTACCTCAATTTATCGCGGTGCACTGGTGATACATGAAAATTGCGAAATTCCATCAAAGCAATAAATATGAAACAAATTTTCAAAGCTTTGTAGCGCCTTCATTTTCATAGATGATAAAATCTTTCGCATCGAGAAAAATTGTTTCAAAAAAATAGTTCAAGTACACAGGTTTTCAGTAAGAAAATTTTTCAAATAGAATGCTTTTAAATTTTTTTTAAAATACATGTTTTTTCTATGAGTAAAACATTATTTATTTTTTATAAATTTCAAAAAAAATTATTTATTTTTCAAAGAAGAGGATTGTCTTAAAATATTTTTTCGACTAATTTTTTCCAAAATACTTTTTCAGTTTTTTTTTTCGAAAAAATTTTCAGAGTTTTTTGACAGAGAAGGTTTTTAAAACTTTTTATCAAAATGAGTTTTTCTTGAAGAATCTTTTATAAAAAAATTTCTAATAAATTTTCAAGAACTTTTTTTGAAAATATTTTTTTTTATTAAGTACCTATTATTTTATTTTATTTTTCTAAAAAAAAAAAAAACTATTTGTAAAATTTTCTTCAAAATTGGTACTTTGTCATTTTTCCAACAGGCAAAACAATGCGAATAATCTCTCAAAAAGATATTGCACCTAAATCCTTGAATATAGTTTTGTTATTGTTAATAATTTTTTTTTAATTTTGTAAATTCAATAATTATAAAAACTTTGGAATAGATTTTGTTGAAAAACTAAGGCGAATAAAATGAGAGAAAGGATGCTAGGAGCCTTGCATCACCTCAAGTGAGAATAAATTTGAGCAGTCAGGTATAAAAAAACAAATTGATTCCAGTAAATTTTAACATATTAGGCTAACTGAAGTCTTTCTTCCTAACTTGCGTGTAGTTTGTAAAATCTTACGCGAACGATGAGCGTGAGGTAATCGAATCAAGACGATTCATAAATTCATAATTCATGCCATAAGTTGTCGAAAAGTGAAAAAGGGTAACTATGTTGCGCGAACTTCAACATTTTAGGCGATGAATCGCGAAATTAGATTCAACGAATTAAATTACTTATCTAATATTTTTTACACAAGTACGTTTAATGAACCATTTTATTCGATTTAGTGTAACTTTGAAAAACTTTCCTGCAACTCGAATCGAATTGGAACTTGAAAGATTTTTCACCTTTTGAGAAAAATTTCCAATATTTAATAAAAGATTGATATCAAATTTCCAAATACGTATAATGGTATAGAGCCCGAAGATAAATCATTCCACGTGCTGTTTTTTTGAATGTGTTCTGCTTAAACTCAGACTTACGTTGATTTCATTTCGAAGAAAAATTATTCGATCCTTAACGCCTCGAAAAGGATTACTCGAACGCCTTCTCATAGAAAAACAAAGCATGTTTAAATGTAAATAAAAAAAAACACACGTGGGAATGTAGGATAAAGCTAGAAAAAAAAAAGATTGAGAATTTCAGTAGGTATGTTTCATTCGGTGGGTAGTTTTTTAGGATAAGAAGTTTGCTGGAAGCCTCAAACAGTGGATATTTTTTTGCCATCTTAGAATATCGCATGCAACATCTTTGGACGATACTAAAAATGATACTCATCGAAATTGATCATTGGAGATTATTTTTGTTTTTTCTTTGTTTAAAAAAAAAAGATTGCAAAAAGGTCCGTTTAGGTAACCGTTGAAAGATTTTTCTGATAGAGCTTATTTTTAGTTTCATTTTGAAATTTGTCTCTCGATATAAACTTGGAACATGAACGAACGTGGACAGATGAAAAAGAAAAATGCAATCAGTTGAAAACGATTGTTATCGTCGATGTAAATACACAGATAGATATAAAATTTTCTAATCAAAAGTATCTGAAATGAAATGAAAAAAAATGTTAATCAATAAAAAGCAATTTTTGAAATCTTTTATATGAGCGAGAAATGCGGTCTAATAGAGCGGTGATTTTATCGGTAGCGTTCGTCGTGTAAAGTGAATTGTTTGGCAAATCAGGGCCTATCATTGTAATGCAATTTAGCAAATTGACACAAGAAAGTTACTTTGATCTGGCATAGATGTTTACCTACAGTCTACACTCGGGTCCTTAGTTTAATAACGTCTTACCGAGCGTGTGAATCGTATTACTGAAATAAAACCATCTCGGAGGATAGTTTATGTAAGTACAGAACCAAACCTACCTACTCGTATAAGAACGTATATCTAGACCTATATTACGGGAGTGTTGGAAAAAGGCGAATTTTTATTAGCTTTTGCTGGAAGTGGAACTTTATGGCAAAACGTATGTGTAATTACAAGTTTTAATGGCTGTCGTACAGAACTAATTAACAACAAGTTTTATTTTCATTTTAAAACTTTCCCTTAATTCGGACCGGGTATTTTGTAGCCGTAGGTTGAAGTTAACGATGCTAAAAAGTTATCTGATGGTTTGAGAATCTCCTCGACATGGAATTTATGTAGGTACCCACTCGTACTAAAAATGTTTCCAAATTTCGCATTTAAAAGCGAACTGGAATCGAGAAAAAAATCCAACGAATAGGTGATTTTTCCGTATTTTTCCTATGAGTATTTTTTATTAAATGCCAATAACAGGAAATATGAACTGAAATTTTCTTTTCACGTTCTGTTTTTCTTTTTTCTTTTTTTGAAATACCCTCGACACTACTTAAAAACGTTTTTCATATTGCAGAAAAATAGAAATATTTTTTGTCGGAGTTTTTTCTTACCAAAGCTTGTCGACGTTTCTCGAGTAAGTATTTTAGGTTGAGTGGCTCGTTGATAGTGGAACAACTTCAAAGACGTATTTCTTCCAGACGCCGTTTTAATGAGTAGATTTTTTTTTCATTTCAGCACCAGGAGATGGAAAATATTTTCTAAAAATAGGCGAATTGAATGACACCGAAAATTTGTTTCAAATTTATTTATCGTCAACTTGCCCATATAACAAAAGGGTGTCTTCACTGAAAAAAATTGAGTTTTAAAAATTGTAATCATAGTCTGGTGAAACACCGTTTTTTTTAGGACACATGATTCAATTTTAGAATCATTCCGGTGAAAAAAAGGAAAGAGTCAGGTCAATTCTGTAATCATTCTGGTGTCACCGGAATGATTAGAAGAAAAATAGTCACTTTTTAACCTGTTTTTCAAATATTTTGCTCGGTATAGACTTCCTTGTCCAGTTATAAAAATGAACACTTCCATGAAAAAATTCTAGACAAAATTTGCCATCTGATGCCGCAAAACGCAACTTTCTAACTAGGTATTATAGTTGTTGAGAAGCGCAAGGATGAAAACACTGCCAAAACGAAAAAAAAAAAAAATTGCTTCCGATGAGCCTAACTCAGCCCCCGCAGTCCGGAGGTTATACGCAAACATACTTACATCGACTCATCATAAGTTGCATAGTAACTGGTTGGAAGGCTTTACTCTCAATCCTGTACACCCTGTATACGAATGACGAATGAGAACGTACCACAGACTCTCAAAAGGTCCCTCTCCCTTCTCCAAATGTAAAATGCGAGTACGTAAAAACATCCTTTTTATAAAAATGACAAGAACTCTTCAGCTGTGCCTTAACTAAAAATAAAAAAATTCATAGAAAATTTTAAGGGGAGAATTTTTAATTTTTTTCACCCGAGTCCGTGACCTATATCTTGACGTTTGTTTTTGTACCACCCGTTTAATTTTTTAAAATAATGAATATAACCTTTTTTGAAGATTGGTCTCTTAGAGCCCATATTTGAGGAACTTCTCGAAGCGGGGTGCCTATAAAGGAATATTTTAAAATCAAAAATCAAATATTTCATGTAACCTACGTAGAATTCTATTTCATTTTCTTACGTCACTAGGTTAACGAATATGGGCATCACTACAAACCTCAAATTTTTTTCCTATGATTGAAAATAAAGGAAACTTGGATTTTGAAAGTTTAATGCAGTTGCTCCATCGTTTTCAAAAACAGACGAATTTTTCACATAACTGTTTTTGTTTTCCTCGAACTCGCTAGTAAGTATCCCTTTAATAATTTTGAGGAAAGCATTATCTTTGACGTGAATTTCTTTTTGCTATAACTTCTTGAATTTTAAAAATAAGCAACACGAAGTAACTAAAACTTTATTTATTTTTTATAGTACTATTCACTGGCGGTGTCGATTTTTTTTTGATTCCTGGGTTACCAATCGATTTTGCGTGGAAAGCTTTATAGCGCCTGTTTCATTTTCAAAAATATACAAAAAATATAACGGAAGAAATATTTATTTTTTCAGTACTTCCCACATTAGAGTGAACCTTATTTTGAAAATCCTGGAGATTTTTTCAGAAATATTGTCAATTAGTGACACATGTGAAGAAAATAATTCTCTATTTTTCATTTTTCTCATAACTAAATTTTGAGCTATGCTTGGGACCCCAATTTTAAAAAAATTGAAAAAATAGAAAACTTGAGAATTTTTTTAAAATTCTAAACAAAATGGTCATAAGGTTGGTATTAGCATAGTGATGCTTTGACGATGACCAAACTCGAAAAAACATCAAGAAATTCCGACATGTGGGATTAGGTTTGGGGCCAGGTCCGGTTAGGTTGGGCTCAGCATGAAACGAAATACTTCTGGGTATTTTGTCAGACATTAATAACTTGGAAAATTTTTCAATAATTTGTTGACTTAATTAAGAAATTTTGTCAGACATTCTGAAACTTATAAAAATTTTTAATTTGTTTTGTCAGACATAAACTTGGAAAAATTTTCAAAAATTTGTTGATTTTTAGACATTTTGTCGGACTTCCTGAAACATAAAATTTTAGAATTTTTTAAAATGGTTTTTAGACATTAAAAAAAAATCAAGACCATTTTCGTTGATTTTTTCATCTTTACCCCCCCCCCCCCTCACCCCCTGTTTTCATTGGATATGAAAAAAATGTAATTTTCTGACATTTTATGAAAAAAATTGAAAAAAAAATGTTTTTTGAATAAAATTGTTTTATTTTTAGGAACCGCCATTTTAGATGATTTTAGCATAGTATATGCTTTTACGGAGACCAAAATGGAAAAAAACGACACCAAAATCCGACCCCAATTTTTTTCATTTTTTGACAATTTTTAAAAAACTCTCCCTGATACAAAAATTATGAAAAATCGTCATAAATGCTTTTTTGGGTGGTAATGTGTATTTTAAAAATATTCTACTCAAAAAACTTTTTTTTTCAATTATTTTTAATCACTTTTAGGTAATTTTTTAAAAATGGAATTTTTCCTTGTCTCATGAAAAGGCAAGGTAATGATGGAAAAATCAGCGAAAATGGTCTTGTTATATAAAATACCAATCGTACCACCATTTTGCATGGAATTTAAAAAAAAATTAATTGTTTATTTTTTCTATTTTTATTTTTTTTATTTTATTCATTTTTTTCAAAATTGGGGATTCCATGTATGACTCAAAATTCAGTTATGGAAGAAATAAAAAAATAGGGAATCATTTTCTTCACATTTATCACCAAATGACGGATGTGCCGAAAAAATTTCGAAGATTTTCAAAATAAGAGCCACTCTGATCCGCACATACCTACGTAATCGAAGAAAAAAAATTCGATTTTATTTTCCCTTGTCCCTTCACTTCTTGAGATAGAAACCATGTTTATAGTGATTTTCTTGTTAATGGTACGAGGTTGTATCAAAATCTGAAGTTTCATAATATCCCTTCCCTTACACTCTTCATCTGTAAGTAGAAGTACCAATTTCCATCTAGGTATCGTTCGCATATCGATGGAATTAGCTGGTAAGAAAATATTCTCACTTTAGAGGGTGTAATAATGAAAGAAGCCATATTGACGATAGAGAGAAAAAAAAAGCTAAAGAAAATAAAAGTTGAAAGAAACGAGGTGTCTAAACCTAACTTTATAAAAATATTGTTTGTCAATAACAGATAGACGTTTGATAAAGCCCATGAGAGAGAGGAAAAAAAAATCATAGAATGTACCTTAACAGCGTGTTTTTCGTTAAAAGGAAAATACTGTAGTATGCGAAACCGTAGATACTAAAAATATCTATACGACAAGCCATCAACGCCTTCTATAAAAGGATATACTATAAAGTAATATTTGAATATGCGATCGAAATTCGCAACATGATTATTAGCATATCGTTTTGAATATACTTACTATACAAGTATATAGTATAGATTAAGTATACATGTTGGTGGAATACATATTGTAGAGGCGTTTTGTGTTCATCCACCGCTGCAAAGTATGGCAAAAAGACAACGACGTTTTCTAAGGCACTTATTCTCGTTTAGCAAAAGTTTTGCAAATTTTTTCTCTCGCAAAGATGTTTTTTTTATAAAATATTCGTGTAGTTTAGTTTGCTAATTTTTAATAAAAATGCTTATCTAAGCGTATGTTGTCTGTACTTACACGCCGCTCTAGGTACATTGCCTGCGTTATATCGTTGAACTCGTTTATTATGTACAGAATAACTAAGTCCTGTGCGATGTAACACTCGAGGTAAACACGCAGTTATGAAATTTGCATAATGCTCGCACTTTTAAAAAAATGTCACCCAAATGAATTCCGCATGATAAAAAGTTTGCTCAAAACAAACTTTTAATATAGGATTAAGTGTAGCGTAGAAAAATTAATTGAAAAAAGTTCACCAAGCGTCGATATATTATCTACATGTTGTAGGCCTATACCTCCCTCCAAGTGTACATGATTTGATTTGTTGACAAGAAAAGTGTTTTGTAATACTAATCGTGTAGTTGTTGTTGCTGTTTTTTTTTTCTCTCTCTCTTTCTCTTGGAAAATTTTGTACCTAATGTTTTTGCGTAGGTATTTAGGTACCTTCCTATAAGGTATATTATAGTCGGGACTGTGAAACCTTCTTGTACCTACTTGAGTTTGGTTATAAGTGGGCCAGAAATACCCGAGTAAATAAATACTTTATATAAATCTTTCTCTTAGACAGCGGTAAATTATAATCTGATAAGTTGTAGCTCCGAATTTTATATCAGGTAACTTAATTTATGACTCCCTTAAAAAGTTTAAATTCTGATCGTAGTAACCGGATATTATTAATAATTTACTGTATCAAAAATATCAAATAACTTTTCATTAAGTTAAAGCTCGCTTTTCCAAGTTTAATTGAAAGTGCCAAGTTTTTTTCTCTCGATTTTTTTTTCTTTTCTCGTATCGTTAAACTTATCAGATAACAAAATCCGTTTTTAATCCATGGGCTAACGGGCACCAGTTTCGATTTATTGGCATCTGTGATTGTAAAATTATACGCTGTGATATATTACTTGTAAGTTTCCTCGATGTTTGGAATATGCTCAAGATACTGATCAAAAAAATATTAACGTAATTTATCATTTTAATTTTTAAGACTCTTAGTGGCAGATTTAGAATGAAAATAAGCTGCAAAAATTCGAAAGTTTTCAATGCTTAAACAAATTTAAAATTAATACCAGTCGACGAAGCATTTTATACACTGAAAGAAATGGTTGGGCAACCATTCCCCGAAAAGTTGGGTAAAATTTGGACATGAATCAAAAGTGGTAAATGGTTACCGAACATTGGGGAATGATTCCTGCGCCTGATTATATTTTTCAAGGAATAGTTACCCAATCTCAGTGAATAGATACCCAACTCAAGCATAATCATTACTCATGAATTTGGTATCTAGTCACTAAAATTGAGTAACTATTCCTTGAAAAATATAATCAGGCGCAGGAATCATTCCCCAATGTTCGGTAACCATTTACCAACTTTGATTCATGTCCAAATTTTACCCAACTTTTTGGGGAACGGTTGCCCAACTCCGAAATTTTTTCTTCCTCGTGATGAACCTGGTAGGAATCGAACCCGGGACCTTCCGTTTGAAGAGCCAACGCCTAGACCAATCGGCCAACCTGTAAACTCAAGTTTGAGTGCTTGATTGTGGTTTATTATTTTAATTATGCATATTGCATTGGAATTATTTCAGTAAGTATTTAAAATAGTATTTGGGTTTATTTTTTCAATTAAGAATTTACTCGAGTACCTATAATAACCTGGCGATTTGGGGGGGGGGGGGGGGGTAATGTTTGAGAAACCACTCAATAAATTTACATATAATTTATAATTATTTTTGTTTGATTAGTGCAGAAAAATTAATTTTATCTTCTGCAATTTTTATTGGTTTTAAAATAATAGAAATTCTCATTCACTATAGCATTGTTATATAGGTACGAGTAAAAATAAAGAAAGAAAAAGAAGAAAAAAAAAACATAAATTTTTGTGGTTTGAATAATATTCTTCAATTTCACTGAACTATTTTTTTTGAAAATACACAATTTTATCTCAATCGCCTAAAATAATACAAAATTTTATTAAATCTCCGTTTTGAAAAATTTATGCATCAATTATGATCCAAAAATTATAAAGAAAGAAAGAAAGAAAGAAGTACTTAAAAAATAGTTCACAATATTTTTTACTGATAACAAAATCTTGAAATTTTGTATACAAAACGAATTAGTTGCTAACGTTGGGCATTCTTTCCCTTTTTTTTGAGAGTGAATACTTCTCATAGGAAGCAATGGATCACCACTTTTAGAGTTGAATGGTTACCATCAAAATTTGTAATCATTACTTCCTTATCAGGGTTACAATGCCTCATACACAGGTAATAATTCCCACTAAGTCGTTGAAGGTAATTATTACCCAACTTTCTGGTAAAAAGTACACACTTTTTGAAAAATTTTGCAAATCAGTTAACCATTACCCAATTTTCGGGAACCATTACCTGAGGCAGAGGAATCATTGCCGAATTTCAAAACCCATTTCTTTCAGTGTAACTATGCTCAAGCATCAAATGAAAAGTCGAAAAACGTGAAAATGTCTTGAAATAAAATTTTAATATTTATTTTCTTGTCGTGTATCAGTCAAAATTTTGATTAATTTATTTTTAGACAAAATTTTGAAAAAATTGTTCTAGGACAAATTAAAAATAATATACGAGTATGTTTTAGATAAAATTTTGAAAAAAAAAATTCTTTGCACTTCAAAACTCTGAGGAAATTGTTTTTATCCCGGGAAAAAATCTGTTGGATCTAACCATATATGAAGTGGTCAGATCTAACCATATATGAATTTTATACCTATCAAATTTGATCAAATCATATATAATTTGATCAAACGATGTATGATGAGATAAAATTAAATATGATTGGATCATATTTGATAGGTACATTTCCCATTTATTATGGTTAGATCTGACCATACCCATCCCAAATTTTTCTCAACGGTCACCCATCCAAGTAGTAACCAAACCCGAAGCTGCTTAACTTTTCCAATCAGATCAATGATGGTGCACTCAACTTGGTACGAACCATTTCATATATAATAAGACAGTTTAATTGTATTTATGTGACACACAATCAAAGATAACAATTACTCAAGGTTGTATAACTAAAAGTATCAGGAAAAATTCCTGTGAGTAGATAATTTCAACTTAAATTCAGAAATGATTTTTGTCGTGATACCTTCAGGACCCCATGGGGGCACTGCGCCCCAAAATTTTTGACCAAATCCAAAAAAAAATGTAAAAAAGCGATATGACTTGATCCATGAGATTTTTTCCCGGGTAAACATTTCAAATAAATTGTTTTAAAATCAATTTTTTAAAGAAAAAAAAATTGGATAAAATTTTGAAAAAATACTCTTGAACCTTTGCCTGGTAACCATCCGGTTTCCAAGGACACGGTCACATATGGAGAAAATAAATATCCAAGTACCTATTTTAAATTTTTTGTCAAACTGAATTTTTGTGGTCTCGCAGAGCTCCCTTTTTTGAATGAATGATAATTTTTTTTAATCCAAAAAAATGGTAACTACGAAGGTACTCTTACCCAACAAGGCTACTTTCAGTGATTTTTCATCTTTACTCCCTTTTTTAAGGGGACATGAAAAATCTCCTCTTTTTATATTTTTTGAAAAAAGAGATTAAAAATCAGCTAAATTGAGGATTTTTTTTTATTAAAATCGTCTTAACATACATAATATTATATTCACCAAAAAAGACAATTTTTGACTATTTTTCAACTTTACCTCAATTTTCAGGGATTGTTAATTTTCCACAAAAGTTTTTAAAATTTGACATAGGTACCTACCAACCTATTTTTGAAGCTAATTAAATTGAATTTTCATCATTTTCAATACATTTTGTACAGTGAGGAGAATTTTTACAAATTAAAAATTTTACTCCAAAAAAAACATACTTCTTCAAATTAAAAAATATATATATTTTGTACCTATTCAAAAAATAAATAAATAAATAATGATTACCTATAGGATTCTTAAGTAGGTATATAATATAGGTGTTTCATAGTAGGTAGGTTAGGTTGGGTTCTACTGAATTTCTTGTGATGGCGGATTCTGCGCCAGGAAGGCATTCGGTGATCATTCGAAAAGAGAAATGGGAATAAATTGAGAAATTTTTATTCACTTGATAGAAATTGAGAATTTTTTGCTGAAAAATTATCGAAAATTGTTTTTTTGGGTAAATATTATGTGTATGTTAGGATGACTTTGATCCAAAAAAAATTTCCCTCAATTTATCTGATTTTTATTTTTTATTTTTTTCACAGAACATAAAAAAGGGGCATTTTTCATGTTACCTTTAAAGAGCACAAAAAAGACGAAAAATCGCCAAAAAGTGGTCTTGCTGCGTATGTAAAAGTACCTTCTTAGTGGCCATTTTCCTTGAAAAAGTTTTGAAAATTTCCAAATTTGAGTTTTTTCTAATTTTACTAATTTTTTTCAAAAAATAAGGGCTTTTTGAGCAGATCACAAAAATTCAGTTGTTGTAGAAAAAAATGTTGAAAATAGGTATTTATTTTCTCTACATTTATAACCAATTATTGAAAATGTCCAAAATGAGGACAACCCTATTGCACATACAGTAGTTTTTTACATTATTTAAATCAAATGCAATTTACCTGATTTGGTCATCATTTAAAAATTATCAAAATGCTGGATTTTTTTCGAGATTTGTGAGTTATTCAAAAATTTTATCAGAGTAACTATCTTTTTGCAGGGCACTTGCAGAAGCTTTTTTCATTAATCAACTTACAATACAATTTACGTGAAATCTTCATTATTCAAAAATTATAAAAAAAAAAAATCTGAATATTTGTAAAATTCTAGATTTTAGACAACGGTATTTTAAAAGAAATAAGTATATTTTTGACAAAATTTCATAAAATTTGATTTTGGATAAAATTCCTATAAAATTGTTGTTTTTTGCAAAAATTTTCAATATTTCATTGTAGAAAGTTAAAAAACATTTTTGGAAAAAATTTTACAAAATTTGATTCTGAACAGAGAATGTCACTAAAATAACATTTCTGGTAAAAAATTTCACAAAATTTAAGAAAAATTGTTGATGAACAAATAAAAGATTTGAAAATTTTACTTTTGGACAAAATATGTATTAAAAATGTTTGAAAAATGTTTTGAACAAAATTTTACAAAGTTTCTTTCTGGATAGAGCAATGTCACTAAAAGAAAAAGTTTTTGTAAAATTTTTTACAAAATTTAAGAAAAATTGTTTTTGAACAAATGAAAGCTTTGAAAAATTCATTTTTAGATGAAATTTATAGACCAAAAAAATTTTAAAAACTGTTTTGAACAAAGTTTTTAAAAACTGTTATGAACAAAATTTTACAAAAGTCAAAATTTGTTATTAGTATACAAATTTTCAAAAAATTTGGTTTTTGACAAAATTTTTAAAATGATTATATTTTAACGAAATTTTAGAAAATTTTGATTTGAACAAAATAATTACGATTGTACCTAGACCTACTTGTGTTAGAAATTATACTGATTGTGCTTTAGTAACTTTAGTGATCGGGGTTTGCCGTTTAAATTTTTTTTTATTTAATACGCAATTGTAGGCATTAAAAAAATGTAAAATAGATCTTTTATCTACCTGGAAATAACTCTAAAATCACGCATACATTACGTCACATTTATTACACGTTCTATCTACGTAATTCATGAAGGATTGATGAAATTTACGAACAAAGTTAAAAACAGTTAATAAAAGAAGTTGAAAAGAACCCCTGTGCAGTGCTTTTTGACTATAGAGGTCCATTATGCGAGGGTTCCCGACGGTTTAAAAATTTTCGTATTCCTTTTTCGTAACGAAAATATAATTTTCACGAGTACCAGATTACTAAAAAGTACAACTTTTAAAACTATTCCCGTATGGGACCGAAGGTTACAAAGTTGCTCAATGTAATTAATCGCGTAGAACATAAATTTACCCTCAAGTACAAATAATTTAATTTTCTGGATGTGCACTGGTACGCTGATAATTTTTCGAACTTTCCTTCCCTACTACCGTTACGTTTATTTTCGTTTCCAGTCATGTTTAACAGTTCCCGACAGCAGATATGTGAGAATTATGAGCTTTCTCTGGCTCTGGCTTTCTTTGAAAACCACTACGAGTTGACAGTTTGAGTTTTACAATGATATTGTTCCCTTGCGGCGAGTACGATTTATTGAATATTCGCGGTAATGCGGAATAGGACATTTCCGAGTCTCTCGTACTGAAAATGAGAGTATTTTGATTTTTATCGAACGAGCTAGATACCGCATTTTACGTTTTTTTTTCAGTTATGCTCTCGATGATTGGCTTTTTCCTGCTGTGACGAGATTGAAATGAAAAATACCTTGCTACTCGTATTTATACGAAACAGTTGATACTTATTTCTTAATGAGCTACTCGAATGTTCTCATATGACAATTTTTCGAATTTGTAAGTAGTTTTTCCTTTCTATCAACTTTGTAAAAGGTCGTTCATCTTTAGTTTTATCACCTTTTATTTTCTACCTAATGCCGACATTGAAATCAAATTGAATGAAGTGTAATTATCAAGCGAAAGATAAGTAAGGTATTTCCTTGCGATGTGAGAAGTTGCAAAATTACATGCGACAAGTGGTGAAGAGTTCTTGATTCAACACGACAGACAAGGCTAAATTTGATTGGTACGAAGTTAACAGAATATCGACTAAAGTTTAAGGAATTTCGACTTCGACACTTTCGAACGTCATGAAATTTGAGTTTGTTCGTTTCAAAAGGTTTCTCTTTTCTTTTTTTCCTTTTTTTTCCTCGAGCGTATCATTATTTTTGTGAATCAAAAGTACATCACTAATCAAACTTCATTGAAGATGAAAGAAGATTAGAAAGGTAGGGTAAACTGTCACGAAAAAAAAGTCGAGTGAAATAGAAGAGTATCTACCTAAAAAACTTCTTTCACAAAAAAAACATCATCTCTTTGTAACCGAAGATTTCGCCTTCAGATACGCGTGCTTTCAAAATTAGTGGTGAATTTAAGACTTGATGAAAAAAAACTGGAAAAAAATAAATAAAAAGATGAGAAAAATTTATAATTTATTATCAAGTAGGTGGATAAACATGAGAGGTTTTATACAGACTTGGGCAAGTTCACGAAAAAAATAAACGAAATCGTTCAAGCTGAAATTTGGTTCACTAAAAGAGCATGTCATGCAGACTTCAAAACCAAATTTTGAGATGCCGAAATTGATTTCCAGATTTAACACGAATTTGTGAAAATATAAAGTAAATAGCCCACGAGCAAAAATTAATTTTGTACGAAAATTGTAAATATTGAAATAAACTACTAGAAATCGGTTTATAAAATAAAGTTGAGCCCCCCCCCCCCCAGTTGATTGTGGCCGTTTTGGAATCGATCTGGGGCCTTCAGTAAAATTTGACTTTTCAAGATTTTCGAGTTGTAGAAATTACGTGTGAGCTATCACCTTGGATTTTGCGTTCAACTGTGCTATTCCACCGATGACGTCACATTAACGCTAGGATTATATTTTTAACTGACAAACTTGATTACATCGCCGTCTGGAGCAACTTGGTGCGCTGGAGAAAAATCGGATTTTGCTTGAGGCTTTAGATCGCTTCGAAAATGGTCGCAATGAAGGGGGAGGGGTCGATTTTAGTCAATAAACCGATTTCCAGAATTTTATCTAAAAATTTACTATTTTTGTACAAAATTGACTTACTAGTGGGTTATTTTCGCCATTTTCAAAGATTCGCAAAAAATCTAAAAATTCTATTTCGGTATCTCAAAATTTGGTTCTCAGGTCTAGGTGACATGTTATTTCAGTTAGTCAAATTTCAGTTCAATCGAGGTTGACGGGTCTTCAAACTCAGTCAGTTTTTTATTATCTGACTTCCCCTTAATTTTTGCACTTTTTCTTTTAAAAATATGAGATAAGTAGGTATATAATTTTTATTGTTCCAAAAAAGTGTCAAAAGTTCATATTTGAAAAAAATTGAAAAAATGAATACTTGAGTACTTATTTCAAAAAAAAAATAATTTCAAAAAATATCTATTTCCAAGAAATTATAAAAATTTTCATTTCAAAAATATTGAGAAATTGTTCAGATTCCCAAAAATTTTTGCAAAACTTCATTTCAGAAATATTGAGGATTTTTGGGTCAAAAAAATGTCTAAACTTGTTCCGAAAAATTAAGAAATTTTTCACTACAAAAAAATAAAAATAAGATTTATTAGGTAAATACAAATTTTTTCATAAAAATTATCCCAAAATTAAAAAAAATATTTATTACAAAAAATTGAGAAATTCTCCCCTTTAATTGCTTTATTTGTTTCAGTTTTAGTTGAATTTGTACAATTTCAAATATATTTAGAAAATGCATATTTTTTAAATTCAAAATGATCATTTATTTGAAAACTGGCAACAATTTCTCAGTTTTTGATTAAATTCAAATTTTTTACTTTGGACGAACAATTTTTCATTTTTCTTGAAAGGGAAATTTTTCAATTTTTTGGAATTAAAACTATTTACTCGTATTTATTCAGGTATTTACTTTCGTTTCAAAATTTTCTTTTTGAGAAAAAAATTTCTCGAAGTTTCTGGAGTAAAAATATGTTTGAATCTTTTTTCAGAAAAATGTTTCTATTTTTTTTTTTCGTAAAAAATCTTTCAATTAGGTATCTGGATACTTTTTTCAAATGTTTTGTGAGGTAGAATTTCTCATTTTTGGGAGTAGAAATATTTTTCATTAAAAATGAATTATTTTGGGAGATGAAAAAGATTTCTCAATTTTTCTGGAGTGTAAGCATAATTAATTTATGTAGTCTACTATATTTTTCATTTTTTTGAGAAAAAATTTCTCATTTTTTTTGAATAAAAAATCTCCAAATTTTTTTAATAAAAAGCCTTTCAATGTGAGGTAGGTATTGGAAACCTTTTTCATTTTGGAGAAAATTTTTTTCAATTTTTCGGGAGTAGATAAAAATTAGAAATGGGTAGATAACCTTAGTATTTTTTATTTATCTCTCGTTGTTTTTTTTTTTTTTTTTGAAATACAAATTGTTCAACTTTTTAAATTTAAGAATATTTTTGATTTTTTGAGGGGAAAAAATCAATTTTTTTCTGGAGTGAAAGTACTTATTCAGTTTTTTTAGGAAAAAAATTTCTCAATTTTGTGAATAAGAGATCTTTCATTTTTTTGGATTTTTTTTTTCAATTAATTATTCTTTTTCTGGAATGAAAGTCATCGTTTTTTGAGAGCATTTTTTGAGGATTTTTCGATTTCTTGGGGGGGGGGGGATTCTCAAGTGTTTTTTTTGAGAATTTTTTTATGAAAAATTTTTATTTTTCTGATAAAAAAAAATTCTCAATTTTTCAGGTGTCGTGCAGGCCCCATGCTAATTTATCGCCCAATCACCAATTATTTTTTTTTGGTGGGGGGGGGAGCGGGTACGCGCAAAAAATTGTTTTCAAAAAAGGGTGCGATGAGCAAAATTATTTAAGAACCACCGGATTAATGATATTATTGAATTTAAAGAGCATAAGGAGCAGTATTCATCAGTACCTATTATTTTATCTGACTTTAAATGAATTGAATATCAGCTAAAATTACTCCACTTAGTAAAGTAACCGCCTCGTTTTTCGCTTATAACCTTTTTCTATTTTTATTAAATTTTTACAACTTGTGTTTCAACCCCAAAACCGATAAACATAACCTTAGTTAAAAAAACAACAAATCTGTTGAAAACACTTGAAAATAAGTAATACGAATACCGAATCACACAAGGAGTTCTGGGCTGTTTTTGCTTTCGCACGACTGGATAAATGTATATCGAGGTAATCTGCATATTTTAGCAGTATGCAAATTCGCCAAACCAAAATACTACCGAGTAAACCTCACCTATTAGCGAATTTATTGGTAGATTTCGAGCATCTAAGTACTTCGCAACTGCGGGATATCTGGTAAATTTGTGTGGTGTATAGGATGTATACGTGTATAAATTTCAACACGAATGCATAATATTGAAATTACAACAACCGATAAAACTTTCAACTGAATATAATGTAAGGGTATGCGCTCGCATACGTATTTTTAATGTATCTAACCTTACACTCGTCGTAGGTACCGTGATGTCTTATGTCACAATTTACAAACAAGAACAACAGCAAAGGTTCGCAACCTTTTCGGTGCGTTCATATTTTCGAGTAAAATTTTTCGCATATGTTGTAATTTTCTTTTTAACTTCAACCGTACGAAAAGATAACAAACGGAAAATGGAAAACAGGGCTGCAATAGGAAAACAAACTGAAACCAGGGTAAAGCTTGGTTTTTTATAAAATGATAACGCCAATCAAGTTGCCGATAAAACAGAGAACAGGCCAAGGAAGTGTATAAAAAAGTGTTGGTGGTGTACATATATAGCGAGAAAGAAAAACGAGCTATCTCTTTTATATTATCGTGTGAGTGTGAATAAAGTAAACTGTTTATCGTATGTATAACATAAACCATCAACGTTTTACACTTCTATAAGCTGACTATCAAACGACTAAACGAGATTGAGTTCATCCCAAAATCGCCAAATTGCCGCATACCTAATCATTATGTGCCTACGTAATACACGTATCTCTTTGGAAAATCATCAACGCTTTCAAATATCTTTTACTCGGTTCCTCTTCATTTTATAAAGGATTGATTTGTGACGTAAACGTCTATCTAGATACTCGTACCTTTTCGTTGCTGTAACTTTATTTTATACAAACAAGGCCTAAAAACGAAACCGAAACCGCACTTCGGGGAATAGTTATTAATTTGATGAATTTACATTAACGCTTTGATCAATTATTAAACGCATAAATGATTCCACGAGTATACCTAGACCTACCTATACCTACGTGTCAGAGTTTTAATTTCTAGTTTAATTTCAGCCTACAGGTATTCAAAATGGTTCGATAAAATGAAACGTGAGCGTACGTGCAGAGAGTACGTTGTATAGGCTAATGTTACATCGCATGTCAGCCTGTAGACGTTAACCCAAAACAACGCAAATTCGATATCTGTCAAAGTTCAGACTTAAATATATCACGTCCTTCCGGTAGTAGCTTCCAGATCAATGATTCTATTTTCCGAAAGAGAAAACCGTATACTGTCTTCGATTTCCAGAAAAATCCTTTCAAGAAAATATACCTCTCTATTGTATGTAAAAAAGCTTCGTGAAAATCGTAGCTACGATATACTGGTATCTATCTACGCACGTCGTATTTCATGTACCGTATAACTACAACGGAAAATAGCCGATTATAAAGCCGAATTTATGGTATAAAAGAATCTAACATATGCGATACTTTATACTATAGATACCTAGTCCTAGAGTGATCTTTACAGTCTTTTTCCCCCTCATCTTCCGCTGGTTTTCGTAAAGTTGACTTTTATATTGGTCAAATTTTTCACCCAAATACAATTTCACAAAAACAAATATATTGATTGAAGTTAACCATAAAAAAGTTTTATGAAATTTTTTCCAATAGGTAAAAGAGTTTTCTCCAGCAATTTTTGTATCTAAAAAACCCTGTAATTTTTTTAATAAAATGATACTGTTGAAAAAATCACAAAAAATTCGTCACATATGAGTTTTGGAACGTTTAAAAAATCTGGAAAAGTAATTTTATAAGTATAAAAAAAAATTAAAATTAGAAGTTAAAAAATAGGTAGGTATAAGAAAAAAATTAAAATATCTACCTATATACCTACCTACGTATAATAATGGTGATTTTTTTCTGGAATTTTTTGGAAAAATATTTTTTCTCTAAATCAAAAGAAATTACTGCCAACCTACTTATTGAAAAAAAATCACAGAAAATCAAGAGAGTTTTTGAATTTTTTGGAGAAAATTCCAGGAGAGAAGAATTGCTTCTTTTGAAGAAATTTCTTTGATAACCAAAAATTTTTCCAGAAAAATCCTTCCAAGAAAATCTGAAATAAAATTAAAAATAATATAAATTACCTATTTTTATTAAGAGATTTTTTTTTTGAAAAATATATTTTAAAAATAATATCTATTATACTAAATTGAAAGAAAAATGTCGGAAAAAATTCCCTTAGAAGTTAGAAAAAATTTTCTCTGGGAACAAATTATTTCTCTTAAAAAATTTCCTCGGTGACAAAAAATCCTTCCAAGAAAAATGTTGTGACAAAATTTTTTAAACGTTTTCTCTCTGTGCATTTTTTTGGAGATTTCATTTCTGTTAAATTTTTTTCCGAAACATACTTAGAGTTGAAAAAACCCACAAAAAACACAAAAAATTCTCCGTGAGTTCAGAGAGTCTGGACACCCCCCCCCCCCCCCCTCGAAGGATGAAAATGGTTATGCTACTAAAAAATTCTACCGATATTTAATATTTTTTTGCAAGTTTCTGTGGAAGAAAATTATTCTTATTTTAAAAAACCTTTTAAAGTAGGTAGGTGGTACCAAAAAAATGTAATTTTAAAAAATTGAAAAATTATAATCTTATTGGAGTGTGTTCTTTCTTGATGATTTTTTTTTTGAGATTTTCTTACCTAAGTTCCTATGAGTTTTATTTTTAAAGAATTTCTGGGGAAAAAGTAATTTCTCCTAAAAAAATTCAAATAATTAAAAGTCTCTCAAAAAAGCATTCTAAAAAATTGTAAATAAGTAACATAATAGCGAATGAATTTTTCAAAAAATTAGGAATATTTTTAAAGAAATTTCTTTATGAATTTTATGTAAAAAAAATTTTCATCATTGAACTGAAAAAAAATTCCCGCAAGAAAATTTTTTTACCAACAAGTTTTACTAATTTTGAAAAAATTTCTGAGAAAAAATTTTCTCCTAAATACTTAATGCATTTTCTAAACAAATTTTAATAGGTACCGTATGATTTTTTATTTTTTCTTCAAATGGAAAACTTTTTAAAGCACTTTTTTTCTAGGTACGTTTTTAGCTGATTTTCTCTAAAGAGAAAAGTCATTATATTGTTTTTAGAATTATTTTCTTTGAAATTTTTTTCATAAAATGAAAAAATCGCAAACAAATCCCACTCAAGTACGAATTTTGATTTTTTTTTCAGTTTCAGAAGACCAAATTTTTTTAGAACAAATTTTTATTTTCTAAAAATTTCAACAGAATAATCATTCTAAAAAAATCGTTACCGAAGAAAATTGAAAAATAAAAATTTTATTGAGGGGTAAATTTTTTCTAAACAATTTTTTTTTGAAATTTTTGAAATGTTTTTGCAAGAGAATATCATAATTAAAAAAAAAAAAAAAAAAAAAAACATTTCAGAAAAATTCTTTGAGAAAAAATTTTCTTGTCCACCACAAGGGTTGAAATATTTGAAAAAGTTTTCCAAGAAAAAAATGAGTATTTTCTTCTACCTAAAAAAAGTACCTTGCTAACGCTTCTTTAAAAAAATCATTCAATGAAAAATCTTGTGTGAAAAAATTTTAATAATTTATATTCTTTAATGCAAAAAAGTTTATTTTAGGTAAATTCTTTTAAAGATTTTTTTTCTATGAGTAAATTTTTTCCCAAGAGATATTAATACCTATATTTTTTTTAAAAACACACAAAAATTCTACCCAGATAAGGATGAATACACCCAAAGAATTTTTGAAAAAATCTAGCCTAAAGAATTTTCTTTAGGTAAAAGATTGTTTCTAAAATTTTTACCTACTGAAATTATTTTTTAAATTTCTTTAAGTAATTTTTCATTTTTCAATTTTGAAAAATGCACGTGACCAAAAAGGGAGGTACCTATAGGTGCTCTTAAAAGCTATCCCATAAAAAAATCTCAAAAAAAAGTTCGAATCTTGAAAAAAAAATGTAGTTACATACCAGAAATTTTTGTGAGTTGAAAACCCTCCAAAAAAATCCAAGTGATTTAATTTTTCAAAAAAAAAACTTAAAAAAAAAAACTTTTGAAAAATTGTGCTGAGAGAAAGTTCTCTTTTAAAAAAATGTAGGTAACTCTCGAATCTTTAGCTTTGTTTTTTTATCGCGGATTGTGCAGAATCTGGATTATGGATTCTAACATTTACTTCTTAAAAAAAGGATTAGAAATGTTCTGATCAATTATTCTGAAAGGTTTATCAAAAACAAAACAAAAGATCACAGTAAAATCCATAATCCACTTTCATAATCTACTCATCGAGCAGATTATTAAATGGTTTCGCACAAACCCTCACAATCCATAATCCAGATTGTGCATAATCCGCTATAAAAAAAACAAAGCTTTTATAAAAATCTACAATTTTTTTTTACCTGAATAATATCATTCGAAAAAAAATTACAAGATAAATGCCTCCTCCAATTTTATTGTTTCAAAAAATTTTATCCAGAGAAGTTTTCAAGCTGCTTTCAAAGGAGCGCAATTATCCCCTAAATTTCAACTCAGTTGATCCTTATCAAGTCTTATTAGCTATGAATTGTTAAAAAAAAGTCTTCATTGGATATTGATGGCAACCCCAAACAGTTCATTCGATTCATTAATGCGCTTTGTAAGAAATAATAAAATTACCAAGGTGAGGGTGAGTTGTAGGTAATTAAAACGTCAACAGGTATTTACAGCGAGATTAGCAACTGCCTGCTGGAAACTCCGCCAACCAAAGATCCAAAAAGCTGAGATTGCTAACGCTACAATAAACATCAACGTTACCAACTTCGAACCAAAAGTCTCTTCTTATAGGTATTCTTATTAGGATTTAGGACTGAATTTGAAGTAGTCACCAGATCTTGTGTCATACCAACGTGTTAAAATGCAAAAAAAAATCGCAGTAGAAATACGTAGGACTGGAAAAACCTTATGAGAAAACAGCAGACCGCCCATCCTTTTACCATTCCTCTTGGAACTAATTACTTTCTCAAAAAGGTCGGGTAATACGAAGTCGATCTCCACCCCGTATTCGTAACTCTAGCAAAACCTTTATACCCTCTTAATGTCTTCTGTCAGCCGAAACACAAATTACCCGCAGATAAATGGGTACTTTCTTAACTGAGCCGGTGAAATAAATTGTGTGAGCTACAGCGCGCTCACACACCCTCGTAAAGTGTGACTTGAGCACATCAATTAGACTTTTTCGTGCGCTGTACTATTTCGGGTTTCGTTGTTTGCCGTCTTACTATTTGTCCATTACGTTCTGCGTACGTTTAACTAAGTGTGGGCATAATCAGAACTTTATCAACTATGAATAACTTTTTTAGGATACGAGTCGTCGAGTCGTGTCCTACACACGTCCAAATTGTTCATCCGATTCGATGGGAACTTTTACTCTTTCTTCGCATGCGATGTTTTCACCCATACAGCGTTATCGTCGTTGATATTTTCATTTGCGCATTGCTACGTGTATATTTGAATTTTAAATATTGTACTTTTTTACTTACGTCGGCGAATATTTGTTTTGTTGTTTTAGATACCAAAGGAGCATTGCAGCAGCAGTACTTCAGACTATATCCAATTAGTGTAAAAGCATCCGTTGGTACAGATGTGACTCTTCAGTGTGAAGTGGAACACGTTTCGGGACAAGTTCAATGGACGAAGGATGGTTACGCTCTAGGTATATAATTTACATTCTTCATTAAATTGCCTGAATTTCTTGTACCTGCACATTTCGAATGTTTGCCATTTTCCTAATTAATTGAGAAAATTAATAAAGTTTCCATCAGTAGGTCTAGGTAAGTAAGTATATTGCCGAAGAGCTATATACATATTTCGGGTCTACGAGGGAATTACTTGATGAGCGTTATTGATTAAATAACATTCATCTAAGTAATGTGTATTGCGTATCGGTTCATAGTTTGAATTTAAAGGTGAAATTTGAAAATACGTACGAGGCTGCAAATGTATAACTCGCTTCGGGGAGATGTATGGCTTGAAACCATTTCTGAAAATTTTAGATGTCTAAACCACGTTTCGTTTCATTTCATAGGCCTACGTGTAATTTGAGGTGTCCTTATTTTTCGAATTTGGAATTTTTGGTCTCCCACCTTCTAAAGTTGTTTTTTCGTGTGAGAAAATAATTCCCTATTTTTTGTTTTTTCCCTTCTTAAAAACCCTACCCTGCGGTGCTCCTCTCCTTCTCATTTTTCAAAATAAGAAAAAATATAAGTTATGATCAAAATTCTCGATTTTTTTTTTTAGTTCCAGAGCCTCAGTGTGGCTGCCTATTGTGTAACAATGACTTTCGGAACTATTTTAGCACCTCACCCCCTCCCCCAACTGAAATAGGCTTTCTCAAAATACCTAACATAAATTAGTTAATTTTCATTTAAAATCTTAAATTGTTTCGAAACATATTTTGATGAAATTGTCTGAACAATATTATTTTAATAAGATATAACCCACCCCCTCCCTCCCCTCGCTACAAATTATTATTGGTTATGAGAGAGTTGATTTTTTCTTTGCATGACATGTGAAGACAAAACTGATGAACGGTTTCAAATTTGATTCAATTAAAAATGATTATTTCTTTTTTTCAGAAATAGAGTAATTTTTTTCTTCTATAAAAAATTGATTTTTTTCAAAAAAGTGGACTCTTTGTTTTCAAAGAAATGATCATTTTTCTTTACACCGATCTTGAAAATACTGCGAGGTTTTTTTCAAGAAAATTTAGCCCCCCCACCAAATACGTGACTTGGTTTTTATTTTCTCCAAAAATTTCAAGAGATATTATTTTTCAAGTGGATTTACCTATTAAAATAAATCAAATATTTCTAAACAATTATATCCCGAGCGGCACACTCGATCGATAATATCGGAAGATGTAACGTATCGATAAAAAATCGTTTGAAAATCTATAGATGTTCTCACGATATTATAAAGATTTATCGGTACAACTTCATAGGCAAAAAATCTAAAAACTATCGAATTCGATATTATTAAGATTTTATGACGATATTCGTCAACGATACTATCGACAAAGAATATTAAATTTATCGATTCCGATTTTCCACCGGTTTTGTGCAGTTATTTGAAACTACATTATCGACAAAGAATATTAAATTTATCGAATTCGATTTTTTAACGATTTTGTAAAGATATTTAAAACTATATTATCGACAGATTATATGAAATTTCTCGGCTTCGATATTTTACCGATTTTTTGACGACATTTGAAACTATATTATCGACAAATTATATTAAATTTATCGAATCCGATTTTTTACCGATTTTGTAAAGATATTTGAAACTATATTATCGACACGTAATATGAAATTTCTCGATTTCGATTTTTTAACGATTTTGTGACGATATTTAAAACTATATTATCGACAAATAATCTGAAATTTCTCGAATTCGATTTTTTAACGATTTTGTGAAGATATTTAAAACTTTATTATCGACACGTAATCTGAAATTTCTCGAATTCGATTTTTCAACGATTTTATGACGATATTTGAAACTATATTATCAACACGTGATATGAAATTCCTCGAATTCGATTTTTCAACGATTTTGTGGCGATATTTGAAACTACATTATCGACAAATAATCTGAAATTTGTCGAACGATTTTTCAACGATTTTGTGACGATATTTGAAATTATTTCCAAATTGGTGAAAATTTTTCTAAGTCCAACACGTCTGGAAGTACTAAACTGTCTATTATAAGCGTTTTATTGCTAATTCCTCAACGATAAGGTATGGCATAGTGGTTAAGGAAGAGGATTACCATGCAGGAGTTAGAAGGTTCAAGCCCCACGGGTGGCAGATTTTTTATAATTTTTTTTGACTTTTTCTGAAATAATCCTCTTACCGTAACATGAATAATGTGTTTATGCATAGTTTAATGTATTAATTATGCTAATTAATGAGTTTTAATTATAGAAAAAAGCTAGTAAAAGACGAAAAATCGGAATAAAAAATCGATAAAAAATCGACAGAATATCGAATTCGATAAAGTTCCGCCTAAATCGTGAAATTATCTTTCGATATTATAGATATATTATCGATAAAATATCTTACTATAATCTCGAAATTTTTTCTAACTATAATTCGTCGATAATCTATCTATATATCGAAAGATAATTTCACGATTTATGCGGAACTAACGCAACACTTTATCGAATTCGATATTCTGTCGATTTTTTATTTCGATAATTTGTCGAGTGTGCTGCTCGGGTAGGTTGATTTTTTTCAAAACAATTGAAATTTTTGATTTAAAAAAAAGTGAGAATTTTTTATGCTGACTCCTAAAATATTGAAGTATTAATTGTAAGAAAAATCAAATTTTTCCCCGAAATAATGAGTTTTTTCTCCAAACATTTTGGGAAATATTTTTACTTGAAAAAATTGACCCTTTTCCCAAAAAAATTGTGTATTTTTTTTCTTTCAAAAATTGTTTCTTTTTCAAAAAAAAATCCGACGGTACATTATAAATACAATTTTTTCTCCAAAAAATTGAGAATTTTTTTCACGCTGACTCTAAAAATATATTTATACCTACTTGAGTATTTTTTTCCAAGAATTTTCTAAAGCAATGAATAAGTGTTTTTTTAAATTGAAAAAAATGTACTTAAGTATAAGATTTTTTCTAAAAAAAAAAGAAATGCAAAAAAAAAATTTCTTCTCCAAAAAATTGAGAATTTTTTCAAGCTGAGTCAAAAAATACTGATAATTTTTTTTTATCCCAAGAAGATTCATATTTTTTCTTCCAAGTAGATATTAATTGAAAAATATTTTCACTTCAAGAAAAAAAAAATTTTCACCAAAATGTCTGAGAAAAGTTTTTCTTAACAAAAAAATAATAATAGAGAGAATCAGAAATCTCAATTGGTAATGTGTAATTTAATTTCTGTATTTTTAGAGTTTCCTAAGGTGTAGCTCATCTGCTCATTTTCATCTTTGAAAAATTTGTGGGAGGGGAAGGGAAGAGGAGGGTTATATCTTATTACAATACGTACATATTGTTCAGACAAAATATGTACATATAGGTATTATTATGATTTTGAATGAAAATTAGCTAATTTTTGTTATTTAAAAAAACATTTTTCAGTTGTGGGAGGGTGGTGGTGGGGGGCTAAAATCGTTCTGAGAGTCATTTTTGTTCAACAGGGAGCCACACTGAGGCACCGGAGCTAAAAAAATTAAATTTCGAAAATTTTGATTAGGACTTGTATTTTTTCCTATTTTGAAAAATGGGGAGGTAGAAAAACAAAATATAAGAAATTATTTTCTCACAAGAGGTAACACCTTTGAGGGGGGGAGGGGGGGATGGAAGCGAAAAAATTGCAAAAAAAATTCCATTCATATAAAAACGACCTTAAGGTGTATTTGAAATTTGAATTCAAAAGTTGGGAACTCCTTGCTGACTCAGGGTTTAAAAAAATCAAATTAAAAAAGAATAAGCGGAAAGTAGGTACTTCCAATGTACGAGTGTGGTTATAAAATTATATTTGAAGCATTTCCTCCTTTCGAGTCTTAATCAATTACTTCTTTTGCGGTGTTAAAATCATTTTTCTGCAGTTGTCTACCGTTTAATCGATCAATTTGATGAATCGAGCATGAAATACGTACGTGCCAATAAAAAAAGTAACCACTAACCAGTATCTTTCGTGTGGAAAAATTGCACGTTGCACGTTAGTACGAGAACTGAGTAGGGAACGCGAACGTGTGTTATTTTTTTAAGCAATCAATTAATGGGTTGAGTGAATGGGCACGATGAACGTGCTAAGATTGTTGACGAGAATTTACTATAAGGTGATGATTGACAAATGAGAACCGTTTTCGAGACACACGAATTTAATTTCGCCCCTGCGTGATGTAGGCAAACGGTGCGGCGTGAGAAGACGTGGTAAACATTTCGCGTGCGGCGTAAACCCTAAGCGAAACTGAAATAGACGGTTAGCATACTGAAAAATAATTTTCATCCGTAAAATGACATCATATAAAATAGGAGACAGGCGTAGGTATAATAACATTAGGAAACGTTTTGACACTTCAAAGCAGAAAATATGTCAAAACGTTATTGTTTCAATTTATTGGCAAACCATAGAACCGCCGTTTTGTAGGTCGCATTTTACCATAACTTTCGATATAATCTTGCCTTGGAAGTTTGATTTCATTAATAACTTGATAATAACTTGAAAACCATACTGGAGCTTAATCGGTTTGTCATTGCTTTTCAACTGCTTGAAAATTTCACATTCGAGAGAACGTGTAGGTAGTTAGTAGGTAAGGTAGGTGTAGATAGATACATGGGATTATGGGCACATGCGTTTCTCTAAAGCGATTTCAACTGGTGATATGTCTCTTTCTTATTTTACAATATTATCATTTTCTTATCATTTTTTTGTCCTTTTGATTTTCTTATGCTAATTTTTGGTTTAATTACTGAATAAAGTTTGTTCAAATCAAAAAAAAAAAAAAAAAATTAAAAAATTGTGATTTAAATTTTGCTGGAAAAAATTTTCTCGAATGAAACAAACAATAAGTTGGTAGAAAATTTATCATAAAAAAAATTGTGAACAGAAAATCTGGAAAACATAATTTTCTTTAAAAAATTTGTTGAAGAAACATTTTGAGAAAATTCCTCTACAAAAAAAATAATATTTTGTCGAGATTTTTTTTTTTACAAAAAAAATTTCCTCAAATAGTTCTTTGGAAAAAAATTTCAATGCTCATTTGATAGGTATGAGAAAATTTTTTCAAAAAATATAAATTAATACCTCAGTATAGTATTTGAACAACTTTTACAAAAAATCGTCTGAAAAATTCTTTTGAACAAAAATACTTACCTACTTACTCATTTTTAATTTTATTTTTTGAAAGAAATAGAGAAAATATGTAGAGGTAACTAGGTAAATATGTAATTTCAAAATTCTCATGAAAAAAAAAATCAATGAAATATTCTAGTTTTGTTTGTTTTTAGTGTGCGTAAGCACACTATTGGTTTCAGTCTTGAAATATAAAATGTTGAAATAGGTTTATCGAGGTTAACTCACTAATGATGGAATGGATTTGGTTAAAATTTTCAAGGAATGTAGAGTTCATGAAGGCGGAGGGCCAATGAGATTTGTGTGTGAATCTAATGAGTAATTATCGAGATAATTGCAATTTTCACTTGAATAAAAAAGGGAAAAGGGAACTTTTCTATTATTCATATCTTATCTTATCTTGGGGCAATAAATTTAAAGTGTTCAAAATCGAACAATGGTCACGTCACAACGCAACGTCCTCTTTGTGCTCTGCCGTTTTATCTTTATTGGGGCAATAAATTTAAAATGTTCAAAATCAAACTTTGTAATCTAGGGCTTAGCAGGCGCTAAAAAAATTTTCAGCACAGCAGGTGGTAAAAAAAATCAGATATCACGTCTCAGGCTCAGGGCAATAAATTCAAATTTTCAAAATCAAACAATGGTCAGTGTCTAATTCTTATCTTATCTTTGGTTAGGGCAATAAATTTTAAATGTTCAAAATAGAACAATGGTCACGTCACAACGTCCTCTTTGTGCTATGCCGTCTTATCTTTTTTGGGGCAATAAATTCAAAATGCTCAAAATCAAACAATGAGCACTTCACACAATGGGGCACAGCAGGGGTCTTTGTGATTTAGGGCTCAGCAGGTGGTATAAATCAAAAACATGTTCGGTGTTTTTAGAAAAATAGGAAATTACGTCACAACTAAGGGCAATAAATTCAAATTTTTGGTCCGTGTCTAGTTCTTATCTTATCTTTGCTTAGGGCAATAAATTTTGAATGTTCAAAATCAAACAATGGGTCGGACTTGTGGTCTGCAGTCTTATCTTTTTTCGGGGCAAAAAATTTAAAATGTTCAAAATCGAACAATGGGTCAATTTCAAAGATAAATACCATTGTTCTATTTTTTTTCATTCACTGAATAAATTTTCCAATAGTATCGTGAGACAAATAGTAGGTATCTATCTATTTAAAAGCTACGCACACTGTTAGAGCTACGCTAGCGCAGGTGTCTAGTTTTTTTTTTTTTTTTTTAATTTACCTACCCACAAAAAATAATTTAGAAAATTTTTTGAAAAGAAATATTTCATAATTTTCCGGAAAAAATTCAAAAATCCAATCGAAATTTTTTTAAAACAATTTTTTTCAAAAAATGCTCGGAATTTGTTTTAGAAATGAAATATTTGTTTGTAGTCTTCACTATTTCACCAGCTTGGCCACTTTTTGTCATTACTTCTTTGAAAAATTTCTAAAAGTAATTTTTTATCAAACTTTTTCTATGAATGAAATAATTACATAACAAAAAATCGATTCAAACAAAATCTTGAAAGGAAATTTTTCAAAAAAAAAAAAAAATGTTAAACAACGCTCACAAGAAATTAACTGAATTTGTTTCAAACAATAATATTTATTTCCTTCTTCTTTTTATTTTTTTATTTTTTTATTTTTTTTGAAAAATAATAATTTAATTTGCAAAAAATTGTTCAAAAAAATTTTTTTTGAGAAGAAAGATTTCAAAATTTCGCATAAAAAATTGAAACAAATCAAATTTTTTTTTTTTTTAATTACCCAACATTATCTAGAAATTTTTTGAAAGGAAAAATTTCAAAATTTTACCTACTGAAAAATTCAAAAATCCAATCGAAATTTTTTTTTAAAAACAACTTTTTCAAAACATCCTCGGATTTTTTAGAAAATTAGGTATGCTCAATGCTCATATTTCATTTTTTTAATTCGCCAAAAAATTGCATAAAAAATATTTTTTTAAATTGATAAATCTTTCTAAATTTTTCTCTAAAGAAATCAAAATATTTTTTTGAATATTACAAGATTTTTTGGTGAAAGTTTTGAATTAAAAAAAATCACTTGTGAATTTTTAAAAAAAATGCAATGATGGGATTTTTGAAATTTTTCCTTGAAAATTTTTAAATGATTGTTTTCTCTTTCAAAACATTGGACGAGGTTTTGGGGTGGGGAGGAGGGATAACCTTGCAATTTTGATCAATAACATAAAGATCCTTTTTATTGCGAATTGGGTCACGGTTTTCTCACATTTTTCATTGATAAAATGATTCTTAAATCAGGAAATGTTAGTTTGTTATATTATATTGGTCGGTTTGGCTTTTCAATAATTTCAGAAAATTTGCACAATGCAAGTTTAGGAATTACAAAATTCAGAATTTTATCAAATTTCTAAAAAATTGCCATTCTACTAAAAAGTTTTTAAATTTAAAAAAAAAAAATTAAGCTAACTTTCAAAAATTAATCCAACTTCCAAGTTTTATTAAATTTTGTATATTATCGATCAAATCTTAAAGAGTTGTAAAATTTGACTTTTTTTTTACAAATTTTATTAATCTACTTTTTTAAATTTACAAACGCGATAATCGTATCTACTGGTTTACTAAAAAAAAAATCTTTATTATAAAACAAAGTAGCTAATTGATCACTGTTTGAATATTTTTACACAGGTTACAACCACACAATAAACGGATTGCCACGGTATAGATTTCTCAAAGACGAGGAACGAGGGATTTTCAATTTGTTTATTCGAAACGTGAGCTTAGAAGATGATGCGGAATTTCAGTGCCAAGTGGGTCCTGCAGTTAAACCCATAATTCACCAACCTCTTCGCTGGGCGGCAAATTTGACAGTTATCTGTAAGTATACTAAGCTCACTTTATAATTATACGGCGCGCAATTAAACCATTCCCAAATAAATATATCGGCCGAGCGAGGAGCGACTGAGCTCTCTTCGTTTATTTGCGATTAAATTTCGATAGTACGATTTATGCATCGATTGGGGGAGAAAAAGCTCGGAAAGTATTTTTCTATTAATGTTAGGAGCAGACATGGCGGTGTAGGCGCCCCTTTATAGTGTATACTCGCACTTAAGCGTTTTACTTTTTACCCACAGCAGTCTTTTTTTCTCATTTATCAAGTACCATTCATCGAACTGAAAGCGAAACAGCAAAAGGAAACATTCTTTGGAGAGAGAGAATAACTAAAAAGAAACGCTGTGAAATATTTCGTCATCTGGTATACCGAATTATTCGCCAAAGCAGCGAAACCTTTAATCAAAATTCTATTTTCAACGCATATTTGACCTTTTAGCTGAGTATCAAGAAACACGAGTACTCGACTCGACACTTTATTCGTCAACTTTTTACTTTGCTCTTTTCAGGTTTACGAGTAGGTATACCTACCGTGCGGCTACGGCTACATTGATATATATCTTCTTTGTAGCGGAAAATTCGGGAATTTCTCAAATTTACTTTCCTTTAACGTGCTTATTCCTTTTCAAATTATCTTTCATTATTTCTTTCTCCGCGGTTGGTTAACTTTTGGTTTAAATTTTGAAAGCGTGGTTTTTGTGTTTTCTTTGTAAACCCAAAGCGCAAAGTGAAGGCTTAATTGATAACGGCCCAAAAGATTTATTTCGAGCATTTACGTGAATATGTCGAGCGTCCATGTTTGGTTAAGCTTTGCGGTATTCGTTGCTACCGGTATCAGTTTTCTAATTACATTCATTAAACCGCCTACCGCTAAATAAAAAACCGATGAGAATCTAAACCTACTAATAGGTACATAGACATGGGACAGTAGGCAGTACTCGTATTTAAAATTCAGTCAAGAGTGAAATAAAAATTGGCGATTGATTCTCGTGAGAAAGAACAACTTTGATGGATTAGAATAAAAATAAGCAAACATTTGAGAAATTTGTCCATTTTAGACGTGGGTCGACAACATTTAAAATTTAAGGTAGAGAAAAATGAAAAATTGGAAATTGTTTTCTCATAGGAAAGAACCAAGTATTTTCAATTTTGTTTGAAAATTTTGTCCAATTTTTAATTTTTTTTTTTTTTGGAGGATTTGAATGCTCTAATGACACCACTGAATTCAAATAATATAGGAAACAATTGGAACCATTGTCGAGGAGAGCCAAGCGGACTTCAACTGCAATAATTTTGCGTTTTGTTGTTGTTGTTGTTTTTTTTTTTTTTTGCTGAAGTAGCATGCCCCTGATGATATGATAGTCACTTCAGTTCCTTCATGCCACCTCTGAAAAATCTTCACACTTTACATTTGAGGGTGTCTGTGCAAAAATGATTTATACAGGATATACACTATGCAGGGTGGACCAGATTGAGAGTAAAGACTTCCAACCAGTAACTATGCAACTTATGATGAGTCGATCTAAGTATGTTTGCCTTACCTACGGACTGCAGGGGCTGGGTTATGCTCAATTTTGGAAAAACATGTACATAAATGTGACAATTTTTCAACTCAAAAAGTTGTTCTTTCACTAAGCTGTTGTTATCAACTTTTCTAGACACGAAACAAGGCTACTAATTTTAATGGCGCACCCCCCCCCCCTTATCTTGCTTCAATTAAAAGTTATGAGCGAATAATTTGTTTAAAAAGTGTGAAAAAAAATCATAATTAATTAATTTTTTTCAATTTATTTTTCCTAAATAATTTTTATCAGATTTTTTTTTCTAAAAAAATAATTTAAAAAAATTTTAATTATGATTTTTTTCAGATGTTTTTCAACTAATTATTTGCTCATAACTTTTGATTGTGGTAAGATGGAGGGGTGAAGATTGCGCCATTGAAAAGAGCAGCCTTTTTTCATCTAGAAAATTTTGATTGTAACAGCTTCGTCAAAAGACAACTTTTTGATTTATCACAGAAAAAGAAGAAAAATTGTCACTTTTTAAAACCCGTTTTTTGAAATATTTTGCTCGATATAGACTGTTGAAAAAACTATGCCAAAAATAACTCAGCCCCTGCAGGCCGGAGGTTAGGCAAACATACTTACATCGACTCATCATAAGTTGCATAATTACAGCTTGGAAAGCTTTACTCTCAATACGGTACACTCGATATGTCCTTTTTGAGGCAACAACAGATCCGTATTCTCTCTTGTTCATCAATATCTTGATATTAAGAAGTTGTACTGAAAAACTGACCCTATCTATATTGCAGATTGCAAACTTGCTCATTTACGATTACGGTTATTACAATTTTTTTTGTTGCTAAAATCAACAGTTGATGAGAAAAATTAGGAATAAATAAAATAAGAAGAAAACTGAAAGATAAACAACCCGAATCGTGCTCGTGATGAAGCATTTAACAGCGGGTGCTTGTATATTAGGAAAGGGTTTTCGCTGATTCACCTCTCCTCTTACCGTTTCCACTTCGAGTAAAAGCAGTGTGATTATTTTCACCATGATTGTGGCCTCCACTGAAACAGAATAAACAAGCCATTTAATTTTTTTTTTTTTTTTTGGAGAAGAAACCTCTCAAATTTTTGGGACAAAAAACTTCTATATTTTATTAGGAAAAAATATCATTGTTTGCCATTTGGTCTCAATTTCTGGAGAAAATTTCAGAATTTTTCGGAGAAAAAATCTTTTCTATAACTCTTTGAAGTAGGTACCTAAAAAAAGAATTCACATTTTTTTTTTGTTAGAGAACAAAAATTGCTAAAATTTTCTCAGTTTTTGGAAAAATCTTTTAATTTTTTGGGAGAAGAATCTTTAGTTTCTCAAAGAAGAAAAAAAAAACATGTAATTTTTTGGAGAATTAGTTTCTTTAGAGAAATAGGTATATACGTAAATCCAAAGTTCTTCTAAAAAATATATCTTGAGAAGGAAAATTATTGAAGAAAAAGTTCTTTTGTGCAAAACATGTAATTTCAATTAATAATTCCTTCTTCTTTTTTTTAATCTTTAAAAACAATCATTTTGGAAAGAATTATTTTACGGGTAATTTGTTATTTCTGTACAAAAAAATTTTTCTTGAAAGGATTTTTTTTTAAAGAACTGAACTTTTTCTACCAATTTTTTCAAGAAGAAAAAATTTTCAAAAAAATAGAAAATGATTTTTTCGTTGATAAAAAACAATTTGAAATATGGGAATCTAATTTTTTTTTACTTCCCAAATGCAATTATTGATATCAATTTGGAAAAATTCTCAGCAGATACGCCAGGGGGAGGGCCAAAATTCAAAATTACCAACAGTCATATGGGATATGAAAATCTTGCGTCTTCTAACCTCCCAAATCCGTTTTTGATACCACCAGTTGAAAAATTCTTAACAAAGGCATCAGAAAAGGGGCAATTCAAAATTACCAAAAAAGTCATCTGGGGTACTGGGGTACGGAAATCTAGATTTTTCACCTCTCAAAAATCCATTATTGATATTTAAAAAAAAATTTCAACAGGAACCCCTTGGAGAGGGGCCAAATTTTAAATTATGAAAAAAGTCAGGTAGGATATGAAAATTTAGGTTTTCTTACCTCCCAAATCTGTTTTTGATATCACCTTTGAAAAATTCTCAACAGATGCCACCAGAGGAGGGAGAGACAAAATTCAAAATTACCAAAAAAAGTCATTTGGGGTATGGAAATCTAGGTTTTTTCACCCCTCAAATTCGTTTTTGGTATCATATTTTTGATCGAGTTTACTGGTAAAAAGAGTTAAATAAAATATAGTGAAAAAAAATTCATTTCGCAGACGTGGTGAAGAAGTATTCACTTCAAGCATGGTGTGTACCTAAAGGTTACACACATTTTTTTTTTTTTTTTTTTTTTTTTTGTATATAGGTAATTTTTGGCAGCAAAATTTTTTAAGAAGAAAAAAATAAATATTTTTTAAAAAATTGCAAGAAATGATCGTTTTATTTACTTACAGTATGTTCTATTTAAAAATTGAAAAAAATTCGAGAAAATTATTTTCTCGGAAAATTCCTTTATAAAAAAAAATTTAAGATACTCTTTTAGAATAAATCTACTGGAAAAGAATTTTTCAAATAAAAGTTTTCCTGTCCTACGCGAAAAAAGTCTCTTGAAAAAATTCTCTCTCAAAAAGTTTTCCATAATAAACAAGTTCTGATCACGTTGCTCATAAAAAATTGATTATCATTCTGTCACACGGTGATAATGTTTCACGTATGATCAAGTACACAAATCCCGAGCGATGGAGATACACTGCAGCAATATATTCTCAGATAGAAAATATTAAAATAAATTTCCATAAGATATATTTGATAAAAACCCGCATTAAGCGAAGCTTTTACTAAAAAATATTCTCGACTTTTTCCTGTACCTAAGTACGTAATTACATATGCGCCGGCTTGCTCGAGAGCTTCGCCATGCCATGCCATGCGTATGTGAAAGCTCGCTGGATATAAAGAACTATTGAAAATGACGTCATCTTTGGCCGTCGGGTATTTAAAAAATTGTCGAAAAACGGCGAAAAAGACGTTTCTCAGCTGAATGTAATACGACCATGTACGAGTCAATTTGTCGAATTTATTAAAGGCGAAATAATTCTGTCTCGAGTAACGAAATTCAAAACTTGCGGGTAATTTTTCCGAAAGAAGGATAGAGAAAGCAAGATGGTGGTGGCGGGGGAAAAAAGGTCGATAGAAAGGCATCGTAGGGTATGAATTCAACGGAACGCGGAGAGATTTTGGGGGTAGAAAAAAATGGGTATAAACGTACGGTTAAAGAAACGCCACTCAAAATGTAGGTGATTTATCATCGGATGGAATCCCAGTGATATCCGTTTTGTTTTTATTAATGTTTTGTTTCGTCTTTTTTTTCCTGTTTGCAACGTATGGTGGTGTATGCTTTTGTACACATACACGTAGAAAAAAAATATGCGTATACGTTTTATGCATTTACTTGGGTAAGTATTGGTACGACGATGCTGCTGGAATAAAAACCTTTCTAAAAAATATTGATATATTTGGCGGTGTGTTTGTGGTAGGTGTAGGTGAGGTAGGTGAGGTACACACGGTCAACTATTGTGTTCTGTTATAACGAGTGGATTGAAATTTTTTTAGAACGTTATTGTCGATGCAAAGGGTTACTAAAACTTATCCCAGTAGCGAAATCTCATTGGAAAATAAACATACAGCCAACGACGTATGAGTGAGAAAAAGTTGAAGATTTATTTGTTCGCGTAAAGCTGAAAGCAAACATTTTAGATTTCGAGCAATTTTTGCCAAGATGGTCGAGTCGGGAATAATTTTGAATTTCTCACCCTTGATTTCTTTTCGCGTTTCTTTTTCTTTTTCTTTTTCTTTTTTCTTTTTTTGTCAACCACGACGACGATGCGAAACATGGAGATGTTATGATTTGGCTGGTTGTGCTTGTGATGTTTTTTTTATGACTTTGTACACGAGTTGAATTATAAAACCAGTCGTGTATGTTGTTAAGTAGGCTAAAGCTACATTTTGCAGAATTTGGTGAAAAGCTGACTTCTGTTAATGTAATGCTAAGAAGGATTTCCGTAAATTAAATATGGTGCACGGTTCGTGTTCCTGTGTAGGCGGTTTATTTCGTTTCGTGTGAAGTAGGTTCTGCTATGTATGAACTTGTAGGTACTGTAGGCATATGAAGGTATATCCGACATATCGATAACGTAGGTATACGAATTTCCTTCGCTATTAAATTCTTGCAAAGCGTAAATTTATATCGGAAACAAGATAAAAACTTTTTTTGTACTTTATGAATTTATTTTGAACTTGGAAGATACGTTACGACACGTTGTACCTATATAAGAAATACAAGATATCAACTGCGAAATGGGTAGAATACAACTTTACCTATCAGCGAAATTCACATTTTTGTCATTTCATTTTCAATTTTCAAGCCCCCTTTGCCTTCATTTTCGTTGCCTTTTTTATACATATAGTAATATGTTTCCGCAAAACATTTTCATATATCACTTATCATCGTCTCATACACTTTTCTACAACATTCGTTTGTCACTTTGTTACTATTTTCAATTCTCTTGAGAACGCGTAACACATTTCTTGTAATATTTCTTCCGCTGGAAATACAGCTGAGTTTATTATATTAGGTACAAAAAGTTGTTTCATTCTATCGGGAGTTTATTTTGTATTGAGCAATTTTTAGAATGAATTTTATTTCATTGCCGCGTCATCTATACCTATTCTTAACCTGTATACGCATTTAAAGGAAAAAGAGAATAAAGAAGAATGAGAATTAAGGGAGGCTCATTAATTGAATGTGCTATTTTTAGATACGTAGTGGCTTTAGCTACCGTTACGGTATCTTAAAAATGTCATTAAATAGCAATTTCTCACGTTTAATCACATGCTTCTTTTTCTTTCTTTTTTCCAGCTCCGCCACAGACATTGGAATTTATTGGCCGTGAAAATAATAGCAAGCTGGAAGTAAGAGAGAATCATTCTATCAGATTACAGTGTCTAGCTAGAAATGCAAAACCTGCTGCGAAAATCGTTTGGTACAGAGGGAAAACCGAACTTAAATTTGGTAAGAATTGTTTCCTTTAATTTAGATGGATTACCGATAGTATTTCTTTGGACGAACGTTATTCTCTTCTTAGTGTTTTGAATTTCGTATCTACCTGATAAGGGGAAAATGGGATACAATGTCGTGAAATTTTGATCGAAAGTGAAAGAAAAAAAATTGTGTTTTTTCTTTTATTAGCGTAACACTAAAATAATAAAATATGAGCAAAATTAAATAAGACAATTTTCTATGAAGTAATAAGGTATACAACCTTTTAAAAGAATTTTATTTTAAAAAATTAAAATTAAAAAAAAACACCCAAAAAAGTTTTGAAATAACCATTTTTTGTGCTCAAAAATTGTAGTTTTTATTTTTAAATTTTCATTTCATGGAACTTTTTCTTACTTGTTAGTAAATTATTTTGTTGATATTTTTTCATTATTCAATTTTTTTCAATAAAAAAATCTCAATTAGTAGGTATGGATAAAAAAAATCTAGCTTTTTCTTGTTCTTTTAGAGAATTTTCCAATGATTTTGATGTATGCTGATTGCCGAATAATTATAATTTTAAAAACCTCTTGAAACAAGTTTTTTCTACTAGAAAAAATCTGGAAATGATCAAAAGTAAAAATTCAACTTGCGAAAAAAGTTCTACATAGGTATTTTTATAATACAAAAGATTTTCTCAACTTTTTTTTTTTTAAGAACAGAATTGAAATAATTTCTTGAAAAAAAATTTTAGTTCTCAAAGAAGGAGATGCTCTAAAAATTTTTTTTAGAAAATTGTTTTGGATAAAAAATCGTTTTCTGACAAGAATCTTTCAAAAAGCATTTTTCAAAAAAGTTCTCTAAAAAAAGTTGTCTCCACCTCAAAAAGTTATCATTTAAAATGATTGTTCTAAAATTTTAAACAGAAAAATTTTCTCATAAAAATTGTTAGAAAAAAACATCAATATTTTACAATGTAGTTCATTAAAAAAAATGTATTTATCTAATGTCTATCTTTTTTTCTCAAAATCAGTCATTATCATCATTTTTTGATAAAAGTCATCGTGTCATTTCATTAGAATCAAAGTAAAATGATTTCCTGACATTACATAATTTCTTAAAGAGAATTTTTTTCTTCATAACTTGACATTTTTTTCCTGGAGTTTCAGGAAAAATTCTTTTGAAGAAAATTTCCTCAAAAAAATTCTTCAATGATTATCTCGAAAAAGTTGATTCTTTCAACGATGAAATGTCAAAATTTCAGGGCTTGGTAAACTTAAGCAAAAAAGTGAGGTAATCAGTGGCTTATTTAAGGGGGGTCCAGGAGGTCCAGACCCCCCTTAATGAAGGAAAAGTTGAAAAAATGACGAAATTTCAGCGTTTTAAATTAATGGTCTTTTTTACAAAAATTTTCCTATTTTTTTTTGTCCAGAGGTCCAGACCCCCCCCCCCCCCTAAATGCCTGTCTGGCTACGCTACTGGAGGTAATCTCCAACTCCAACTCCTCTTCATAAAAATTGATACTCGTTTTCAAATTCGAAAAAAATCCAATTTTTTTATAGAGTAAAGGAACAATTATGGACCAAAAAAATAGCCTTTTTCAAATAAATAAAAATAATTACAATTTTCAGGTTTCAAATTTCAAAAAGTTTTTTGTGAATTTCCTTTAGAAGAATTTCATATATTTATCTAAAACAAAAAAATTTCAAAGGGTAAAAAATATTCATCAAAAATTTTCTTTTTTCAATTCATAAAAAAATTTAAATATTTTTCAAGTTTCAAAATTTTTTAAATATTTTTTTCAATTATTTTTGAATAAAAAATATTTACCATAAGTAGATAAATTGTAGCTAAATATAATTTATAGCTCATGAAAAAAAAACTAGACAAGTTGGCATGTGAGTAAAAATTTTTTTTAAATAGATCTTTTGGAGAAAAATCTCTTAAAATTTTTTTTTTTACAAAATCTCTGTGGAAAAAACCCTTGGAGTTGAAATTGTAAATAAAAAATAAATGTACTCAAGAAAATTACTCAATCAAATTGCATGAGAATTAATTAAAAATTGAAGAAAAACAATATGCTACTTTAGTACTCTTAGATATAGTTTGTCGTGTCAAAACATGGTATATATACGATGGCTAAAGCGTGTTACCTTGAATTCTGTCGAATCTCATGCGGGGACTACATACGAGGTACTTGTTACCATTTTCGTCCTCGGGAAGGTCGCCGGATCGTCAGTGAGAAAGTCGCCGACGATGATCGTTGTTATTCGCGGGGAAAAGGAGGCAAACGCCGGGAGGTGAGCGTGTATTCGCGATCCCGCCTTCGGCCTCGCGGATCGGATCAAAGTAATAAGAAATATGAGAGAAGAGTACTACTCTTTCTACTTAACGGCGCCTACTCCGACAGAAATTTTTTTACTTTTTACGTGTCCGTGACGAAGGTATTTTTGGATGAAATATTTACGTGCTTAGACGGTTATTTTTGTCAAAAACGTATTTCAATTTGGAAAAAATCCCTAAGTTCATTACGAATAGGTACCTACTTATTTATTATTTATTAAGACGATTGATGAAATTATTTAGGCGTTGAAATTTATGTAAAATAGGTACTTGAGTAAATTATTTGACAAAACGTGTTTTAATACGCATATCAATGGAGGTGTTACTCGTTCAATCTACGTAAATTGTACAAATATAATGCTAATTCAATTCGCAAAATAATTTCCTCAGTTTCAGCTAAGGGCAAATTTTAATAACAGCACTATCGTCTTTAGCAGATGAAATTTATCTTGAGTTTTATGCAAATTGCTCCTTAGAGTATTATTTTATAAATGGTCCTATAACGTTTAACTATAGGTATAGGTACGATTACGATACTAGGTACCTTGCGTGGTTACATTCCAATACATACTAATGTTCAATTACTTCGGTCATTTGTTCATTTTGATTTATTTAAAATGTCTAGTGCGGGCTGAGGTGTATTTCCATTTTATCGTTATCAATATGTTTTGACGAAATGAAAAAATTATTTAGTTATTTCAAACTGTTTCACGTACGTAGGTAGTAGCTCAGTGAAACAAGGAAATGAAGTGGCATTTTGAGTTACATGAAATTTTTTGATTTTAAAATGTTCCTTTCGCTGTCATGATTGACAAACAAAAAGTCTTTGAACCCCTTGTTGTTTTTTGTAGGGTTCGGCAGATTTTATATCTAGTTCTTAAAAAGATTTGTATTTTAGATTTCAAATCTTGGAATATATGTCGTCAGTGCGACTTGCTCCATGAGACTTTTTAAAATTAGGATTAAAAAAATTTATTTCTTTTTGTTCCAAGAAAACTCAGAAATTTTTTAATCAAAAAATTTACATTTTTTTTTCTTCCTAAAAACAGGTATTTTTTCTCCGATAAAGTTAACAAAAATTTACCTACTCATTTTTTTACTTCGAAAAAAATGAAAATTTCACTACCTATACTGATTCCAAAAAAAAAAAAAATCATAAAAACCTTTTTTATTGTAAAAAAATTAGATTTTTTGCAAAACAATTCAGTTTTTTTCCAAAAATTGAGTGATGAAAATTCTTATTTCGAAAAATAAATTATTTACTCCAAAAAAATAGAGAAATCATTAAATTCAGAAAAAAATAAGAGGTTTGAAAAATTTTGAAATATGAAAGAAGAGAGCAAAAATTGCTATTTTTCAAACAAAGTGAGAGACAAATAAGAAGTTTTTTTCTCAAAAAAAAATACTTACTTAGGTAATAGAGATTTTTTTTTTTTAAATGAGCAGTTTTTTCCTTGGCTCGAGAAAAATCATTTTTTTTTTCATTTCGAGGAAGTTCAGAAATTTTTTTAACAAAATTATTGAAAGATTTTTTTAAATTGAGACCAAACCAAAAATTTAGTTGTTTTTTTTTCAAAAAATTGATTTTTTTGGAATGCAAAAGTTTTTTAATCAAAAAAATTTCCTTCAAAAATTTGAAAAAATTTTAGGGTGCTAGTTTAATTTAAAAAAATTGTGAATTTTTTTTTCAAAATTAAGAATTAAATAAATTCTATACCGCATGACTCCAAAAAAAAATCAAATAGGTACCTAATTAATAAGAAATGTTTTATGCTTACCTAGAAAAATTGAAATTCTTTCTACAGAAGAATTTGATTTTTTCGAAAAGTAATTGAAAGATTTTTATTTTCAATTTTGAAAAGAAAAGAAAAAAAATTAAGAGATTTCTTTTTACGATCTCGATTTGTTCGTTTAAGTTTTTTCTTTCGTTTCGTTTTTCGTTTTCCTGCCATTCTAATTATTTCGTTTATTTCATTTTTCGTTACGTTATTAACAGAAATTATTTCGTTATTTCAACAGTACTCATGTGGGTACCCAAAATATTGAAAATTTTGTCCAGAATTCAATTATGTAGTTAGATTTTAATTTGTGTCCTGGAATGAGTCTGTATGACAACAAAAAATTATATTTTTTGATTTTCAGATAATAAATTTTTTGAGTTTAATTAATCTATTTTTTTTTTTTTTTTTTTTTTTTTAATTTCCAGCCAAAAATTCTGAAAGAAACCTTTCTCAAAACATTCAAAAAATGATTTACAAAATATATTTTTTTAAAACATCGAATGGTGTTTATGAGGAGGTAAAAAAATAGATGGTCGAATGTAACGAAAAAGTGTCCGTGCGCGCGCTGGTTTTAGGAAATGGGAAGAGAAAGGGGCAAGATAGATTGGTTTGTTGCGTTTTGCTACCAGTGATGGGTAATTCCCGGGAACGAAATTTTGAACTGGAAATTCCCGACGATTTTTCGGGAACGGGAATCCCGCGGGAATTCCCACTGAAAATGAATTCTACACTCGATCCTAAATCAATATATCCAACTCCCATTAAATTTTGAACCATAGAACCTGAGAAAATGAATTTTAAAATTGTCCCAATTTTACCAGTTATTGTGCTTAAAAAAGAAAAAATAGAGTAGCCTAATGCTGAACACAGCTGAAGAGCTAAATAGGATGATAGATTATATTGTAATTTTCTCAAGTTCAATGGACTACGAATGAATCAATCCATTCGAAAATTAATATTGAACCCATTTTTGACGGGTTCAGTGCTTTTTTGTAAGATTTTTGAGTAAAAAAGAAAAAAATTCCCCAAAATGGGAATTCCCAGTTTTGAAAAGTCGGGAACGGGAACGAAAAAATCGGGAATTTTCCCGCGTGAATTGGGAACGGGAAATCGGGATCCCATCACTGTTTGCTACGATTCGTTCTGCTCCTCTCTCACTGGTTGAGAGAGGTACAGAGGTACGACCGCGCTTTGTGTAGTGCGAAAGACGTGTTATTTCTAATTCTAATCTATCATTTTCGGAAAAACAAATTGAATTAATCTCAATTATTTGAAATATGAAAAAAAAAATGAATAAATTTTCTAAATAGGATTTTTTTGATATCTTCAAAGTAAAAGTACATAATTCTAAAAATTTTGGATTAAAAAAAAAAATCATCAATTTTGTTTTGAAAAAAATAAAAATACCTTATGCCTAATCAAGAAATAAATTCCTATTTTTTTAATAGGTATTGAAAAAAAATGAATCTTACATTTTATGAGAAAAAAAAAACTTATTTTTTGTTTAGAATGAAATCTATGATTTTTGGAAAAAAAATAAATTAATCTCAATTTTTTGGAAAAAAAATGAATAAATAGGTTGCTATGTACTAATAAATTTTTCAATTGTTCAAAAAAATATCTACCTACTTTGGTTCTATAACCAAAATTCATTCTAAAAATATTTCAAATAATTTTTTTTTGCTGTAAAAATTTATTTGTAAAAAGTTTGAAAGGACAAAATACAGTAGAACCTCTCATTAACGGACACTCAAGGGACCGGCGAATTTGTCCGCTTTTGAGAATGTCCGTTAAATGGAGGTAAAATGAAAAAATGTCCGTTGTTTAGAGGCCATAGTTTAATGAATATCTGCATGTAATTTTTTTTGCAAAATTTTGTGCTTATTACCTGCTTGATAATTTTTCAGAATTTTTATTGAATTTTTTTGAAATTTTCAAACTTAATTTAAGTACTTGATAATTAACCTAGCAAAATTTTTATACCATTTTTTTTTGCAACTCGATATTTTTGCGAAATTTTTAGGCTGCTACTGGATTTTCTTGCAAAAAATTCTACGATTTGTTTTTGAGTTTTCTACCTGGAATTTTGCAAAATTTTTATCAGATGCAAGAGTTCAAATTTTTCTCAAATCTTCAAAATATTTTGATTACGTCGCTGCAATGTACATTGCATTCGGTTGAAACATTTTATTCCCTTCCTTTTCGTTATTTCTTCCCGTGTAGCAACGTCGATGCTAATTTCGATATAAATGTCGACACATCGAAATCGGTCACTTTTCGATCGTACATGTCGACACGATTGTGGATGGTTTGTCGAGCTTATTATCGACATGTTTGTCGACCATCCAAATATGTCGATAATAAGCTCGACAAACCATCCACAATCGTGTCGACATGTACGATCGAAAAGTGACCGATTTCGATGTGTCGACATTTATATCGACACCCACATCGACATTTGCAATGGTGAGATTTTGAAAAATATGCTAAGTTCAAATATTCAATATAAGTATATATTAAAATTACACCAAAAATAGTGTTCGAGCCAACATTTTGACATTTTTTGTCAAATATGCGGCATTGAGGCCACCTTTGTAGCTGGACACATGCGAGTGTCCAACTAACATAGAGATGATTCATAGACATTATGTACTAATTCACAACACACTTTACCTGCTAGTATCACAATCACCCTCAAGACGTCGACAGTCAAGTCGATGCATTATTCGACCCTCGACAATTAGATCGACATTAACTCGACTTAAAATTCCTCTGGTCAACACTGTCGACAGTTAAGTCGATGCATTATTCGACCCTCGACAATCACATCGACACTATCTCGACTTAAAATTCCTCTGGTCGACACTGTCGACAGTGAAGTCGATGCATTATTCGACCATCGACAATTATGTCGACAATAACTCGACAAGTCGTTGTATTATTCAAAACTTTGAAAAATAAGAAAATTTTGTGATTCTTTCAAAAATTATTTATTCCTGAGCTTAAAATGTTCTTATTAATTGTTTTTAGTTCTTTTTAGATATAAAATTTGTAAATTTAATTGGCAGAAATTGTCGACATAAATGTCGATGCGTTTATCGAGTATCGATTTTTACATCGACTTGTCTATGTAGAAAAACAACGTTTTCTAAATTATAGGAAAATACTGAGAAAAATTCAAAAATTTTGATTGAACAGTTATGTTTAACATAGAACATTACTTTAAATCTCAAATATCATTTTTAATTCATCGTTAACCGAGAAAAAAATGTGTCTGAATTTTGTCGACATAAATGTCGATGTCGACAATTGCTACACGGGTTATCTTATCTGTCTGATAATTTCATACAAAAACTACGAGAATCGTGTATTTTTGGCGTATCATTTTACGTTCATTGATGATTTTTGTCCGCTGTTGAGAAATTCCGTTACTCGGAGGTTGTAATGTATTTTTCCCATAAAACTCGAAGGGACCAGAGAAATTGTCCGCTATTGAGAGTATTCAGTTGTTTGGAGGTGACGTTAATGAGAGGTTTTACTGTAAAAGAAAATTCTTTTCACAAAATATTTTTTGAATTTCCAATGAAACGTTTTGAAGAAATTCTCTACATTTTTTTTAAATACAATAAATTTTCAATGCTGTTATTCCTTTTTTTTACACAAATAATAAGTCAATTCTTTGATTTATTTTTTTGAAACTCTAGTCTCGAAACAAAACGAAACGAAAAAATAATTTTTATTCCGTTTCGTTAATTTTAAAATTTAAAGTTTCTTTCTGTTTTTCGTTTTTTTTAAGTTTTATTTTTTCGTTTTCAGTTTCGTTTCGTTTTTTCGAATTTTGTTCGTTATTTCGTTATTTTATTTTTCGTTTTGTTTCACAATCCAGAAAAAAATCATGTATCCCAAAATGCAATTTGCTCCATTTTTTGGACCAATTTTACCGGAATATAGGTTATTACCAGGCCTCGGATATGTAATTTTTTTCGAACAAATCATCCACACGACTTCTGACATGTAACACATGATTCAGCTTTAATTTCAACGCAAGCAATAGCGGCGTGCTGTTGCATTTTAAGATTACTCCAGCGCACCTATGTCAATTCTCCAAATAGGAAAAACATCGAGACTGGGAAATGTTTTTCCACTTCTAACACGAAGATCGAAATAACAACTCTGGAGAAATTTCGTATTTCACTCACGTTGCGTAATAAAACAAACGAAAAAATGTATTCCCTTATTCGAGGAAGGTTTTCATTATTTTAGAGTTGTCGGGAAAACGTTTAATAAATACAAAGATAACTTCGGCGGTAGCGGTGGCGGTAACGTTTTGAAAGTTGAAAAGAACTTTATCGAATAATTTTTTTCGCCATGAATTCACGAACGATTACGTTAATCTAATTTATGGAAACGTTGTTTTATACGTAGGTTGCCTAGGCTAGTTTTCGATTAAAAAATTGTCGTGTTTTTACATTTGTAGACAATCCACAAGATAATGTTACCGAGTCGACGACTAGAGTGAATTCAAAAATTAAGCTATACGATGTGAGTAGCGAAATACATCTGCAACCATCGGTCGAGGATGACTCCGTTAATTATACCTGCGAAGCTGTTCACGACGCATTACCTCCCAGAAAACACCTCAGAGCCTCTGTACAACTCAGTGTACTTTGTAAGTAATTTTTTTCAAATCTTTGTGTATCTCCTACCTCGTTCGTAACTAATCGTTGAATTTTTTCCGCAGATCCTCCAGGCTTACCTTACATCGAAGGATACAACGAAGGCGAGGCATTACGCAGTGGACAAAATGTAGAACTGATATGCCGTTCAAGAGGTGGCAATCCCCCAGCTCAATTAGTCTGGTATAAAAATGGCGAGCAAATAGGAGCTGTCTATAGGTAACATATCCATTTTCATATTATCGTCATTGATGCCCTTGGTAAAGTCAGAGTGTTCTACTTTTCCAAGGTTACACAATAGTTGGGTAAACCGACTGCAGCTGTTGTAAAATACGATCTTGAAAAATTAACTTTTGGTCTTTTTAGTATCGCATTTCATTCTTGCGGTTTAGTTGGTAAACTAAAATGTTTGCTGTACATTTGTATATGTGTTTGTTCGGTTTAGTGGGTAAAGTTTGAATTGCCAAGAGCAATGTTATATGTTCCGAAAAACCTAAATGGTTTATTATAAAAATTCAAATGCCTACGAATATCGTATTTTACTGGGCGTTGTACGTATTTTGCGGTCTTGTTTACCTATCTGTTCTATTGTTCGGGTAGTCGTAGAATTATTTTATTTGCAAAATTTTGCCGGATTAGTATTTCGTAAGGTTAGATTATACTGCTGAATTACGCGAACAGAAATTTTTTCGTGAAATTTCAAATTTTGTTCAAAACATTTCCCAAATTGAAGTTTTCTGAATTTGATTTTCAAAAATGTGTTTCGCTTTGAAGCTGATCTGAAAATTTTTTGTGCCTAAAACTAAATTTCATCTTGAGGGAAAACTTTGTTGAATTCGTTTCTTGAGCAAATTTTTCTCAAAAATTTATTTTTTCAAGTTTTATCTCGTTTTTAAAAGTTTTTTGTTCAAAATTAATATTTGTATCAAAATTATACCTAAAACTGATTTTTTTCGAAATTTTTTTTGAAATTATCCAAACTCGTTTTTTGATTTTTTTGTGTTTAAAAAAATCTAATTTGCATGGAATCCAACATACTTATTTTTGTCGGCTTTTTGAAAATTGTATTTCATGGAAAAATTTTTAAAATTTTTCTTTAAAATAATTTTTTAAAACGAGTACCTAATTATTTTGTATTTATTCCTGTGAAAAAGCTACCATAAGATCTAATGCAAAATCCTCCTCTGGTGAATTTTTAAATAGTCGTAGTTTTAGTATTTTTCAAAAAATTAAGAATTGAATTTTTAATCAATGAAAAAAGCTCTGAAAAAGTTCAATGTAAAATCCTGCCCCAGTGGAATTTTTAAAAAGTTTTATTTTCAGGATCTTATAAAAAAGAAAAAATTACATTTAATCAATGAAAAAATCGACCATAAGATTCAATGCAACTCAGGAATAGCGGAATGTTAAAAAAAATTATTTTCAGAAACTTTCAACAAATGAATTTTTGCAAAGTTGCATTTAATAAATGAAAAAAGATCTTAGAAAATCCAATAAAAAATCCTGATCTGGTGGAATTTAAAAAAAAAAAAAATCAGAAAATTTCAAAAACAGATAGTTTTTGAAAAATTGTAATTAATCAATGAAGAAAGCTCGGAAAAAATGCTATGCTAAATCGTGCCCTGGTGGAAATTGAGAAAAAAAAATATATTTTCAGAAAATTACATATAATATGTAATTATGTAAAATGAGTTAAGTATTGCATGACTTGAAAATTTTTTCAGAAGTTGAATTTTGTCTTGAAAAAATGTTTAGGTACTCAATACTTTTTTATAGCTAGTAACCTGATTTTGAATTTGATTTATAATTTCGTAAAATAAGTTTTAAATAAATTGAAAAAAAAAAAAAAAAAAAAAAAAAAAAAAATTGTTTCAAAAGTAATTTCTTTATTAGCCCTCTAAAACAAGTTTTTTTTTAAAATTTTGTTTACGAATTTCGATGAGAAGTTTTTTCATAGCTTGCCTCGTTCAAAATTAATTTTTTGTAGAAATTAAAAACTTTTTTTTTTTTTTTTTTGAGATAAATACTAACAAACTTTTTTGATTTTTTCAATGTTTTTTTTTCTGTTTTGATTTATTTTTTTGAAAATGATTTTTTTGGACTTCTTGAAAGTTTTGTAAGTAGCTAAATTTTGTCAAAAACGGTTTTTAATTTTTTTTCAAAATTGAAAACAGACTTTTTCAAATTTCCTCCCTTTTTGAAATCTTCAAATTTTTAAAATAATAAAATTTCCCCATAAACAAAAGTCTTTTTTTGGCACTTGAAATTTTCGAATTCGTACAATAAAAATTCTTAGATTGCGATACAGTTTGAAAAAAATAACTTTATTCGCAAGTTATGGAAAGCAACGCTATGATCAAATTGTTTTCCATACTCCCTCCCCCCAAATCAAAAAAACATGATCAACACAATTGTCCTCTTTTCCAGCAACCACGATGCTATCTTATCTGATAATCTTGTACTAGTTCAAAAAGTTAACATTTTTCACTGTCACCATTTCTAATACTAATTTACTTCTTTAATCCCTTGGCTATACTCGATGTCAAGGGGAAAAAATCTAAAGGAAACAATAAGTAAAACTTTTAAACGTGATTATTTTTCTGGCAAAAAACATAGTAGGCATTTTAACGGCGTATTGAAAGATGTTTTAAAAATATTTGCATTTTTTTCAACGCTTTTTTTTTTCTATTCAAATATGTACTTACACGATTGAAAAAAAATTTCAGAACTTGGGGACGTGTTTCGGAAAATGTGTATTCGTTTGTTGCCAATATGACACATAATAAGGCCAAGTTCACTTGCGAAGCATCCAGCGTAATTAATCACACCAGACTAATCACCGAAGTGAATTTGACCGTGCACTGTAAGTATATCGATAAAAATTTCAATTACTCGCGTGATGAATATTAAATGGAAAGGTGGATGTTTTTAGTTTAACAAAACAACATTATGGTGTAAGTATCGCGTAGAGGTATTTCAAATTGGTGCGTGGATGATGTAATTAAAGATTATTCTAATGCTATGAAATCAAATTTAGAATCAATTTCACGGAAATAGTAATACCCTGTCGAATACGAATCGAAGTATGTAATATGTTTTCAATTCTCGTAATGACTAACAAAACGAACCAATAACTGCATTTTGTATTTTCATTTTGCTCCTATTGCATTCGCCTTGTGCATTATTCGGTTTGAAAGACTATATTTGAATAGAATACCCGAACTGTGAGATCGATTTAAAATAGGAAATATATTTTATTCAAATTTCCAGCGCGCAATTTGTGTAAAGTTCACTGAGTCCTGTAATTTTATGTTTGGATGGTACTGGAGATGTCTAACCTACATATCAAACAAGCATAATAGAATTCTGTCTGTTTCATTGGTTATCAATACACAATACCTCATGTAGGTAATTATAGGTATCTACATATATTTCATAAAAATACTGATTAAAATTGAGAAATACCTAAAAGAAATTTCAAACAGAATATTTTTATAGAAATTGATAGATGAACTGTGTTTTAATAAATTCCATGAAAAAAAATTCAAAAATCCTATCAAAAAATTTTAAAAAAAATTAGAAATGGATACATAAAATTTTATTTAAAAATATTTATAAAATTGTTCTTATTTAGGTATTTATTTATTTTTTGAAAACTTTTCAAAAATATTTTCACATCCTATTTTTAAATATTTTTTGACGGGAATAAAAATGATTTTTTTCCCTGAAAATTTTCAAAAATTCTTTCCAAAACTGCAAAGATTATTTTGAAAAAAAAACAAAAAAAATTATTTGAATAAATTCTTCCACAATCCTATCGAAAAATTAGAAAAAAAATCATTTGGAAGTTTTTCTGAATGAATTTTAGGAATTTTTTCAAAAAATGTTTTGATAGGTATAAAAATTTTTCTTATTAATTGAGAAAAATATACTTATCAAAAATGACGTATTTACTGTGAAAAAATTCTGTAGCCACTAAAAAAAAAAAAAAATTAAAAAATTAAAAAAATACTCTTACGAATCTTGTATATATTTTTTTACATTCAATAATTGTTCATATTCGCGGGCTAATTACAAAGACTCTACTATACATTAACGTTTCTATTATAATTTTAAAGGCAAACTCTTAAAACATGATAAATTTCAATATAACACTAATTTAACTTACATATATTCACTTTAATTAATTTCAAGTTCTCGGTACAAAGTTTATAGTGTGATAATTTGAAATTGTATCCTTTTCAACAATAAAGCTTTTATAATATTACGTCAAAATTTCGAGTACTTGAAAAAATATAATATAATAGGGAGAGAAAAAAAAACTTGAAATAATTACAGAAAAGTGTTTTTATATATTACATTTCACATTCTTCATCCTTTATTACTTTAGGTACCTTTATTAAATTAAATTGGGTTATATTAAAGACGATATACGTACGCTGAGCTCTTGTCTGGGAGTCTTTTCAGCTCAGTATTTAAACGAAAGAAAAAAATTCTTTCGCCAGAAAAGTTGGAACGGTTTCATTTTTCTCGACATTTTTCTTTGTTCTTGTTTCAAGAGTGGACAAAACTCTCTGGGTGCGGAGGCTTGTTTTTAAAAACAGCGAGGGAAAAAAAGGCAAAAAGGCACACAACGGATCGTTAAGTTTGAAACAATGACAGATAATTTAAGAGAGCTTTCGAGTATTTCACAAAATTAGAATTTGAGAAAATAAAAACAAGTAGGTGCCCTTCGGTGTAATTGTAATCGCTTTTGGAAAATGTATTTGATTAATTTCTCGAGTATTTTCGAAACAAGATGGAAACTTATTGTACGATTTGTACGAGTATGCGCGATAAGGTGTCCCTTATTTTGGACTTTCGATTTTTTTTTTTCGGTTTCATCCGGAAAGATTTTTCAAAAAAAGGTTCTTTTTTTATAAGAATGCAAGATTTTCTTATAAGTACAAAAAAATTGAGAATCTTTTTCTCCAACAATTTTAAAAATATTTACCTACCAAAAAATTAAAATAGGTTTTAAAATTACCCCCCCCCCCCCCCCAAAAAAAAAAAACAGAGAATTTTCTTCTATAAAAATGAGATATTTTATCGTATTTTCTTTCAAAAAATTGAAGATTATTCTTTTCTCCAAAAAAATTTTCTTCTCTAGATTTTTTTTCTTAAATTTTGATTAGGTAAGTACCCGGTAAACACACCGTATGCGAATCGCGTGCTAATAGAATGCTACATTCGCATCTATCGCATACGAATAGCATACGAAAATAGCGTACTATTAGCATATCAAAAATGTCCACTTTTTTAGCGGCTAATTTCGAACGCTAATAGTGCGCGAAATTAGCAGCGAATATAGCGTTCTATTCGCTGTTAATTCTCTGCCGATTAGCGTTCGAAATTCGCTTCTAAAATGCAGCCAAATGATATATTGACGATTTCCACTCGGCAGTAAGTTAATTATTTCGAAAATACGTCTTATTTGTGATCGCAAATCTGTGTAAATGAAATTATGCCGAATGGTAAAGATTTTGAACTACCTAGTAGTGGTGTTTGATAAATAAGTAGGGCGTAGGTATTTCAATTTACAACTTTTTCCATGAAATTTTTTTATGGACCCTATACCTTCTTCTATTTTGAATAATAAATATCTACGTAGTATTAGATGAAATTAGAAGGAAGGGAGAGAGGGGGGGGGTCCAATCTTAATTTTTATGAAAATCAAAATTATTTCCAAGAATTCAATCTACAACTTTTGTTTGAAAAATTTATCAATCGTGAGAGGGAAGAAGGGCTGGCCCAACTGAAATTTTTTTCAAACAAAAGTTGTACATTGAAATCCTAGAAATAATTTCGATTATTATAAAAATTTCGATTTGACACCTCCTTTCCTTCTAATTTCGCAAAATACTTATATTGCTTCAAACAGGAGAAGGTAGAGAAACAATTGAAAAATTTTATAACACTGATAAGACGTCGAAAATTTTTACGTACGTACGATTTGATAAAATTTCATTTCACACAGATTCACGATCACAAACAGATATACATTCAAAATAATTGACTTACTGCTGAGTGGAAGTCGTCCAAGAAACTCAATCTTAGTCTCTATTTTTGTCATTTTGATCAAATCATTGGGATTTTTATTTAAAAAGAAGAAAAATCATCAATCAAAACACAAAATCCCCCAACAAAATCAATAAAACTAGAAAAATATTCAGTTTATTGTTAATAAGTCACTGCAACAATCTCAAGTATACACGTTCATGCTTGAAAATGATTTCATTCGTTCATAAAAAATATTGAAAGACATTGTCGCCAAAATCGTATACGATTCGTAGGCGAATATTATGCTAATATCGTATGAAATATCTGCACATTTTCCAATGCGATTTTAGTATACAATTCGCAAGTGAATATCGCGCTAATTTCGTACGAAAGAAGTACGTATTTTTAAATGCGATTTTAGCACGATATTCGTTCACAAATAGTAGGTATACGAATTTATCTCAGAAGATTTTCCTCGATTTTCACGTTGATTTCGCATTCTATTCGTATGCGAATAGACCGCGATTTTCGTATCTGCTATTTTAGCATACGAATAGCACACGGTGTGTTTATCGGGTACCTACCTAATTTAAAAAATTTTCTCCAAAAATAACATACAGTATTTAATTCTAAACAGAAACAGACATTTTTTCACCAAAAAATTGACAATATGTGACGTGACACGCTCTGAGAAAACATACCTCTCGTTAAAAACGTAGTCTCGAGAAAACGCGTTCAAAGTTAAAATACATATTGTTTTTATATAAAACACATAAAAATCTGAAAATCGATTTTTTGATGAGAGGTATGTTTTCTCAGAGCGGGTCACATATAGGTACCTAATAAAAATTATTTTCTCAAACAAATTGATGATTTTTTTTTCTTCTAAAAATCATAGATTCATCCTATAAATTTTTTTTCTTCAAAAAATGTAAACTTTATTTTTTCAACAAAAAAAAAAATCATCATTTTTTTTATCAAAAAATCAAAAGATCACCATCCCAAAAATTTGATATTTCAGAAAAACTGAGAAATTTTCCTCTCCAAAATTTGAAAGTTTTTTTTCCTTCAAAACATTTGGAAATAAAGTTTGAAAAAATGAAAAAATGATATTATTTTCTGATAAAATGGAGCAAACTTTGTATGCTCTAGGTCAAAAAAATTTTATAATTTTTTTAGAAAAATTGAGGTGCCCCATGATATTACCTACACAATTTTTTTGGGAGGGAGAATGAGAGCAAAAAAATTGGAAGTTCAAAATAAGGTCCACCCTAATGTATGCTATAGGTTTATCAATCAAGCTAAAAGAGTTATTTCTGTAACTAATGAAGTTTTGAAATTGGTTGGTAAAATTATAGCAGAATTTGTAAAGTAGAAATAACCAACACCGATGGTCCCATTAAGTCGTTTATTTTAGTCACTTGTTCAACAATAGGCGTATTAGGTAATTAATTCTTGGAAAGGTCATTTTATTCGTCGTATTAATCGAACCTTAGTATGCGCAAGTTCGTAGCAATAATGTTCGGAAACGTTTTGTCAAAGATCGTTTGCCAGTTATTATAGCATTGAAAATCACCGTTTTGAGAATTGAAATACATACACTCGATGTTCGGTCGCTAGTATAAAGATAGGAACAAGGTAGCTCTAAAATGAACGTTAGTTCGATAGGTACCTTCCTAACTCTACCTATAGAACTAGAAGACCGATATTAGAATAAAAATGAACTGAATATACTGCATTTGTTTTCTACCAACGAATGTTTGGTTTTTTTCTCGTATTAATTGTATTTTACATATTTAAATAATGTTTTCCATTTCCCCCAAAAATGATTTACTGTTGCTTGCTTATTTTTTTCGGCCCCGAATGGCGAAAGGCGAAAACCGTTAATTTATCTTGCGGATATATTTTTTCAAAGAATAGGTAGGTAAATAGAAATTTTGTAAGACCGTGGCGTGGGTTATAAATTCCGAGCAAATGGTGCATTTTAATTTATGGACGAATTTAACATGCAATAAATTACACATCTTGAAAGTTTTTTTCTTTACTTTGGCTTATTGTTTTCTATGCAAATATTAAAAAAGCTTTTGGTGTTTCGATTATGTATACGTACCTTAGAGTACAGGTACAGTTGCAAATCATGCATCAGAGCGAGGTTACTTTTCTTACGAGAAGGTTACTTTAGTTACTTTTTCTCCCATTTTGGTTAATATTTCATCAAAAAATCTGGCTTGAAAAAAACAATGCTGCCATTAAAATTCAAAATTTTGTTAAGCACGCTTTAAAATTTAAAAAAAAAAGAAAAAAAAATGTTGGGAAGTTTTGTTTAACGTGTGTCCTCCAAGGTCACTGTATAACTACGTTCATCTTTCTTCGCTTTCCAATACTTCAAATTATTAGGTAAATTTCAACAAAATTGGAAACATTTTTGGCGTAAAAAATTCAGAGATTTTCTTTCCAAAAAATTTGTGAGATTTTATTTTAAAATTAATAAATTAAAAAAAATAATAAAATTTATTAAATCTTCTTTTGAAAATGAGATTTTTTCTTCACGAACTCGAGAAATGTACGCAAGGAAAATTTTTTTAAATTTTTTACTATAAAAAAGTAGGTAGGTATAGGTAAGATAAGAACTTAAGAAGTAAGATTTCAAAAAAATTGGAAATTTTTTCAGAAGAATTAGGGGTTACTTCGTCGAAGAATGAAAAAATATTTCTTCTCACTAAAAACTTTTTCTAAAATGAGAACATTCAGCAGTTTTTTTATTTAAAAAAAAATGTGACCAAAGTATTTAAAAACAATGTTTGAAAATTGAAAATCATTGCTAGAGCAGAGAACTCCTCAAAAACGAAATATAAAAAAAATAGTTTCAACTCGTGAACTCAAATGTTTCCAAAAATAGATTTTTTTTAATTATTAAAAAAAAAAAAAAAAAAAAAAGAACGTTCCAAAATTTACAAATTTTGAAACATTGGAAATTTTAGAAATTTTTTTTTTTTTAATGAAGACTTTCAAAAATGAATCATTTTGCGAACCACACAAAAATTGACTTTTTTAAACTTATGATTTTTTAGGCATTATAATTTTTATAAATTTGGATTTTTTTTATTTGAATAACATAATTATTTTTAGAAACAACTATTTTTCAAAAAATAAAAAGTTTTCACAAATCAAAATTTTTGAAAATTTGAAAGTTTGGTAACTTCAAAAATTTAATTTCTTCTAATCCAGAACTTTTCAGATATCAAAATTTTTAAAAATTGAAAATTGTTCATGATATTGAACATTGCCTGGAAAATAAAAACTTCGAAAAGGCAAAAAAATTTCAAAAGTTGAAAAGTTCAAAAAAATAAACAATTGTTTGCAATTGAAATTTTTCGAAAATTAACGGTTTTTGTACTTGGGTCTAATCAAACAAACTTTAAAAATTAGAAATTGTTTCAAAACAAAATAAATTTTCAACGTTTAAAAACTTAGGAAATGGAACATTTCGAAAATTCAAAATTGACTTTTTTTTACAAATTGAAGGTTTGATAGGTACTATAGGTAAGTACTTAAAAAATTTGTAGTTTTTCAAGATTCGAAATCTTATAAAATAAAAATTGAAATTTAAAAAAATGGAAACTAATTAAGCCAACGATTTAACTATAATAAATTATTCATCACGATTATACAGAAAATGCATTTTTTTAAATTGAAACTTTTTTTTTTCAAAATTTTGGCCTTCGATTTTAGGAGTTGCAAAACGTTGAAATCAGCGAAAATGAAAAAATGGAAGTGTGAGGGGGTTATGAGTCATTATTTGAGTGGAAATGGAAAAATTTTGGTTACTTTTTTGAAATTTCAGGTTACTTAAGTTACTATTTTTTTTTTCAATTTTGCTCCGATGTACCTATGAAAGATGAGTTTCTTATGAAAAATTTTCCAGTTTAGAAATTAGATTCGATGTATGGAGCTTTCTGAAAACTCTAGAGTAGTAAAAAAATCGTAAAATTAAAAAAAGTATTCCAAGTTCGACTCTAGTAATTTGTCTAGAATGAGAGTAGTGGTCTATCTCAATCTATACGAGTGGATACGTTGGAATTTGGACTCGATCGTAAAATTTCATCTATTGGAATGCGGTTGGTGTTTTTTTCTTAACGAAAAGTACTCAAGTGTATGTGTGTTTTTTTTTTGAAAGATATAAAATAAGTAGAAGTAGGTACCCACTACCCAAACGTGTATGTGTTTGCTAATTTCGCTAGTTTTCGGTATTAAACTCGGTGTAAACAAAATTGTAATTTTATTTCGAGCCATTTTTACTAAGAGGATTAATTCATCGAAAAATGTGTGTTAAATTTCGAACAAGCCAACAATAACGTTTATCCAATAAACCAAGTAGAAAGTGTGCATTACTTCTTGTATGCATATTAATTAACAAAACGTACCTACCGGAGGAAGTGAAACTTTGCGATGGTGAACTCAGATTCGCCCCCTTTAGATGAGACTTCGCTCATTATCGGATTTAGCAAACGAGCAGCAGCGTAGCTAGCTGTAGTTTGCTTATAGAATTTCATTTCGAGCCAAACTCGAAGTGTAATCCCTGCGGAGGGAATTTCTCTTTTTTCGACGTCGAAAACTATGCAAATATAATTTGCAGATAGGTACTTACCTAGTTAAATTAAACGCGAAAACGATAATAATGTATAATGCATAACTGCGAACTTGTTAACATTTTTATTTCGGCGTAATATTACAATTTAGGAAATAAAAAAGAAAAAAAAAAACGTAATTAGGTGTTAAATTTCTTGCTATTTTTGAAAAAATCCAAGTTAAAACGATCCGTTTTTTTTTTCTTAGCGCAAATTTCATTAAATAGCGCTAAAACACTAAAACAGAGTACCATAATTATCTTTGTTCTTCGCCCTTTTCGATGCTGCCCTGTTTTTTGTACCGCTCGGCCTGGCATGGCGTTTTCTTTTCTTGGCATTTTATTTATTTCATTTTCTTTCTTTCGAACGAGTAATCTGGATGTAATATGTTTACGCTAATTACACCAAGGGTCGAAAATTATGCTAAAGATATACTTTCCTCAGCTATATGCGGTTAAATTTTTGTCTACGATTTTATACCAGCGAGAATATTTCTAGGTAATTGAAAAAGCTGCCTTTGGTTAGCACGCTGCATACTCGAAAGAGAGAAAAAAATTGGAGACTATTTATTTTTATGATTTGTGTTTCATTGTGTGTGTACTGATGCTATTTTAGAACGTTGAATTTTTGAGACTGTGAAAGAGAAACAGTGATTTTGGATTTTTTTATAGCTCATATATTTTAAGATTTGATTTTATACTTGTTTTTTTCGCTTCTCTATATTATTGGGTCGAATATAGAAAATATCCGCGGTTATTTATTTATTGGCAGCAATTCTGAGAATACGGTTATTTATTGTCAGTTTAAGATGTTTTGTTTTCGTTCGTGTAGTGGAAAATTAATTCGCCGAGTTTGGTAAATTTTCGAGTAATTTCAGAGATTTACTTTCGATCGATAGTTTGTATTGTAAAAATATATTAACTCGAGTGTTCTTTTCCTTGGCGGAGAAAATTAATACACCCTTGCATTACGCAATGAAGTAAGCTTAATTAAATTGCTCGCGAAAAAAGTGGAAAAGTGCGTCTATATAATTTATCATGAATTAATTTTCACTTTTTAATCAGTTCAAATAGAAGGTTTTCATAAATAATGAGCAAATTAGCTCGATACGGTAAAATTTACTCAAAAATACTTCCAAAGCTTAATTTGCAATTCAAATTTGCGGGCGAAAAAAATAAAGAAAAATTTTATTTCAATTTTCACGATGAGCTGCGAATAACTATATAAAGGTACTAAATTGAAATCGTTTTTTATTTCAATAATTTTGAGAATATTTTTATTCAATCAAGTTACATTTTACTTTTAGGTAGGTATCTAAATTGTTTATCATACTTTGGTCGAAAATAAGGAAACGAATTGGAAGTGTAAATAAATTAAGAAGTCTTTATTATGTTTCTCAGGTTTTTGAGGGTTCTTTCTGTTTACGTACTTACGTTTTTCCCCCTTTTTCGATATATCGAATTCAAGTTGGAAGTGTCTTAATTTCGTTTTGAATGGAATTCAAAAACTTGACACTTCAATATTACACAGTTGTGCTCATTGAAGGGGCCAGAGTTCGTTTCTCTCGTTTCATCCTGAAATACCTCATTTTTTTATTAGATACTCGTACGAATTTATGTACCTTGTATAATGGGAGTTCAATTTTGCTCCTTCGAATTTTGAAATAGGCAACATATTTTGCCATCAATGTTTTATTCGCTCTGTGTGAATTTAATCGGTACTCAAATTTACCTACACGTTTGAATATCAAAACACGAGTGATTTGATTTTACACGTTAAACTGAATAATTATAATTTTTTTTTACCCTTCACAGATGCCCCGGCTACTTTAATTATCAACGGTAGTTCAGAAGGAAGAGTCGGCGATGTGATCCGATTGACCTGTACCACAGCACCGAGCAATCCAGCCGTCGACCTAAAATGGAATATTGGCGGTAAAGATGTGACAAACACTTCATCGAGAAAGGAGGCTTCATCGTATAATGGCTGGATTACATATTCCGATATTACTCTGACCGTCGAACCGAATGCAGAAAACGTGGTGGTCATTTGTTCAGCTACCAGTGTCCTAGGGGATAATAAATTAGCCACACATACCATCACAGTGCTAAGTAAGCCAACATTTCAGATTCATTTTCAATTGGTAACCGTATAACAATGTTATTAACGTACAAGCGTGTGAATAATTCTATTCGACTCGAGTGTGATAGGTATTGATATTTGTATGATCGATTAGTAGCCGTATTTTAGGGGTAGGTCGAAAATTTTCGTCGTGAAAAATTAACGAAGTCGGTCAGAATGTTGAAAGTCATATTTTGATATAATAAAAATGAAAGAAAGAGAAACAATATTTTATAACGTTGAGGGTGAAAATGTTTTTTTTTTCTCCAAAGAAATTGAAAGTTTTTTAATGCTAAAAATTGAAAGACTTTTTTCTTTACTAAATTGGTAGTTTTTTTCACTACAAAAATCAGATTTTTTCTACGAGAGAATTTGTAATTTTTACGAAATAAAAATTAGGAAATGTTTTCCTTTTGTATCTATGCAGTAACGTAAATAGACATGTATTTCTTTTTAAAAAAATTGAAGTTTTTTTTTTTCATAAAAAATAGAAGATTTGTTCAACTAGGTATTTCTTTGCTTCAAAAAAGATAACTTTACTTCTTTGTACTGACTCCAAAAAAATGAGACACTTTGTATTTTAAGAAAATTCAGGAATTTTTCCCCTAAAAAATTTAAAATATAAGTATTCTACCCCGAAAATTTGAAAAAAATTAAATAAGGCAAAAATTGTGAGATTTTCTCTCCTACATAATATAATGAAAAAAATTAATTTAAAAAAAAACAGATTTTTTCTCTATAAAATTGAAGGGTTTTTTCTCAACATTTTTTTCCCCACATAAATTAAGTAGTTATTATTTAGATTTTAAATGAACGAAAAAATTTTCACGCCGACTCTATTCCAAAAAAATAAATAAGTAAATAAATCAGTTATTTTTTTCTCAAAATTTTTACTTTGAAAAAGTTGAGGTTCTTTTCTCCAAAAGAATTATAATTATTTAAGACAAAAATTAAAAACAATTCTCGAAAAAAAAAATCAATAAAAACACCTTTCTTCAGGTTTTGTTTCCAAAAAAATGAGTATTTTTAAAATTAATTTTTTTACTTTAAAAATTGTTTTTTTTTTTTTACTTCAAGGTAATTCGTAATTTTTTCATGGAAAAAGTGTAGGTTGTTTCAAAGCACACTTCCCGTGTAGCAATTGTCGACATCGACATTTATGTCGACAAAATTCAGACACATTTTTTTCTCGGTTAACGATGAATTAAAAATGATATATGAGATTTAAAGTAATGTTCTATGTTAAACATATGTTCAATCAAAATTTTTGAATTTTTCTCAGTATTTTCCTGTAATTTAGAAAACATTGTTTTTCTACATAGACAAGTCGATGTAAAAATCGATACTCGATAAACGCATCGACGACTATGTCGACATTTTGTGTCAATTAAATTTACAAATTTTATACCCAAAAAGAACTAAAAACAATTAATAGGAACATTTTAAGCTGGGGAATAAACAATTTTTGAAAGAATCACAAAATGTTCTCATTTTTAAAAATTTTTGAATAATACAAGTACTTGTCGAGTTATTGTCGACATAATTGTCGTTGGTTGAATAATGCATCGACTTCACTGTCGACAGTGTCGACCAGAGGAATTTTAAGTCGAGTTAATGTCGATCTAATTGTTGAGGGTCGAATAATGCATCGACTTGACTGTCGACGTCTTGAGAGTGATTTTGATACTCGCAGATAAAGTGTGTTATGAATTAGTACATAAGGCTCTAAGAATTACCTCTTTGTTAGTTGGACACACATATGTCCAGCTACGAAAGTGACCTCAATGCCGCATATTTGACAAACTGTCGAAGTGTTGGCTTGAACACTATTTTTTGTTTAATTTTATAACATATACCTCTAATTATTGAATATTTGAACTTGGCATTTTTTTCAACATCTCAGCATTGAAAATATCGATGTGAATGTCGATATAAGTGTTGACACATCGAAATCAGTCACTTTTCGATCGTACATGTCGACACGATTGTGGATGGTTTGTCGAGCTTATTATCGACATGTTTGTCGACCGTCCAAATATGGCTTGACATGTCGACGGTCGACAAATGTGTCGATAATAACATCGACAAACCATCCAAAATCGTGTCGACATGTACGATCGAAAAGTGACCGATTTCGATGTGTCGACATTTATATCGAAATTAGCATCGACGTTGCTACACGGGTTGGCACATTCCGAAGTCAGGCCTTATATTTATGGTTGAAGGAAAATTGAAAATTTGATTAAAAACATTCAAAAAAGAGAATTTAAAATTTTAAAAAACTTCAAACAATAAATCAAATTGAAAATTCTGCCAAATTAATAAAAAAAAATTAAAACTTGGAAAAAATTCATTATTATTGAGCAATATTTTTAAAATTGGATTAAACTCTGAAATATGGTATTTTTTTTCAATTGCAGATAGTGATGGCTCGCGCAAATGCGCGCCCGCAAATGCGCGCGCGTTTGCGCGCTTTTAAAAAATCTTTAAAATCGTGTGACATATCAAAACACTCGTCTGGTAGCACTGAATGATATGGTAGTTGTATTACTTCCATTTCTCATGAAAATAACAATCGACTTCTCTGGGGGTTTTTTTGCATTGAAAAATGAGAGATTCCTATTGAAGATTGGACTTAGTTTCTTTTTTTGAAAAATTCTTGTGCGCAACCAGAAATTCAAATGCGCGCATTGAGCCATCACTAATTGCAGGAATAGAAAAAAATTTCAAAGATCAACTTTTGAAGTGATAATAACGTTTTTGATTATTCCTTCAATTCGCTAAATATAATTATGCTTTTAGCGATGACTAATTTATCAAAAATAAAATTTTATTTAAAAAAAACACAGAAGACTGGTATCAGACGGATACCTCGAGGCTGGTATTAGTCCAGTAGCGTAGCCAGACAGGGGGGGGTCTGGGCCAAAAAACGAGAAATTTTTGTAAAAAAGACCATTAAAAAGCTGAAATTTCGTTATTTTTTCAACTTTTTCTTCGTCAAGGGGGGTCTGGACCACCTTGACCCCCTCCCCTAAATACGCCACTGTATTAGTCTGATGTTTTTTTTGAAAATTATTCCGATGAAAAAATCAAAAATTGAAAAAAAATCAAGAAAAAACAAATTTAACAAAAACCAAAAAATATAAATTTTGAACGATTTTTTTTGGGGAAAAATTATAAAAATAATTGATTCGAAGAAAAGTGAAAATAATTTTCAAAAATGGCATTTTTTTAAATTAAAAATGTTCCGAAAATACTTTTAAAAAATAAATAAAAATAGGTACTTAGATAGATTAAAAAAGTGCCTCGAATTGATCAAATTATTTCGAGTTTACAAAGACTTGAAATTCTTTGAGTAGGTAACTTTTTTATTCATGCAAAAATTGTTCTTCCAATGAAAAAAATGAAATTTCAAAAAATTTAGGAAAAACAGTTTGAAAACAAATAAAAATAAAAAATGTGACGGGAAAATAGGGAAAGGGAGGAAAATAGAAAACAACGTGGTACATGTCATGATGTCCGTTATTTAAAAAAAAATTAAATTGGGCGATCGGGCTTGCTTGAACTCTTCTTCATCATTTAAAACTATACTTAGAATTTTCCCAGATTTTTAAAATGAAATTAACTTGACACCCTCGAGTCTCAAAGTTCAACAAGGATTTACAAAATATCGATTTTAATTTAAACACTTCAAGTTGAAAAAAAATTTTGGTGGGGCTTCAAAAAAATATGGAATTTTTTTAAATTAATGCATCTTACCAAAATTTGTGAACTTTTTTTTTTGATACCTACTTCCTTTCACAAAAAAATGTTTCAGTGTGAGAATTGAAATAATTCAAACCTTTCAATGTTTTTGTAATCAATTGAACATGAAACAAATTTTGGAAAAAAGATATGCTTTTATATAGGTAATTTTTTTGGTATACTTAAAACACAATAATTTTATTCCAAAAATTTAAGAAGTTTCTGAAAAAAGTTTTTGGTGAGGGGGAAGAGGTCTAAGAGGTGCACTTTTCCAGTATCAAAAATTTTTAAATTACAGACATCTAGATATAATTGGTGTATGTACTGTAGTAATTAAAGGGTCAGATTTGTTGTTCCCAAAAACATATCACTATTCATTATTCTATGTTTTTCATGCAGTGAACATTTTTTTTATTTTTTAATAATTGAGTACATACATGTCTGAAAATTGGGAAAATGAAAAATGACTAAACACGTAAACAGTATACCACGATAAATTGAAAAAATTGAAAAATGAATGCATTCAAAAAATCGAAAATCATAAAAAATTATCAGGTTAAAAAATTCTTCATTTGAAACGATTTCTTTTTAAATCTGAAAATCTGAAAATCATTTCTGATTTTTTCAATAGGTACATATTTTCATTTTCGAAAAAATATTTTTTAATTTAAAAAAAAAAACTAATCGAAATGAATGTACATACTTACATTATTATAAAATGTACAAAATAATGGGTTTCATCTTGAAACCTATACCAGCCATAAATTGAAGAAAGATAGGAGTTCTTCAATTGATAAAAATTTGAGAATTTATACTGTGCTAAAAATTCCTGAGGAAGTTGGAATATACCCCGGATCCCTATCTCTAGTCTAAACCTACCCACAATCGTTTAATCTATAAAATTACAATTTTACACCTTTTATACAAATTTACTTCTGTTTGTCGACCAAAAGTTTCTAATACCCAGTAAATAAATAAATAAATAAATAAATAACGACATGTGATCAGCTAATAGGGTTGTTGGGAAGATGCAAAGGTGGGGAGATCACTCCTGACACAGACGATCATTTAAACATTGTATCCACATTTAGTCACTCGTCGACTATGTATTCGTATGGCAGCTATAGGTTTTCATTATGTATTAGTATACATATATGTGCATTTGACTCATAAATATCGTATTATTGGGAAATGGCAAAGTTAAGGAGTTTAATTATGAATGTGTCGAGTTGGTTTGTCCTTTCGAACAATATACCCGAACCCTATTAATTTTAAAAAAGTAAAGTTATGAGATACCATCTGCTTTGAAAATATTTCCTTCGGTTGAATATTTCATTGTGTTTTCCACTATTTCACATTACTTAATCTTGACGTTTTAAAAATTTCGCTGCGACGCACTTGCGGATACGACGAGGACCGAGGACGACGCGACGAATGCGGTTTAATTTATTTATTAGATCAAGATTTTTTTTTTTCTTCTTCATAAAAAGTTGAATTAAAAAATATTTTAACCGCTAAAACCACGCCTTTTGATGAAATTAATACGCTGGGTTTCCATTTGAAAATAATTTTCAGCACAGTTTGTGTCTTGTACGAGAAAGCATTGAAATTTTGACAAGTTTTTCCCCCTTTTAAAAATACGAGTATTAATTTCGCAGTAATAATTTTACCTTCTCTTTTTTTTTCCTTTTTTTTTTGCGGAGCGGCGTGTTAAATAAATAAATATGATTACAGAACCGCCCGGAAAGCCGATCATTAAAACGCAGATGGAGAATAATTACGCTGTATCTAGTACTCTGCAAACGTTGACGTGTTCTTCGACCGATGGGAGTCCACTGCCTTCGTTGAAATGGTTCCGAAACGATAAAGAAGTAAGTTAAATGTTTGATGAAATGTTCGATATTTGGTGTGAAGTATACAGGATTATATGTAATAGTGTGGTGTGAAAAATCGAAATAAGATGCTGCCTGTATAAAGGCCTACCTACGCAATTCTAGGTAGGTACGCATTTTCAACACGTTTACAGTCTCAACATAATTTACATAGCGTCCCGATAGGACTTATAAACGATGCTTGTGTTTTTTCGCATTTTCGTAAAAAACAGAGTTTTAATTTTTTTGTCGACGTCATTGAATATTAAACGACTAAAGAAAACAAGGAGTGCGAGTGGTGTAAAATAATGTTGATTTTGTTTTGAATTTTTTTTCCAAACGTGGGTATCTTTTACTGAAACATAAGATAAAGTATGTAGTGTTTGTTTATCAACTGTGTGGCTGTGGCATGTGCACGTAGTAGGTTGGTATTCTTCGATTCCTTGTAAAATTTGAAATTGTCGCTCAAAAGTTTTTGAATTAATGAAATTCGCGAAGAATCAACGTGCACGCAGCTCAGAGCAGGTAGAGTAGGTACGTAAATCCCATAGTACGACCTAAGTAAGTACCAGATGAAGAAAATGGAAACGTGTTGAGTTGTGAGAAGAATCTACTTCAACGAGATTTTTATGCGCCTTGTGTATGAAAATACGAGTACGAAATATAAGAACGTGTAAACTTGCGCGTCAACACGAATGAATGAATGAAATTAGTTTTCTCACGAACTGTACTTATTTACCATATACCTTTGGAATGACAAACAATATAAGATTTTGATTACTTTTCTCCTCGTGCGTTTCTCCTTTCTCTCCGAAAGTTTGTTACTTCAAATTTTCTTTCAAATTTTAAAACATTTTTGGGTGAAGGTTTTATTTGGAAAAAAATATACGTACTGTTGGTACATTATATTTTTTCCCTTGAAACTTTCGAAAAATGCAGCAGCGTCTCTGAGAAATTTTAATGAAATACAAGTAGACTTGTTGTGCTTTTTCTTTGAACGAAGATTTTTTTGCAAGTATTTTTTCTATTAAAATGATGGTGTTTATCGTAGGAGAATTTTTTTCAAGGACTTTTTGTGCAGTGATTTTTTGAAAACGTTACAAAAAAAATTCATTTACTCGTATTTCGTTTTTAACGGTGTATTAAGTAGATAGGTAGATACATATTAGCTTGGAGCAGAATTTCGACAAAAAATAAATAAAAATTGCTATCATGAAAAAATCTGCCAGGAAATCTCAGAAAGCTGTTCAAAAAAAAGTACGTCTGATAAGATTTTTATTTCTTAAATTGTTTGAAAACGTTCATTTGAAAATACTTAGCTTATCTTATTTGAGAAAATTTACTCAATTTTTTTAGTGATATATTTTTATTTTTGATTCGCATTATGTTATTTTATTTTTTGAGAAGATTTACTAAAAGAAATTTTGTTGATATTTCTTTAATTTTTTTTTTTTGAAAATTTTCATTTCAAATTATTTGAGAAAATTAGCTCAAAATTGTGAAAAGAAAATTTTCCTGAGCATTTTTTTTTTTTTTAAATTTGTTTGGGCACTTTTACTTGACAAATTTTCTATGAGGATCCACTTCAAAAAGTTATATTTAGTAAATATTTTTTCTACTTTTAACTGAACTATAAATTCGTTTAAAATATTCTCTTGAAAAAATTACTCGATAATTCTTTTTAAAAATTTACTCAATCTTTAACGAGAAAAAAAAACAGGTCCGCATTTTAAAAAATGAAGAAGTCATTTGAATTTTTCCCAAAAAAACAAATTTAGAAAAAAATTCAATTTTTCATTTGTAAAATTTTATTTTGGACGTTATAAAAAAAAATTATGTAAATTTGTAGGTATTTTTAGATTATAATTAACCTTATGCCATTTTTTGAGAAAATTCACCCAAAAAAAAATCTTTGAAAATTATACCTACCTGCATACGTATTTTTAAATTTCAAAGAAAATTTATTCGAGAATTTTTGAAAAAGTTTTGAGGAAAATTCTTTAATTTTAGTTATTTCCTGGAAGAATTTAATTCTGTATTTCTTTTGAAAAGTTCACTCAAACAATTTTTGTAACAAATTAGGTACATTATTGAAAATTTTTCAAAAAAATCTAGGAAATTTACTTGCCTACCTACTTGAAAAAATTTCTGAAAATTACGAGTGAGTATTTAAGAAAATTTAAAAGAAGATTGATTCTGAAATTTTTTGAAAAAATTTACCTACTCGGAAAGTCCTAAGATACTCGTACCTTTATAGAAAACTACCTTGAAGGTCTTTAAAAAAATTTAGGTATCTCATAATTTTTTGAAGAAATTCATGTGAAAATTATTTGAGGAAATGTATACTTACATACTCTAATAATTTTTAGAAAATTTGAGAAAAACTGGAAAGATTATCGTATTTCTAATGCAAGTATTATTTTTTATTTTTATTACCTATTATTATTATTATTTTTTTTTTTTGAAAATTCTTTAGAAAAATTAACTTGGTCAAAAAAATTTACTCATAGAAAATTAGCTTTAATATTAGGTAGGTATATAGTTTTATAAAAATATATTTATCCACTTTTTAGGGGAAAATTCACTTTAAATCATTTGAAAACATTTTTAGATTATATTTTGAAAAAAAAAATTCAAAAATTCGTTCAATAATTTGTTTTTTAATTCCATCGAGAGTATACTTTTAGAAAATTACTTGACAAATTTTTAAAGACTCTAACATATTTTGTAAAAATACATTACTTCTGATACCTTATTTTTTGAACAAAAAAATCCCTTGAATTTGTTTAGAAAATCACTTGATAATTTTATGAAGAAATTCTCTAGAAAATGTAGTTGTAAAAATTCACTCGATTTTTTTGAAAAAAATCTACAAAGATAGGTACTTAATAGGTAGGTAATGTAAAATAATTTTGAAGAAGTTTTATTCGGAATTCTTTTGAAAAAACTCATTTTATACAATTTTTTGAGAAAATTTGTTTGAAAATTTAAGTACGTACTTGAATATTATTGTTGAAAAAACTTCATTGAGAATTAATTGAGAAAAAATTCGTTGTAAAATTGTTTGAAAAAATTCACTTGAATATTTTTTAAAGAAGTTTTCTAAAAATTATCTGAGGTAATTTTTTAGAAGTTTTATTTGGAGTTTTTTCAAAAAAGCAGTTTTAACAGTTTTTGAAAAAATTTTCTATGAAATTTACGGTACTTCCTTGAAAATTATTTTAAAAAATAAGAAAAAAATAAGTGTAAAATTTAAAAAAAAACTTGAATTTTGAATAGGTAACGTTTTTGAAAAATCATCAACAGATCAAAAATTCGCATAGAAAATAAAGTTTTTTGTTTTTGTTTTTTTGAAAAAAATCAAGTATTTTAAAACATTTACTCAAATATTTTTTGAAAAAATCCTTTTAAAAAATTTTGAGATAATTTTTAAGGAGTTCCATTTGGAAATTTTTTCAAAAAATTCATAGGAATCGTTTTTGAGAAAATTCACTTGAAATTTTTTGGGAAAATACTTTGGAAATTTTTTTTTAAAAAATCGTTTGAAAATTCTATTGAAAATCTATTTTTAAGATTTAAAAAAATTACCAACTGATTTTTTTTTTTTGCAGATTGTTTCCAAACTCACCTACGACAAAAAAGTAGCAACCGCTGAAACCAACATTCTAGTGAATTCGTCAGATAACGAAGCGGTATACAAATGTGAAGCTCACAATTCTGCCATCGATATTCCTTATTTCACAACTTTGAAACTTTCAGTTTATTGTGAGTATCGTGTTTTTTCATTTATTTCGATTCTGCCATTTCTATCATGTAATTTATATGGTACCTACGTTCCTTGTGCTGATGATTTTTATTAAAAAATTCACGCAGTTCCTCCGCTACACATTCTAATTAAAAAAGAACCGACGGAACTTCGAGCCGGATCTCAGGCGAAGCTGATATGTGATGTTAGCTCGAGTAATCCTAAAGCGGTATTAAGTTGGTGGAAAGATGGTTTAGCAGTGACTGAAGGTGTTGTAGAATATTCGAGACCGGGTTTATACGGCGGTAAAGTGTCCACTATTGAATTACATTTGAATTTGAGCGCAGAAATGGATGGCCATAAATATATCTGCCAAGCGACAAATGTGCCATTGCAGCGTAGTATCGACACAAATACTGTATTGGATGTCACGTGTAAGTATACAATATTGTGTTTATATTAGTGGAAGTGTTTCCATTAAATCGTTATTTGCGATTTGTCTAACTTATCGCTTATTAATTTGTAATAATTTCATTTTATGCTTACTACCTATTTCATGTTTACCTACCTACCTACCTATAATACCTTAGTACATACTCGTAATAATGTAACAAACATCGTGGATTTGTTTGTTTTCGAGTTTTGGTTTCTTTTTAATAATTAATTAATGCTAACGAGTGTATTGTGAAATTGATTTTTCAGATGCGCCTAAATTTGTGGATGTGAATGAGACTTTTTTTACGGGTGTAGAAGGAAAAAGTTTGATAATTCCTTTTAAAATCCAAGCTAATCCTAATACAATAACATACACGTGGACGAAAGATGGTTCTCCATTAACACATAATTTTACTGGGTCAATTTTCAATATAACACGACTAAGCAGAAAGGATTCTGGAATTTATTCGTGCGAAGCAATTAACGACGTGGGGTCTACTGCCATCAAGTTCAACATATCAGTTTTATGTAAGGAAACATTTTACAACGTAGTTGCGAATTTTAGATAATTTTCAAAAGGGATTATGTAGGCCTAAGGCGTTTCTTTTAATTAGCTAGCTCGAGACGATAAGAGTTGAAATTTTTATTCAGCTCATTATGGCGTAATTAATATACCTACTTAGGTAATGTCTTGTAAGCGAGCATGCCTTTTTTGTTTCATCGTTCAGGCTAAATAGTCTACGTTTCATTAAATTTTCATTGATATGATGGTTTTACCTGTTTTGTTTTCGTTGTATTCCTAACAAGATAATTTCGATTTTCGAGTACCTAACGTGATTAATAAAATTATTTATAATTAATTCGTACAGAGGAATTACTATTGCTGAAGAAAATTTACCAAATTTATTAGGGACTGGTCTGAATTTTTTGTTTAGATTTTTACCCAAGAGTTCTCTGTAAAATCTTTTTATGTTCTTGAAATAAAAAAATTATTTAAATTGGAAAAACATTTCAATACCTAAAATTGATTCCCACTCTTCACTCTTTGGTCAATCTTTATTCAATTGGAATGTTATTTATAAAATTGTATCTACAGTCGTGAAAATTGTAAAAAAAAAAAAAAAAAAAAAAAAAAAAAAAGTCGAATCAAAATTGAACGTATTGATAATATTATTTTTGTAAATTTTATAAAATTATTGACACGTTGACGCCGCGTTATTTCAAAAATTGGCAACTAACAAAGTGGTTGTTTCGTTGATTTTCTTACAGATGCCGCTTCCATTCTGAAAGTAACCGAAGTAGTAACAGTCGCGGAGAAAGATTCCGCTACGCTGGAATGCACTGTTGACGGAAATCCTCTTAGCGAAGAGCACGTGACTTGGAAACGAGCTGGATTTTCGATGGAGAAACGATCCAATTTTTCATTTATTAATACCACATCTTTGTTGAAGATAAAAGATGTTTCAATGGATGACATGGGATCCTTTTTCTGCGTTGTTGATAATGGAATTGGAAACGAAAGTAGCAAACCGGCGTATCTGGTAGTTAAACGTATGTATTTTTTTCAATATTGGTTATTTTGCACCTATGAATTTAGATTTTTTTAAGTAAGGGATTTCTTTTTAAACAAACGTTGATAAGTAAAAAAAAAAAAAAAAAAAATGAAAATTTCTCTCGTCCAAAAAATTGAAAGATTATATTAATTGAGAATAAACTTTATTAGTGTAGGTAACTTCAAAAAAATTGAATGATTTTTTGGAATTTTTCCTCTAAAAATGTGAAAAATATTCACCCCATTACTAAGTATGTCTCAGAAAATTAAAACTTCTTTTTTTATGATAAAAGTGAAATGTTTTTACCTCTTTTACTTCAAAAAATTGAGTAAAGTATTTTAATTGCAAATGAATTCAGATTCCTTTTTTCTCTGAATTTTTAAAAAAATTCTTTACTTCTTCATAACATTAAAATAAATGAAGCATTTTTTTTTCTCTAAAAGTAGGTAGATAAGAGATTTTTTCCAAAAAATATGAATTTTTCCCGGAAATGTTAAAAACTTTTACCTACCTCAAAAAAAAAAAAAAAAAAAAAATTGAAAAATTTTGTTCAAAAAAATTAAGAAAAATTTTACACTGACTCCAGGAAAAATAATCTCGTATTTTTATTTCAAAAAAATCCAGAAACGTTTTCTCTAAAATTTTAAGGTTTTTTCCCCATAAAAATGATAACTAAAAGTTTTCTTCTCATCCTGAGAAATTTTACGATTTAAAAAAAAAATTGGACAAAAAATTGAGAGAGATTTTTATTTCTGAACAAGTAGGCCTATAACGAATTTTCTCTCTCAGTGTCAAAAAGTTGTGAGAAAAAGGGCTCCTAAAAGTCGAGAAACTTCTTTACCCCCGAAGGTAAGATTTCTTTACTCGAAAATAATGAGAAATTTTTTTATTTGAAAAAAGTTTTTATTCCAAAAAAATGAATAAATTTGGTTCTCCAAAAATTGAAAAAAATGTTTAGGTACCTATTTAATTCAAATAAATAAATTTTTCCTAAAAATAACATTTTTTTTCACCTACCTGGGTACTTATTTTTTACCCTGAAAATTTTCTGATTACTTCCATCAGAAGAATTGCTGTATTTTTTCCTACAAAAATGATTGTAAAAATTTTCGCTTAAAAAAAATTGAGAAAAAAAGATTATTCTTTCTAAAAAAAATTGAAGTAGGTAGGTAATTTTTTTCAAAAAAATTGAGCATTTTCCTATCACTTTTTTTTCTTTTAATAAAAAAAGAAGTTAGTTTCACTACTTTTTTTTTACATCTCCTTACGCTGATTAGAAAAAATTTAACTTTTTCATTCCAAGAAAATTGAAAAATTGTTTTCCAAAAAATTGAGATTTTATGCATTTTTCATTTACACAGATAAACCAGTTATCGATTCGTCGGAGCCATTAGCAAAAGCCGCTGCGAGTCCTGGAAACACAGCTAAATTAATGTGTAAAGCATCTGGAGCTCCGGCTATTACGTTTTCTTGGTCCAGAAATGGCACAGTACTTCCTAAGAGTTCGAGTGAAAAATACAAAATTGAAACGAAGTCTTTAAATCATATCCGTTTCTCGTCCACATTGTATATTCATAACGTCGTCGGTCCAGACTATGGTATTTACGGATGTACCGCCCAAAATGAGTTAGGCTTCGCTACTACATCTGTAAAATTGCAATCACTTTCGGGTCCTGATCCGGTAATCGCGTTAACTGCTGTGAATGCAACTCACGAATCAATCACTTTATCGTGGATTCCTGGGTTTGACGGTGGTAAGTAGTCAACAATGTGTTTTCAAAAAAAAAAAAAAAAACTGATTACCTAAAGTTAAAAATTGCGGTAATGTTTTTTTTCAGGGGCAACTAATGGATTCCGGATTTCGTATTCGGTGGTCGATAGTGGCGAAAAACTTGACTCTATAAAAGTTGAAAATCAAACCATCTATACAATTAATGGATTACGCTTAGCTACGTGTTATAATTTTAATATTCAGGCTTATAATCATTTCAATCACAGTAAATTCATGAAGGAACCACTGAAAGCTTGTGCTCTGAGTAAGTAGCTAAGTACCTATCTTACTCTTCGTATGAGTATTTTATAAACGAAACGAATGGACTAAGTATCTAATTTGAAATTTTTTTAGGCGAAGGCCCACCGTCATTACCTAGTCGAGGTGGAGTTTCTAATGACGAAGTTAATAAGTTACCGTTTGCAGTCGGTCTAGTTGTAGCTTTCGTTCTAATCATCTTGAATGTCACTGTTGTTGGATTCTGTATCGTGAAACGATCTAAAAATAAATTTAAAGGTGGGTTATTAATTTATAACAAGATACACCTACGTTGCCTACTTTGATTGAATTGAAATGGAATTGGAGATTTCTCATTCCATGATATATTTTTATTTGACGTTGTTATTTTATTTTTTAAATTTAGAAAACACTACTCAACATACTGGTAAAACTGATAACAACGATCTATACGCAGCTAATAATTTCACCGATCAAATGCACGCCGAATCGATCACGTCGGTTTCAGAAAAATCAGAAAATTACGATAAAGGTTACAATGTAAGTATTTTAATTCGATAGGTACATACAAAAATAAATCGAGTATGTGTAAATTGAAAAATATTTTATTACCTGTTTGAAAATAATTTCTGCATAGGTGGACGAAGGGCGGTGCTCAGCTTTAAATACGTACATGATTGAAGAAATAGATTACCCGTTTCAAGATACAAGTGTATACGAAATAGAAGTAAAACCTGAAAAATTGAACGCTTACCATAGAACATCGACAATTTGTCGAAACGGATCACGTTAGTTGAATAAAATTTATTACCATCTTCTATTTTATAATCGACAACTTGGCAGTACTTCAGGTGCTCAATCTACACTAAAAATTTAAAAGTGAAGTTAGTTACACCCTAGGAAAATTTGAAAATACAAAAATTAGAATCTCTGCCTTTTTGGAAGAAAAAACATCTTTTTATTTTTTGAAAAGAAGTTGTTTATAATCTTTTTATGGAAAAAATTTTCAACATATTTTTATTCAGAGAAAACAAACTTTTAATCTCAAGTCCGGAGTAAAAAAAATTCTTAAATTTTTGAAGAAATAACATTCCTTTACCTACTTTCTTTGATAAAAAAATTAATAAAAAATAAAAATGGAAGAAAAATCCAAATCTTTTGAGAGAAAAAATCTTTTAATTTCAATTTTTTCTGTAGAAAATATTTTTCGAACTTTGGAAGAAAAAAAATCAATTTTGTGGAGAATTTTTTTATGAAACGTATTTTTAGAATCAAAAATATTTTTATATTTTTGTGGCAAAAAAGTCTTTATTCAATTTTTTTTCAGAAAAAAAAATGAAATTTTTTAGATCAATTTTTCTGGAGAAAAAAATTCTTAATTTCTTGGAATAAAAAATGGGTACCTTAATTTTTTGGAGTGTTTTATTTTTTTATTTTTGAAGAAAACGTCTCCAAATTTTTTACTGTAAAATTTCTTTGAAGAGAAAAAATGTCTTAATTTTTTTGCAGAAGAAATTCTCCAATTTTTTCGAGTAATAACAATACTTGAATATTACTCGAATTTTTGATGAAAAAAACTGTATTTTGTGGAGAGAAAAATTCTTAATTTTTTACGAATAAAAAATATTTTTTCAATTTTTTGAAGCAAAGTTCTCTATTATTTTTTATAAAATGAAGATTTTTATATTTTTTGGAATAAAAAATTTATATTTTTGGAGTGAAAAGAAATCTCAACTCTTAAGTCAATTTTTTGGAAAAAATTGATCATGTGGAGAGAACAATTTTTGATCGTCTTAAGAAACTTTTTCTAAAAATTTTTCAATTGAAAAACTTTTCGTTTATTTTGAAATGAAGATTATTTTATTTTTCAGTAGGTATAAAAAATCTCAATTTTTTGTTACTTGACTACAATTTTTTTATTTTTTTTTATCATTTTGAAATAGAAATATTAGGTACTTAAATTGTGGAGAAAAAAAGTCTCGCAATCTTGATTTATTTGGAGTAGAAATATTTCTAAAATATTTGAAGAAAAATATCTGAATTTTCTTAGAATAAAAAGTGACTATTTTACTTGAGTAATTCTTTAGAGCAAAAAATTTCATTTTCATTAAATAAAAAAAGCGTAATTTTTTCGAATATAAAATTTTCTTTTTTTGGGGAAATTTTTTTTTTTTAAAAGTTTCTTAAATTTTTGGTGGAAAAAATTTAATAATTTTCTTGGGGTAAATTTTTTTAATGTAAAGAAATTCACATTTTTTTTTAAGTAAAAATATTTCTTTACTTTTAGGAGATTTTTTTTCATTTTTAGGGAGAGGAATTTCTAAAAAAAAATTGGAGCAGCTGCTAAAGTTTTTTCCATTTTTTTTTTTTAAATTTTGAATCTCAATTTTTTTGTAAAAATATGTCTTAATTGAACTAAAAAAAATTCAATTCTTGAATTTAAAAAATGTATATCTTATAAAATACCTACTTAATTCTTATTTTCTTGAATTTTTTTTTTTTTTTTTTCAAGTAGCTACCTAGGGAAATCTTTCAAAAAGTCACTTAATTTTTTACTGGAAAACATTGCTGAATGGAATAATTTTTTTTTCTATATTTTGGATTTAAAAAATTCCCTATTTATCGGCGAAAAGAAATCTCTTAATTCTCTTGAAAGAGTAAATCGAGTTACACTCTGGAAAATTCCAAGTTGTCGACCCTACTCTCATGTAATTATTATTATTGCCTGCTCTAATTCGTTATTTCATTTTTCTCAACAGTATGCCAAAGAATTGACGCTAGTAATGCAAATTTATCAAGCGAAACGCAATTTATCGCCTATCCTCCTCCGGTTCAATTCGCTCAACCGCCTTTGCAATATATATCCACACAGAGGGGACATATTCCAGTTCCACCGCCCGATGTCACCGTTCAGACTGCTCAAAACGTTCCTTTATCTACCTTCAATTATAATTCAGAACTAGATGGTCAGTTAGTTTGATTGTAAGTTTCAAACTATTGTGCTTAGTGCACAATAGAGTAACCTAATCTTCCTTGCATATTGCGACGCGCGATTCATAAAACACATCGTTATATTGTGTTTTAGTAGATTAGGACTACCGATATACCGATGTATGATTACTTTTTTTTACCATGTTTATAATTTTTTATAACGAGATTACCATGTACAATTATTACGCTGAGAAATATTATTTCATTCGTACGAGAAAAAAAATTCAGCATTTGTGATTAATTTTATTTTTATTTTATAAGTGTATTTTTGACGTGTTTGTTTCTTCGGTATCCATTTTATGGAGTCGCTTGTGTTTTCAGTTTTAATTTTCGTTTTATAAATCGTAATACTCCGTATATGTTTAATTTTTTATTTAATTATCCTATTATTTTTTTCTTATTACTTCTTATCAAAATATTTCGATCTTGTTTCGTTTTCCTCGAATCGTTGCCTTTGAATTGGAAAAGAAATATTTTTCCAAAGTTTCTGTTTGAAAAATAATTTCAATTCACGTTATTATTTTTATTAATGTCTCCGTTGCGAAATAATTTAAAAAAAAAATGTTTTCTCGCTTAAAGAAAATTATTGAATCGAGTTAAATATATGTGTAAGATATATCTATAGGCTGTATACAATGTACAGTTACAATTTTTTTTTTAACGAAAATACTTATCAATTTTTTGCTTTCGGCATTTGAGTGATTTTTAGTTCGTCTAAAGATATCAATTACCATGCATATCGTTGATAATTTCCATCTTACATAATGCTTAAGCGTTTTAATGTAAAATTCATGGTCTTAAATAACTCTACAATCTTACAGGAATATTTTTTCGTAAAATGAAAAATCAGCTTCGTGCTATTTCGTGTATATTTAATTTACGGTGATATAATTTTTTTAAGCTACCTTATTGAGAATCTGCTCAACTTCTGCGTGCATTTTGCAAAACTTTCGTATTTTTACTGTGAATAGTGTGTAACTATTGTAGGTAATTGTTTGTAAATGTCGTGTTAAGTTTTTTTTCTTCTGGTAGGTATTCGTCGAAATATCTACCGATCAGTTTGACTGATGAAATTTTAAAAATCTATACTCTTTTTGGTACCTACTTACTTAAGTATCAAATTGAGAAAAAAATCTATTATTCGTCCTGAAATTTACATTATGCTGTAAATTTTCACGTTAAAAATTTTCTAGGTATGACTATTTAATTGAAATTTTAACAAATTTGTATTTATGTATTTTAACGTTTAATGATCTCTCGAAATGATTTGTGATCTCTTCTTAATTATATTATGTAAACAGTTAAAATAGTAATGCGGTATTTGAAAATTGTTAAACCTTGAACCAAAATTATGTTAAGTGATTGCGAAGATGTGATTTCTTGATAAATTAATCAAGGCTGTTATACCATCTCGTGGAACTCGTTGTTTTCATTTTAAGGGTTAATTTATTTACAGTTATCAAAGAATTATTTAGGCGTGTTACCGTTTTCGTTTCAATAGAAAACAAAAAAAAATCGTTAATTTAGGTAATTACGTGTTGATTTTTTGGACAAAAGTTATACAATTTGTGGGCTATAAAATGTAAAAAAATCGTTATTGTTATTCGTCGACAACGTTTTAATTATCTATCTATTATAACCGCGCATCAAATTATAATTACTCTTTTTATATAATGTAAATTTTGTGTATACGTAATTACAGACAATATATAAATTATTTGTAAATACGTACTCAATGTTTGTTTTGTAAATAACTTGAGATGTATATAAATTTTATAAATTTGTTCTCTCAATTTTTTTTTGGTTGTGTTATATGTGTATGTTTTGTGATTTTAATAAATTTTTATTTTGTCAGTTTTAGCTTTCATTGAAATTTTTTTCAGGTACTTCTTTCATGAGAATTGAGATCCTAGAGGGATATTAGAAACCGTTAAGGTGTTTTTTTTATACTCCAAGTAGGTGTATAAAAATGCTAGATTCGTAGAAAACTACTCTCTTTCGGTCCTTCTTCGCTCTACAGGGGGTGTTGTAATTGAGTAGGATGGAGAATAGCTATACACTTTCATTTGTTTTCGGCTTGTAAATAATAACGCCATGTACGGTGTGACACATGACACATGACCATTCAGAGTTTGCTTTTTCTTTTCATACAAAGGGAATTTTTTGCCTGCGAAAGTGACTGTAATAAAACCTGCAGAGACATGTTGGTAACGTATTCATGGTTTCGAGCCTTCGACCTTTTGAAAGGCGAACAAAAGATGGTGCTTTGATTCCGCATATGCATCGCATGAGTCATTAGTTACCACCCTAAGTATATCGTGCTTCATCATACACCTGCTATGCACGTTGGTAAATTTACGTATTATTTTTTGCCAAACTACGAATGAAGTGAAGTAGAGCAATGTAAGCAGGTAGCTTTCTACGAGTATGAAACGTATTTAGGTTTAAATTTCTATCTTACAGTTCTTTTCAGTTGAAGAAGAGGAGAGCGACGGATTAGTAATAATGTTATCTGACAATCAAGTTTGGCCATTTGGAATTTTCTACATAGTAGATTGAATTTTTCCGGAGGAGTGTGGTAGTTATTTAAAATAGATTGAAGCAGAAGATTGAAATTTAAAAAAAAAAAAAAAAAAAAAATGAAATTAAGAGAATTTTTTTACAGAAAAATTGAGAGGATCGAGGTAGGTATGTTTCTCAAAAAAAAAATTAAAATATTATGGTTATCTCCAAAAATAAGATTTTTCTGAAAAAAATTTTGTAATTTTTTTTTACTTCAAAAAAATGAAATTTTTCTCCTTAAAAAATTGAGAAAAATTTTTACTGTCGAAGAATTAAAATTGGAAGATTTTTCCAAATTTGAGAAATATTTTTATCTATTTTTTTTTATTCCAAAAAATTTCGATTTTTTTTTCTTAAAAAGAAAAAATCTTCTAAAGAATTTTTTTCGTTTTTATTTATTTTTTTACTTGAAAACATTGAATTTTGTTTTTTTTCCAAAAATGATTTTTCTTCAAAAATTTTAGAAATACTTACCTATGTAAATAGGTACCTACCTACATATATGTATGTTGACCGTAGAAAAACTAAGAGATTTTTTCTCCAGTCCAAAAATTTAAGAATTATTTTTACCTTTTTTTTTACTTTAAAAAAATAGATATTTATAGGTACATACTCAAATATTTTTTAATCTAAGGAAATTCAAAAATGTTCTATTAAAAAAAAACAAAAAAAAAACAACAGATTTTTACAAGAACTGTAAGTATTTGATGTCAAATGTGTATTCAATTTTTTCATTTTCAGTTTTTTTAGGCCGCACGTGTAGCTCATTTCGCACTTGAAATTTCAGCTTGAGCAATCGAACTACATTTATATACTGCTAACTTGTCAATCGTGCTGCAAATATTAAAAACTGAAGTACGAAAAAAAGTATGATGGAGTAGTTCATTAGTTTATCGTTCAGTAATATTTTAATGTAAGGAAAGAAAGAAAATTATCTTAGGACATTACATGCTGAGAAATATTTCAATCAAACCAAAATATGTACATAGGTGGTATTACATAATTTTATTTCTCATTAAGTCAGGACATTTTACTTGTACTTTAACTGCTTATATTCTGTACTCTACGCCTTCGAATTACAACTTTAAAATTTGCCAATTTCAAAATAGCAAATAATATCAAGCTGGTAATGATTATCAATAAGAAAATAATCAAACAATTTTCCGTTGTTGCGTTTCGTAAGACGTTATTATTTTTATCATCATCGGAACGTACGCGTACGACGGGATTGCAATCAATATTCTGAACAAGAAGACTCAGGCACAAAAAAACAATTTCTTTTTCAAAATTATTTCTATTATTGGATCGAAATCTCTTGATAAACTGCATTTCGATTCCAATTCTTGTAGAGATGCTCGCAAGTAATTTTCAATTTAAAAAAATCTGTAAGTAAAAAAATAAATAAATAAAAACTGCACGTTAAAAATAATTTGAAGAGTTTATTATACGCTTGAGTACCTGAATCACTTGTCATTACTCACTAGTACTTGCAATTTTTTCGACATTACATACCCCATACCCGTCATACCCAACTAGGTAATTATTTATTTAAAAAAAATTAAAAATCTACCTACTTGCTTACCTATATTAACTTTTGTGGAATCCCAGACATAATAATATGTAAGTGGTATTAATAATAGGTACTTACTTCAGCAAAGATTAATAAATTTGCTTAGTAAAATTCCGGAAAAATAAATAATAATAATCAAGATTATTACTCAGATTAGATAAAATTTTTGGCATTAATCAAGCTATACTGACACTAAAGAAAATGATTAGATCGTTAAATTCAATACCAGATCAGATACTTTCAACAAAGTGGGTAACTAGGTAGTAGGTACGTGCGTATGACGTGTAGTTTTACAAATAGGCCTACTCTAACATAGTAAAGTTTTCTTATGTAATGAAGTTTATAAAACTATCGACATAATTGTAAATTGTAGATGTACAACAATAAAGATGTTGATCTTCAGTTCGTCTAAATATTTTGGTTTAGAGTAGTTTGGAGAATCGTGTTCCGTTCTGTGTTAGGTACTTGAATTGATGATGAAATATGGGAGAATGGGACCTAAGATCCTATAGGTACAAATGTACAATGATATTAATGATACATAATTAATCTGCCCTTATGCTGCTGGCTTCCCTTCTTTATTGAGAGGGGGTACAATGTTCATCATACCATCTTTCATGCTTCTAGATACTATCTTTAGCGGTATCTGGTCAAAAATTAAAAGTTTGTGCCTTTATGGGTCCTCATTTTTCAACAAAGAATTTTTAGAAAATTTGCTGCAGTAAAAATTAAAAAAATTAAAAATAAAAACTGTGAGTTTTACCAGTGTTGGCAAAACAAAATGGTTTCGGTTTTGGTTTTTCGTTTAGGTAAAACTGAAAACCGAAAGCTAAAACTGAAACTGAAAAAAATTTCAGTTCCTTGGCTGTGTTCAGTTTTTTCTTCCTTTTTTTTGAACTTTTTTTCAGTTATGGAAAACTGAAACTATGATTATAGTTACAATTTCAGTTTCAGTTTCAGTTACAGTTTATGATCACCTTTTTAGGTAAAGTAAGTTACAGTTTCAGTTTTTTTTGGGAGTTTCAGTTCCAGTTTTGAGTTTTTAGTTTTCAGTTACAGTTACAGCTGTTTTCATTTTGGATTTGTTTTGGTTCATTTTCATTTTATGATTTTTAATTTTTGTTATTTTTTTTTGTTGCAATTTTTGTATACATTAAAAAAAGTAACTCTACCCGGGGGGGGGGGGGGGGATCAAAGACCATATCAAAACAGTGAAATTGAAAATTTGAATTTTGACTGATTTTGTCAAACCAAAACCACCTAGACACTACAAGCCATGAAGTTAAATTTGGCAACCTTGCCGAAGACGGCCGACTTGAGCAATTGAAAATACGTTTCCTGGGCAAACGAAGTGTTTTTCGAAAAAATTGATGGGAACCAAAATTGTAGAGGGAAAAATTAACTTTCGTTTAGTGTATTTGGTATTTTGATTCGACTGATATTTCTCGAGTTACGGTTAAAAAACTGATTTGAAGATTGATCGTCTACCAGATTTTCCCTATTTTCCCGGTCAAAGAAGCGATTTTCGTAAAAATTGATAAGAACAAAAATTGTAGAGCAAAAAAATATCCTTTCATCCTAAAATCATTGAAGTTTTGATTCGACGAAAATACCTCGATTCATTAGCAAAAACTGTTTTCTCAGATATGCAAATTTTCATATTTTCCTATTTCGCGGATAAACAAAGCGTTTTTCATGAAAATTGATAAGAACTAAAATTGTAGAGCAGAAAAAATCCTTCAGTTTTAGTGCTTTTAAAATTTTTGATTCGACCAATTTTTTGAGTTATCGTCAAAAAACTATTTATTTTTTCATTTTCGAGGTCAACGACCCCTTTTTTGTGAAAATTGATATAAACCATAATTGTAGATCAAAAAATTTACTTTTGTTTGGTGTAGTCGGAATTTTGATTTGACGAATATTTCTTGAGTTATCGTCGAAAAATTGATTTTGAAAGTTGGCCGTCTACCAAATTTTCCCATTTTCCGGTCAACGAAGCGATTTTCGTGAAAATTGATACGAACCAAAATTGTAGAGCGAAAAAAATCCTTTCACCCTAAAATTATTGAAATTTCGATTTGACGAAAATACCTCGATTTCTCAGCGTAAAATGTTTTCTTGGATATGCAAATTTTCACATATTCTCATTTTCAGAGCGAACGAAGCATTTTTCGTGAAAATTGATCTGAACCAAAATTGTAGAGCAGAAAATTTCCTTTCGTTAATGTGTTGTCAGAATTTCGATTCGATGAATATTTCCCGAGTTATCGTCAAAAAACGGATTGGAAAGTCGGCCGTCTACTACTCGAAAATGCGACGTTGCCTTTCTACGTTCATGGCTTGTATCTCTAGGTGGTTTTGGTCAAACTGAAAAATGTCACATTCGGATTGGAAAAACTGAAATGATTTTAGTTTCAGTTTCAGTTTTTGTTTGTTTTTTAGTTTCAGTTACAGTTACAGTTTTTCCCATTTTAGTTTCAGTTTTTTTCAGTTTTCAGTTGCAGTTTTCCATCACTGATTTTTTTCGAATTCGACTCGAGCTCGAGCTCAACTATTTGAACTGTTGACTTGACACTTGACTGGTTTAGACTGTTGGTAACTTTATGGTTTTTAATTTTTAATAATTATTTACTTTTTTGTTTGATGATGGACGGCAAATTTGGTGAAACTGAAGATAAATGGTGATAGGTGATACTGATGTTCAGGCTAACAGGTTTGGAAAACTAGAATGTGAATTCATATCAGTTTCAGTTCTGATGTTTAGTTCTCAATTTTTTAGTTTCAGTTCCAGTTTTCCATCCCTGCTGAAAAATGATGAACTGAAAACTGATAATTAGGTACATTGTTAACATGGTTTTTAATTTTTAATTTTTTCAGTTTTCAGTTCTTTTTTTTTTTTTCAATAGTACTACCTGTTGTACGAAGTAGAACTTTGAAACGTAATAAACTGTAAAACATAACGAACTTTCAAACTTTTAATTCATAATTAACGAGAGATACAATTAATTAGCTCGAACACCATCATCAGATAGTCAAACACAGACCAAAAACATCAGATAAGAATACATACGTAGAGCAGCGCTCCTACATATACACAACACCCTCCCTCGATTTATGAACGAGAGAATAAATCGCGAAAAAAAAGAAAAAAAGAAGAAAGAAAAAAATGAAAAAAATACAAAAATTAGTAAAAAAAATAAACGTAAAAATGAATAAACAGATAAAGAATAGAATGAAATACCAAATAAACGACCCATCAATAGTTGAATTTTTTTTTTTTTTTTTTTTAACTGACTGGAAGTGGAAGAGTAATAGTTTCTGACACCGGAGATGACCTCAGCCAAAATGAGTTGAAAGAGTGACCGCAGCTGACTCTGGAAATGACCACAGCCATAATAAGTTGATAGAATGACCGCAGCCGACTCTGGAAATGACCGCAGCCATAATGAATTGAAATACAACCGCAGCTGTATGTAGAAATTGACCGCAGCCAATTCAGAAAATGAACACCGCCAGGTGTCATTAAATTCCTTACGTATAGTATGACCGCAGCACATACAGGAATCAGAAGAAATACAACCGCAGCTGTAAGTAGAAATTGACCGCAGCCAATTCAGAAAATGAACACCGCCATGTGCCATTAAATTCCTTACGACCGCAGCACATACAGGAATCAAAAAAAAAAATGGATACACCGTAGAACTAACGCAAACGAACTGCTACCATGTTGTACGAAGTAGAACTTTGAAACGTAATAAACTGTAAAACATAACGAACTTTCAAACTTTTAATTCATAATTAACGAGAGATACAATTAATTAGCTCGAACACCATCATCAGATAGTCAAACACAGACCAAAAACATCAGATAAGAATACATACGTAGAGCAGCGCTCCTACATATACACAACAACCTAGGTCAGCCTAGGTACATGTTGAAATGAAATCAAAATGGTAATAGGTAGATAGGTAATAAAAATAAAGATGTTTGAAATTTGAATTTTCTTTTTCCTGGGTGTAATTGATACCTATATTCTTTTGAATGAAAATGAAAAAATATATTGATTGAATAGCGCGTAATAATGAAAATGTACATTGAAAAATTAAAAATTGACGGATTCCGAAGCTACAAAAATTAAAACTGAATGAAACTGAAAACTGCAAATTGAAACCAAAACTGAAAAAATTGAAACTGAAATAAATTATTGTAACTGAAAAGGTGAAAACTGAAACTCAAAATTCAAACTGAATATCAAAATTCAAACTGAAAAAGTGAAAATCAAAATTTAAACTGAAAACTGAAACTTAAAATTTTTCAGTTTTCCATCCCTGTTTTTCAGTTTCCGTTTCTGAAGTAGAAGTTTCAGTTTTGATTTCAGTGTTGAAAAATCTAAGAAAAAATACCTATCATTTCAGTTTCGATTTTTTTTTCAATTTCAGTTTTTTTCACTTTTCAGTTTTCCATCTCTGCCGATTTTTAGAAAAATGACGAGAAAATGACGTAGAAATGGAGAGAGAATCCGAAATTCTGAAAATGCAAAAAAAAAACACCTGAAATTAAACTAAAATGAAAAGTTGAAAACTGAAAACTGTAACTAAAAATAAAAAAATAAAAAACGCGTAGCAGTCAAGATGCTACTCTCGAGCCAATTTTTTTTTTCTAGTTAGTGTACTCCTGTAAAAACGTTTTCATTCATGGTATTTCAGTTTAAATATCAGTTTTAACTTCAAATTCAGTTTAAAGATGTCAGGTTTTTGTCTTCAGTTTTAGTTCCTGTCTGCATTGAAGATTTCATCTTCAGATGGGGGCTCCGCCCCCATACCCCTGTTGAGAACTTAGCCCCCAACCCCCTCGTCACTTTCAGCTCTTCAGATGGGGGCTGTTGGGGACTTAGCCCCCAACCCCCTTGTCACTTTCAACTCTTCAGATGGGGGCCAACACACCAAAAAAGGGGTTAAAACGTAAAAATTTCGAATTTTTGATCCTGTACAGGGGTAAAATGGGGCTCAAAAGCCTTGTTTCCAGACATGTAGGCCACTTTTCATATATATTTGTCCAATTTACGAAAAGTGTCAAAATTGAAAAACATTTCTAATCTTTGTTCTAATCAATTTATAAAAATTTCAATCACAGATTCGATCTAATATACAAGAAATACGCCTTGAAAAAAATAATGAGACTCTTGGGATGAAGTTTGCGTAAAAAAATTGAAAAATTGGGCTAACTAATTCAAATTTTGAATAGGTCTTCAGATTAAATATAAGCCTGCAGTGTATTAAAAATTTTGATATCAATAACTTTTCTGTGCAGCAATAAAATACTGAAAAATTATGAGTCAAATTTGAGGTCGTGTATATCTAGTTTCGGCATATTTCCGTACATCTCGGCCAGTGCTTGTGATTCTACACACTGTGCATTGATTGTAGAGCCCGCGTTCATCCCTGTGACTAGATTTTGAAGGGTTGTGCGGACGTGATGAAGTTTGTGAAACCCTGTAGTCGAGGGTGGCTGAGAGTGGCCGACTTGTAATGTAAGTTTAACCCGTAAGAAGTCAGCCATGGCCGAGAAGTACAGTGGACGACTTGTATAGTAAAAATAACCCGCAAAGTGGCCGACATGTCTGGAAGCCTATACCTATATATATAAATATGTGACTTTTGCAGATCGTCGTCTTTTGGTCCCAAACGTCGAGAAATATGGTCAAAACTTTTCTACCCCCCCCCCCTCCTTCTAAATTAGGGTCGGACACAATAGCCATTATTTTTTAATTAAAAAATTTGGCTAAAAATTAAAAACTATAAACTGAATAACTGAAACTGAAAGTCTGAAACAGATAATATTATGATTTTAGTTTTCCATCACTATCGTTAAACGAAAATTATCAGGGAAGAAAACCAATTGAGACCCAATTGGTTATGGTGATGGTGGTTTTGAGAAAATTTTGAAATTACTGGTGGTTCCAATTGGTTTTTGGTTTTTAAAAATTTTCAAAAGGTTTTGGTGCTAAAGTGGATCCATTTAATTTTTTTTTTTGATTGGTTCTGGTTCTGGGTTTTTGGTTTTGCTTGATTAATTGGTTGTGATGGTGGTTCTCAAATTAAAAACCATTTCAAATGGTTGAGGTGGTGGTGGCGGTGGTTCCGTTTTGGTTTTTCAATTGGTTTTCATCGAATTGCTCCCATTTCGTAGTATGAAAAATATTTCCCAACATTTAAACCATTTATCTATGGCATTAACCATCAGAACCAGATGGAACCATTTTCGTGCTTCCTATTATACCACAAAAAAACTAAAAAAAGATCAGATCTTTGAAATTTGAATAAAAAATTAATTTGCCTACAAGTTACAAACGCAATATTGCAATAAATTTAAATTAAATAATATACATTCAAATAAAAAACAAAAAATAATAATGTTTCCACTTCCCAGAGCGCTGAAAAATCAGAAAAATTAAGAAAACAGGCCACAGGGGGTAGGTAAGGGGCCCAATTAAAAAAAAATTCAAATCAAAGTTGTTGCTTGAAGTTCTAGGAATAAATTTGGTCATAACAAAAATTTTGATTGGACCCCTCCTTCCCTTTCAAATCCACTATTTCTCTTTTTAGAACCAAAAAGAACCAATTCCATTAATTGGTGGTGGTTCTGGTTTTCATTGTAAAGGAAATTGAAAATGGTGGTGATGGTGGTTTTTTATTTTCAAACCACTTTCTTGTGGTTGTGGTTGTGGTTATTTCAGCAAATGATTTTTCGTTGTGGTTCCAAACGGTTCTCTTCCCTGCCTTTTCGAAAGGAATTGGTTCTTTTTGGTGGTGGTTCTTGAATGAATTTTTGAAGTTCATTGTAATGGTTCCAAATGGTTTTGAAAACCAATTGAAATATCTGGTGGTGGTGGTTTTACCCGGTTTTGGTTTCAATTGGTTTTCTTCCCTGAAAATTATCATTTAGTTTCATTTTGTGTTTTCGATAAAATAACGTTTTGCCAACGCTGAATAGACAGAGAGAATTTTACTTAGTTTCAATTCTGATTTCTGATCATTAAAAAATAAATAACTGAAAATTAATAAACATAAAATATCCTCAACCAAACCAACAACACCTCAGTCATAGGATGATAGCCTGATAGGTTCATTCAATTTCCCTGAAAAAAGAAAGTGTACCATCTCATCTGTAGGGTGGGTGTAGTTCACCCCACCCGTTGGTTATCATCAGCGTTCTCATAGTATATCGTCCGCGTCTATCTAGTTGTTAACATCAGTGCCGTTGTAAAGGTTGTGTGTTCAATCGGTGAACATAGTATGATTACCTTACGTACGCGAGAACAAGGTGTTTATTTTGTTTTCTAATTTATTCGTGTGTTCCATGTCCGTGTTTTGTGATTTTTTCTCATTATCGCAGTTCATCATTTTATTCACCGGTGGCAAAGCCTAATTCGATTGATTATTACTGTGATTATGTTTTTCATTTCGTAGAACGTCCAACGTCCCGATCATCGCGCGAATTTTTGTTATTTCTAAATGATGTACTGATTTTGAAATTTAAAGTGAAGTCTTTCCGTTGTTTTTGAACCGATGCAAATGTTTATGTATTATGAAAAATGATCCGGTATCTAAGTGTATTGTATTTATTCGTATCCTGTAATGTCGAAACCATAATGGGTAAGTTTATAAAATTTTTAAACCTCGTAAAATAACACCGATCCGGTAAATAAACAAACCACGTGCGAATTTCGTTCGCTCATGGTGACATTTTTCGTGCTTATAGTATTAATAGGCCTACACAGTACACACCATACCTACGGTCTGGGTAAATTTTTCATCTTGAAATACCTAATTAATTCGTCGATTGATCGATTTCGTAATTACATTCGATTTTGATCTCTGAAAAGAAACAAAATTATTTGCCTGAATAATTAGTGTTAATTAATTTTGTAAACTCGACCAGTGGTTTGATGTATGTCACTAACACGTGGTTTTTAGTTTGTGTGTGTATTGTGTACATCAATTGTATCAGTTAACGACAATCTGTAAACGGAAATAGTATTTGGTTGGTTTGGCCAGCCGTTATTACGAATTACTCGTAGATCAGAGATAGATGAAGTTGATGTTTTGTTTAGTTAGCGAACCGCATTTTTCAGTCACGTATGGTACGTCCATAAAGGTTATTCAATTTTCGTCTTCTGGACCATACTTTTAGTATGTACATACCGGTATCGTAGGCGATTTGGTATCTGTTGTCGTTTGAATTGACTAGGTAATTGTTTTTGATTTTATCGTCGCAATAATTTCATTTCAACTTCGATACTCACGTGTCATAATATAATCTAATCTTCTATAAAGGGGGGGATGAGGGAGGTATTTGTATCAATAGACCTAGTTGCTCGAAAGCTCTTCGCTATGGAATTCGATAATTTCGTTCCGAAAGCCGCCGCGCCGTCTAAAATGTGTAAATTTTGATCGTCTTAAAGCATCGTTCTCATTTGTCAATGTTTTCAGTATTTTAAGGAATTAAAACGATTTACCAGGAAACTGTTATTATAAAACCTCCCAACGCTTTAAGACGTGAAGAGTAGAAAAAATTACGTTAAAAGAAATAATAAAAGAGGATTTTTTTCAAATTAATTTGCATAATCTTGCATTTGTTAGAAAATGTGCAAAGACGAAATTAATAATCCTCCTTTTTAAATTAAACCTAACAGTAAATTTTTGGTTTTAAAAAAATTGATTTTTTTCCATCCTTATAGCTGAAAAAAAAAGTCATTTGTATTTAATTATCAGCTCGTTTTTAAGAATTTTGAAAGCATAAGAATTAAGAAAAGAACTGAATTACTCTTGTTCCACTCGTTAGTAGGTAATTAACTAAAACGATGGTGTGCTTTTATAGTGAAACATTTTTGCACGTTCTGTTCGCAGTCTTGAGGTTATTAATTCGAGTTTTAAAGAAGGGGATAAAAAATTTATACCAGTTGTAGGTAATTTATTTATTTTTGAAATAAAATCATATCAAAAATTTAATTTCTATCTGGCCTAGTAATACAGTCGCAAATGAATGAAAAATAACGATTTTATAATTGATTCATTAGTATACCTATATGTGTACGTCCACATCATAAGGGCCCATTCCGTCGATCACAGTTTTCGAGATATAGCCATTTTTATGAAGTTAGGTCAAAAAATGCGATTTTCGGTTTTTTGGATTTTTGGGTGTAGGTAACACTGATCTATCATCTCAACCCGGCAGAACGCCTCGGTCGCATTTTTTCTTCGCAGTGTAGCAACTTGAATAAAACTTTAAAAAGGGCCCATTCTGTCGATGTTAAATTTTTCGTATAATTTTCCGGTTTTTGGACATTGGGTTACTGGAAATACTGTTTTTTCACTCCCCACTTCGAAAAATAGTTTCATTTCTACTCCTTTTTGAAAAAAAAATCACTGAATTAGTCTGGAGAAAAAAAAATTAAAATTACTTTTTGATAATCTTCCATATTTTTCGTTTCGTTTTTCATTTAATTACAAGAATTTTTAGAAGATGAAGAATTTTAAGGGAGGAGGGGGATTTTAAAAATTTCAAAATTATGACCAAAAACCACTCAAATGATGGCATAACTTCAGTAGCCATCGAATTTACCTCATAATTATTTCAATTCTTAGAAATATGAAAAAGGGCCCATTCTGTCGTGTTTGAATGGTTGCCTACCTGGGCGATTCAGGAATTGCCTAATACAGTAAAAGGCTGAAGTCCATCAAAGTACATGCATCCATATCCATTTCACCCCTTCATAAGTTTTAGGGGTCGAGAAATTTCAATTTTTCACGTTTTTTACACTTCACTTTTTTCAAATGCGTTTTTCTCAAAACTCACTTTTTTCAAATTTCTGTAACTCTGGGAGTTTTTGAGCTAGGAGGCTCCTCTTTGTCTCATTTCACGTCAAATTTAATGTAGTTTTAGGATCTGGTCTTAACTCAATACCGACAGAATGGGACCTTATGGTGTGGACGTACACATATAGAAAACTTATTTTTTCAAAAATTAGCTGAGGTTAGGTGCTTTTCCCCAGAGACCCATCGCCATTCCAAAAAATTCCCTATCTCTGCACCTAATTTCCTAATTGAAAAATTTTTCAAACAAAAATTGTACGTTGAGAAACCTGAAATAATTTTGATTGTTACAAAAATTTCAATTAGATCCCTCCCTCCTTCTTCAATTTTTCATAATACGTATGAAAATCATCCTTGAACTTACTCACAGCTTGTACACTCCTCTCTCGATACAATTTTGGCTTGCAGCAGTGCAGCCAATTTGACTGTCATTTGACTACATGCAAATTTTTTGAAGCTCTGCATTTTCGATGGACCATCTTTTTCTTTGAAAGTCCTCTGTGTCCGTTCTTAAGGTATAAATATTGAAAATTTTTTGAAACAAAAGTTGTACTTACATTAAAATGCATGGAATAATTTTAGTCTTTACAAAAATTTCGATTGGACTCTCGTTCCTCTCAAATTTCACATAATATGTATGGAAATCACCTTGAACTTGATTTTTTTGTACAGCTTGCAGTCATCTCGATGCAAGAGGCGTATGAACAACTGTTAGTAAGATCAGCTTATACGCGTATTATAACATTTTTTTGGGGGTTTTAAGAAAGAGAAGAGTTTGAGGTTTTGGGTATCATTGTCAGAAAGCAAGGATTCGAGTGTTAGGATAACAAAAAGGGAAAAAACACTCGAAATCATCAAATTTTTTTTTGTTAAACAAAACGAAACGTACTTTTTGCAGTAATGACTACGACGACATTCAGACGTTGTAATTATGGTAATTTATCCAACTTCGCATATTTAAGATAAGCAATATTTTGTACTCCAAAGAAAAAACAGAAACTTTTGTTTAAAAAATATTGAAAGATATTTTCCGGAAAAATGAGGCAAAAAATTATCATTTTTTTTTCTTTGAAAAAATTGAAAACATTTCACGCTGAATGTTTCAAGAAAATACCAAAAAAAATGTTAGCTTAGTATATGCTTTTACTATGGCCAAAATGGAAAAAAAGATACCAAAATTCGATACCAAATTGGGTTAGGGTTACATCAAGTGAGGGGCTTTGAATCGAATTCGGAATTCTCCACTTTTGAAAATTTTACAGGAGAGTGAAAAAACTGTTGTGACATATGTGCAAAATGAGGGCACGCGATTTAATATTTAAGAAGAAGGGGTAGGAATGGGATTCAGTGCTGCCACCTATATATTGAAAAATTTCCGTACTTCACGAAAATGCTGGAGAATTCCACTTTTGACTCCAACTTCACACTTTTTTCGTAATTTTTGTTGTGTATAAGCTGACTTCAGCTTAACACTTTCATCTCTCCTGAACAGTAAAAAACATTTTATAGATTTTTTCTGATTGGACCATCGGATGCGCAATGTTCCCAACTACCGGAAGCGACAAAAATATCACTTTTGAAAAAAAGTGGAGAATTCCGGGTTAGATTCAAAGCCCCTCAAGTTTGAGCCATCCAGGAGCTCCCTCTGGACTTTGAAAGCCTTTGGTAAAAGAGGATAGAGGGATTATACAACGTACTGTGAGATAGAATATAAAAATTAATTTTAATTTTAACCAGAAACGTTATACTTACATTAGGTTAGGTTTGGATAAAAGACTTTTGGTTATTTTGTGAAACATTAAAAAACATTGAAATTTTTTTTAAATTTGCTGACTCGTAGACATTTTGAACACGAAATTTTTAAATTTTTTTGTCAGACATCATGTTTAAAAATTTCATGATTTTTATAAATTTTTTCAGGAATTCTGAAACATAATATTTTTGATTTTTTTGGCAGACATTAAACAATCTGGAAATTTAAAAAAAAATTTGATGACTTTTAGACATTTTGTCAGACATTCTGAAACTTATAAATTTTTTGATTTTTTTTTTTCATTATTTCAACTTTTCAATACTTTTTTCAATTTTCATATTTCTATGAAAATTTTATTATAACTTTTCAGTATTTTATTAGATATTTTTCATTTTTACATTTCTATAGAAATTAATTTTTATGACTTTTAGACATTTTGTCACAGAATAAAGCATTATGTTTCATGCTTTCAAACGGAATGTGGAAATATCATCCTGGAGTTGGGAGTGAAGGCAACCTGGTCAGGCGCTCGCACAATTTTCTTGCTTCAAGGTACTTGATTAGAAAATTTACCTATCATTTTAAAAAAAATGATCATGCAAAAGGGATTTTATCCATTTTCTCTATTTTGAAAAAATGGGAAATTTTTTCGTACTGACTCCAAAAAATTGGGTTAGTGAGTAGTTATTCCGAAAATTTAAATTTTATGAGACAGTCCCCCTCCCCCCCCTCCCTAAACCAATTGATAGTTTTTTTTTACAAAAATTTAAAAAATATTTCTTGCTTATTATGTACAATAACTAAGGTGTTTTTCATTTCAAAAAAATTCAGATTTTTTTTGATAAAGTAAGTTGTGCCAAAGCAAATACGGCACAACTTGCAAGTATACACCTGTGCCCCCTCTCCTTTGCATTGGTGCTTGATCATCCGGCGATTTTATACATATTATACCAAATTGGAGTGGAAGGGGGTGTTAAAACGAAATTTTTGTACAGACAAAAATTATTCCAAGGACTTTGATCTACAACTTTTGTTTGAAAATTTTTTCAACAAGGGCTTTAAAAAAACGTTCAGACTAAGAATCAATCATAAAATCACTTACGACCTTTCATTCGCATGGAATTTCCTAAATTGTTGAAATGGACGGTTCAGTGTTGCTATGATATAAAATTTTCACTTTCAGACACGTGCATAATAAATTTCTAATTTCTACTCTGTACCTGCATTTATCGTCGACCGGATGACGTTGCATTTGATTCTATTCATGTCCCCGTATTATGCGAATGATTTAATTTGAAGTTGTGAAATATATTTTTTTAAACGATGAAGATGTAAGTGTAAAGAGTTCACATGCATTTATTATAAAGACTGCTACCAAAGTGCAAGTATTTTCTCGCTCTTTTGGAAGTGTTTTTTTCTCCTAACTAACCAGATATTAATAATCGGTATTTTGTTTTTACAAATTGTACATTTTAACCAGCGAGTGATTAAGCACCTAGGTCATAATTTTCTGGTATTTAATTTTAAATGCGAAATTACGCGGATAGCAGCTTGCGCGCAACGTGTAATTAAATGTGAACGCGCCTCTATTGTGCGACTTCTTTTAACAGCATTTTTCAAAAAGGATATATTAAAATTAATTCCCTTAATGAATTTACCACTAATTATTATGTAACCTGTGGTTATACCCATCGAAAGGGTCCATATAAGAGACCGGTTCTCGATGAATTTTTTTTTTACACAAAGAAACACCACTAAAGCAGCGGTGGATATACGTCCACACGTATAAAAGTAGATGTACTTACTACTTAGAACTGAGCTACCGTGTGAGAGTATAAAAAGATGGAAACGTACCAGTATATTTTTTCGCCAATAATTTGGTCTATTCAAAAGTATATAGTGCTGATTTGTCACGATAAAAGTATCAGCATCCGAATCCGAGTGAATGGCGCGAGAAAAGTACCTTACTACGAAATGTCGCCGCTGTCGTCTCTTTCAAGGAGAGCGCGAATTGCGTGGCGGAAATTGGCGCAGGAAATGAAAAAAATACGATGCCATTTATTTTTTCTAATATTATGTATTTTAATTATAACTCCAATTCGAGTTTAAAGTGAGTTTTGTTTGTTTTTATTTTTTAGGGTGAACAGTTCGAAATTTTTTTTATAGAAAAAGTTGAAATAAAACTCGACTCGTGAAACGAAATTTTAAATTAAATTTGTGTAAAATTCGTTGCATTAAAAGAGCGAAAAACTGATACTTGTAATTTAAATGAAAAATTGTGTCACAGCTGTAGAACGAATTTTAAAAGAATTTTTTGGCTGGGTAGTTTATTAAAGATTTTGTTTTTTTAGAGGAATTTTTTTCTCCCAAACAATTCTTTTATTGAGTATTTTTTTGATTGGTAAGGAATTTCTTCGTAATTTTTTTTTTAATTTTCCAACGTGGTTTTCTAAAAATTTGTTCCCTTTATTACTTTTTTGAAGAATGAATTGAAATTTTTTTCAAAAAAATGAATATCTGCTGATTAAAATGAATTTTTTTATGTAAAGAAATGATCAGTATTTTGAGCAAAATCTCTCATGCCCTAAAATCTTATTTTACCGTCATAAATCGAAAACTTGGAAAAAATGAAATACGACCGAGGTCCATTTGACCACCTTATCAGAGTATAGCCTTTGCCTTTATATCCATAAGGATTTATTTTTAGTAAAAAGTTTTCCCAACAGAATTATTCTCAAGAAAATTTCTTCACTGTAGAATATTTTAAGATGATTTATTCCTCTAGAACAAGAATTGGATTTTTAAAAAATAATATTCTCTTATAAAAAATGTCAGAATAAAATCTCCAAAAAATTATTTTAAGAGAAAAACCATCCTGAAATTTTTTTGGTAAAAATTTGTAGTAAGAAATTTCCTCTGAAAAAAGGTCAAAAATAAGTTACCTACCTCGAAAAAAATGTTCTGAAGAAAGAAAAAAAAAACTTTGAGAAAGTTTCTCTCAAAAAATTACAAATATATTCCTATACCGACTTACTGATGATATTGGAAAAATTCCCAAAGTACCTATGTTGTATACAAATTAATGAACGAAACTCGAAAAATGAATTTCCTTTATAGGTATACTTTCTTGGCGGGCGACGAATAAAATGTTGATTTCCGATTTATGTATGAAGTTCGTCGATTTCCTGCGTTATATTGTTTGCGTGGGAATTTATAAAATTAATAGTAAACAAGACGGAAGTAATACTGGATTTGAAAAATTATAATCTTTTTCTTCTTCGTCTACATTTACGCGAGGAATACATTATTGAATACATTAAAAACATTATAAGTGTTGATACGATGAAAGAGATGCACAAATATACGTGAAAATATCAACTCCAAACTGGTTTCGAAAAAAGTAAAAAAGATTACTATAATAAGCTAATAAGACTGATGCGATATAAACAAGTACAAGTTCAAACACCAATACACAAGCTCAATTACTAGACTGCGATACGTATAGAAGCGTACAAGCAGGTATATAGGCATCGTAAGATGTAAGTTAAATATATGAACCAGTAACCAGTCTTAATCAAAATTATTAAAATTAATTAACGCAATGCAAAATAGTATATTCACGTTTTGTTGGGCATACTCGTCGACAAATGTATGTTCGCGGATGTGGAATTACACTTTTGTTTGGTTATTCGCGGTAAATTAATAATTTTATGATTGTAGTCCGGTTAAATGAGGAAATGGAATTGCATTTTGGATTACATGAAATTTTTTGATTTTAAAATGTTCTTTTCAATGTCTTGCTTAACCATCAAATAGTCCTCAAACCTCGTATGAAAAAAAAACTATTTCTAGTTTTTACTCTCAAATAAATTAGGAATTTTCTTCTTTAAAAAAAAATGAAAAATTTCTCTCCAATACTTAATTGAAAAGTTTTTTATTTAAAAAATTGGATTTTTTTGTTCAAAAGATTTTTTATTCAAAAAAAAAATGAAAAGCCGTTTTATTCCAAAAAAAATCGAAAAAAAAAATTCTTAAAAATAAAAAATACATATAAAATATATATATATTTTTTTTAATGAAAAATATGTTTACTCCCAAAAAATGAGAAATTCTATCCTACAAAAAAAAAATCGAAACATTTTTTTGAAAAAAGATTTTAAAATATTTGTATTCAAGAAACTTGAGAATTTTTTTCTCCAAAAAAAATTTAAAAAAATAGTTTTAATCACGTAAAATTAAATAATTTTCCCTTCCAAGAAAATTGAAATTTTCTGTAGGTATTCAAAAAAAAAAAAAAAAAAAAAAGAATTAAATCAAAAATTGAGAAGTAATAATTATTGCTGCCCAATGCGAAACAAGAGCAAAAATTTTCAAATAAATTTTCATTTTTAATTTAAAAATTGTCACACTATCCTGTTCTTATCGTCAATCTTTTTAAAAATTGTAGTTTGAAAATAATTTTTTTTATCAAATTCAGCCTGAGAAGGATTTTACATTGGATCTTAGGGTAGATTTTTTCATTAATTAAATGCAATTTCTAATTTTTTGAAAATTTCTGAAAATAATTTTTTTTTACAAATTTAGCCAGAGGAGGGTTTTGCATTGGATCTTAGGGTAGCTTTTTTCATTGATTAAATGCAATTTTGCAAAAATTCAATTTTTTAAAACAATTTGTCACTTGTTTCAATTTTTTTTTTTTTTTTGTGGGTTTGGGCCAAAATTTTGGGAAGCCGTGCCCTTCAGGGGTTTTAGAATTCCATCACGAAAATGATTACACGAATGCAGTATAATGATGGTGGTTTTCTTACTTGTGAGATTAGAAAGACTCGTAAAAAAATTTTGAGCAAAATGGGAAGACCCAAGATCAAAATGTGACAGTATTGAGATTTGACACGGAATACCCACCTGTATATTTTGACGTTTGTTTTTACGCCACCCGTTCACTTTTACAAAAAAATTTAAATAACCTTTTTTGTTGAAAGTTTGATCTACTTTAATTCCAGTTATGACTATTTTTCTGCTAAAACGCATATTTGAAAAGATAGGCGAAAAACAACGAAAAGGGAAATTGTGGCTTCACATCGACTCAACTTACGAAGGGATGAGGTTCGGGGACTTTTTGATGGTTTATATCAGGACATCGAAAAGAACTTTTCATAATGAAAAAATTGCATGTAACTCACAATGCAGTTTGCTCAATTTTTTTGATCCAATTTTACTGGGCTGTTGAGAAAATATACACGGTGGAGCGTGAAAAAAATGCTTTAAAAAAATGAGCACGTTTTGCAGTATTGAAAAAGTAGCGTGATAAATAACACCGTGTATGGAATGTTGGATTTTCGTTTCCATTTCCAAAATCGTTGTCTACTGATTGCAAAAAATATTTATATGCACTAAAATGTACAGAGAAGTTGTCGAAATAAATGTTGCGTAAAAAATATATATATTCAGAAAATGTAAGTTAACCTAACCGTCGTTGATTTTTTTTCTCGCGACAACTACATGGCGATTTTTTTCCCTCCGCTTTGTACTTCTTAATGAAATTTTTTTCGCCTAGAAAGAAACTTTTTCGGAATAATTTTCATGTAAAATATTTAGAACATGTTTTTGAACTCTTGTCAGATTTTCAAAACATTATTCTCCTCAAGATACATTTTCTTTTTAAAATTATACGTACGCTGTATAGAAGTGGAAGTTTTGATTATGGATTTTTTTCTCCACTAAATTTACATGGTTATTCTCTCGGAAACTTTTGAAGCCATTAAATTGGAAATTTTGCAGTAACTTATGATCGGAATCGTCGAGTGATTTTGTAATTAAAAACACGTGTACGTGAAACGTGCCCGAATGTCCATCCTTTGTGTTCAAAACGACTGACTTTTTCTCTCTTAATTGATACCTTTCGATTTTATCCTTCACTCTTATTTTTATTAGGGTTGAATTAATTGCGTTCGATTAATTGGTAAATGCGGATCGGACGCGGGCTATTTTTAGTGGTGTAATTATAACGCCGGAGACATTTAATTTATTATTAGCGTAGCTCGGAATCGCTTCATTTTACGATTCATACAGGTTTATTGGTTTAGCAGACGCGGGCCCAGCTCGAAGCGGCGCTTTTCGTGACATTGAATTTTATTCTTGCCGGTTTAGTGTATTTCAAAGCTGCCTGTATCGATGTGATTTCCAGTTATGTAATTCTTTTTTTTCATCAATTCAATCCGTTTGCTTGGTGAAGTACGTACGTGCTCTTCGTATAAATATTGTATACGTTCGATGTACTTATGATTCTCAGCTCCTTGCTGAGATTGTACAATTATAAAATGAATTAATGGGTTCATCTTTTTTTTCTTCTTCTTTTTTTTTGGTCAATTACTTCGTTTAAGTAGAGTTTGTTTTGTCATTAGTGGTATATTTTATGTGTAAGGTATCAGGGCACCAGTATTTGGATTTGAAGCAGGTGTTTGAAATGTAATGGCAAAGTTGGTCTTTTTTCATATTTACGTGGCACACGTACGTATACGTACTACGTAGGTAGCTAGGCACCTTATTACTATCTTGCCTGAGCTATAAAAATTAATAATTTTCAGGAACTAACTTCGAATATTGGAAAGATTTTCCCGCTCGAGATTACGACTTTTTTTTATTAGACGTCTGGTGAGTGCGTATGTATGTAGAGTAGACATATTGCTTAAATTTTATTATTCATTTGGTTTAAATGTGGCTGCCTATATACGAGCTGGTATGCTCTTTGTTTCACTCGGTACGTGTAAGTTTAATCGGAAAAATTGTGCACTTGTGCGGATAATATTGTCCCATCTGTTGACGTTGAGAAGCAATTATTAAAAGGGGAGAGCGAATTTCTCACATGTTGCTTTTTGCGGTCAACAACCAAAATGAAGTCGCGTTAATAATGAATAGAAGGTTTGAGCCATATTACAGACCGTGGCATGTTATGTGGTCGTTCTTTTTTGTACAACTACGTATGGTACACGACTACAACACTTTTATTACTGAATCAGCTCTCGTGCGGTGAAGTGATATGACGCGTGCGCGAGTGCCTAAGTCGAATATAATTGCTGTATTATTTGAATTATCACTCGTTTATGGAATCATCTTGGTAAACTTTTGATGACTTATCTAAATACTTACGTGCGAATGAATGATTGTAATATTGCAAATTTTTATCTCTGTGCTTGTTGATAGACGATTCCTTGTAATGATTGTTCGATTTGTATTGGAAGTTTGAAGTACGGATAAGTTTGATCAAATTTGATCAAATTTTGATGACGCGACGTGACGAGTGCAATTGCGTCATCAGCGAAATTCATATACGAATAAACAAACAGTTCTGTTTTTAATTTTCCATTACATTTTTTATATTTGCAAGTTTTAAATGATTTTTCCAAAAATTAATTTTAAATATAATATGTACTTAGGTAATTTTTTCAAAATTGATCAAAATTTTCCAGAATTTAAAATTTTTTCAACAAAATTTTGCTTGAAAATAGTTTTTTGAAAATTTTGAGTCAAACTTATTTCCTGAACGACTTCTTTGAAGAAAATTTTTTGATTTTTTTTTTTTTGCCAGAATTGAAAAAAATGTGATCCAATTTTTTTCACCTTTTTTTGATGGGGAGGGGTAGAAACTTTCTCAAAAAAAAAAAAGGTTTTCTAACAAAATTTTACTCGAAAATATTTTTTAAAGAAAAAATTTGCACAGGCCGAACAAGGTTTTTTAAATTATTCAATGACTGTTTTGAACAGTTTTTTCAATTTTTTCTTTAATTTATTTTCTTCTTGGAACAAAAATTCTGCTTATTGGAAAAATTCTGTAATATAATATTTTGTTAGCAAAAAATATTGTCCTCCAAAATTTTGCTATGTTTTGAAAATTAATTTAAAAAATTGAGCAGAAAGATTCATGACTTTTTTAAAGGACAGTCTTTTTCAAAAAATTAATTAGGTACACTATTTTTTAGAAGTTTTTAGGTAAATTTTTTAATTTATTTTGTTCTTATGTTTGAAATGCGAATTTCACTGGAAATACATTTTGAAAATATTTTCTGGCGAAAAATTTGTATAGGAAAAAAGCTTATTCTCCAAAATTTTGCTTGAAAACATTTCTTTTAAAAATTTAAAAAAATCAGCAAACCGTAATCTCTTGAAGAAAATTTTTTCTAATTTTTTTCAATTTTTTTCCCCGCATTTTTCTTGTTTTTTTAATGTTTAGAATAAAAGTTTTGCTACAGGAATTCTCGTTAAAAACACTTTTCTTGTTTTCTTCTTTTACAATTTTGTTACCTTTTTTTGCATAGAATAAAAATTCTCGAAGAAAAATTTATACAAAAAAATAATGTTATAAAAAATAATCATCTGAAAAATTTTCACCCAAAAATTTTATTTCGAGATTTTTTCAAAAAAAAAAAAAAACCGTTTTTTCTTATTTTTTTTTAGGCTTTTTAGAAGTAAAAATTCTCCAAAATATTTAAAGGCAAAATATTTCGAACACACTCAACAAGGTTTATTTAGAGAGGATTTTTTCCAAAAAATATGTATAGGTAATTCAAATTCTTTTCAAGTTTTTATTATCTACCTATACTTTTTATTAATTTAATTTAAAAAAGAGTTGAATACCCACAGTCTAGACTTTTTTTTCTACACAACTTTTTTAGAGAGAATTTTTTCCAAAAAAATATTTTGAGGTGATTTTCAAGTTTTTTTCCTCTCGATTTTTTGCTTGGAATAACAATTCTTGGTATTAGAAAAAATTATCTTGCATTTTTTTTTCTTAAAAAAATAATCTATCCTAAGAAACACTTCTTTTGAAAAAAAATCACCTACAGCGATTATTTAGTTCTTTTTGTTCTAGAAAGAGGAAATCTCTTTAAAATAGGTATTACCTATTTTCTGGCAAAAAATTTTGAGCTGAAATTTTTTTTGAATGAACTTTTTAAAAAAAAAATCCATATATTTTTTTTTGGAAAATTTTATTTTTTTGCGAATATTTTTTGAAGTAGTTGTTGTTGTTGTTGTTTAAATAATTGAAATGAAAATTTTACCATTAGAAATAAATTCCCACTTCTTAATAAAGAGATACCTACCTACCTATATTTTTTTGTTTAAAAGAGAGATTGAATCTTTCCATCTAAACATTTTTCCCACACAATTTTTTTAGAAAGAATTTTTTTCAAAAAATTGTTTATATATATATAGGTATAGGTATTTTACAAAAAACAGTCATTAGAATTTTTTTTTAATTTCTTTTTTTTCAATACTCAATATTTCTTGTGCTCGGATTAACAATACTGCAAGGGAAAAATCATTCAAAAATATTTTCTTGGGAAATAATCTTTTTAAAAAATGCATCCAAAAACAATTTTTTCGAAAAAAAATCACATGGAAATTTTATTTAAAAATCTTATTCGGAGAAAAGAAAATGCTAAAATTACACCACTTGACCAGTCCTATTCTGGGAGAATTACGCTGACGTAACTGTAGGAAGCATCCGATATATTTTCTACATGACAACCTTTAGTGGAATAAATATACAGTGAGTACTGCAAGAACTAATACCTACACTTTTCGTGGATGAATTATAAATTTGACAAAGGGAAAAAATTCGAGCGTAAGAGAAGAGAAGCCCTTGGAGATTTAGTTGCAAATAAGTCGGTCGATATTATGAAATAAAATATTTACTCTAGTTTAGGACGATAATTGAAATTTCTTAAATTAACGTAGGTATAATCCAACAAATGAAAGCGTAGAAATAAATGGAAAAAAATTTGCAAAAAGAAGAAGAAGAAGAAGAAGAAGGTCAGATCTCACAGATCAAGTTCGAAACCTAAATAATATAATAGCTCCTTAATTAAGGAAAGAGGGGACCGTAATGAAGTAATTAAATATTTAAAAATGATAATTTGTCGAATCGAACTGATTTTATTATTTTACTGGAAATTTGAACTGTACGACCGACCGAAGCAAAAAAAGTCTTTCGGCTATAAAATCATTCTATTCGATTGAAAGATAAAAGCATGAAAACTGTACAAAGCAACCTGCATTTTGAATCATTCGACCGGTGTGACGCGTTTTTTGTTGTCGTCATAATCACTTGTAATTATTAGGTACTAACCTGAAACAGTTTAATACTTACGTTAGTTGAAAACATTTTCGGTTAGAAAGTGGCGCATTTTTTACTGATAAATTATCGTTTAACAGGGAGCCAGAGGGATGAATTGTTTTTGCGGTTAAATTCATTAAAATTTATGGCAATATTATCTCCCATTTGCAGTCAAATTTATGCAAATCGTTTTTTGGCAAAAAAAAAATGTTCTTTACCATAAACCATATGTATCGTTGTTAACGACCTTATAATGTTTTTTTTTTTTTTTTTTTTTAAATTACCACATTTTTTCTCATTCTCAAAAATTGAACTTTCGAATACCTACCGAATCATTTATCGTTACCTATGTACTGGAAAAATAACGACGGCTTTGTGAATAGAGAGTAATACAAGTTTATAAAATTACTAGCCCTGGGGGAGCTCGTGTTACCACGCGTACCCTTACGATTCGCATCCATCGATCTGCCCCTGCCCTCCTATCTGAAGTAATTCAATGCCCGGGTTATGGTCCGTTTCATCGGTTTCACACGCGTATGAAAAATTTCGAGCCCCAAAAAAATTGCATATTCGATGCGAGCGAGAATTTATTGTGAATAAAATATGGAATTGAAAAACTGCGTCTCTTTTTCGAGTTTTATTAATTTTTGAAATTTTAATCCGACTCGTTGAAGGATCCTCTTGGAATTTTTTCGCTTTTCGCTGTAACGTAGTCGTAAGAGAAGAACTCTTAAGGTACGTACCTACGTGGGTATTTCGCTGACGCAACGTGGCAGCATATCTTTTGCAAAGGTACATAACCATCGGATGTAACGTTGTAACATGAAACGATACATTGAAATTTTTATATCCAACGAGTACAAATTTGAGATAGTCTAAATATTTCAAGCAGTTGTTTTTGTTTCGTGCGCTTTGTTGAATTTTCTTTACTTTGTGAAACGCATAAAGATGAAAACAATGCTTCATTTCGATTGTGTAGTGTAACCTACGCAATACGTTTCTTTTTTGTTGAAAATTTCATTTCGAATTTACTTATTCAAGTTTTCAGCATTTATTTAATAAGCGAATTTTACAAGTGGAAAATTTTCTTCTTCGGTGATTTACTGAAAAAACTCGCAGAATTTCAGATTTAGATGTACGCCCACGATTTTTACCCTTTTTCCAATGGGTTTCAACGAATGCGAATTAAAATGGAATTTGAAATATTGGATGAGACATAACCTTGGATGCATTTTTCTTGAAAGAATGTAGGTACGTCGTACCTATAAAGGTTCGTTTACCTCTGAGTGATCTTATTGATTCGACATATTCTAGCATGAAAAAGTTATTTGCATCACTTTTAAAATACGAGTATCTGTCGTAAATTACTTTAAAGGTCCCGGAAGGCATTCGTGCTCTACCGTAACAAGGGATTAAGCTCTATTTCAGTCACTGTTTCCAAAGAATTTCCCCAGCATTTGGAATTCCCACCTGTATCGTATGCTCACCAACCATGTTCGCATTGTACAGTTGATTCGAGCATGTGCCGATGTCACGTGAAAATTGTACGGAATTTAGAGGCACTTTTTTATTCGTGGGCAATGAGTTGAAATTAGTAGCAGTCAAGATGCTACTTGAGAGACGAATTTCTTTTTCGCACGCTTTCAAAAAATTAGATTGAAAAAAGACTCCAAAGTTCACATTTTGGAGCTTAGGTGGAGATATCTCAAGTACCTAGCTAAAATTTGTACCTATAGTTGAAGATGATGTGAATCCTCATTGCTATGAGGGTAAATTTCAAGAAATTTCATCACTTTTAGTCTCTGTTAATTCCACAGTTTTCACAAAGAAGAATCTTGCCACAAAATTTAAAACTCCAAAAAGGCACATCAATGACCAACACCGACTCTTCAATTCTACCAGGGTTCGACAAAATCCAGGAAAGAGGGATTTAAAATCAAAATCCAAAATTGCACCCATTGTGATATTTGTATTTGAAATCCAAGATCCAAAATCCATTTCACGTCTGGATTTGAAATCCAAAATCTAAAATTCCATCCATTGGATTCTAAAATCCAAAATCCCCCCAAAAAATTTATTTTACTCTGACATCTGCTTCATGTTAATTTTTGAGTAGATATAAAATTGAAAATGAAAATCTTTCAATTTCTTTTCGAAAAAAAAACTGAATTCTTTTGCTGAAGGAATTCCAATTTTTATTTGGATAAAACGTTTTGTTTAATTACTTTTTTTTTGAGTCGGCGTAATAAAATTTATTTCTTCAAGTAAGTATTTCGAAAAAAAAGTTTTTCATTTTTGTAACGTACAAAATATTTTTCAAATTTTAAAAGAAAATTTTTTTGAAAAAAAAACTTTGAAATTTCCGAAAAAAAAAATTGGTTTGATCTCAGTTTTGAAAAAAAAAACCATCAATTTTTGTTTAAAATTTTTTTAATTTTCTCGAAATAAATAAATTTAAAAAAAAAACGATTTTTCTCGAGCCAAGCTGGAAGATTACTTACTCAATTTTTTTGAAAAGATTTCTACCAAATATTTGAAATTTTTGTTGTTGTTGTTGTTGTCTTAGAAAAAAACTCTTTATCCGCCTCTCAGTTTGTTTGAAAAATATCAATTTTTGGATTTACTTTTTTCTTCTAATTTTAAATTTTTTGGAGAAGAATATTTATCAATTTTTTGTGAATTTAATGATTTCTCTATTTTTTTGGAATAGGTAAGTAAATAATTATTTTTTGCATTAAGAATTTTTCTCACTTAATTTTTGGAGAAGAAAAAACTATTCCTTTGCAAAAAAAAATTATTTTTTCACAATAAAAATTGTCTTCATAATTTTTTTTCAATTTCATCAGAGAAAAAATATTTGTTTTTAATATGTACCTACTTAAAAAAAATTATGTTAATTTTTTGATGAGTTAATTTCTGATTTTTCTGGAACAATTCAAAATCAATTTTTTTGGAGCCTAACTAAAAAAATCTCATAGAGCAAGTCGCACTCATAACATCCAGTATTATAGGTACAACAACCAAACCAAGCAAAAATAAATTGGATTTTAATTCCTTTGGATGACTTGAAAAAATCCAAATAGCCTTAACGGGGGGTGGGGGGGGGGGGGGGTCGTCTAGAAAGCTGAAATTTGGATATGCCACAAATAATTCAAGTCCCCATCATTGGTGAGAATTAAAAAAAAATGTCATTTTGGATCTCCTTATCAGAAATTTCAAGTTGCGACCCAAAAAATTTTAAGCTACATTTCCTCTTTTTAGGAGACCTGACATAGCAAATTCAACTCTATTCGACTTATTGGACTCGAAGAGGTCCAAAAGTGGCGAGAATATTCCATTGGGATAGATATAATGTAGATATAAAAATTCTCCCTATAGATTATATTTCATTTTGAAAAAAATGAATACTTATCAATTTGAGATTATTCGAAATATTCGTCGTACCTTATTTCGCACGGTCGTTAATATACGCAACATTCTACCGTTCGAACGATACAGAAAAATTTGAAAAATCGCTAAATTATTTAGCGACGCGGACGTTTTGCAAAAATATACGTTAAAAATTGAAACGAAAGTGCCAAGCGAGCTTGAAAGAGAAACTTTACATCGTGTCTTGTAACTGTGTTCGAACAAACTTTTGGAATCAGCGACAAAAGGTGCAATTTGGTTGGAAATCTCCGAGATTTACGATTTATTGTTCTCGTTTTCCCTATTTTTTTCCACATCGAACACGTGTTATGTACCTTTCTTTTCGCCCCAACCGCGTCCACGTACCTACCTTAACCTATACGTAGGTAAATCTCCGGTAATATTTTGATACATAGAACAGGTCGTATGAATGATAATCAAAAAGAAAAGAGAATGCGTGTGGGTAATATTACACTAAAATAATATTTAACGCTTCGTTGCTTAGGTATATTTTTCTTATATTTTTGGCGAGAAAGTAAAAAAAAAAACATAATTTTTACATCTTTAGAAATCTATATTTAACGTAATAATAGTATTATGATTTATTTTGTATATTATTTTTCTTTTGTTATAATTTTATGCCCACAATAATGCTGCTTCGTTGCCAATTTTTGCTTATCAAGGTGTTTGCTTGATGGTGATGTTTTTCATTCGAAACGATAATAGTAATTCTAGAAGTAAATAAGAAGAATGTGGTACCTCTTCTTACAACTACATTCACTGACTTGAGGAAATACGTACCTGATACCTGTCCATTTGTATACCTACTCTTTTTCTCTCTTTCTTTTGACTCAAAAAAAGACACATATTACGACTGAAAACATAATTTCCAATCGAATGCTATTATCTATAATTGTGTGTACGTCCATAACAAAAGGGCCCATTCTGTCGGTATTGAGTTAAGACCAGATCCTAAAATTACATTAAATTTGACGTGAAATGAGACTAAGAGGAGCCTCCTAGCTCAAAAACTCCCAGAGTTACAGAAATTTGAATTTGAAATTTGAAAAAAGTGAAGTGTAAAAAACGTGAAAAATTGAAATTTATCGACCCCTAAAACTTATGAAGAGGTGAAATGGATATGGATGCATGTACTTTGATGGACTTCAGCCTTTTACTATATTAGACAATCCCTGAATCGCGCAGGTAGGCAACTATTCAAACACGACAGAATGGGCCCTTTTTCATATTTCTAAGAATTGAAATAATTATGAGGTAAATTCGATGGCTACTGAAGTTATGCCATCATTCGAGTGGTTTTTGGTCATAATTTTGAAATTTTAAAAATCCCACTCCTCCCTTAAAATTCTTCATCATCTAAAAATTCTTGTAATTAAATGAAAAACGAAACGAAAAATATGGAAGATTATCAAAAAGTAATTTTAATTTTTTTTTCTCCATACTAATTCAGTGATTTTTTTTTCAAAAAGGAGTAGAAATGAAACTATTTTTCGAAGTGGAGAGTGAAAAAACAGTGTTTCCAGTGACCCAATGTCCAAAAACCGGAAAATTATACGAAAAATTTAACATCGACAGAATGGGCCCTTTTTAAAGTTTTATTCAAGTTGCTACACTGCTGAGAAAAAACGCGACCGAGGCCTTCTGCCGGGTTGAGGTGATAGACCAGTGTTACCTACACCCAAAAATCCAAAAAACCGAAAATCGTATTTTTTGACCTAACTTCATAAAAACGGCTATATCTCGAAAACTGTGATCGACGGAATGGGCCCTTTTGTTATGGACGTACACATATTGGTAACACTGGCGAATAAAAATCATTACCCATTCCATACCAAAAAGCAGACGGTTTTGTTGTAGAAATGGCCAATTTGAGTATGAATAATTTCGTTATTTAATCTTTTGAAAAAATCCAAATGATGAAGGAAAGGAATATAGAAATTCCCTTCATTTTCCTATTGTAACACATCATCCAGCTTTTATTATGTGAAATGTACTATTTTATAAAACGCATTTAGGATATGGTAAAATTTCCTGTTATCGATGATTGAGCCCAATTATTTGGCAAATGTAGTAAGCTTATTGATGTGTGTTCAATAATACTGATATCAAAGAGACGTGAAAATTTTTTATCGAATAATAGATTTTATCAAAGAGTATGATACTACGGTGTACTTTTAAGGGTGTCGAATATCGTCGAGTTTCTACGTTCTGAAGGAGTTTCTATATTTTGCACGAAAATCATTTTTTTTTCTTCAATTTTATGAACAATTTTTTTTTTTTTTTTTTTCATTTAAAACGTACGTGTAAAATTAACTTGGACCCAAGCCTTGAAGTTTAACATGGGATTTACATAAAGAACGTTGAACCTTTTGTTTCTGAAAAACATCAGTTTAAAATTAATCCACATTATTATGACGATTTTACGTAAGCGTATTGAAAGTAGATGAATGAAATTTCCAACATTTCAAATTTTCAAGCAAAAATAAAAAATTCATATTGGAAAATGAATTTTTGACAGTAGTGGTTTGAAAAATACGAAATTTTTACAAATATTACCTAGGTACTTATTGGGTTTAATTTTTCTATATATGGAAAATTTGATTAATTTCCTTTTTTCAAACATTGTTATTTTAAAATTTTTTTAATGATAATGATAAATTGAATTTTTGAAAGTAGTCCGAGAAAAATAAGTTCCTTCTCAAAATTGATCTATTTTTCAAAATTTGTCGACTTTTATGTTCCTTTTTTTTCAAATTTTGATTGCCTGAAAAAAAATGAAGCTGAAAATTGAATTTTTCAGCAGGAGTTCGGAAAATACAGTATTTTTATGGGAAATGTTTTTTTTTTCTTCAAAATTTCTCGTAATTTCTTTCAGATTTTTTCCTATTGATATTGCTACGTTGAAAATTTCTAGTCCAAAATTGAATTTTTGGCAGTGGTGTGGTATTTATAAATACCTACAGAATTTTTCAAATCGATTTTTGATCTTTAAATATTTTCACTTTCGAGAATTGCCATTTTTCATATTTTTTTAGATTTTTGATAGTTTTGAAAATTTTCTCAAAGATACGAAATAATATAAAATAGCCAGAAATGGTTTTTTTTGGTGAAAATGATTGTGCATACAAAAACCATTGTTTTCCAATAATTTCTATTTTTCTTTTTTCATTTAAAAAAAAAGAAAGAAAGAAAAAAGAAAAGTAAAAAATAATATCGACGTGGACGTGTCAAAACCTCGTATCTTCAAAAATCAAAATTTTAAGGAGAGACAAAACACATCGCCAAAAATACACACCACTTACGTAGTTTTTAAAAGTAAATAGGCCAACTGGAACGTTAGAGTTCGACTACGACATACGAGGTGATCAACATTAGATTTCCATATTTTTTTCCTATAAGAAACCCCAAAAATGTTATTTTGCTAAAAAAGTGGAATTATGACATACGAGGTTTTGACACGTCCACGTCGATATGTTCTTGTGTCCCATAAAAACATAAGTAAGAAGTAGAAATCACCAAAAAATGGTACGAGTATGTGTGACCATTTTGTTCAAAATGTTGAAAATTTTCAATTTTTATTTTTTCGTTTTATTTTCTCAAAATTGGAAGCCCTCAGGCACAATTCAACAAAATGATTTTATTCTTATTTTTGGAAAACGTTTATTTTTTGAAGATTTTTTTTTTCAACGTGGTAGTTAGTTGTAAAGTTCACAGCCCAGCCTGGATTTGGCAGCTTCAAAAAATTGATGATAGTATGAATTTTTTTGCATGAAACAAAAATAAAATAAAATGACCCCCACCCCTAATTCAACATCGAGTCAAATTTAATAAGTAGTTGACTTTTTCATACTGAAAAATTGTCTAAAAATTAAGCATTCTCATTAAAAGCATTTACGTAATTGTTTTGGAAAACAGTTTTCTCTGTTTCTTAAAAATTTTTCTACTTAATTTTCAAGTTAATTTTTAATCTGAAACGAGTTATTTTCACCAAAAAATATATTGAAATAATTTATGATTTTTTTCATTTAAAGTTTTTTCCAATTTTAATTTTTTAAATTTTTTCAATATTTTTGGTTTTGGATTTTTACAATTTTAAATTTTTTTTGTCTTAAATTCTTCAAGTTTCATCCCGTTTTTAATTTCTAAAAAATTTTCCAGTTTCATAGTCCTTTTTCCATATTATTTTTTCAATTCATTGTTCCTATTTTTTGACGCATTTTCAAATTTTTTCTTAATTTTTTCTAAAAAAATTCTCAAACTCGTATGCAAATTTTTCCAAATTTGAATTTCAAAACGTTTGCCAGTAATGCTCTTTCACTTCATCTCAATTATCGAAATTCAATAATGAATTGAAAAACTGCCGATACTTTGTATCAATTCGTGCAAAACTGAAGAAACTATTCTCTGTTACGATCTGAATTCTCGATAAGATTCTTCTTGCAGGAAGTCCCACGACACGGCGCTTTAGCTTCAGTCGAGCTGATACTGACATTTGGATATTTCTCTTTGTTTACGCTCCCGAGCAGCACACTCGACAAATTATCGAAATAAAAAATCGACAGAATATCGAATTCGATAAAGTGTCGCGTTAGTTCCGCATAAATCGTGAAATTATCTTTCGATATATAGATAGATTATCGACGAATTATAGTTAGCAAAAATTTCGAGATTATAGATCGATAATATATCTATAATATCGAAAGATAATTTCACGATTTAGGCGGAACTTTTGCAACACTTTATCGAATTCGATATTCTGTCGATTTTTTATCGATTTTTTATTCCGATTTTTCGTCTTTTACTAGCTTTTTTCTATAATTAAAACTCATTAATTAGCATAATTAATACATTAAACTATGCATAAACACATTATTCATGTTACGGTAAGAGGATCATTTCAGAAAAAGTCAAAAAAAATTATAAAAAATCTGCCACCCGTGGGGCTTGAACCTTCTACCTCCTGCATGGTAATCCTCTTCCTTAACCACTATGCCATACCTTATCGTTGAGGAATTAGCAATAAAACGCTTATAATAGACAGTTTAGTACTTCCAGACGTGTTGGACTTAGAAAAATTTTCACCAATTTGGAAATAATTTCAAATATCGTCACAAAATCGTTGAAAAATCGTTCGACAAATTTCAGATTATTTGTCGATAATGTAGTTTCAAATATCGCCACAAAATCGTTGAAAAATCGAATTCGAGGAATTTCATATCACGTGTCGATAATATAGTTTCAAATATCGTCATAAAATCGTTGAAAAATCGAATTCGAGAAATTTCAGATTACGTGTCGATAATAAAGTTTTAAATATCTTCACAAAATCGTTAAAAAATCGAATTCGAGAAATTTCAGATTATTTGTCGATAATATAGTTTCAAATATCGTCACAAAATCGTTAAAAAATCGAAATCGAGAAATTTCATATTACGTGTCGATAATATAGTTTCAAATATCTTTACAAAATCGGTAAAAAATCGGATTCGATAAATTTAATATAATTTGTCGATAATATAGTTTCAAATGTCGTCAAAAAATCGGTAAAATATCGAAGCCGAGAAATTTCATATAATCTGTCGATAATATAGTTTTAAATATCTTTACAAAATCGTTAAAAAATCGAATTCGATAAATTTAATATTCTTTGTCGATAATGTAGTTTCAAATAACTGCACAAAATCGGTGGAAAATCGGAATCGATAAATTTAATATTCTTTGTCGATAGTATCGTTGACGAATATCGTCATAAAATCTTAATAATATCGAATTCGATAGTGTTTAGATTTTTTGCCTATGAAGTTGTACCGATAAATCTTTATAATATCGTGAGAACATCTATAGATTTTCAAACGATTTTTTATCGATACGTTACATCTTCCGATATTATCGATCGAGTGTGCCGCTCGGGCTTCAACTTTTTTCAACATTTTATACTTGGTAGGCCATCGATGCGATGTGCGCTAATTACAAATACGAAATAGGGAATTTTTAGTAAAATGAAAATGCGTGTTCTACTTTTTTGCCTTTGCCAACATTTCCCGTATACTACAAACTTATACCCAGCAGATAAAAATCTTCTATCTTAAACGAATCACGTCCGGCTAACTTAACTTTTAATTACTTTTTTTTTTGAACATCGCATCTCACCGAGACATTTCAACGATAAGCTGCGAACTTTTTCTTTTGTCTTAATACTATTTCGTAATGAACTGTTTTCGAACATTTGCCGCGATTTGCATATTGTTCATGAGTTAATTAAAATGTCTAATGGAATTTTAATTTAAATACGTATACTCGTCGCGTGAAATGTAGTTTATACACGACGAAAATATAATAGACATTTAACAGATCCGAAATTACGTAACAATGCTCCTAATTTATATTCTTATCTCTCAGATAAATTCTCCAATTACTTATCAATTAACGCCTCTTTGAATACTAAATGCAGCCAGAGGTGAACTCGCGAGATAACATTTTATCAACATATTTTTCATCTGCCAGCGTGATATTCTCGCCTCGCACTAATTCAAATCCTTTCATCGGGTCGCTTCTTTCCATCATCTGTTTATTTTTTTTCGCTCGAGTTATGCAAAACTTTTCCCTGTCAAATGTAGATATAGGTACTGGTACTCGGGATTCGGATGCTGCGAGGAAAAAGAACCGCACGTACGTGGAGAGAACATGTGTCTTTTTTGTCGTCAACGCTATCGTTAGCCTTAAAAACGGCGTTAATAGAATTTACAACCAAATAGCCCGCACAGATGATCACATTTAATCTGGAAAAATACACTTTGATGGATACGATAAAATATGGCACCTGTTTGGAAATTATTTTTTTTCCTTCACGTAAGGACATCGTGCCACTATCGTCGCGTCGTCGATTTTTCATTGCAAATTGATACCTATCTATTCGAGAACAGCAGCTGTGAAAGCAAATGCGGGACACCTTGTTTGAAAAATATTTTACATCGAAAGTTTGAATAATCGACATGCTAATTTTGTTATAATGTTTTGAAATTAAAATCTCGGTTAAATAATATACCAAAAATCTACATTGTATATAGGTATATCTTTTCGATCGAATTACAGATATTATATTTGCTATTGAACGTTATGAGTTGATTTATCTAATGTAATGTAAAAAAAGATTTTTGCAGAATTTTGCTGAACAAAAATTGATATTATCGAAATCTAATCGGTTTCATTTAAACTGAAAGCGAATCTTTGCCAATAAATTAATTAAGATAATAAATGGGGCGTTAATGATGAATAGGATTTCGGATAAAATACTCCCAGCGAAGATTGTAAACAAGATATGATTAGCAGTGTATCTTTTATGCTCGATACAATCGAATTATTATTTTTTAAACATTTTTTTTAGAAGTGTAATTTTACCAAATTAACAAGAAAACTTCCAGCATTTGATATTTTATCAATAAAGTTTTTCGTAATAAAATGGAGCGTATATTAAAAATATAACTGTAAAAACTCAACACAGTATAGTGCGGAAAATTTAAAAATTGTGAATTTGAGAAGGATAAAATTGAAATTTTTTGTGAAAATTACGAGAAAAAAAAGAAGTCGAAACTGAAGGAAATGGAAAAAAATCGAGAATTGGAGAAATTTACAAAAAAAATGAATAAAAAAACATGAAAAGTTTAGGAACAACTCAAAATTCAAAAAGGTGGCAAAAAAGGGCACGAATTTTAAAAAATAACTGGGGAAAAAATAAATGATTTCTAATTACAATTTCACAATTTAAAATATAGATTTTAGCTAAAAAAAAAAAAAAAAAAAAAGGGTTTAGAATCATTTTTGTAGTGAACTTTGCCACTATTTCGTATCTTGGTCACTTTTTGTCACTATTTCACTCAAAGGTCAATAAAACTTACTTTTTTCTTTATAAAAAATCGATTATTTTCTCTATTTTCTACCTGCTGAGACAAAAAAAATGAAAAAATAAAAGAAGGTATAATATATCTACTGGAAGTTTCAATTCGTTCAAAATATTTCATTCGTCATTAAGTACGAAACGAAATAGACGTAAAAACAATTTCCTATTGCACAAAATAAAAAATCGTCAAAAAATGTTCTTCAAAAAAATGTTTCTGAAAAAAAAAATCAAAAATCCAATCAAAATTTAATAAACAACTCTCGCAAAAACTATACTTCAGAAATTTATTTGAAAAGTTTCACTTATTTCAAAAAGTTTCTTGGAAAAAATTAAATCTTATTAAGGTACTATTTTTTTTCAGTTTATAAAAAATCGTCTGAAAAAAATTCAAAGGAAATACCTATTACAAAATTTTACTGAAAAAAAAATCAAAACAATTTTTAATAATTCCGCTATATAAAATCCTCAATTTTTTAATTCTTCAAAATTTTTCTGGAAAAAAAAAATCAAAAATCCTATCATAAAGTTTTTTTTAACTTTCATAAAAAGTCTTTAGGAAACTTTTTTTAGAAGGAAACACTTTTTTCAAAATTTTCTTTTAAAAATATTTAAAATCCTATCAATTTTTTAAATTTTCAAAAAACTGTCTGGAAAAATATTTTTTTAAGAATTTTTTTTCAATTAATTTTTTATAGGATATTGTTAGATTAATACATCCACGGGGAAAGGGGTTTGACGTGAAGTTGAAGAGATTGTTCCTTTTGATTAAGGTGATAAATGTTTTAATTTCAGAAGGGTCATCAAGAATTATTGGAGGTGTGTTTCATATTTTGTAGAAACAGTCATTTCGGGAAAATTCAAAATCCTATCAAAATATTTTGAATAATTTCACAAATTAATCCAATCAAAATTTTTTTCGCACAAAAAATCATCTATTTTACGGAAGGAAATTTTTCGAAAATTTTCTGAAAATGAAACCTCTAAAATGCAATCAAAATTTTCTTTAAAAAATATCTTATAATTTTTTTTTAATTCGCAAAAATTCGTATTGAAAAAAATCAAATGAGAAATTTCAAAATATTCTTAATAATTTCAGAAAAAATCATCTAAATTTTTCTTGGAAGGAATATTTTTAAAACTCGAAAAAAATTCGGAAATCTTATTAGGTACCTAAAATACATTTTTTAAATTTTTCAAGAAATCGTCTACAATTTTTCAATTTTTCATTAATGTGCTGAGTTTAATAATGTACCTAGTTATAAACACCCTAAAAAAAATTGAAAGGAGATATTTCAGAAAAAATTGCGTTATTATACAGACACTTACATTTTTTCCTTTCAAAAAAAAAGTGGAAAAAATGTTTAGAATATTTAAATTTTTTTTTATAGAATTTCTATTTCATTGCTTTCACAAACATTTTGAAATATTTGCCCTAAAAAAAAGTAGAAATAAACTTCAATTGGAATGGAAGTGTACGAACATTGCAATTTTGGTTTGTAAGCTTCGTTTTGTGGTCTATTTGGGTGATGGTTTCCCAACAAAAGATCAATATAAAGTCACTAAAATAAATGGTATACTTGGATACTAAATTGAATTCTCAAATGCAAAATAGAAAAAAAAATGAAAGAAATCCAAGATTAAAAATCTGAAAAGTTGGCATTTTTTGCACATTGAAAAAAATAACGAAAAAATAATTCGAAACTGAGAAAAATTGAAAATATTGTAAGCATTTTCGAGTAAGTTTAAAAAATTGTCAAAAAATAGACATAAAAAAAGAATCAAAAACGCAACAAAAATTCAAAATTCTAGATTAAACAAAATGGAAATAATCAGAACTAAAATAAATAAGTAAGAAAATTGGATAAAATCCAAAATTAAATTTTAAAAAAACTGCAGAGTAATTTTACGAATTTTCAAGTGCTAAACGAAAAATAAGCGCTTTAAGCAACAAAATCTGCCAAAATTGCACACTTGAACGCTGTACTTCTGGAATCCTTTGGAATGGGAAATTAATGGATTTAGGGGCATCGTAGGTACACGTAAGCCAAATTTTCACCTGCTAAAGTTCATTTCCAAGTGTTGCGGAATAGTTTGAAATAACTGCGAAGAAACTGAAATTCTCACGGGAAGCTTCGGAGCAGCTGGAAAATGTAATAACTTAAATCGGTTCGGAAGGTCGAGATCATATCGGCTTGAAATATACTGGCTTCCTAAAATTTCGAATTCTCATTTTCCCTCGTCACCAACGTACGAGTTTGAGGTTTTTCTCAATTCTTGAAAAATTCGACTTCATGTTGCTTTATGATGTTTTCTTGATTCTTGAAAAAAGTATTTTTTGATATGATACGACATTTAAAAAATGGTGATTTTCATTGCTTCGGTTGCCTCGTTGACTTTTTTGTAAGCATTAGAATTTTCAATACTGCGAGGTATATCGTGTATTATTATTATGACCATATTTCAGGGGCGTGTAATAAAACGAGATTTTTTAATTCGAAGGTTATGGAAAAAATACGGTGGTAATGTGCGAATATAAGGGGGGGCATCATCGACAGATGGCCCTTCTTATCTCATCCGTTTGATATACGAGCAGTTTTAATAAAATATTAGGCATTTATGTATTAGAAAAGTGCAGAAAAATATATTGGTATAAGATTTTGAAAGATTTTCACAAAATTTTGGTTATATTTCAATAAGTTTCTCTTTCGAGGCAAAAGTAAGAAGGAAAAAAACGCCAAGTTTGGCGTAGTTAAAGGAAATGGAAAGAAAAACATATGAGAAAATCGTGAATGTTGAAATAGCACTCGAGCTGCAGAAATTTACGTATCTACTATTGGCAGTACTGTAAATCAGGATAAAAAAAGAATACGTGATTTGAATATCAACTCGAATGCCGCGTACCGCACCGCGTCGTGTAAACAATACCCATACCCAGGACTTTGGATTAAGGATGCATTCCAGGCGTGAGGCAGGCGTTACAGCGTTAGATATTCAATTGCGATTTTTTTTAGCACTTTTTTCTCGCGAATAGCCGCGTAGCAAAAAATAACCTCGAACACGTTGTAGAAAATAATGATGACTGATTTTAAGAAAAGTTGCAGCATTCTTTCTGTGGAAAAAGAAAAGCCAAGTTGCAAAAGACGATATTTAATTTTTATTAGGCCTGGCGCTATACAACCGACTATACCTATAATACATATACTTACTTACTATAAAGATACACGAAATTTTACAGCTATACACTACGTTCCAAAAAAGTTATACATTTTTGTATCACGAACAGCCATAGTGGGCTCTATTGAAACGGTGGGCTATTATTTCATATTTTTTTGGCGAATTTTCATTTTATATAATATAGGTACTTACTACTTACGAAGGTAAATTTCAGAGTGTGTTTGACGACGTGATTTTATGGAAGAGTAAATGGCGTGGCAAAAAAAAAACAATTTTCCCCAAAATATGGGATCGAAATTAATAAAATTTTCCTCCTAGTTTATTTTTAAAATTCAACATTTTCTAAAATTGAATGATTGAAATTCAAAACTAGAAAATGTTTTCATTGTAAGTTAATAATGAGAAGGTTTTTTTTAAGCCTAGGAGGAACTAAAAGTGCAACTACTGATCAATTTTTCTGTATATTATTACAGTGCTGTCAAAGGTCGTCATTTTTTTATTACCACGCTTTTATTTTTCGTCATTTCTCATGAAAATATCATTTTATGGACTTTTTTCCACTTTTATCACTAATGACATTTCCCCATTTTTTATTGGTTCAATAGTCACAAGGTAAAGTATATTGATTTGTTTTTTGAAATTTTTTGTTGAACTTTATAAAAAAGGCGGAAGCCTTATATTACAAAAATAAATAATTCGATTCAATAAAAAATGGTTCTCAAACCACCATATTATGGAAAAGAAATGCAAAATAAAATAATACCTAAGAAAAAATTATTTCAGCCAAAAAAATTTTTTGGAGAATTTCCTCTCAGAAAGTATGTAGTCAAAAAAATATTCAAAGAAGTACCAGGAAAAAATATTTTTTTTAAATTACTTTAGGTAGGTATCTTTAAAAAATCCAAAATATCTTTTAGTGAAAAAAAAAATAGTTTTTTTGACATTTGTCTAATGAAAGACAAGAATAATTTGAAAATTAAAATTTTACAAAATATAGAATTTATAAAAAAAAAATTGTCCCTTTCAGGACATTTTTTCATGAACAATGTTTACTTCTTTCGGACAAAACCAAAGTTATCATTTTCAAGTTCTTTTACTGAATTTGTCATGCATATGTTATTCCAAGAAATTTTTTCAAAAAACATAATATCTTCGAAAAATAAATTGTTTAAATTTTTCAGAAAAATGTATTGGAAAATACTTCCACGTATTTTTTTTATTCTACATTTTTTTGATTCTTTCGAAAATTTTTCTTTGAAATCTTGGGAAAAATTCTTTCTAAAATATCTTGTTTTTTCAAAAGAAATTTTTTCATGAAAAGTGTCTTGAAAAATTTCAATTTTCTCATTAAAAAATTCTCTGCAAAAATACCATCACAGAATAAATAATTTTTCTTTTTTTAAATCGCGATAAAAATTTTTATGAAAAATTTATTTTCAAAAAAAATTCTTTAAATCTCTCATTTTTTCACATTTAACTATTTTGAAAATTTTTATGGAAGATTTCAAAAAATTTTCAACTATTGAAACTAATTTTTGAACTAGTTGAACCATTCAACTAGTTGCAGTGACCTCTATTTTTTGAGAACGTTAGTTTTTAAAAAATAAATTCTCTACAAGACTTATGATGAAAATTGGAGTTTTTTCATTGAAAAAATCTTCCTGGAAAAATTCATTGCAAAATAAAATCATTTTGAGAAAAAAAAATTCTAGAACAATTTTTGTAAAAATTTTCTAATCTTTTTGGATTATTAGACTAGTTGGGCCATTGGATTAGAAGTTCATTTAGAACATCAGTGATCCATTTAGACCATTAAAGGTCTATTTGGACTATCAGTGGTCTATTTAGACCATTAGTGATTCGTTGGGACTATCATCAATGGTTCATTCAAACCATAGGTTGGACCATCAGTAATGATCGATTAGGAGTTGGACCATGGAGTGGTCTACTGATCCATTGAACCAGATTTTTTTTGTTGAAAATTCCCCTCGTAATTTTTGGATAATTTCAACACACTTAGGCTAAAAATATAATCTAATAATTTCCCATGTGGATACTCATCCTATCTGATGAAATATTTTCATTTCAACTATGGTTCCAAACAATATGATTTCAAAAAGAAAATTCGACCATTTTGTCGCAGCCTGCTGCACCAAAGATATAATTTTTCCTTTCGTTGGGTTTCTAGCTACTTCCGCGTTTGGATTAAAGAATTATGTTTATCGCATTGGATGATCATATTTCATCTGGCGAAAAAATTACTGTTTAGCTTTTTGTCAAACTTTGTAATAGTTTTCTGGTTGTATACTTAGATACTTTAATTTACAAATTTGTACTTGAGAAAAATTTGAGGAAATTCAACGAGTGAGACAGAAACATTTTTTATAAATGCAGGTTTTATTGATTTGAAATTAATAATTCAAATTGTAAAAATTAAATAATGTAATAAATTTTGTTCATTTTTTCTCATTTGAAAAAAAAAAAAAAAAAAAAAAACTAAAGGGAATATTATTTATTTTATTTCAAGTAAGTATTTTTATTTGAGTTTTAAAAATTTTTGATTGCATTGCAACTTTTTTGAAAAATTTTCGGAAATTTTTAGTGTCTGTTTTTTTAAATACTTGGTTGAAAATAAAAATTGGGCTAAAATTTTGCTTTTACTGCTCAAAAGTTTTTAAATTTAATTTTCAAAATTTTTTTTTTATTCTTGAATGATTAAAAATCGAAATGGAATTGCGATGAATAATTACTTAATCTTCAAAATTGTCTTTTTATTGTTGTATAATAATTTTTTTCGAAAAATTTTTGATTAAAATTTTTTTCTAGGTAGTTTTAAATCACTGGAAATGAAAATTTGAAACTACTTTATTTCCTAACCTTTTCATTTTATTTGAAAATTTTCATGTCTGCCAAAAATATGACTTTCACATGTGACACATTCTCATAATGTATGATAGTCTAGGTACCAAACTCTGAACCAGCTTGTAAAAAATTCTTGCACGACTGTACCTACATAAGGTAGAGTATTTTCTCAATTTTGAAAATACGTTTTGATAAATTTAGGCAAAAAAACGGCCAGGCCGAGGCCGGCGAGCGAAAATAGAAGTAATTTATTTGTAGCACTGTTTAAATATGACATTTTAAATTTTACGATTCTCTGGTTTGACGTTTGATAAAAACTTGGAGATTTTTAAAAGCTCAACCAACAAAGTTGACTATATAATATATTGTAGAAAAGAGACAAGAAAGCCAGAAAAGTAAGAAGCGTAATATAAATTATAAATCGTAAACTTTTATACTTCCTTTTCATAACCGAAAGGGTTCTTACGTGCAGTAAAGTTTCCACTAAAAACATGTGCGTGTTTTGTTTTTTTAAACTTTCAAATACATACCAAGGTTATTGCATTTTAATATAGAAAAAATGAAGCATAGCCTATTTTACGACGTCTAGAATTTAATATATTTTCAAAGTATTTTTTTCATTACCTACTCGTCAAACTGATATTTGATGCTGGGTATCGTGTACACGCGTACCAATAAATGAACGTGTGATTTTGGCTTTTTTCTTCTTTTTTTTTTGTTATTTATGCGATAAAAGCAATAAAATTAGGCGAACGTTTGACAAAGTCAAAGGTTCGATAAAAATTTAATTAACGAGATATAAACCGTGCGACGTTGTTTGAAAGAGACTTGTACGTCTTTGAAAAAGACTTGACCCAAAAGAAAAACGTATCGTCGAGATTTATCTCGGAGGAAAAAGAAGGAAAAAAACGCACAGAAGAAGAAAACTAGTTAATGTATTTTAGCATTGTTGAAAATCAAGACATCGCTACATTATTGACAGCGTTTTAAAAACCGCTCGAAATAATGCGAATCACGTAATTTAGATTGCAAAGTGCTTCACTTCCTGGATTGTTATTTTATCAGTGACCCGTCGACGTATCTCTTGATTTATCGTTGTTCAGGTTATTCGTGAAAATTGTAAACGACTTCTCGAACTGCGTGCAGTATTTTGGTACCTTTGCCGTAGGTACGAGTATTTAAACGCCTACGTTGCCTCGACTGTGTCGGATTATTCAATTTGAAAATGCTATTATGTATTTCATTACACAAAACGACAGGCAGAGAGACAGGAAGAAAAAAATGACTTTTTTTTCACAAAATTGCGTCAGTGAAAAAATTCTCTTTTTTTCAACTCTGTACAGAAATGAATTAATTATGCGCATTTGACGTTCCATACAAAATGTTCGCGCTTTGATTCTGTGCGGTTGTTAAATCGCTGGTTAACGTTGATATTTCCGATAGTCTAATGCGGATTTGTAAAGCGATTTTTTTCACTTTGCACGATTTTATACAAAAAATTGTTGATATTGGATGTGGTGGATGGGGGGAGGGGGGTGGAAAAAATATTTCCCTTAATTAGATATTTATACACGGTAAAATAGGAATTTATCTGAATCGTTTCGTTGTGTATTCCCATTTCCCACGTAGGTAATAAAACATAAATTAATTAAGAACTGGGGTTTACCTAACTATATGACAATTTTGTGCTGTTTCAGCGTAAAGTTTCCAATAATTTGGGTTTTTATTTATAAAAGTTTTCGGGTAGGTTGATTTCGTATAGGCCTACGTTTACGTAATTACAGGTAGCTCTACCTACGTAAACGTAACGTATACAATGTTTCGGCGATGGCGCTTATTAACGTAACGAGGCCATATACGAGCTACAGAGCGAACCTCCACGGCCATATATTTCCCAGTATTATTATTCAAAACCTATTACTTTCATCGAATTCATCGATTTTTTTTACATAAATTGGCCTGGGCTTATTTTGGAAATTTTTCACTATTTTTATCGTTTGAATAAAAATTCCAACGTCCTCAGTGCAGAGTAGAATTCGTGTTAATTTTCCCCCCAATAATTAAGAAGTTGCCTTCAAATCACATAAGAAAAATCATTTTGAGAAAAATTGGAAAAAAAAGTTTCTTGAAAAATTTCATAACGAAAAAAAACATTTGCTTTGAAAGGTTGCTTTCAAGCCCAAAAAAAATTTAGAATGATTGAAAAAAAAAATTGTTCAATGTCAAAATCGAAGAAATTGTGTTTGAGCAGAATGTAAAAAAAATTACGATAGAAATGAGGGGTGGGGTGGGGAGTGTTTCACATCGAATTTAGAAAAAAATGCTTTTAAACAATGCAAAAATTTTCTTGTCTCTGAAAAAAAGTTGAAACAAATTTTAAAAATCTATTCGACCAACTTTCAAAAAATTTCTTTCAAGCTTCATTTAAAAAATAATGATTTTTAGGAAAAAAAATGGTTTTGTTTTACATAAAAATTGAAAACATTGTGTTTGAGCGAAATTGGGAAAAAATTCTTTACATCATAGAAATACGTTTGAACAAAATTTGACGTGAAGACAGTAGCCCGTGTAGCAATTGTCGACATCGACATTTATGTCGACAAAATTCAGACACATTTTTTTCTCGGTTAACGATGAATTAAAAATGATATTTGAAATTTAAAGTAATGTTCTATGTTAAACATAACTGTTCAATCAAAATTTTTGAATTTTTCTCAGTATTTTTCTATAATTTAGAAAACGTTGTTTTTCTACATAGACAAGTCGATGTAAAAATCGATACTCGATAAACGCATCGACATTTATGTCGACAATTTCTGCCAATTAAATTTACAAATTTTATATCTAAAAAGAACTAAAAACAATTAATAAGAACATTTTAAGCTCTGGAATAAATAATTTTTGAAAGAATCACAAAATTTTCTTATTTTTCAAAGTTTTGAATAATACAACGACTTGTCGAGTTATAGTCGACATAATTGTCGATGGTCGAATAATGCATCGACTTCACTGTCGACAGTGTCGACCAGAGGAATTTTAAGTCGAGATAGTGTCGATGTGATTGTTGACGGTCGAATAATGCATCGACTTGACTGTCGACGTCTTGAGGGTGATTGTGATACTCGCAGATAAAGTGTGTTGTGAATTAGTACATAAGGTCTAAGAATCATCTCTATGTTAGTTGGACACTCGCATGTGTCCAGCTACAAAGGTGGCCTCAATGCCGCTTATTTGACAAAAAATGTCGAAATGTTGGCTTGAACACTATTTTTGGTGTAATTTTAATATATACTTATAGCATATTTTTCAAAATCTCACCATTGCAAATGTCGATGTGGATGTCGATATAAATGTCGACACATCGAAAAGTGACCGATTTCGATGTGTCGACATTTATATCGAAATTAGCATCGACGTTGCTACACGGGAGGTATATAAAATTAATTTTTTTTTTTTTTTTTAAATGAAGAAATGAAAACTAAACAAAATTTTAAAAAACTGTTTTCAAACCACATTTGAAACAACAAAAAAAATCAGAAAAATTGAAAAAAGTGCTTTATTGAAATTACAGAAATGTCAAACGAAAAAAAAATCCGAGTAAAATTGAATTGCTTGAAAACCACTAAAATAATGGAAAAAATGATCACAACAAATTTTCAAAAAATTTCATTCGAAAACTTGAAAACTGTTTCATGCCAAAATTGTAAAAATTGTGTTGAACCAAAATTTAAAAAATTGGGATAATTTGAAAAAAATACACCCAACTTCAAAAAAAAAAAAAAAAAAAAAAAAATTCTCTGATCTGATTCCAAAAAACTTCGTTTAAGTCACATTTGAAAAAAAAATTGTTTTACAGTAAAACGAAAGAAATATAGCTTATTAAGCAAAACAAAAAAATTATTCCGGGCAAAATTTGAAAAATACGTAATTAAATACTTTTAAAAATCTCATAATGAAAAAAAAATACCTCGACAAATTGAAAAATGAAAATTATTTTGAATCAAACTAAAAAATAGGAAAATTAAAAAAAAATTGTTCAAGATACGCCAAAACTTAAAAAAAATTGATTTAGCAAACTTGAAAAAAGATTGTTTTTATCAAGCTTGGAAAAAATTACATTTGAATAAAATATAAAAAACTTAATCGTCAAATTTGAAAAGAAATGAATAACACTTTAAAATTTAATTATGAAAAAAATACCACTAATTTTCAGGGGTTTTTCAGAAAAATTTAAAGACGAAATTTTTTTGCAATAAAGTTGAAAAGATGTAAAATTGTGTTTGAATTTGATTTGAACAAAAATTTTATAAGAAATAATTTTTAAAAAAACTGAATGAACAAAAAGGTTTGTTCTACAACAAAATTGAAAAAAAAATACTTTTGAATAAAATTTTTTAAAACGTAATGTACCTAAGGTTACTTGACTTTTTTTTAAAAATGTAAAGAAAATTGTTTAATCCCATAATATACCTGTTTAATTAAAAATACCTAAGGTATACAAAAAAAAATGTTTTTCATTACTCATAGTACGAAAGTAAACGTTTTTATCACAACAATTTTCAACCCGCGACCGCGGGTCGAAAGTAAACGCGTTAACGTTGCAACGTGTTCCGTGTTCGTTTCACTTCAGGTACCGGTGTGTGTTGGATGAAATAATGTTGTTAAGAACATTATTAAGTATTGTATGGGTATTATTTAAAAGTTATTTGGATAATGTGGATTGTTTTCGTTTAAAATGAAAAGAACTTGTTCAAAACTTTATAGATTTTACTCAAATGAACGTTGATGATATTGAACAATCAATCATCATCTACTGATAACGTGTTGTGATTAATTTTTCCAAAAATGAATGTATCTGGATGTTTTAATGACAAATATGTTAAACCAAATACCAAAATCTAACGTAAACCTAAAAAAAGTCTGACTCGTTGACAAAACAGCATCGCGATTGAATATCTATAAAATTTCGTCTGGCAAGAAAACTTCTATTTGAAACAGCGATCACAAGGTATGTAGTACACTATCACTTTTTTCAATTATTATACTTAGTACTGTAGTACTTAATGAAGAGACAGATAGGTGTCTTAATGCAAAATATTTAAATTCGCATTCGTAGTATGATAAGTATCTCATACAAGATTATGTATTGTTTTCGTAACAGAAGTTTATAGAATCGCGATGATGCTTTATCAACGAGTTGAACTCTCAGTTCAGATTTTGGTATTTGGTTTAACATATTTGTCATTAAAACGTCCACTTTTTATCATTATCAACGTTCTATCTTAACGTTAAGTGCATTAGGTACCTTAGTGATTTGAATTGTTTATTCGTAATAAAAAGCATATTACTCAACAGGGGCGAAGTGAGATTTCATGGCAGTATATCTTTACTTCGCTCGCCTTCGGCTCGTTCAGCAAAACACACTCGCCATGAAATCGCTCACTTCCGCCCCTAGTTGAGTAATATACTATTGCATTCATAATGACGAAATCGTAATTGTGCAAAATTGGGAAAAAATATACAATTTCACTGTAAAACTCAAAAATATTGCCTTCGAACCACGACGTTTGAAAAAAATAATTTTGTGCGAAAATGGAAATAAAAAAGTACCTAAATTTGAAATGAAAGAAAAAAATCTTGACAAATTTTTTTAAAAATTACCTACTTGATTTCGATTATAAAAATCAAACAAAATTTTGAAAATTTATGAAACTCTTTCTGCAAAAAGTTTTTTCTTTATCACAAAATGGTCTATGAGTAGAGAAATTTAACATAATTTTTTATAATTATACTTATCATATTATTTGGTAAATAGATGGCTTAGGTAAACACATATTTTTACATATTTCAAGTAACATTTTTTTTTTTTTTTTTTAGAATTTAGATAGCAAATGTTGTAACTTACTCAAAGTTGAATTTTTTGATTTTTTTCAAAAGTAATTTTTTGAATTTCATTCAAACACTATTTGTCAAGATCTTTCTATGTAAATTATTATTTTTTGACTTCGTGCTGCATTTTCCTAATTTTTTTAATGAAAGCCAAATTTTTAAGGTTGAATTTGTAGCTAATCTTTCAAATCAATAAAATTGATTTTTTTTTTCTTTTTAAAATGATCGATTTTCTAAATGGACCACCCGATGTTTATTTCAAGATCCTATAAAAAATATTTGCACATATTTTTTGGTTACCTTACCACTCTTCTCTACTTCGTAGAGTATCTACTACAGTCTACAAGTGGTATAATACGAAGTGAGTAAGTATACCTACTTATTTATGCGTCTCAATTCTCAATACATGCCTACTCCAAGTTTCCTCATTAAACTGTATCAATTTCAATTTACACGATATAGCGAGGAAATCTACATCAATGATGGCGTTATTTGAATGGATAATATTATATATACCTACAATATACATAGTACATACTACAAATAATCTCGATATAGTTCCTCGCTACTGATTTGTTATTCGTGCGTAAATGCGTAGTACAAACGAACTCAAAGGATTTTATTGGTGATAAACAAACTTAGGATTAGTTTCACCTTTTGATGGTATGCGAAACACTTCATAATATAACAGTTATATTATTTCACACTGTTTGCTAACAACAAATTATGAACCCCGGTTGGGTTATTTTACATTACGATTAATGCTCGCGATGGTAAACTGGCTAGGTAGGTAATAGGTATAGGTAATGACAAAATATCCGAGCACGGTCAAGTGATTCCGATTAAATAACATACCTCGCGAGGCTTATATGTTGTCAATGGAATTTGATTTTTTTTTAAATTTCAAAGGAACGCGTTTTTAAAATGGCCTGCTTGTGACGTTTATCAAACTTGCAAAATACAATTTTGGGTTCAATTGTGATTATGCAGGTATACCTAGTTATCGAGCGAAATTTTTATTAAAAAACTCGTCGAACAACGAATCAATCCATATCCCGTCCATCAGAACATCGGCAGTATGTTTCAAGGTTTTATTGACATATTTGCATAGTGTTGAAATTGAAGGAGCACAGCATACGTGCATAAACTTTTATACAAACTCAATAATTTTTCCCTCATATCAATGCCCTGGTGTATTTTCTCAGTTTGATTCGCTACGAGATGAATATTAATCGTACGAAAGTTTGAATCGAATTGAAAAATTTTTCGAGCTAAAAATAAAAGTACGTACCTAATTGCATCGAAATTTGTGAGAAATATGCAAAGTAACATACTCGGGGTGTCGAGTCTGCGAAAGATCCACGCGTAGCATTATTCTCTGTTTATAAAAATGTGAAATCGAAAAAGGGAAGTACATATTTTCAAAATGAAGATGCGAAATATATTCGAGATGAAACAATAAAATATGTTTTCACTTAAGTATTCGTTCTTTGAACTGGAAAAAGTTTCGAGTTGCTAAATTAATATTCGCGAAGGGTAGAAATGGCGTTTTTCAATTTTTCCACATATTACTTATACACGTGGACTTCTTTTAAAGAATAAACGAAGACGATATTCTCACTCGAGTTATTTCCATTTTTGTTTTTTTCATTTCCTTTTCAAAAATTTACCTGAATTGGAAACTTATAAAAAGAATGAGTTGAATACCTTATGTAGGTAGGTAGCTATTTTGTATATACGTAGATGAGTTATCATCTACAATTCGAGGAAAATTTGTACTTCTTCCCGAAGTGATGAAATTTACTTCTAGTTGACAAATTCTTGAAACGATTATTTTTTCTGAATAAGTATAATTTTCACTTCTCTCAGATTGGCTAATATAATTTAAATATCGAATTAATTTCCTCGTTGTTTACGCTTATATGAGCGTTTTAGTTGCGATGCACATTCGACTGAAGGCGACTACACCATTCACGAAGACAATATAATTGGAGAAAATACGTCTGGCAATTATATTACTGCTCAAGATTATCGTGAAAGAAAATTATAACTTTAAAGTTTAAAATGATTTTGTTTGCTACAAAAGTTGGCGAAGTCATCCAAGTTTATAATTTATATTACCTAAGAAAATTCGTTGCGTCTCACATTCTGGGTAGTACCTCAGTGCGCCGCTGTATGCTTCACATTCAAAGCAACTTTAATTAATAAACTTTTAGTCGTTTGTTGGTAACTGAATTTCGAATAAACGATTGATGTGAGGTGAAACTCAAAATGAATGCTTAATTTCCAAACAATAACAGTGTTATAGTTGTTCTTATGAATTGTTTATGTCGAACTTATAATTAATTTAAATTTTTCTTCATATTTTTTCTCAACGGTTTATTCCTACTATTTTCAAGTTGTGTTTTAATTTAAGATTTTTGCTATCTCTTTAGTGTGCCGGATTCGGATTTTTTCGCTCTAATTTCGTTGAAAATGTTTTTTTTGTTTTGTTTTTTTTCAAAATTTTGTTTAAACTTGGTTTATAAAAATTTAAAGTATTTAAAATATGTACTACTTTTAAATCCGACGTTCAAAATTAATTTCTTCCATGTTCTTTCGATTAAAAAATATTGTTAATAATCATTTTTTTTTTCCATTGAGAAACAATCTTTTGAAAGCTTTTTATTGGAAGTCTGTAGAATTTTCGAATTATTTAAGCATCAGTTTTTTAAAATTTTTATAGAAATAGAAATTGTAAATAGGTAATTACTCCCAAGTTGTTCTTTTAATTTAAAACAAATCTACAAATATTTTCCTTGGTGTCTTACCACGTCTGCTCCTGCTTTTAGGTTGAATTACTCGCACCTAGGTTGAAACTTCTCCTTTTTTCAAAATTAAACAAAATTAGATAAAAAAAAAATTTAATCTCATTGAAAAATTGTTATATAATGGCAATCCTATCAAGGTGATAGAATTAAGTATATGGCTTTACTAATTTTTCAAATTTAGTAAAATATGTTGAATTTTTTGAAGTTCTAAAAATTAAAATTTGATGACTGATTTTCAAAATTTGGATCAATTTTTCATGTTCAATTGGAAATTGGAAAAAATAAGAAATTTTGAAAATTTTAAAAATTCAAAGTCTTCAAAATTTTTAAGAATTGGTAGAATTTTTTTAAAAACTCAGAATTTAAAAAATTTGAAATTCTGGTAATTTTTGAACTCGAGTTTTTTTTTCAAAGTTTCATCAATTTTCAAAGTTTGATGAATTTTTAAATTTTCATAAATTTTTGTATATACCTATACCTTGAAAAGTTATTGATGCAAATTAAGAATAACGTTTAAAAAATTCGGTCAATTTTGAAAGTTTGATCAATTTTTACAATTTTACATACTATTATGTCATCAAAATTAGGTATAAATTTTTCAATTATTGATGAAAATTAAAATTTTTTGAGTTTTAATAAATTTTTAAAGTTTGATGAATTTTTAAAATTTTGTCAATCTTCAAAATTTACTTATCAAGTTTGGGCAAATCTTTAAAAAAATCAATTAGATAAAAATTCAAATTTGGTCGTTTTTAAATTTTATCAAATTTTTGAAATCAAGTTATGATCAGTTTTTAAAATTTCAAGAATTTGTTCAGTTTAAAAATTTTATGATTTTCATTTTTTTTTAATTTTTGATGTAGGATCAATTTTAAGAACTTTTAAAATTCAGTAAGTACGTTTTCAATTTAAAACATTTTCAAATAATTTTAAGTTGAGAGTTCGGGTAAATCTTTGAAATTTGGTAAAAATTTAAATTTGGTCGTTTTTAAATTTTATCAAATTTTTTAAATCGAATCAATTTTTGAAGTTTATAGATCAGTATTGAAAATTTCACGAATTTTGTTCAGTTTCAAAATTTTGTTATTTTCATTTTTTTTTTTTTAATTTTTGATGTGGGATCGATTTTTAGAATTTTTAAAATTCTGTATTAGGCACGTTTTCAAATTTAAAAGTAAGTAGATATTTTCAAAAAATTTCAAGCTGGGAATATTTTTAAAATATTTAAAAATGAAAATGTGAAAAGAAATCAAAAATCATTATGAGGTATCTACTTTTAAATTAATTTTTTAAATCAGGTTCAAAAAATTTTGAAAAATTCAGCGTTAAAAATAATTTTAAAATTTGGAAAAATATAAAAATTTAGAAAAATTTGTAATTGAAAAATTATCAATTTTGATAAATTTTTTGATGTTGGAATAATTTTTTAAATTTAAATAAAAAAAATAATGTTTTTTTGAAATCTGATCATTTTTCAAAGTTTATGAATTTTCAGAAATTTGGTGAATTTTTAAAATGTTATAAATTTTGTTTATCTTCAAAATTTGTTAAAACTTCAAAATATAGGTAGGTGATTTTTGAAATTTGAAAAAAATGAATTTGATTAAAACCGAAGCGTTATACTCAAGCGAACTATGAAACATAAATTTATTATGGATTTTTCTTTTTGCAAAAATTTTCAAACTTCCAAGTTTCACTTTACCAACACCAATTACCTTTCCATTGTGATGGTGCTCTCACGCGGTCAAAATTTTTACAATATTTGAAATATTCAAAAGTACTTTTTGCCCGTAGGTATGTATAAGAATAAATTAAAAATGAAATTTAAATAAAAATTTATTTCGCTTTGGTATTTAAATAAAGTACGTTCAAAAGCTTGTCTTCGGTTTTCATGAATATAACACAAAGCGAGCGTTCTTGTTATATAGTCAAATCATTTGAATATTCCCTAAATGTATTTTATTATTCAAATTTTATATTTAGATGTTCCTCTTAGGTACATCTTCGATTCAAGTCGTCGAAAATTTTATCCACATTTTGTCGTAGTCTAATCTTATAATTGATTTTTTCAATAAGCTCGGTGTATTAATTTTTCAGTTCGAAGATACGAATTATTCGGGTGACTTGGAAAATTGTATGGCTTGGGATGATATAGGAGATTTTCAACGATATTTCAATACGAAGCTAATCGTTTGAAATTTTTATCAATAATATAAACGTCTATAATATTCGCTTGTAAATTTCAGAACTTAGGTTTGCCTTTCAACAATACATTTACAGTAGGTATCTAATACAATTCTACATACTTACAGCATTTTTTAAAAGTTGTAATGAATTTTTATTCTTTGATTTTTTTTTTTGATTGAAGCCATCGGTATTTTTACAAGGTTAAAATTCGAGTAGATGGAATTTTTGCAGCCTTTACAGTCTCTTTGATCGACTGAGTATACCATACCTCTGTAGCATAATTAAACAAACCTTTTTTCTCTCTTTCACAAACGTATGCATACTTGCGAATGTAATGTAACGGAAAAATCCAATTTGATAAAAAGCTTTTGTTAATAAAAGCGAACAACAATGCGATGTGTAATGCAACTATTCGTGAATCATCATAGTCAAACGATTTTTGGATACATATGTACAAATATCTTCGTGAGAACGACTACGTGATATATGTAATTCAAAGAATTGAAAATTTCTAGTGTATAAGCGTTAGAATGGAGACATCTATCTATGATGTACATACCCCCACAGCTGAAGAATGTTTAATACCCCTCTATCTGTTCTGATTTCGCTACTTTGTTTCAAAAGTCACGAAATCTCTCGTGGGAAAAATGTGCACCGTATTGCTGTATTTTTTTTTTTTTTTTTTTTTTTTTTTTTTTTTTTTTTTTTTACTAAACGTGTCTTTTACTTGAAATTCTCTCCAGATTGATATAATTTTTACGTAGTAATAAACATTTTCATTCATTTTTCAGTCCACTGCGGTCAGTTTTCAGTTGCGAGAATGGCGGGGGAGGAGAGGAAGTTCGAATAAACAGATAGAATACATATTCGGTCAACTTTCTACGCTAATGTCTATAGCTTCCCTTTTTTTTTTTTTTTTTTTTTTTTTTTACATAAATATTTTATGTTTCCGAATGTGTTGCGATTTTAGTTTGTAATTTTTATATAGGGTATTTTACATTACGATAAAAATGCAAAATGTCCAGCGTAATTTTGCATATAAAGCCCCCATTATTACGCAAACTTGGTGGTATTAACGTCTATATAAATTTCGATAATTTTATATGTTAACTCAATTACTCTTTGTGTGGTATCATGACTGCAGAATTTTAAGCTTTTCCGTGTCGGTTGTAAAAAGCAACAAAAGAGTACTAAATGTGGGTAATAAATTTTTATCATTCGAAATACTCGCGCGTGTGAATTAATAGCCATATCTAGCGGTCAATTTTATTTAAATATTTGCCTGTTTGTTTGGAATTAAAAATTGAATTATGGCCTATCCGAAAAAAGGTATTTTTTCCTAGTGGTATATTTTTACACTTTATTGGTACGTTTTGGGTACGAGCTGGATGTATTAATTATGCAAATTTGGGGTGGATGGAATTTTGCTCAGAAAATCGTCGAGGATTAAAGCCTTTATTCGAGGATTTTCTTTGGGAAGGGAGTGTAACGTATTTTTCAACGACAGCCCGTGTAGCAATTGTCGACATCGATATTTATGTCGACAAAATTCAGACACATTTTTTTCTCGGTTAACGATGAATTAAAAATGATATATGAGATTTAAAGTAATGTTCTATGTTAAACATAACTGTTCAATCAAAATTTTTGAATTTTTCTCAGTATTTTCCTGTAATTTAGAAAACATTGTTTTTCTACATAGACAAGTCGATGTAAAAATCGATACTCGATAAACGCATCGACGACTATGTCGACATTTGCTGCCAATTAAATTTACAAATTTTATATCCAAAAAGAACTAAAAACAATTAATAGGAACATTTTAAGCTGAGGAATAAACAATTTTTGAAAGAATCACAAAATTTTCTTATTTTTAAAAAATTTTGAATAATACAAGTACTTGTCGAGTTATTGTCGACATAATTGTCGATTGTCGAATAATGCATCGACTTCACTGTCGACAGTGTCGACCAGAGGAATTTTAAGTCGAGTTAATGTCGATCTAATTGTTGAGGATCGAATAATGCATCGACTTGACTGTCGACGTCTTGAGGATGATTTTGATACTCGCAGATAAAGTGTGTTATGAATTAGTACATAAGGCTCTAAGAATTACCTCTTTGTTAGTTGGACACACATATGTCCAGCTACGAAGGTGACCTCAATGCCGCATATTTGACAAACTGTCGAAGTGTTGGCTTGAACACTATTTTTGGTTTAATTTTATTACATATACCTCTAATTATTGAATATTTGAACTTAGCATTTTTTTCAACATCTCAGCATTGAAAATATCGATGTGGATGTCGATATAAGTGTCGACACATCGAAATCGGTCACTTTTCTATCGTACATGTCGACACGATTGTGGATGGTTTGTCGAGCTTATTATGGACATGTTTGTCGACCGTCCAAATATGGCTCGACATGTCGACGGTCGACAAATGTGTCGAAAATAACATCGACAAACCATCCAAAATCGTGTCGACATGTATGATCGAAAAGTGACAGATTTCGATGTGTCGACATTTATATCGAAATTAGCATCGACGTTACTACAAGGGAGGTAACAGGTGTATTTATGCGGTTTGTACACCTTCCATGAAACGCAGGAGGTATTATTTTTTCATTGTAATGATATTTAGATATTTCTTGTTTTTAAAACGTTAAAAAAATTTTACCTCAAACGTCAATTTTTTAATTTTTATCCAGAAACATTTTTTCAAATTGTCCACAAATACTCAATTTTAAAACCTAAACTAAAATTAATTTTAAAAAAAACACTCAGGGAATTATGTGTGCTTTAACATTTAAAAAAAAAATGCAAAATTTCTATTTTTGCATCCCATGTGAAGTATATTTGAATTAATTTCTGTGAACATTGTGTCAAAAATGTTTTGAAATTCAACTTTTGGCTAGTCTTGAGCAATCGAAATTTTTTTCGAAAATTGATCAGAACCGAAAATTTAAACGTTTTCAAAAATTCACCAAAATCATCAATAACAAATTTTTAAAAATTAGAATAATTAGAATATAGGTACCCAATGCGTAGGCAGTACAAAAAGAAATTAAAAATATTCCCGTTATTTCTGAAATTTTTGAAAATTTTTACGGAATTTTGAGAAAATTAGAAAGCTGACATTAAATTTTATAAATTTCAAATTAGAAAAAATACTGTTAAAATTTTTTAAAATTTAAAAATTGGAAAATTAAAAAATAAATAAAATGTTCTTTCTGAGAAATCAATCAGAACGTTGCTAACAAATTTTAAAAAAAAATAGTGTTTCAAAAAAATTTAAAATTTTACGAAATTAGCTGAATTTAAAATTCAAAAGCAATTGAACATTTCAACAAAAAAAAATTAAAAATTTGGATAAAAGTTGGAATATAATTTTAAAAACTTTTAAAAAATGACAAAATTATGAAATTCGACAGCTGATTCAAAAGTGGATGCATTTATATACAGATGAAAATATTCAAAAAAAGTGATGTTTTTAAAAGATGAACAATTTGAAAAAGCTGGCTCTTTTTCATTAAAAAAAAAAAAAAAAGAGTAATAAACATTTTGATGAAAAAATTGGTGAATCAGAAAAACGTGATTAAAAAAACGACGTTAAAATAGAGATGGAGAACAGATTTAGGCATTTAAAATTTGACACATTTTGGAAAAATGAAAAAAAATTAAATGTACCTAAATTTAAAAAAAATTCCAATTAAAATAAATTGTCAAATTTTTAAGATGTATTTTTTCTAACTCACATAAATTACAAAGTCGATGAATTTATTAAAAATTTCGTGTTCCAAGAAAGTGATAGATTCTAAAAAAAATATTGCGAAATTGACAAAATTTGAAATCGTTTTTGGGAAAAATTAATTTTAAAACTTGATGAATTTCTTAAAAAAGAAAAAAAAATCAAAATTCACCAATTTAAAAAGACTTAAAAATTAGATTAAATAATTGGCCGACTTGAATGCCAAAGATCATAATTATTTATTTAAAATTTCGCGTTTCGAAGTAAAGAATTTTAAAGAAGTGATCAAAATTTCAGTTTAAAAATTTTTAAAACTTTTTGAATAATAGATATAGGTAGGTTAAGTACTTACTTTTTAAAATTTGACTACTTTTCAAAAAATAAAAAATGTTGAAAACATTTTCAAATTTGAAAAAAATATTTTTCAAAAAAATTGCAATTAAAAAAAGACTGACATTTAGGTATAGAATTTAAAATATTATAAAGATTTTTAAAAGCTGATATATAAATTGCAAAAAAAAACTGGTTTCAAAAAAGTAAAACATTCTAAAAGTTTTACAATATATTTTACAACTGAAAAAATTTCAAATTTTTTTAATGTGAATAAATTTTAAAACTTGTTATATTCTAAAAAATTGTGGAAAAATTCAAATTCACTAGTTCTTAAAAAGTTGAGTAGGTATATAGGTAGGATTCTAAAATTTCAAAAAAGTACCTAATCAATTTTTAAATTCTAAAAAATTTCAAAAAATTTACAAATTAAAAAGGTAAAATTAGAAGAAAACGAAAATAAGTAATAGGTATCTATTACATACAAAGGCAATTTTATTTAAAATTTCAAGTTTCAAAAACCGTAAAATTTTGTTTAAAAACACATTTCTTTAAAAACTTTTTAAAATGCATGAACATTGACTTCAAAAGTGAAAAATTTCAAAAAATTTGCGGACTTTGAAAAGATTTATATTTTTAAAAAATCAAAAATTTCAGAATATGGGCCAAATGTAAAATTTATTTAAAAAAATAATAAATTGCCAAAAATTTTTACTTTGAAAAAAAAATCAATTGAAAAAAGCAGACATAAGTTGCAAAAATGAATTTTTATTAAAAATTTTGAGGTTTCAATAAAAAATGAAGAATTTTTGAAAATCAACATAATTTCTTTTTAAAATAATGGATAATTTTAAAACAATCAACTTGAATATTGAAAACTTTTTAAAAATTGCGGATTGTAAAAAAGGTGTTAAAAAAATTGAAAATTTTGGAAAATAGAAAGAATTGTTTTGTTAAAATAGTTTTTTAAATTAAAAATTTTGGGAAAAATTATTGATTGACAAATTTAGAAAAATTAACCAATGAGAAAAAATTTACCATCATATCATAAAAAAAAATTGGTTTTACAAAAAAACGAGGTTGTAAAAATTGGAATTTTTCAAAACTTCAATTTGTTATTAAAAAATTTTCAAAATTGTCAAAAGTCAAAATTTAGAAAAATTGAAAAAAAATGGGCAAGTAAATAGAACGATGCACATTTCGAATGAAAACTTGAAAATTTACTCCCTGATCTTACTGTCTCCTACGCAGATTGCGTCATTACATAGTACATACACACCGAATGCGGAAAAACTTGAAAATAAAGGCGAAGAAAAGCTTACGTTAGATTGGGTGACGCAGCATAGTCATATATACCAGCATTATGCTAGCGAAAGATGCGGTATTTCAAGTACGAAAATTTCCCCAGAACGGATGAGAGCAGAGAAAAACGTGGTATTTTCTTTAAATTAAAGACCGACGATGAAATGCACGTATCGGGTAAAATGCAGTATCCTACTCCGACCGCAGATCACATTTATAATATCGAAACAAAGTACGTAGTGTAGATACTCGACTGGGTAACTAATTGAATTCGCAGGCAGCGTAGTATACGAGTCTGATAGGTAAAAGCCAATCGTGCCGATGCTCTCGGGTAGATTTCAATTTGTCGAATCAGGCTGTAATTAAGTGACGATTAAAAGAGGAGGAAAGTTAGCATGTTGCGTGTGCTCGCATGTCGAGCTCGAGCGAGGTCTGAGAGTGTAGTGTGGAAGCCATAAATACCTAGAGGTACGTACGTTAATATGACAGTGTAGTGGAAAATTGTTCGGCACAAGCGTACAATATTATAAAATATGATTCTAATTAAGGATATACTCGTAAAACATTAGCCGGAGAAGAGTGTTAGCGCAAAATATTAGTAATACTATTTGTGACAACTTTCGTTAAGAAAGTTACATGAAAGCTTAGCTTTTAAATTGAGTTTAACAAACTTAAACGTCACCTACTTGATAAAGTTTTGTTTGCGAAAATTAAGGATAACAAAGTTTGAAAGTTGTAAAACAGCCGTCACGCGGGTATCATTTCCAGGTAGTCGAAATTCCCCACCCCATCCCCTCCCCCCCCCCCCCCGCGCCAGTCGCATTCGATGCTGTCTCATTTCATCTTATATATATTTGTGTCGCGTCCGACATCTCTGTTTCCAAAATGGCTCAGGCCGGGCAGGGAAGGGGGGGGGGGACGAGTGAAACTCTATAATGAAAAAGTAATTGACCGAAATGAGCTTTCCTTGATGATGATAACGACTGTTTCATTGTGTATTATTTTTTTTCGCCTGCTTTTTACTCGGTACAAGCGATGAGACGACGATACCAGTGCCATGCCCGTCGAGGACGTATCTGGAGAATTTATTTTTCGCAGTCTTTTAACTTCATCTTCGCTGAAATAATTGTCATTACCTTTATATAATTTATATGGAATTAATATTATTCGAAGGGGAAACTTGTATGGCGGAAAATGTTGTAATAATGGTCAAGAAAATTAAAGAGTGGATAATTTCGTTACGTTGGGTTTTAATTGAAGCTCGGAGCTGGAAGCGAACTCGTATTGTGTTTGCTATCGTGTAGATACGTGATTCGGAAACATTGCGGTGTAAATTTTAAACAGCGCTGGAGACTGTATAGTTTGCGGTCATTTACCGAGTATTCCGAGTTTCAGTTCAGACTTTGCGTTTGTTTTTCTTTTGCTTTTGTAAAATGTTGCTATATCGAATGTTTTGTAATTGCAGGTGATTTTCGTCCGCAAACCTTTCGAGTTAAACCGAAAGATATACAAACTAAGGTGGGCGATGAAATCGTGCTGCCTTGCGAAGTAGATAACCGTGCCGGAGAAGTACAATGGACCATAGACGGAATGGCATTAGGTAAGAAGAAGACGTACCGTACCGTACTAAATAATCCAATAAATTTGTTTGACTGGTGATGTGCGAGTAGCTGCGCAAATTGCCAACTAACCAAAGCGAACTTAGAATTGAATGGAGTATCGAAAGATAACATTTCTATGTTGGTTTGGTATATTCCAGTTCAAAAATATTTATAGTAAATATCGTGTATGGCAAAATCTAACCGAATATCGACTCGAATTTCATCTCGTGAGGTTAAATTAGGCCTGAAAAAAAATTAAATTGCGTTTTGGCGAGTTTGCATTTTTTCAAATTTATCGCGATTCGCGAATTTCGTCTCGAAAAGTAATTTCCTGGATACCTATTTTCCTATACGAACCCATACCTACCTAGTGTATATGTATTATAATAAAGAACATAAAAAGTACATTTCGTGAAATACCTTTCTCCACTTGGTATGCACAACCTAATTCTTGTTTGGCTGAAAAATATCTAGGGAGAAGTTTCAGTTCTATATCGAATAATACACAAATATTTGTAAACGTGTGGTGTGGTGTGTATTTTAGTTTTGTGGTGAAAGCTCGATACTCGCATGTAAGCTGAGAAATTTCAGTGGTACGTAGATTTGATGGGTTGAAAATTTTTACTCGAGTAAAAATTTTCAACCCATCAAATCTACATGACTTAATTTTGTCAAATTTCATTTTCGTTGGCGTAACTTTTTTTTTTTTGAAAGATTTATAAGAAGTGTTTTTGCTGATTTAAAAAAATTCCGACCTCACTAGAAGTGACAATATTTTGGTTTAAAAATACGCTTCAGTTTTTTTCAATTTTTACTTTATTTTTTTTTATTCGTCATTTTTTTCCTATTTTAAATTATTAGGCACTGGCCTCGCTGCAGTTTGTGCCGAATTGTGCTTTGGTACAACCTACTTTTTCCAACAAAAAAAAAACTGAATTTTCTTGGAATAAAAAATGCCTACATTTTTTGAAGTAGAACGATTCGCAATTTTTTTAGGGGGGGGGGGATAAAATTTTTATTCAACTTTTTGGAGTGAAGAGTTTTAATTTTCTTTGAGGAAAAAATTTCTTATTTCTTTATTATTTTTTATTTATTTTTTTTGCAGAAAACACTTTCTTAATTTTCTTGGAGCAAAGTAATGTTTAGGTATAGTAATTTCATTGTGGAGTTGACTTGAAAAAATTGTAATTTTTTTAGTAGGTAAAAAAAAAGTAAAAAATCTTAAATTTTTAAAAAGGGAAATCCTTTTGCTTTTTTTCAGGGAAAAAAGTAGTCCATAATTTTTGGAATGGAAAATTTTTATTTTTTTGGGGTATAAAATGTTTCTTAAATTCTTAGAGAAAAAATCAATTACCTACGTATATTTGCATTTTTACCACGCTTTTATTAGCTTGGTATGTATGTTTGTTTGTTTGTATGTATGTATGTCTCATGGAACCAAGAGTATGTTTTCAACCAATCCTCTCTCATTTAATATTTTACTGGAATTGAAAGAACATAGTGCTCACATTAGGGGTTTTCGAGGTCGCTGAATTCAATTTTCGAACTAAAATTTACCCCCGACCCCAAATTGAGCCCCTATGAGGGGGTTCAATTTTGAAAATTTCAGAAAATCACAACATTGGTATCGAAATGTAGGTTTTCGAGGTCGCTGAATTCGATTTTCGAACTCAAATTTACCCCCGACCCCAAATTGAGCCCCTATGAGGGGGTTCCATTTTGAAAATTTCAAAATTCACAACATTGATATCAAAATGTTGGTTTTCGAGGTAGCTGAATTCGATTTTCGAACTCAAATTTACCCCCGACCCCAAATTGAGCCCTATGAGGGGGTTCAGTTTTGAAAATTTCAGAAAATCACAACATTGGTATCGAAATGTAGGTTTTCGAGGCCGCTGAATTCGATTTTCGGACTTAAATTTACCCTTGACCCCAAATTGGACCCCTATGAGGGGGTTCCATTTTGAAAATTTCAAACTTCCCAACATTGATATCAAAATGTTGGTTTTCGAGGTAGCTGAATTCGATTTTCGAACTCAAATTTACCCCTGACCCCAAATTGAGCCTCTATGAGGGGGTTCAATTTTGAAAATTTTCAAATAAAATATTTTCAACGACAAAAAGAGTTAAATAAAAATGTAAAAAAATTTTAAAAAACCACGCTTTTATTTAAAGTTGGTCACTTTGTAAAATGTTATTCATAGGGAAAGAGTAATGCCTTAAAAAACAAAAAATAAAATTTACTTGAATACAAAAATGTGTCATGAAAATTTTTTTTCAAAAATTTTAATGATGAAAAGCGTGGTGGGGTGTGCGAGGAGCAAACGAATACCTTTTCGATTAACGCCCCACCACGATTTTCATCATTAAAATTTTTTTTTTCAAGTAAAAATATTTTTTAAATTTTTGGTCAGAAAATCTCTGAATTTTCTATAAAAAATCTTTGTTGGAAAAAATATCAATTTTTTGAATATTTTGGAATAAAAAAAAATCTTTGAATTAAAAAAATCTCATTTTTGTTGAATTAATAAAATATCTCAATTTTTTGGAGAAGAAAATTTTTTCTCGCATTCAAATCAACATTGGAAAATTTTAAACTAGACACATCTTCAAAAAACTTCAAATTTTATGAAACATTTTTTTAAATTTTTAAAAAAATTTTTAGAAAATTTTTAAAAGAAATTTTCAATTGAAGCAATTTGTTTATAAAAATAACGATCATTTAGATTTTTTTAGAAATAATAATCATTATCTATGCGTGTGGTCTTGTTTTTAAAAAAATGAAATATTTTCTTTTAAAAAATTCAGAATGAGTGGTTTTCAAAAAAAAAAAAAAATAGAAAAAAAAAATATATATATTTTTTTTTTGTTTTGGCTTTGGAGACCAGTGAATTACGAATTTTTTCCATTTCATTAGTGGCTTCAATGTCAAATTCAAGATTTTTTTCGAAAAAATATATCCCATGGCCCATGAGTCACAATTTCACAATAAAATGAACTTTTCTTAGTCTCTGTAAAAGAACCTCGTATTTTGGATAAAAGAAAAAATATTTATAAAATTTTCATTCAATTTATTACGGTTAAAAAAACGAAAACAAAACTGCGAAATCTGCTGAAATTGAACAAAAATTGATCAAATGAAATTTTCCTAAATTCAAATTTCCTCAAAATTGGTGAAATTTTTCTCAGAATTATTACTCAAAAACCCTATAGTTGTATAGGGTTTGAAAAAAAACACCAAAAAATTGTCAAATAATCCACTAGGATTGAACAAAAATTGATTAAATAAAATTTTTCGTCTCATAAATTCAAATTTCAACAAAATTGGTGAAATTTTTCTCAAAATTATTACTCGAAAAACCCTACAGTTTAGGGTTGAAAAATTGCCAAAACTGCTGGAATTGAAAAAAAATTGTCAAATTCGCTGGAGTTTAATAAAAATTGATAATAAAAATTTTTCGACTCATAAATTCAAATTCCCACAAAATGATCCCTTTTCATGATAAATTAATTGCCATTTTCTTAGAAATGCAATAGTTGAAAAAATTGGTATTTTTTTTTGGCTATTAATTTATGTGCCATTTGAAATTCGGTCAAAAGAAAAAATAAATGAATAAAAGAATTTTTTTCTAAAAAAAAGGAACAACTTTAATTGAAAAATTGCAGATTTTTTTTTGTGAAAAATAGATAGTGCCTCAAGGTGACACTTGAAATTGAATTGGTGGAAGAATGAGGGAGAAAGGGACAACTTTGATGAGTTAAAATGAGAAAAAATGCAAAATTTTGAGAATTGAAATTTTTGTTTTAACTTGTTGAATTGGTGGGTGTCGCTTAAAATTCAGCGAGGGGGAAATAAAAAATTGGGAATTACGAAAAAGAACAATCTTACTGGGTTAAAAGCAAAAAAATGGAAAAGTTTGAAAATTTAATTTTAATTTTGTTTTTTAATCCCGGGAAAGAGGCTAGTAGAAAAACGATAAAAAATAAAAAATAGAGAATTATTTTTCAATAAAAATTATTAACGACTTTATATAAATAACTTTACTTTTTTTTTTTTTTTTTTTATTTATTGAAAAAGGGGGATGCTCCAAGATAACACTTGATATCAGATTGGGGGAAATAAAAAATTGAAAATCATTCTCGCGATGTCATGAAAATGAACAACTGTAGTGGGTAATAACTAAAAAAAACAACAACAAGAGTTTGAAAATCAATCGTTTTTTAACTTTTTTAAAAAACGAGAGGTGGTGTAAACGGCCATCTCTTAAAATTCAGTCAAGTCAATGGAAAAATAAATAAAATGAGAAAAAACAAGGCTAAAGAACAAGGAATTATTTTCTCATAAAAAGAAACAAGTTTAGGTACTGAGACCAAAAAAGGAATCCAAAGTTAGGAAATAAGGTTCACCCTAAATTGTATACGAATTCGTTCCGTCGTCTTTGCTTTGGTCAAAAAATTACCTATGCAAATAGGTAGGTAGGCTGTAATAACTTTGAAGCGGTTAGGCCTACGCCTACATCTCGTATGTCGAACGCTTGTGTCAAAATGTTACTTTCAACCACCTGTTCGATTTTTATTTTTGCACGTTTATACGTCTGGATAAAGGTGAGAAGGGAAGTTTAATTTTGCGAAAACCATACTAAATGGAAAAACCCATACACCCACTTTATTACATATTTTTTCTGCGTTGTTATTTCAAACTTGCACGAGGTGGTTAAATTTTCAATATGAATTTTATATCGGTGTATCTTCTTCCTATTTCTCTCAATAATTTTTTCGTAATTTAATTATTCGATTTGTGAAGAGAAGCCTGGGAAAAAATGCTCACTCACAAATCTTGTTGAAGTTTCTTGACAAATACTCGCAATGTAAATACTTCGGCCGTTTGTTCCGGCTTTAAATGGTTAACTTTGGCATTTAATGAGTATTCGAAGTTAGAACATCGACCTGTTAATGTAAAGTGTAAAGGTAGGTATAGATAAGCCGCGCCAGCGCCATGGCCACAGTGTCAACGAATTAGGTAATTCAAAAGCGTTCCACACTATGACATCATTCTGACTGGTATAAAATAAACATAACTCGAAGAATACACTTGCAAATGACAGATTTTGAGGGAAAGCTACTTGTAAGTTGGTTACATAAGTATGAAGAAGAACGTAAGAACTTTTGCGCTAAGAGTGCCGCAGACGGATAGGAGTGTTCGTTGTAAAACGTTTAGAAAAGTGCTGAAACGTGATAAACTCGAATTTTTTACAACAATTCGCTTTTTATTAACTTTTTTATTTCCCTTTTTTCCTCTTTTTTTTAGCCTTTACAAAACGCCGGATATTTTTTTGCGCTCGTTCCAGTATTCTGGTAATTCAACTACACACGCGCGTATAATATACACATGCACAAGAACGAGTGAAAAAATTAAAAGTGTGTGTGTTGATTGTTGTTTTTCTCAGTCTTCTTTTTTTTTACGCTGTTCAATATTCTAACTTCCGTTTATGAAAAAAAAAACTGTCAACTTGATAGTATTTTCGTGTCGAACGTTCAACCGTTCGAAAAATACGTGTTATGCAGTTTTTTCAAATAGTTAGCTAGGTAGATTTCAAAAAATAGAAATTTCACGTTTCCACCCGAACTAAATCGAATTTTGCGTTTTCGTTGGAAATGTCACTCGATCTCTCGCGGAAGAGTTTCTGTCACTGAATCGACCTTTTAGTGTTTTTTCTTCTTCTTTTTTGGTAAATAAAAGAGATTAATTAGTTTGATTTATTTTTTCGTTTTATCCTCGAATGATGGATAACTCCGATCCGCCGAGTCAATTACATTTGAAAATATTTTCTCGACCGATGTACTTCGTACATCACGACCAAATTAATTGATTTTTTATTTATTATTTAAGAAATCGAATAAAAGCCAAGGTTTTGATTTTATTGAGTAATGTATCTCTGAGTAGCTTAAGATTTTGTGAAAATTTTCAAAATTTTTAGACATCTAGTTTTTATAGGCTGCGACAATGTGCACAGACAATGAAGTCGATTTCTTCAAGAAATAAGTTTTTGAATAATTATACGATTTATCTACCTACATGATGAAGAAATTTTATCAACTGGACAACTCCAATCTACTAAGAGGGAGAGGGGTGGTAAACTTTGGTAAATAACCCAATTTTCCAAATTTCATCTCAAACATTACTATTTTTGTAAAAAATTGATATACCAAGGGCTATTTTCTAAAATTCGTTAAAAATCTCAAAATCAACTCCGACTGCTCAAAATTGGGTTCAGAGGTTTGGATGGCATACTCTTTCAGTGAGGCATACTTCAGCTTAATCGGAGTTGACGAGATGATGAAGTTTCCTTTTCAAGTTACAAACTTGAAAAAATATTTTTTAATAATTGTTTTGTTATTTTTAATTACTTTGTTTTGAAAACTTTTCTTTAAAAATTTATTTTAAGTTTAAAAGCATCGAAAAAATCGTTAAAATGTAACAAAAATTGTAGTTAGGTACACACAAAAAATTATTGAAATGTTGAAAATTACTGTACCTGCCTATGCTGAAGTAAGAGATTTTCAATTTGAAAATAAATACTTGCAATTTTATTTTAAATAGGTACTTGGTAATTTATTATTATTTTTTTTTAAATTTCATACTTATCTGAAACACAATTTTGAAAACAATTATTGTGATAGAATTTCTCAAATGTATTCAAATTTGAATTATTTATTTTTATTGGATTGCCCAATTTTTGAAATCTAGTCATTTTGATTCAAAAAATTTTTTAAATAAAAAAAATTGAAAATTAAAATTATTGAAAGTTTTTTAAATTTTGTTGAACAGCAAACTTTTTAAAACCCGTGTTTTTTCATTTTCCCCCTTTATTGTTTTTTTGAAATTGTATGCTCAAGTTTTAAATATAAAAATTTTTAAAATACAAATTTTCCAAAAATTTCTATTTGAACAGCGATTTTTTATTAAGAACAAGAAAAAAAATCACAAGTTTTGAAATAATTTTTAAAAAAGTTGATTTTGCTCAAGTTGAATTTTTTGGAAAGCAATTTTGTATTTTATTCATTTTTGAAAACCTGTGTTTTTTCCAATTACCTAATACCTAGATAAACTCATTAGAAATTTAAAAGTTTCAAAAATTTTATTTTTAAAAATTTTGTTGAACAGCTCATTTTTAGAATCTTGTTTTCAAAATCTTTTTTTCAATTCGCGACATCATGCTTATTAAATTAAAAAATTGTTAATTTCTATTCTAACAATTTTTTATTAAGATGAAAAAATATTGAAAATCCCAAAGTGATCAATTCAAAAAAAAAAAAAAAAAAAAGGAAAAATGGAAACTTAAACATTTCATCTTCCGAAAGTTTCTCATTAAAAATTAAAGAAGAAAAAAAACAGTTTAGAAAAATGTTTCAATTTTTTGGAGAAGGATATCTCAATTTTTTGGTTGATCTTTTAATTTTTTTGAGAAGAAAATTTCTCAACTTTTTGGAATAAAGAATTTATCAATTTTTATGGAGAATAAAAGTTTTGCAAATCTTTTTTTTTAAATTTTGAAGTTTTGAAGAAAAAAATAATTCTTACGCCCTAGAAAATTCCCTTTTGCTGACGTTGCAAAGATGTACCTACCATACTTTTGGTTTACATCATTTTTAAATTTTCTTACTTGAAACAGGGTGTGTACAAAAAAAATTCAACTACTCAAACTTATTTTTGGAAGTGCTGATTACCTACAGAGGCAAGACGACTGTAGGAGGAGCGAAAGCAATTTTGGCCAAAGTTGGAAAATTTGGAGGAATGTTGGGTAAAATGAGGAATTTTGAGAAAAAGTTAGATAAAATCGGGATTTTGGGGGAAAGTGCCAAAATTTGAGAAATTAAGGAAAATTAGTTTGAAAGATTTGAGCCCCCCCCCCCCCCGCGTATCACTTCGTCACACCACTAATTACCTATACCTACCACTTTGGAAATACCCAAACGAACCAGAACTGCACTTTTGAATAATCTATGATAGGTAGGTATTTAATTTTTTAAATTTCATGTGAAAACAATTTTCGAATTTTGTTAGAAATTTTTTTAAACAGCCAATTCTTGACGTCTTAATGTATTTCCAATTTTTTTTGTTTTGTTTTTCATTTCCTGAAATCACGTACGTAGAAACTGAAAAGTTAGTAAAACACAAATTTTCCAAAAATTTCGGTTCAAACAGTTTTTCATTTCAAAAAAGAAATTTAAAATTTAAAAAATTCACTTCATTTCAAAAAAAAAAAAAAAAAATGAAAATGCATCAATAATTTTAAAATAGGTACTCAATTTAATTACTTTACTTAAGGGTATGCTCTCGGTTTCTTATCAGTACGCGAAAGACACGAACTTAGAACCGCTGTATTTTCGCGAATTTTCAACGAAATGGTGTGAAATTTTGATATGTGCTTTATAGAAGCTGTAAAATTACAGGACTTATAAGATATTTTGGAAAAAGTATTTATTTTTGGAAGAAAATTGAAGTGTAGAGGTGACTTTAGGGTGAATTATTTCCGCGACTTAGAAAGGTCGGATGGAAAAAAGCTTATAAGTTCTGTTCGAGCATTACTCTGACGATGCGAAATATGAAAAAAAATTGAAGAAATGTTCAATATTCGCGGAAATATGACGGTTCTAAGTTTCGAGTTTTGAACAAAATTCATGGTGATTTAGGACTGAGCAAAGTGCAGGGGGTCATTTCAATGCTGCTCATATCGTGTAATATGCAATCCAATTCGATACCGAGAGCATACCCTTAATTTCTTAAATTTCTTGTCAACTTGAATTTTTTCAAAAATTTTAATTAAAACACAATAAAATTTAAAAAATATTGTTCAAATGCAAAATACAATAATTTTACTACTGTGTGAAAAATACCTAAAACATAACGATGACAGATATACGAGTAAAAGAATGGATGTTTTGTTTGGGACGTGTTTTTTTTAAAACCGTTTGAAATACGTGACAATCGATTTTCGCCATCACACCGTGTAGATTGAAGAGTAAAATTCGCTGACTAAAGATTATATTTACTTTCTTTACGAAGTTGAGAAAGAGGCTGGCTGATTCGTTGTCGTATTTCGCTCGGCTGTTATCAATTCGGAATTTTTAGCGTATTTTTTTCGTTCGGCACAGCCTATTTACCAAAATGAAGAAAAAAAAATCCGAGTAGTTTTATTTGCATCCCTAGAGGAATGCGAGATGGTCTAGATTTGTAAGAGAAATAAAATAGCATCGAGTTCATTTGAAATTCGATTGATTGGATTTAAAAATTTACAAAATTCGTACGGCGGTTGTATTTTTAAACGATAATAAGACGTATCATCCGATGGCATATTTTAGCATCGAAATGTTACATTAACAAAGCATTCGAGGAAAAAACAAACTTGCTCGGATAATGTCCTGCGGTGGAGAATAACACTCGAGTTTTCATTTTTATTTTATTTTTTAATTCGCTCGACAGAGAGATGACTTTTGTAAATTTTTATAATATTTATTTACACTTGTTTCATTTTAAGCAATGCTTATAATTGAAATTCAGTTCATTATTTTATAACGAGTATACTTTATTTAAAATTCTTTATAATATTCGTATATACGAAGAACGTTTTGCTGCGATGACTTGGCTTGGTTCTCGGAGTTTTTTTTCTTTTCGTTTTTTCTTTTCATTTTTTACTATACTAGGTATATGGGTTTCATTGTTTAAAGTCGTATTTCTTCAAAATTTCATGTATTATTTAGGTTCTTTTTATGGCCACGGTTGTGAAAAATGTTGACGCTGGGACATGAATAAAATAATTCTTTTATTTTAGTCTCGCGATAAAACAAAGAAAACAGATCTCGCTGTTATGGAGTTTTTTTTAATTTCAAGAATTTATCAACAGATAAGCAATTCTTATAATTATCTGTTTAGAATTGAAAACAATTCGTTGTAGGCTGCCTACGTAATGAAGGAAGTAAAAAAATTCACCTATTGTTTGCGTTAATTGCGGAGAGGCATTTTACACCGAACGATCAGGGGTGAATGTAACGAAAGAGAGCGAGGGGGGATGAAAATTTAGCTTATTTCACTTATCATCACATATGTTACGTGTAAGCCTTTTGCAACGCCATTTTATTGTAATGGCAAGTGCACGTTGCGCTTGCCATATGTACTCACGAGTACTATAATCAAAATCATACCTACGTTGAACAAGAAAAAGAACACGAAGCGGCGAAAAACAATGAAAAATTATCACAGAGCAGTGTAAACCATGTATTAAAAAAGTTTCTTTCTGGTCTAAAAGAGGGAAAAAAATTCAAAGGAATTAACAGTCATTTTTACAAAACGTGACTTGATAAAGTTTTGAAAAACATGCATTTAGCGAAACTTTTAAATTTTGTAATTAAGAGCAAGTGAAAAAAAAAGGGTGAAAATCTTTGGATTTTTGTGATTACGTCCTGCGAGTATACGTACACTACGTGTACCTATCTGCTGTTGCGGAATTCGTTATACATTTTGTAAAAGTTGTGTTTTTTTTTTTCCTCTCTTCGGTATTTTTTACAAAGTACTTTGAAAGCTGAAAATTACTCGAGAGTTTTAAAAATGCAAAAATTATGTGAACTTTGTGGAAATATAAGAAAAGTTTATTTTGAAGAAAATGAAAATGTTTAGCTTTTGTGAAATTTTTATGGAGTAAAGAAGCGTGATAGGTTTGGCTTGTTTGGCTGCGAGGAGATTTTTATGTAATGTATTTTCGCCGATTTTTTTATACGTCCAACTGTGAGAATTGATATTGGTCTGGCGTTTACTGTTTTAATAAATATGCGCGGGTTGCGAGTTTGTTGTTAATTATTAAATGAGAAAATTTTCTTCTCTTTTTTTTTCCTTCTTTGCTTATCTCGTCAAGCTGTGAAATTAATATTAATATTTTTCCTTTTAACTAGATGCTAAATTAAAAATGGAACGAACGGTTTTGACGTAATTTGAAAAAACAATTCTGCCAAAAGCTAACTAATTTGATAACGTGAAATTTGAGATATTAATCAGGGCACACGTGACGAAGAAGCGGTCATTCGGTTGAACTACCTGTGCGAAATGAGAAATAGAAATTCCACGTGGGCAAAATTGAAAAGGTCTCGCGAAATATTTGCTATTTCGGTCGTGGAAGAAATTTGTAAACGTTTCACGTGTGTACATAAAGTGGAAAATAAACATTTTTCTGAAAATATTTGCAACTTTGTTATTTGAAAAAAACTTAAAGAATTTCAATATTGCAAAAAATCTACAAAAATATTACATTTTGTCCTCGTTCGATTCGATGATTTTGAAAAAAAAATTTCTTATTACAGAATTTGCAAATATCATACAAAAATATTTGTCGCGAGCCTAGACAAGTATTTTTTAGCTTTTAAATGTCGTAAATTCTCACTTGAAAAAGCAAAAACAAAACTTGCCAGAAATTTAACTTACTCTAAATTAAAGGCAAAATATTCACTATTCTGCTAATAGAAAAAAATCAAAAATAATTTTGTTCACAGTAGATGTTTAAAAAAAATCCCCAAAAATTCGGCGTGTACGAATATGAAATGAGCTATGAAAATTGAAAAAATATAATTTTCAAAAAACATTTGCAGTTTCAATTTAAAAAAAAGAAATCATGTTTTTAGCTTTTGATTTTTGAAAACTTTTCGCAGAAATTAAACGCAAAAGTACAAACTCGAATAAAAAATACTTGTTATTTTTCTGTGGTAAAAAAAAAACAAAAAAAAAACTTAATTTTAATTTCACGAAAAATTTGCAAACATTTTCTATTTTGCTCACCTGTAATTTAATTTTTAATCTTTTACAAAAATTTAACGTAGTACATATACTTACGAATTGGAAAAAAATCAGTCTTTAATTTTTCTGTTATAAAAAAATTGCAAAAATAACTTATTTTTCATTCTTTCAAAAAATTTGCAAAAAATTTTCATTTTGCCGACCTTTTTTTTGAATTTTTTATCTCAAACATTTAACGTGTACGAAATGAAAATTTATAACGTATGTAACGTATACAGTAGAACCTCGATTATCCGATATCCCGATTATCCGAGCAAAAAATTGCACCCGATTTATTTCGATTACCTATCCGATGTCCATAAATCAGTTAATTTTTCATTATCCAATTTCCCCTTATTTTTGTATAAACGACTCGTACCATTTTTTGATGTACTAAATATTTTTAAGATTTTATTCCTTAAAAAATTCAAAAAAATTATAAGTAATTTTTTGATTCCAAAAAAAAGTTGAGAAAATGGAAAACAAATTATACTTTTTAAAAAATTCAAAACAAATTTTTAGTTCCCGAAAATTAAAAAAAAAAAAAAATCCATAAAAATTAAGTATAAATTTTTTTATTCCAAAAAATGAAAATAAAATTTGTTACAAAAATTTTTTTAAATGTTTGAAATCCTGAAAAAATAAAAATTCAACTCCAAAAAATTGAAAAAATTTTCAATTAAAAAAATAGGAATTTATGTTATTCCAAAAAACTTGGAAATTTTTTCATACTAAAAAAATAAAAATGAAATTCATTACAAATTTTTTTTAAAGATCCCATAAAATTTAAAAAAAAATCTCTAAAATTTGAAAATGAAGAAGATAAAGTTTTGAAAATTTGTTGGAAACACTACGTTCAAAGAAAATTCGACCTCCCTCCCCCCGCAGTGAACAGCTTCTTGAAAAAGCCAAAGAAAATTCTAAGCACATTGACTTGTCTATCTCTAACGTAAAATCAAAGAAATTATAGCTACACGAAACTCCTGTCAAAAATGTTGCCTATCTTAATTTATTTAGGTGCATTCATGAGACATAAAAATGGCAAAATTCCGTCGGGACAATCAATGAAACATGTGTAGTTTCTTAAAAAGAACAAATAAAGTCAATGAAAAATTTGCCTATCTTTAAAAGTGAAGGTGCTATGGCACCTTGAAATTCACTTTGTAGTCGTTTTATGAGAAATTTTTCACATTATTATTTTTATTCTTATGAAAAAGTTGACCTGTTTCATTTATTGTCTTGATCTTGAAAAAATTTTGAAATTTTTGTAAACCACTGCCCCTTCAAAATCGAGATACTTAGGTAGTTAGGCACATGATACCTATAAAGTTTTTTGTTACTGAAAGTCAGTTATACTTACGAGTTATTCAAATCTAAAGTCTGTTACTCTCTAGATAGAGTCATACGCCTACAATGACATGTTTTTGCATATAAATAATTTGGGGACTATAGAATAAAATACCAATAAAATAGCATACCCACTCAGTATACCTATTACCTACTCGTTGTGATGGATTATGGTAAAATTTGATTTATGTAAGCTGCACGTACGTCTACGACTCTAGGTACCTTACCTACGTTACGTATGCAAGAGAATGATTTAAAATTCTTATAATGGTGTAGCGAAGAAAGAGATTTCAGGTGGGTGTTTTTAAGCGAGGGCTTCTTGCCTCCCTGGCTTCGGTATAACGTTGTTGAAGGTGTTGTGCTGTTTTGCTTTAACTCGACATTAGATATCGTCGTTTAATGTTGAACCACTTAATTTACAGTTAGTTAAGGGTAAGGTAAATACGTAATGGTGAAATTACTTCGTTAATGTTTCGACTTGTACCGCACGGTCTTTATCTTACTGTAAGTTTATACTTATACCTACACTGTATCCGCCTTTTTAATGAATAAATTCTGATTGCTTTTTCGAGCAAGCGGGTGTGTTGTAATTTCATAATACCGAGCAAAATTAAGATGGTTGGCCAAAAATGAATTAGGGTTTTGAAACAGACATGTATACTCGTATTTATTTTCACCAACTGTGCTACCTACCTTTCTTTACGAATATTTTTTTGTTCGAATGTAAGGTAAATATGTTTTAATCCATGTTTTTTTGTTTTGTTTTGTTTAAACAGGACATGAACGCGTGATTCCTGGCTATCCAACTTACAATATGATCGGAACCGATGGAGTTTATAATTTAAAAATTCAAAATGTCTCTCTGAGAGATGACGCTCTTTTCGAATGCCAAGTAGGACCAGCGCTGCAACCATACAAACAAGCTGGACTAAGAGCACAAACCAAAGTCACTGTGACTTGTGAGTATAATTTTATTGTATTCTACCGTTCATTTTATTGGCAGTGCTCGAAAGAAGCAATTCTTGTAAAGATGTCATGTTTTCGCCTATTTCTCATAGTAGGTATTGGTATTTCTTTTACCTTTATTGGCTTTTTTATTCAAATTTTTGGTTTTAAAAAAAACTATCAAGTGCTGATGCTGGTATTTTAGATAACCCATAGAGGGAATTAGAGAATGCTTCTGGAATCACCCTAAGTATGATGAAAAATTTAGATTGTTTGGAATAAATTTCCTGTTTACCACTTAGAAGTAAATTCAAAAAATTAATTATATAATGAATTGAAAAAATTCTTTAAAAATATTAATACCTACCTACTTACTAAAATATATTTTGTACAAAAAAAAAAAAAAAAAAACTTTATGAAAAAATTGTGTCACAAAAATTATTAAAAATAATTTCTCACAAGTCATTCTTCGATTCTGCTTGAGAAAAATCCCAAAAAGCATCTTCTAAAAAAAATTAAATATAAAAGTTTTTTCAAAAATATGAAAAAAAATTATATTAGTTGAAGAAAAAAAAATTGTTTACAGCAAAAATCGCTCAAAATGTATTTCAGAAAAGGTATCCTGAAAAAATGACCAATTCTATACAGGGTGTCTCGTCAACAGTTATCACCCCTTCACCAGCGATATAGTCAACTCAAACTAAGCTCATGTATGCATGTTTGCCGACCCTGTGAATTGAAGGGGCAAAGATATGCTTAACTGAAATTTTTTTATTTTCAGTTTTGTTTCAGATTTTTAACCATGCGTCACTCGACAACCGAGATAGGTAGAAAGTTGCGCTTTGCGGCGTTGGAAAGGAAATTTTGTGTAGAATTTTTTAATGGGGTTGATAATTGTACTAGGTGATCAGGGGGGTCTGTACCGTATTAAATATCTAAAAAAAGTGTTCAAAAATTGAGATTTTTTGGCAATTTTTGAAAAAATCTCAAAAAAGTTTCCTCATTTGGTATTATTATTATGATTTGCCTTACATGAAAAAAGTTCGACCTTTCGAATGCCGCAAACTAGACTCTTCTATCTCACTTGGTTAAAAAGTTATAGCAATTTCAATTTCAAAATCATGACTGAAAAACAAAAAATTATTTTTTCAAAAAAAAATTTTTTTACCAAAATGTTTTTCTTTTTATCTTTAACATCGAGTTTCACTGAAAATTATTAGTTACGATAGGTATCAACTTCCAAAAATTAAAATAATTGGAAATTTAAAAAAATGAAAAATAAATTGATTTTTTTTCTGTCTCGATTTCGAAATTGAAATTGCTATAACTTTTTAACCAAGTGAGATAGAAGAGTCTAGTTTGCGGCATTCGAAAGGTCGAACTTTTTTCATGTAAGGCAAATCATAATAATAATACCAAATGAGGAAACTTTTTTGAGATTTTTTCAAAAATTGCCAAAAAATCTCAATTTTTGAACACTTTTTTTAGATATTTAATACGGTACAGACCCCCCTGATCACCTAGTACAATTATCAACCCCATCAAAAAATTCTACACAAAATTTCCTTTCCAACGCCGCAAAGCGCAACTTTCTACCTATCTCGGTTGTCGAGTGACGCATGGTTAAAAATCTGAAACAAAACTGAAAATAAAAAATTTTCAGTTGAGCATATCTTTGCCCCTTCAATTCACAGGGTCGGCAAACATGCATACATGAGCTTAGTTTGAGTTGACTATATCGCTGGTGAAGGGGTGATAACTGTTGACGAGACACCCTGTATAAGTTGATTGTTCAAAATAAATTTTTAGAAAAAAATTATGAACATCACAATTTATAATGATTATTTGGTGTATTTTTACTATTTTATAGTAAATCTTCAAAACTTGGTAGTAATTAAATTTTTTTTTTTTTTTAAACTACACACTAAAAAAAATCATCAGGTCATTTTTAAATTTCAAAAAAATTTTCAAGTTGTATAAATTTTTATAATTTTTAAAATTTGATAGAACCCTGAAAATTGGTAATTTCAAATTATCTATAATAAATTCTTGTCATGAGATAAATTATTAAAATTCAGCTAAATTTTTCAATTTCTTATAGAGCCTTAAATTTTTACGAATTGAAAATTCAAACGTTTGGAAAAACTTTCCAACTTATCAAATACTTACTACCTATAGTACCTAAATCCTTTTAAAAATTGAACAAAATTAGTAAAAATTGGTTCAGAAATATTGTTCAAATTCAAATTCAAATTTCCGCAAAATTAATAAATTTTTCTCTAAATTATTACCTTACTCAGTTTACTCAATTTGCACGTGGATCGTTGTTGTGGAATTTTACCAAGTCTAATACTACATAAATACTTGGTATTCAAAATTGGAGGGGAGGATAGGGCCCAATCGAAATTTTTATAATAACCAAGGACTTCAAGAAACATCTTTTTTAAAAAAATTTTTTTAATCGGATCCCTCCCTCCCCACCGATTTTACATAACACTCTGAAGATACTAAATAAAAATTAGAGATGGGAGGAATGTAGGGGCCATTTGAAAAAAATTTCAAATAGAAGTTGTAGCTTAAGATTCTAAAAATAATTTTGGTTATTATAAAAATTTCGATTGAATCCCTCCCTCTCTTCCAATTTCTCATAACAGTAGGTAGATACTTTTTCAAAAGTGGGGGAGGGGTCCAATTGAAAAATCTTTCAAACAAAAGTTGTAGATTGAGGTCTTAGAAATCATTTTTGTTATTAGGTATATAATTTTCGATTAGACCCTTCCCTCTCCTCCAATTTTGCAAAGTCCTAGGAATAATTTTGGTTATTACAAAAATTTCGATTGCTCCCCTCCACCGCTCCAATTTTGAATATCATGTATCTATTATGTAATATTAGACTTGATACAATTCAACAACGATCCACGTCCATGTCGTCCATTTGTAAATAATTTGAGTAAACTAGACAGTAGTAAGAAGTTCTACAGTTGTAGGGTTGAAACTTATAAAAAAATGCAAAATCTGTTGGAATTGGAAATTTTTTTTTTTTTAATTTCTCAACTCATAAATTTGAAATTTTTTTCAAAATTATTACTCAAAAAGCCCTACAGAGGTAGGGCTGAATTTTACAACAGAAAAAATTCCAAATCTGTTAGAATTGTCGATCTCGAAAAAATTTCTCAACTCATAAATTCAAATTTCCATAATATTTAATAAATTTTTCTTTTCGATAATGAATTGAATTTATGAGTTGAAAAATGTTTTGGAATCCATTTTTTTCAATTCTGGCAAACTGGGCATTTTTTTTTTTTTTTGTAAAATTCAACCCTAAAACTGTAGGGCTTCTTGAGTAATAATTTCAAAAAAAAAATTAATAGGTAGGTACTCTTGTGAAGTTTGAATTTATGAACTGAGAAAATTTTTTGAAGTTGATTTTCTTCAAACTCAATAGATTTGACAATTTAAAAAAAATCAACTCCAAGACGTGATGTCAGTAAACATTTAAAAAATTGAGAACTGCAAAATCATGCTTGAAGAAATCAACATTTTGAAATTTAAAAAAAATTAAATTTTAATAAATTTTTTAAGAATAAAATTGAATCAATTTTTAGACTAGGTATTGATCAACTTTTATTAAATATTTTAAAAATTTAAGAAAATCGTCAAAATTTATTAGGTACAAATTTCAAAACGAGAAATCAGTTACCTAAAAGATCATTAAAAAATATAAAATTCATCAAAAAATTGTCCCTTTTCCGCTGAAATTACAAAATTATTATTTGTCATTTTTTAAATTCATTTATAATATTATTATTGTTAATTAAAATTATGGTGAAATCAGTATGGGAATTTTTTCCACCCGAAAGATATTTAACACGTGAGTCTATTCGAGCTTAAACTCATTGCTTCTACTTCGATGTACAATTGACAGGTGGTTTTGAATTGTCGCTTAGTGTTTTTGACATACGTAGCGATTATTCTCACAAAAGAGTGACAGAGGGAGGTAGAGGGGCTACCGCAATGATTGAAAAGCAAATTATTGTTAGGGCATTGTACATACTCGTACCTATACAACTCTATCTGTAATGTGGTTGCACGTACTCGTACTTTCCCCCCAAAATATATTTTGCATAATTTTTGATTTTTTTTTCCAAATTCGCGACCGTTTCAATTGAAAACTTACGAGTGCGAGAGAACGTGTTATAAAAGAGGTTTTCCACCGCGAGAACGGTAGTAGTCGTGGGCGGGGGGGGGGGGGGGGGGAAGAGAATTGAGTAACGATGAATTTGCTAACTGACGGAATGTAATATGCGCCTGATAAACGCGAAAATACAGATGGTTACCCATTGTTATTACTACTTTCTATCGACGCTTCTGGCGTTTTAGCTTTTAGAATGAAAATGAGCTTTAACAAGTATCTGTGGATACGCTTTTTCCACCTATCTTCGTCATATCGACTGTACTTATTCCTCTCGTGCGCCGCGTTTCGTAACTTACCTCACGCTATAAAGTGCCAACCAAAGGAGTAGGAGCAAATTTTAGCTTCTTTTTTTTGTTGAAAAATGATCCGCTCGCCGATAAAATAATCCCTCACGGTATTTCGCATTTGTGCTTTATTACAGTACATAGGTTTGAATTTGAATTGTTTGATCGTATATAAATGCTACGTGGTATTTTATATTTCGACGAGTTTCCGTTTTTGTACGTCGTGTAATTGCGTTTTTTCTACGTTTTTTTTAAAACGACGTTAAACCAAAAAAAGTAGATATTTTAATGTTTATGATAACCCCGGTTGTAATTTTGCCACGAATATATGTACATGCAGATAAATACTCGAGTTGTATATGTAACAGTGGCACTGAGGTTTAATTTTTCTGCGTTATGGAAAAATTGCAAAAATATAAGTGAGGTGAAATATGGCGGAACGTTGGTCGGTCGTAATACAGCCACTTGTTATCAAAGCAATTTTTACTAGTTTCAAAAAGTTCATTACGTTAGCAAAAAAAAAAAAAATTGTAACAATGTTGGTTGCACTTTTTATGGTTAAAGTTTTTTTTATTTGGCGTGGTTTCGCTTTGATATACTGGTTACGGTGAAGAAAAAGAGAGAGAGAGAATGAGAAAAAGAGGAAACCACATCGCAAATAGAAAAGGGACGAAAATAAAAAATATCCGCGAATTTAACAGCGCGCGTAAAAAAACAAAAAAAAAACAAGTGTACCAAAAATTTCAAACTTGAAACCAGGTAGTTAAACGCCAAACATAGAAGATCAAAAAATATTGAATAGGTTTGCTCTTATATAGGTGGTCACAAGATAGAAGCTCTCTTTTCTTCGGTTTAATAAAGTTTGTTTCGATATAATCTGAATGATAAATGTTCGTTGTTCGTTTAAAGCACTATTCTTCGGAATAAATTGCTTCTTCTACCTTTGTCGGACAGCTTTCAACTCTGGTTACCCCTTTTTCGTCGATTCCCAAATATTCTCCAGCCTGTATAGTTGAACTTTCTTCTTTTATTTTTGTTCAATAGATAAGCCATACTTTTTAAAGCGGCGAAACGAATTGAAATTCGAGTTTTTTTTTCTTTTTCTTCTTTTTTTTTTCTTTTTTTTTTTGCTTAATGCGCAGCTTTTGATAATTTACTTATCGTGCCTACTTTGTAGCCGGAGAACGGCGTTCCTTTTAAAAGGAAAAAACTTCCATTTCCGCGCTTAATTATGTAATTTGTGCAAATAAAGGGAAAGTGTGATGAGTTTTTTTTTTTTTTTTTTTTTTTTTTCTTGTCAATGGTGACGAATACGTTTAAATTAAATCGTATAGCGCTAATTATGTTTTAGTTGCGAATTTTTTATCAGGTTTTGTTAACGATTGATTACCAAAAAATCAACCAGCAGTAAATTATGGTTTCGTGCTTCTCTGAAAATTATGTAAAATAACTCTGATTTCTGTTTTATCTTTCGAAAATCGTCAAAAATTAGGTACGATTATTTAAAAAATTTAATGCCTAAGTGCTTTTGAAAAAAAAAAGTTTGTATGTTAATAAAATAAAAAAAAATTGAATAAAAATTTTAAAAATTTATTCTAAGAAAAAAAGTAATAAGTGCGTAATAAAGTTTGGAAAAGAATACTTGAAATTGAAACTAACTATAAGATTAACAATAAAATTATTCGTTTCTAAAAAATATGTTTGTAATTTTTTTTTTAAATACTGAATTCATTTTTTATATACCTACAAAACAAAAGAAAAATGAATGAATAAAAAATAAATAAATGAATGTGAGTAACAACTTGCGAAAAATTATTCATTTATTTATGTACGTCTAGTTTCTAAATAATTCGTTTCAATAGGTGCCTATAATTTGTTTAAAAATAATTGAAATTCCATTTTTTTTTTTTTTTTTTTTTTTTTTTTTGAATCCAATGCAACTTCAATTTTTTTCTTAAAAATTCAAATTTAATTTTTTTTGTTGGAAAATTCCATTTTCAAGAACTCTTTTATTAAAATTCTTGTACGAACGATTTTTTTAAATTAAAAATTAAATTTTTTAAAAGTGATCTAGAGAGTTTAACTTTTATCCTTAAATTTTTGGAATTTGACAATTTTATTTTGTTGAAAATTCAACTCTTTTTTCTTGAAAATTGAAGTTGAACTTTTTGCTAAAGATTCAAGTTGATTTTTTTTTTTTGAAGATCTGGCATTCAATTTTTTCCTTGACGATTCATCTTTCAATTTTTTCAAATAATAAACTTGAAAGTTCAATTTTCAATCCTCAATTTTCAATTTTCAGGGAAAATTCCATTTTTAAAACACTTTGAAATCCAAGCACTCACAGTAGAACCTCGATTATCCGAGCAGAAAATTGCAACCGGTTTTTTTCGTTTATTCGATGTCCAAAAGTTAGTAAAGTATCCTTATTTTTGTATAATTCTTACCACCTTATACTGATACTTCGAAAAATCCAAAGATTTTTTTTCTCAAATTTTTCGAGGCTCCTACCTACTCAACTTTTTATTTCAAAAAATATTGAAATTTTTTTTAAAAAATACAACTATCTAAAATACTTGATGAAAAAATTTCATTACCTACTAAACATATTTTTTTATTTAAAAAAATCAACATAAACTTTATTTCAGTTTTTTTTAAAGGTCCCAAATCCCGAAAAAATATTAAAATTTCGTTCCCAAAAAATTGATTTTTTTTCACTCAGAAAAAATGAAAATAAAATATACTTACTTATTTCCAAAAAATATTTTAAAAATATCTCAAAAAAGTTCTGAACTCTTTTTATTAGTTTTAGATTATGATTCACTTAATACTCTTTTCGTGGATGTTTTTTGAACGTTCAGTCATTTTTATAAAATTTTTGCAATATTGAATTGCTGCATTTTTTCAAAAAAAAAAAAATTGATTTTTTTAAAAATCTGTCTTTCATTTTTTTTTTTTTGAACACCTACAATAATTTATCTTTTAGTTTTCTCAAATTGAACTTTAAAGTTCAACATTCAGTCTTCAATTCTTTAAAAATGAAATTTAATATTAAATTTTTTTGGGAAATTTTTATTTTCAAAATCTTTATAAAATCCAAGTATGGTATAAACATTTTTTTTTTTTTTTTTTTTGAAAATTCAAATTAAACATTTTTTGAAAATCTTACTTAATTTTTTTCTCTCAAAAATTAATCTTTCAATTTTTTTTTAAATTGAACTTGATTTTTTTGATAATTCACTTTTCAATTTCTTTTAAAAACTCTTTGAAAAATTCAAAAAGATACTAATTTTGTTATTTTTCTTTTTTTGAAAATTTAACTTTCATTTGGTCTCAAAATTTCAGCTTTTTACTCATTTTCGAAATTTCAACTTTCATTTTTTGGAAAATTCTATTCCCAAAAATTCTTGAAAATCCAAGTTTTAATTTTTTTTAATTCAACTTTTTTTCAAAGATTTTTAAAAAATTTCAAAATTGAGAATTTTTAATATTTTTTTCTTAAATTTATAAAAATAGGTACCTTTTATTATTAAATTTTTCACATTCGAGTCTCAATTGAAAAATCAACTTGAGAAATTTTTTTAAAGAATGAAATTCTGAAAAATTATTTCTCAAAATTTTAAAGTTCAATTTAATTAAAAAACTTATATCTAAAAAAAATCCCAACCTCAGTTTAGGCCTATGACTAAATTGACTATAATATTATAATTCCAAAGTTTTTTTTTTTTTTTTGAAAATTTACTAATTTTTGATGGTATTTTTTTTTAGCTGTTGAAAATTCGTTTGAAAAATGAATCATTTTTTAAATAGGAAATAATTAATTGTGTAGTATGTCTATTTTTTTTTTAAATAATAAAAATTATAGGCAAATAATTGATTTTCTTCAAATGAATAAATTGAAATTTAAACATTTATATACTTATTGCCTATCAAAATGAGCTAAAATCCGAAAAAAATCTTGAACATTTTCTTTAAAAAAATGTAAAAACCAAAACTAAGTAAAATATTCCACATGGGTAGAGTAAAAAGGTGAATTTTGAAATTAATTTAGTTACCAAAGTATGTCCCGTAAGGTAAGGTACATAACGTATCTTATAGTACCTTACTCAGAGGCAGCCAATACGACCATACGTTAGACGATGTCGTAGAGAGCATTTCATCCTTCGGGTTGCGTATAAAGTTTGAATCATTGTACCGGAACCAGGCGAAGGTAGACAAATATAGCCAGTATGCGAAAAGCGAATGGTAAAATTTACATCCTTAATCATTGTTAAATTACCACCAAAATTTTGAAAGTTATTCAAGCGATTTATTAAAGCTTTTGAAACTCCACTCCTGCGCCAATCTATAAAAGGCAAGTGTAACGAAACTTTTAATCCTATACCTGAACTTAATCCATTTCAAAGAAATATTTGACGGGTTACCACATGTAGCGGAATGTTACATACATATATATACATTCTTAATAGCTTTTTAGTAGAGAAATATATGGTGTGATTAAAGAGAATTGTTTCGTTTAAATCTGTCGGCGTATTTCTCCGTCATTTCGATTACATTTTACGCTTTTAGCGATGAATGTCTTTATCGCTCGAAGATTTATAATTCTCGACAGTGTAGCTAATAAACTTTACGCTGATTTTGCAAAAAAAAAAAACACGCAAATTTAGGTTAATAACTATAAGGCACCTTCCGTAACACAAAAAAATTATGGGGGAAAAATAGGAAATAAAAATAAGTATAAGAACGAATTTGAATATTAATTCTACGTATATACAAAAGGTACATACTGTATATAGGTTTTCGGTTTGATTTTATTATGCATTATTGATGCTTTATTGTTGGCGCATTCGCTTTTTCGCATCGTAAACAACGAATTCTTTTTTATTTATTATTTCTAACAATAGAGCTGAATTTTCCAAACCGAATCAAACATAAATTCAATCGGAAAATAGAAAAATTATTCGAATTGGAATGAAATTGTGCGAATAACAAATGGATATATCAGCACGTAGTTAAAAAGCGGAAATTTTTCTCGCTATCATTCTACGTTGGTCGCGCGAAAACTGAAAAGGAAATTATAGTTCAAAAATAAACTGGAAAAGAAACTTTCGCGCGCGATTTAAACCGAATTTTTAACCCCTTTAGTGTTGAGCTGTCGAAAAAAGTTTTTTTTTTTTCAAAATCTTTCATTTTTATGTGAGCAGTGTTTTTCGCACAATGACAATATATTGAATGTTGTCATTTTGGGTAGGTAGGCCTAGGTGGTAGATTATGCATTGCTTATCTCTATTTGTAAATGTTACAATGAATCATGATTGGTTAGTCATATTCATTTCATTATTGTGCGATATTCATAAAAATTCTATTCAGATTTTAACAATGAACTTGGGTAGATCATCTCTTGATAGTACGATGACGATGTCTCTTATGTATAACTCATCGAAGCCTTTATTACTCCCTTCTTTCCCTTTCACCACCGTGATTATACCTTGGAATAGATTTTTATCAATAATTTTGTAAAGAAAATTTTTCTTCAAAAATAATTTCTCTCGAGAGATTTTTTCTAGGTAGACTTTTTCGCTGAGACGGCATTCCTTTCTAAGGTGTCGAGTTGTATACTTTTCAAAATATCTAATTTTTTCCACTGGGAAGATTTCTTTTTGAAAAAACTAATAGAATTGGAGAACTAAAAACTGAATTCGAATTCGAATTCGGACCTGAGAAAAAATGAAGATACATACATATGTACGTAATACAAGCCTACAAAATAAAATTGAAATCATTCTCAGAGATCACCTATGTAGTTCAAAAAATTATGAAGTTTCTCCTTGCGTATTACACCTGCTTGAAATTACGTATGTACTTGTTACTTGCCAATGTATCCAACCAAATTGTAATCTTGCCCTAAATTTTTCATTTAAAAAAAATTAATTTATCTACTTTTTATGTACTCCTCAGCTGATGGCGAATTAAATTTAAATTAGACCTATTTTAATTTCTCCATCACACCAGGTGGTTACTTTTTCGCCGAAATTACAAGGTAGGTATATTTTATCGAAAACGTTACAATTCAAAAAAAAATTATTCACTTGAATTTTAGTTTACCTTAAATGAGTGTTTTTGAGTACAACATTTAAAATAATTCAGCAAATTCTCAATAAAAGAAAAATAAATAAAATAAAAATTAGAAACTAAAAACACATTGCTTTATAAACAACGTGTTCTTAATTTTTCTAAAGGTTAGAAAAATATTTCCAATCAAAATTTTTGAAAAATTCCGTAAAATTGAAAAAATTACTTTTGAGAGAAAAAAGGTAATATACCTTGAATTATGTTTCAAAATGAAACATGACAAACAAATTATTGAATGCTATTTTGAAAAATTTTCTTCCTATCATTTTTTTTAAATGGCAAAAATACAAAAGTCAAGATAACTATATTGAGTTTAAAATGAAAGGAATAAACAGTTTAATTTAAGAATTAAAAAAAATTATATTTGTTGAAATTTCAGAAAGTTACTTTTTTGTGAGGAGCCTTCCCCCAGACAGGGGGCCGACCCAGGAATAAAACCAAGTCCACGTACCTGAAGTCTTTAATCTGCCAAACACACAACACGAACTGAGGCCGCAGCGCCGGGTGCGCGACCGACGAGAGAGCGAGCGAGAAAGGGAGGAGAAAGACTCAGTGCAGCCAGGCAAACTGGTTGACCAGTGCAGGCGCCGTGAGAGGCTCTTAACACTCCCTCCCGACGAGCTTTCGAGCAAGCGAGGAGAGGAGGTCGTGCTAACAGAGAAAGTAGGCATCTAGATACGTAAGAACTTCAAGATATCGTCAAGATTGTTTCAAACATTTGATCCAAGTCATATCTCCTTTACATACTAAGGGGAACTAGAATTAAATACACGCGAGAAACGGGTAAAATTTGATTAAAATTGGCCGGTCACTATGTAGAACGTTGAATCCAATAAAACTCTACGACGTCAGGAACATAAAACTTTGTATTAAAAACAAACAAAAAAAATTCACATCTAGAGAAATCAATAATTACAAAATTACTTTAAAAAAATATAGGGACGCTCTCTTATATAAAGATACAAACAAGATAACAAGAAATGAGAAATTCATACAAAATAAACTAGTAACTTCGTCAAGAACAAAAAAATTCTTACAAAATAACCTAGTAACTTCGTTTTCAACAAAACATATCACAAATTCGAGATACAAGAAAAAAATTAAGAAAATAAATGAGCTATTTAAGATTTAATGCCATCGAGATGAAAAAAAAACAGTCCACCTTTTCCAAATCATCGTTTGAGGAAAGTTGATCGTCTAGACTTTTCGCGATTTCAAGCTCCTCTATAATATCCTCTAGTATGAGGAAATTCTCCAACTCATAGGCCGTCGCCACAGCTCTTATCTCCCAAAGGAGTGCGTAAAAATCCGCATAATTAGGCGTAGCTGAAAAATTCCATTGCACATGTATATTACTATCTAGATGTATTTGGAATTTTTATTTCTATGTAGATATGGCTACGGTATTTTAAAATTAAACTTCATCTAGATTGTGAAGTAACCGATTTCTGAAATTTTCGAATTTGTCTTTTGGTAAAGCTTTCGTCAAGATGTCGGCATCTTGGTCTGAACTTCTTACCCATTGTATTATAACTCTTTGATTTATCGTATAGTCTAGAATATTATGCAATTTTACGTCAGATAAATGTCTCATTTTAGGGGAGCCGGGTTTAGATGCACATTTAATAGATGCTGTATTATCGCCACAAATTGTAAAAGGTTCGAGATTAATATTTAAGGCGCGATTTAACGTTGCATTGATGCTGATACATTCTAGAAGTGCTGAGTTTAAAGCCACGTATTCGGCCTCACAGGTGGAATTCGCCACCGTGTTTTGCCGTTTGCTGGACCAGTAGACAAGGTCACCATACACACGTACGATAACTCCAGCAGTAGATTTTCTAGACGTATCGCAATCACCTAATGATGCATCGGCATATGCAATGATCTCGCTCCCTTTACCTGTGTAGACAAGCCCATAGTTTTTGGTATGATTTAAATATTTAAACACTCGCTTCACTTCTTCCCAGTCAGATTTTGTGGGATTAACTTGACGTCTAGAAAGAGAGTGAGTAGCAAACATGATATCCGGTCTAGAGGCATTCGCTAAGTACAAGAGAGAGCCGATCGCTTCTCTGTATGGAAAATCTACCTTATCGTCATATTTTTCTTGAATACGTTTTTGTCGTTTTAGTTCTCTTCTATTTTTAGGTACTTTTTCAAGAAGTTCCTGTTCTAATGCTTTTGTTTTAATTAAAGTAGATTTTGGTTGCATAGGAATACTGCTAATTTTGGATTCTAACATATGAAAACGTTCTAGCATATCAGAACAATAATCTTTTTGGTCTAGATGAATAATTTTATTTTCACGATCACGTGTAATATTTAATCCTACAAATTTTTTAGGTTCGCCTAAATTTTGAGTATCAAAAATTTTCCTAAGTTCTTCAATAATACGTAATAATACTTCATTGTTATTTCCGGCTAAAATAATATCGTCAACATAGAGAATTAGAAAAATTATGACGTCACCAACTCGATACCAATAAAGACACGGGTCGTTCACGTCAGCATGAAAACCCAATTTTTTAATTTCATCGTCAAAACGTTTATTCCATCTGTTTGGCGATTGTTTAAGGCCATAAATAGCTTTTAGCAGTTTATAAACTTTTGCTTTCCTATGTTCTTTCGAGACGTTAATTCCTTTTGGAATTTCCATGTATGTTTCTTCAAGAAGATCGCCGTTAAGGAAGGCGGAAGGTACATCTAACTGATAAGCGTCTAGATCGAATTTATTGATAAGAAGTAAAACTGTGCGAATTGTGGTTATACGTGAAACTGGTGCATAAATACGTGATATTTCAAAATTCCTTGTATCCAGATATCCACGAGCAACGAGACGAGCTTTATAACGAATATTACCATTGACTGTGATTTTACGTTTGAAAACCATGGTCGAATCGACGATTGTAACCTGTTTATCACTTTCACTGCTCGGACGATCGACTTCTATCCAAACTTTATTTTTAATCATCGCGTTAATTTCTTGATTAATCGCATCTTGCCATCTAGAAGAGTCATCGGATTTCATCGCCTGTTCGTATGAGATAGGATCGGATAGAATACTCGTAAGTAAATGATAATTTTCGAGTTCATTTGCTGCTTCATCATTCGCATTGTTTTGGGCCAAAAATTCGAGTGCTTTATGGAAGTGTGTTTCAATATTTGTTTCAGATTTATCATTATTTAGTACTACTTCTGAAGTGAAATCGTTCGAGACGTTGTTATCTGTAATGAACTTTTCACCAAGAGAAGAAATTATATTATCTGTTTGTGTTGAACAATCGAGAAGAATTTTCGCATTCGAGATGGAGGAATTCGCTGTAATTTTCAAAGTATTATCGTTCGAGTGTGTATTATTATCGTTAGGCTTATTAGAATTTTCTTTTACAGGTACAGGACGTTCATACAATTCAGAGAAGTCTTTTAGCCAGTCAGCTTCGGAGATGATAGTTATTCCAGGATCTGGTGTATTTTTAATATCGCGATAATTTTTCTTTTCATTAATTCTAACGTGTGATGTACGAACAATTTTTCTAGAATCTGGCAAAAGTACATAATACCCTGTATTCGTATAACCGACAAGAATTCCGATTACAGCTTTATTATCGAATTTTGACTTTGGTGTATCTGTTTTCAAGATGTATGTAAGCGAGCCAAAACGTTTTAGCTGAAATATTTTAGGATCTAATTTTGGAAACGCGATTTGAATTGGTAAATTTCCGTCTAGATTCGAATGTGGCGTACGATTGTAATTATGTACCGCCGTAGCTAATGCAATATCCCAAAAATGTTTCGGAATGCCAGAGTCGAAAATTAATTTACGAGTTTTATCTATTATTGTTTGATTAAAGCGCTCAGCACACCCGTTATGTTGCGGTGTGTAAGGCTCAGAAAATTGTTGTACGATACCTTTTTCCAGACAAAATTTAGTAAACTCGGAATTGCAATACTCAGTACCATTATCCGATCTCAAACATCTTACTTTTCCAGAAGAATTCATATAGCTTTCAATTAAACTTACGTATTGTTTAAAACAGTCTAGAGTGTCGGATTTTTTATTCATACAATATGATATTGCGAATCTTGTGGAGTCGTCTATGAAAGAAACGATATACTCATATTTTTTACCGATTGTTAGGGGTTTTATAGGACCCATTACATCTGAATATATTGTATGGAAAGGAATATCACATCTTGTACGAATTTCTTTAAAACTTAATTTCTTCATAGAAGCTTGTATGCAAATTGAACAATTTTGTATTAAATTTTTATTTAATTTTAAATTTTGAAATAAATTCGTATTTTTAATAACTTTCTTGTTTCTTTTCGTCGAGATGATTTTCGCGTTATTTTTGGAAAGTGATTTTTTCAGTTTATTCATATTTTTATATGACATGTGTCCAAGGCGACAATGCCATAAGAATGACTTGTCTTTTTCACACCAGCTATGATCAGACTGTTTAATATCATCTACAAGAAGTTCACTTCTAGAAATTAGATCAATTTCCGGTTGTTTAATTATAGCTCTGTGGGCTAGAAAATCGTCAATTTCGTCAAGATTATTATTTTTAGGCATCAAAGATGCAAATTTTTCGTTTAATTTATTACGCTTTGGTACCGATACGGATTGGGATGGTGCTGGGGCGGATCGTTTACGAGTAGTTACTAGTGCACATTCGCTATAGAGTCTTAATTTAAAGATCCAATATGGATCAATAAAATTTCCTACTAAGACAATCTCATCAGTATTTGATTCGTAAATTTTCGCAATTTTATTCGAGAGGAGAACGCTATAGCCATCGTTGGCTAATTTAGAAAGCGACAAGAGGTTATAAGAGGCATTTGATACTTCTAGAACATCTTTCAAGATAATGCACTTATTATTCGAAATATCTTCATAATTTTCCACTAATAAATTCCCTATAGCCGAAGCTTCAATTATGCTATTAGGGGATGAATTAATACCGCGAATTTTTATATTCGAGGGGGACTTATTTTTCAATACATTAGAAAATTTGGTAATGTGTGTGGTTGCGCCGGAGTCGCCTATAAATATTAAAAGCTCACCATTTATTACACGCGCAGCCTCGTCGACCAAATGCTGACAGTCGCCACGAAATCCGTCTTTCAAATCCTCGTTGATAAAAATTGATTCGTATACCATTAGTTGTTGGTTTATTAATTTAGCGGCTCTTTCAAAGACAGTATTTGACTCTTCGCATACTTTGACTAAACTTTCTTCCAGAGCCACCGGTTCACTTTCCTCGATTCCATTTTCTTGTACAACTTCTAGATGAGTTCAAGCAGAACCAAAAGATTTATTAACGAAATAAGTAATTATAAAAAAAACTTTGATCTAGATATTTACCATTAATATTATCAAGTTCGTCGTCTAGTGGATTAAATGAGTTATATAATCCAACAAAATCGATTCCAAGCTGTACAAAGTGATATAATTAGTATAATAAAAATATACATTTTTTCTTCTAAAAAAAAAAATTAACTGAAATTTAATTTAATAATAGTTAACGGGGATTTAATAACTATCTTACCAATTCGTCAAGATGTTTGCTAATAGGAATTGGTTCATCGATTGGGTTAGTCGGTTCTAATCTAATTTCGGGTTGCAAAATCAAATTTCCAGAGGTATCTACAGTAAAGCATTTTATTAATTTTTCGTATTATTATTCGTATTATCGTTTCTAGATGTATTAGTGAAGTTTTGATGTCGGCTATTTCTACCTCTACGATTATTATTTCTTCTTCTAGAGGCACCGCGATTGTACGAATTATTATTGTTATTATAGTTATTTGAATTCATAGGTTGGTTATAATTTCGGTTGCCAGTGTTTTGGTAACCACCTCTAGAAGGTCTACGAAAATTACGACTGCGTTGATTGTTATGAAAATTTCTTCTGGGAAAATAATTCGCCATACCTGTACAATCATAGCTTTTGTGACCCAGTCGTTTACATTTAAAACATCTAGTTCCGTTTCTGCAGTTTCTGGCGATATGGTTAGAGGCACCACACTTAAAGCAGGTATTATTTTTAAAAAAATTTCTCATCTCTTCGTTCCAATACTGTGCTTTATTTGTCTTAGCAGTTACGAGTCTTCTTCCTTGGTCCACTCTAGAGGCACTCGCCACATTTGCCGATTCTGATTTTGAATTTTTCCTAAACACTGCAGCTTCCTGTCGAAGAAATTCTCTCTTTAGTACTTCTAGATTATTGGTTTTGGTTATGGATAAGAAGAGACCTATTTCGGGATACGTTTCAGAGCAAGCATTTAATATATTTCGAAACAAATCGTCTTGATTATAATCGGAGCCTGTAATGGTTTTAAATTCAGCTAGAAGATTATTAGCCCTAGAAAAGAGAGACGAGAGTTTTTCATTTTTATTTAATTTTAGGTTATTAAGATCTTGTTTTATTGCATTTGCATCTCGATTATTTTCAGATCGTCTTATTTCAAGAAGTTCACTAATTATTTTATTAAAATCGTCAAGATGAATTACTTGTTCTAAGTAATTATTTTCCAAACGGTCGAATACGAGTTTGCTTAAGATTCGATTTTCTGCTTCTGTAAAATTTTCTTTAGAAATTTTTATGCCAAAGTCGTTATCAGCTGTTGTCGATAACATTCGAAACCAAACGTCAAATTTTGTTTCGCGTTTTAATTTATATTTATTGTCGCTAGGGCGCGACCTATTCGCCAATCGATCTATCATCGAGATGAAGTCTATGGGAATCGTGTTATCAGTCGAAGAATGGTGATTAGAATTTTGAAAAGAATTTTTATTCGAAAAATTTGAATTTTGAACATTATTACTTCCAGAAGATGGACCAAAAAGTAATTTTGGATCAATTTGTTTCCAAATTGATTCCGGTTGCGATTTATTCGTATTCGTATTGGTTGAATTTTGTTCAGTCGAGATGTTTGTACCATTTAAACTCCCTCCGTTCGACGAGCTGCCTTCGTTTAATAAATTTGCTTTTAAATTTCCTAAACTATCAGAATCTGTATTCGACATTATGCCGCCAACAAGATGATAATTGGGCAGTGAAGAGGTAATCGGTCGAGATGTACTTGAAGTAGTCGAAGTAATCGATCGAGATGATGTAGTAGTCGACTTAAATTTATTAAAAAGTGCATATTTTACGAACTGTGGATTTGGCCGAACCGTCAAAACTTCGTCATATGTACGCGGAATTTTCGTTTCAGTTACCGGGGTTTCATTTGAATTTATTTCATTACCATCAGCATCTAGATGAATTTGCGATGAACCGACTATTACAGAGTTTTGGGGAATCGCGGATGAGTTTACATTTTGGCTAGATGCTGATTCCGTGGAACCAGTCTGCGAGCTACCGTTTTGAATTCTATCTCGACTTTGAAGTCTGGACGAATCGTAACTGTGAGAATCGTTGGTACTACTATTGTTTCGATTAATTGGGTTTCGGAAGCCCCGCGAGCTTTGGCCTCCGCCCCTGTTTCTTCTATCAATTTTATATCTAGACCGCGCTGTATACGCGTACGTTGGCGTAGGAAAAAGTAAACGTTTTCGGTTGCGAAGTTCACTCTGTACATAATATTGAGATTATACGAGACCGACTCGGCTAATTCAACCATAGCATTTTTGATTTCAAATACCTGACTACGTTTCATTTCATCGATCGCATCTTGACGTAACTTTCGTTCGCTTTCGATCATCTTCTGAAGGTAATCGACTTGATTTTTCAAATCCTCGTTACTTTGGGCCAAATTGACCGGAGGTGGAGTTGCGTTACCCGAGAACCCAGGAGTTGATTCATTTGGTATCTCGTCTTCGATATCAACTAGGTGTTGATTTTCCGCAAGCTCCTCGGCTTCATTATTATTTAATCTTTTATCTTCGCCGTCCATCTGTGTGTGTAGAATAATAATAATGATTTTCTAGATGTATTTATTATTATTATAATTATCAAGTTACGTTCGAGATGAATAAATTACATAAGATATTGACGTGACAAATAATCGACTGAAAAAAATAAATTATTCGAGGGTACTTTTCAACAAAAATTTGATATTCATTTTTCTCCAAAAAACAAGTATGAATCTGATTAGAAATCAAGATTTACAGCCGGTGCCACTGGATTGGGAACTCCGAACAACCCAATGGTCCTAGCCTAGTTAAACATTTCATCTTGATTGCTGTAAAGTACCAACCAAGAATCCATGCCTAACTAGCTCGAGACAAAGTAGATGTTATCCAATTGTGCACCGTACCTGTGCACCTTAGAATGGTGAGGTATTTTGTGTCAAATAAACTTTCTAGAATAGGGAAAATAAAATTGTTTGCTTTATGTTTAGTCGTTATTTTAGACGTGTATGATCACTTTGGGTTTTAATTTTTGGCCCAATCTACTATCTAATACTACTACTATTTCAAGATAACCCCATACACGAATGTGGTTTAAGGGCTCACAGGTCCCATCCGCCACGATTAACAACCTACTAACCAACAAATAGGCTCACAGGTCCTAGAGTCAGTTTTGTACCCAACAGAAATAAGAAGTTTATTTATTTTATTTCCTGGCGAAACATATTACCGAATCGTACAGGAAAAATCATTCGAGAAGTTTTATTGTTAATCAACGACATTCGACATTCCAATCTACCTATGCCTAAGTGATGAGGCGAGAAAGATAAAAGGATCACCTTTCAAACCTTTCTACATTCAAGAGGCAGGTTGCAACATTACTTTCGCATTGCGATAATTTGGTATTCATTTGCATTGCAATAATTTAGATTTGACACTAATCTACCCTCATCTACTTGCCTACCCGCGCGCTACAGGTTTTTGTGGCCAGAATAAAAGCAAACAAAAAAAACTTCGGCCAGGAGAAAATAATTTAGTTACATCGAGATTATTCACGTCAATATTTTTCATCTATTTATCTATAATGTAAAATTCAATCTAGATGCATTCTAATACTTACACTTTAACACTATTCTGCACGATAAATATTTTCTTTGTATTATACGATCGCCACCAGCTGAATAAAACTGAAGAGGGAAGGAGAGAGAAAAAAATTAAATACTATCACGTCAAAAGATAAACTGAAACAATATCACGTCAAGAAATAAATTGCACACAACGTCTAGAAAAAAAATACGCGAATGGCTGAAAACACTCAATATAAAACTTAAATTACAATGGTGAGAGTGGTAACTTAAATTTTATTTCATTATTTTTACTAATTATTAATAAACGATCTAGATACTTGAATGTAAAATACTTCAAGATATAATTTTTAGTAGTTGACCTGTGAATAATTATGCATATCGTATGTGGACCAATTTTTCATCAAGATTACTTATATTTGACGTCGAGATATCTTAAGATATAACTTATAAATAGATTTAAAAAAATAAAATCTTTCGCCAGTGTCTTAGGCTATAAACCCAAAGTCCACTTTTGAATGTTAAAATATTGGTTAAAACTTTGAACCAGGGCAATAAACCCGTAGTTCGCCCTATCCTAGAGTTAAAATAGGTAGCTTGGGGCAATAAACCCACGAAGCTAAAATAAAACTAGTCGACCTAGGGCAATAAACCCATAGATCTCCATAAAACACTATAGTTCTAAAATAAAATATTTAAACATCTAGAACATCAAGACACTTATAAAATACGTCAAGAATTTCGTCAAGATTTAATAATAAATAATCGTCAAGATTTAATAATAAATAATATCATACAACACACACAGAAAAAAATTTCGTCTAGAAAAAAAATTCCGTCTAGAAATGAATTAAAAAAAAATTGATCCACAACGAACGCAAAAATCACATAAGTTCAACATACCTGTTTTCCAATGTACTCAAGATTCAGGAAAAATTACTGAATAAAATTAAAATTACACCAGGTGAAAAAAATTTAGGTAAAAAAAATTTAGATATTCAGAGGTCTAGAAAAATTTCATAAATTTTTCAAAAAAAATGCTCAAAGACATTTTGTGAATCGAAAAACCACTGCTCTCTACCATGTGAGGAGCCTTCCCCCAGACAGGGGGCCGACCCAGGAATAAAACCAAGTCCACGTACCTGAAGTCTTTAATCTGCCAAACACACAACACGAACTGAGGCCGCAGCGCCGGGTGCGCGACCGACGAGAGAGCGAGCGAGAAAGGGAGGAGAAAGACTCAGTGCAGCCAGGCAAACTGGTTGACCAGTGCAGGCGCCGTGAGAGGCTCTTAACATTTTTAAAATGACTTTTGAAATAATCATTAAATACTGCATAAAATTTAAAAAGTTGCTACCCTGTTTAAAAATGAAAATTTATTGAAAAAATTAACAAAATTTGGAAAATTTTCTGTAAAGAAAAAATTTTTTAAATTCAGAAAACTGAAAAAATATGTAGTGAATTAAAAATTTTTAGGATCATACAAATTCATACACGTATTTTATTTTAAAAATTTGTAGTTATTTGTACAAAATTTTGAAAAATTCCTTCTGAACCAAATTTCAAAAAAAATATACGAAATTGCAAAAAATTAAAAAAACTGCATTTTGAAATTAAATTTTGAAAAGTTTATTTCCGAAGCTCCGGATTGATTTTTTAAAAAGTAAACAGAGTGAGTACTTTTGTCAAGGATATTTCTGAAAAAATTAGTACGTGACCTGCTAACCTACCTAAACTTTTCAAAATTTTTATGAAATTGATATTCTGCTTCTCAGAATGAAATTTTTTAAAAAATAACTGGAATAAATTTTGAAAACATTGTACAATGAAATTCTAAAAATAATTCTCCAGCTAAATTTAAAAAAAAAAAATTAAAATCCAAACTGCAAAAATAGTTTAGCTGTAAAAATGAAATGAAAAAATTGTAAATTGAGATTCTAGGAATAATTTTAGTCCTTACGAAAATTTCGATCCTCCCTCCCTCCCTTCCTTCCTTCCTTCCTTCCTCCCAATAACATAATAATTTGAATTTTTGTAAAAATCAAAATCAAAATTATTTTAAGGATCTCATTCTCCAGCTTTTATTTTAAAATATTCATTAAGGCGACCGCAAGCTTCAAAAATTTTCATATAAATTATGCATGGTTGGAGGGGAGAGAAGGGTCCAATCAAAATTTTTGTAATACCTAACTGAGCCAATTTCTAGGATTTTAATCTATACTACTTCTTTTTCGAAAACGTTTTCAGTTGGGGTCTTGGGGCCTCAGGTCGTACAATAGAGATAACGAAATTTTTGGAAAGGAGGGGAACCCTCAAAAAAGAACGATCATAAACGAAAGGCACGCCGCGTCGATACATTTTTTCCTTTATACTTAAGTGTACTCTAGAAAAGGATTCAGTTTGATTCTAACAATTTTTTTAGAAATTGCTTTAAAACAAAAAAAAAATATTGAAAATGTTATCCGACCGGGGGGGGGGGGGCAGTGTTACTCAATACTGAGAATTCAACTGAAGAATTTTGGTTAGTTTTTGAGTTACATTTTTCAACTGATACAATAGGTTATTAGAGTTTTTTTTTTCAAGTTTTGCTTTGATGCCCATGATGAAATATAAATTTTTTTATGAAGAAGTTAGGTAATAACTATGCTGAATTTCTTCAATTTCTAGTCATTTAAAATTTTTTCTTCATTTTACGATTTTTTTAAATTTAACTTTATCTCTACCTTAGATAGATAGGTAGGTAAATATACTTACTAATTATTATTTTTTTCAATCTACACCATGTATTAAATTCAAATTAATTTTTTTTTCTTTCAATTTTTTAAAATTCAGGTTCAACGATTTCCTCTTTAAATTTTTTTCAATGTTTTTAGCCGAATTTTTTTTTTAAAATTTAGGCTATTGTGTCCGACCCTGATTTAGAAGGAGGGGGGGGGGGGGTAGACGAGTTCTGACCCCATTTGTTGACGTTTGGGACCAAAAGATGACGATCTGTCACATGTCACATATTTATATATATATATATATATATATATATATTTATTTATAATTTTACCCTCACTTTTGGAACTCTGGAGCCGAGCCTAACAGGTCAAATAAGGTCAAACTTGATATGTAAGGTCTCCTCGGTGTAGGAATGATGCAAAAAAAAATTTTGGGGCCCTGGAATGATGCAAAAAAAATTTTTGGGGCCCTAACTCAAAATTGGGGATATGACCTCTTTTTGAAGGGGGTGCGGGGGAGCCCCAATATCATGAAATTTTTTGAAACTTGCCCCAGGGATGAGAATCCTAGTTACCTACACCATAGTCAAATTTCAGCCCCCTAAGTCATCCCCACCCCATTTTAGGGGCCAAAAAGTGGATTTTGGGGTCATTTTTTTCACGTTGATCAGGCTACAGACCCCCCCCCCCCCAAATGGGGCTGGGGGCCAAAATTTTCATCATGGATCAAGTTTGTGCCCCTGATGTGCCTTTTGTAGGTTTCAACTTTGGGCTCCCTTTGACCCCTGTCAAGGGTCAAAAATCAAGATTTTTCACAATTTTTCATGTTTTTTCTCGCTTTCCGGTACGTTGGACAGCCTACAGCCCAAACTAAAAGACCTAAACAATCGAAATTTGGGATGTAGGGTCAGTAGAGGTCACTGATGTGCCTTTTGGGGGTTTCGACTTTTGAGCACCATTTGACCCCCGTACAGGGTCAAAAATCATAAATTTTCACTTTTTAACCTCTTTTTTGGTGTGTTGGCCCTCGTCTGAAGAGCTGAAAGTGTGAAGGGGATTGAGAGCGAAGCCCTCAATCCTCTCCTGCCATGTCCCTATTGAGGGTAAAGCCCCCCAAGAGGGGCATGGGGGCGGAGCCCCCATCTGAAGAGTTGGAAGTGACGAGGTGGTTGGGGGCGAAGCCCCCAACGCGGGGGTATGGGTGCGGAGCCTCCATCCTAAGAGCCGAAAGTGATGAGGGGGTTGGGTCGGAGCCTCAACGGTGGTATGGGGGCGGAGCCCCCATCTGAAGATGAAATCTTCAATGCAGAAAGGAACTAAAACTGAAGACAAAAACCTGACATTTTTAAACTGAATTTGAAGTTAAAACTGATATTGAAACTGAAATACCATGGATGAAAACGTTTTCAAAGTGGTACACTAACTTGAAAAAAAAAATTCGGCTGTCGCGGAGCATCTTGACTGCTACGCGTTTTTTTTTTACTGTTTTCGTCTTTGCAGTTTTTTTTCTTCAATTTCTCACTTAATTAAAAAGTTTCAGTTATTTTCAAACGAATATGCTGTTGATTTTTTTTAATTAAAAATTTTATTCGTCAGTTTTCATTATAATTCTTAACTCAAGTTTAATTTTTCTCAGATTTAAAATTTCGTATCATTCCCTGTTATTTTCAGTTTTTAACATTTACCCCTGTTTTTTTTTGTTTTTTTTTTAATTTCTAATTTTCTAATTTTTAATATTTTATTTCAACTTACACTTTTGTCATTTTTAATGTAATTTTAATCCTGCTCAATTTTCAATTTTAATTTATTATGCATGGAAGTTTCATGTGTAATCCAAATTTCAAGCCCCCTCCCCTCATAATTCACGGTTTTCATGATTTCAAGAATTTACAAATTAATTTTATAATTTAATTTAAAATCATCTGGGACATGATTCTGCCTATCTGTGTAATTACCGCATATCTTGTCGATTTATCTCGGATGATTTTTTTTTTCCTAAAATTTTTTATCAACAGATAATAACTTTACCTACCTACTCGTATTTACTAAAAAATCGACAAAAGCGTTTTTCTTTGTTTCTACCAAGTCGAGCATTTTTTCGATTTTTCCTTTCAAAGGCAGGTAAGGTACGCAGCTACGTAGTACGTCCGTATGTTTTCTTAATACCTATTTAAAAGAGCGCGAGTTTGATACAATGGCAGCAGAAAAAATCTCGCTTGCCCGGGTTTTATTTGGCAAAATGAAAAGAACCCATTATCATCACATGCACGAATACACTTTCGATGTCACGTACGTAAAATACGCAAACAGAAAATGATATCGGCGAAGATTTTATGATGGGAGCGAGGAAAGCTGAAAACTGTAACCCCATAACATAACCCATCGTTATACGCTGAAATACGTGTACGAGTACTGCAGCAAAGGGGAAAAAATCAACTCTGCAATGACCAACTACACCGACGTATAGAACGCCATTTTAAGATAATGTCGTTGGTTGCGTGGCGGTGGTATTTTTTAACAAAATATAAACGACCCCGTATATTTTAATGTATGGCTAACAAATTGTATAATACCGAGTTCAATAATAAACGAAATTGTATAGTAATTTTATAGCGGAATCGAGAAAAATTATATTTGTTAGTGTAGCAACGAGCGATGCTGCGATGCGGTGTTTTTTTTCCGACTTTTATGTTTCGGGTGCTCGAGAAATGCTTCGTAGTTATAATTTAGTTTTCATTCCTTTGATATAACTTTTTAATCTTATTTAACCTCGTAGTCGTCAATTCCGATCAATGTTTTAATTTGCAGCGCCGCCCTCGTCTTTGGAAATACTCGATCATGTAAATAACTCCAAGGTTGTTGTTCGGGCAGGGCAAGAATTAAAATTACAATGCTTAGCGAGAAACTCGAAGCCGCCGGCGAAAATATCATGGTACAAAGGAAGAAACGTCGATTTGGGTAAGTTTTAATTTAATAATAAACTTTTCATTGCTGGTGTTAAAGGCTAAGTTTAATGTCGGATTAAAGAAAATTTCTCATCTTTATTTAACGATGGGATAACTAGTTGCGAACAATTAAGTTGTGCAGAAAAGTTACGTTACCATCAGCGAGGTAATAAGTTGCTCGTTCGAATGTGTACTCGTACGTCGTCTGCACACGTCGTCGTACGTACGACTATAACTTAACTTACGTACGAATAAAACCTCGTGTTTACGAACGTTTATGTATACTTCGTGGAAAGAATAGAAAAATAAAACAAGTAGGTATAGCTTTTAGCTTGTGTACACTACACATAAATGTACCTACTTAAACGTAGGTATACTTACGTATGGAAAGAGCTAAAAAAAAATCGTAATGTTTTTGTCTCGGCAAATTACTTACGAGTAAATTGTAAAAATGACAAATTTTCTGTTTCTTTGTTTTAGCCGGTCGTAACGACATACAAGAGGAAATAAATTGCCGAAATAAAAATGGAACGAATGTGAAGGAATGCGATGTACAGAGTACACTGACAATAAAAATCAAATCCAATGATTCTGTTCAGCTAAGCTGCGTGGCTACGCACGAAGCCCTACCTCCGCCTCACAAAATTACTTCGACTGTGTATTTTGTTGTGCATTGTAGGTTAAAAATAAGACTAGGTGACAATATTTTATGTTTCGTGATTAAAAAATGGGTTGATTTCTGTATTGGCGTAGATCCACCGGAGAAACCATTTATTGACGGATATACCGAATCGGAGAGTTTGGAAGAAGGACAAGATATTGCAATGAGGTGTCGTTCTGCAGGAGGTAATCCTGCGGCCCAGTTGAGTTGGTTGAGGAACAAAGAGCTTCTGCCTGTCAACTCTAATACGTAAGCAATAGAATTACCTAGTTAGCATTTTTCTTATTGTTATTGTTATTGTTGTTGTTGTTGTTGTTCCTTTTTGTTGCAAGTTATAGTTCTTTGAGCTTAGGTAATAGTTATATGTAGAACTACAAAATTTCACCGAATCAAAGAAAATTTGTTACCTACAAAATGCGAAGTGTTTTTTGCATGGTAGTTATGCCAGCTTTTTAAAATGAAATTTTTTTCAATATTTCGAATTTCAAAATTTTACTATTTTTATGGAGACACGAAGTAAAAAGTTTCTCAATTTATTTTAAATACAAAAGTTCTCAATTTAGTTGGAAAAAATAATTTTGGTGTTTTTTAAAGGGATTCATATTAAATATTTTAAACGGGCCCATATTTGAAAAATTCATTATAGTTTTTCCTGGTATTTGAAAAATTTTCTGTTTTTTCTTCAAAAAAATTGAAGGGATTTTTTCTTGAAAAAAATGAGAAATTTTCCCCCCCAAAACATAATTTTTTTTCTCTAAAAAAAATAATATTTAAAAACAGGTGTTTTAGGCCCAGAAAAATTAAGAAATTTCTTCACTACCAAAAAAGTGAAAAAATTCTCAAAAAAATTGAATATTTCGAAATATTTTTCTTCCTTTAAAATTTAAATTTTCTATCCCCTCCCTCCAAACAAAATTGAAAAAATTTTCTCTTATAAAGATTTTTGCTTCAATATAATTGTAGAGATTTTTTCAAAAAAAAAATTAAAAATGAAACAGAAAATTGAGAGATTTTTTTCTCGAAGAAAAGTGAAAAAAAAATCTTCAAAAAATTTTGACTCCAAAAAATTTAGGGGTTTTCTCTATTAGAATAAAATTGAGAAATTTTTTGCCTCAAGAAAATGAAGAGATTAAAAAAAATAAAAGAAAAAAGTAGGATTTTCCTCAAAAATACTTTTTTTTCTTTCTAAAAATCCAAAAATATTAGGTTTTTTACCTATTTCAAAAAAAATTGCGAAGAAAATATGTATGAGATACGTAGATATAAGTATTAAGAAAAATGAAAAAAAAAAAAAATTCCAAAAAATTGAGTTCTTTTTTTCAAAAATCAATTTTACCTATATACCAAAAAATAATAGTAGGTAGATAATAAAAATACCCCCCCCCCCCCAAAAAAAAAAAAACGATTTTTCTCTCTATCTAAAAATCTAAAAATACCAATTTGATTTTTTGTTTCAAAAAAAAAATAAAAAAATAAAAAACTGTAATTTCAAGTTCAAAAGAATTGAGAAATTTTTTCATTCCCAAAAAATACCTATGTGAAAAAAAATAAAAAATCTAACAATTTTTATATCATTTTTCAAAAAACTTTTAAAAAATCACAAAATTTCAAAGAAGTTTTTAAATTGTCAAAAAAAAATCTTAGAAGTATTATTTTTAGACAATTTTTCAGAAAATAATGAAATAATTTTTCACAAAATTCCATTAAAATGTTCAAAAGAAAAATCTTGTAAATTTTTAAAAAATTATCTATTACTACAAAATTATAAAAAGAATTTTTTACTAAATTTCGAAGAATTTTTCGCAAAACTTCCAAAAAATTAGAAAGTTTTTAACAAATAGGTATTTCACAAAATTTCAAAAAAAATGAAACTTTCAGTAAGTTTTTTTTTTTTTTTTTTTACAAAATTCACAAAGAACTTTTCAATTTTTTTTGACAAAGTTTTCGAAGTCATGTGAAAATTTTTCAAAAATTTCAAGAAATCAGAAATTTTTTTATGAAAGCATAATATACGAATTTTCCGGAAAACTTTAGAAAAAGTACAAGATTATCATAAATTTTTCAAGATGTTTTTGAAATTTTTAGAAAACTTTACCAAATGTTTGGATAATTTTTCATTTTATTTTCAGAAAATGTTTTAAAAACTTCAAAAATGTATAATTTACTTTTAGAAAGTTTTTCATATAATTTCAATAATTTTTTTTTAAATCACAAAATTTTCAACAAAATTTTTATTATTAATTTTCAAGAATATTTTCACAAAAACTGTTGATAATAATGTTCTTTTTTCATTGTAAAATTCCAAAAAAATCATTCAAAAAATCTTCGGAGAACTTTTATAGAGTTTCAGAAACATTAAAAAAAAATTCACAAAATTTCCGATGTTTCACCAGTCACCATGTTTTCAGAAAATTATTTTCAAAATTCATAAAATTTTTCAAAAAATTTCAAAGAATTTTTCACAAATTTCGAATAATTTTCATAAAACTTCATTATACAACTCCTCCTAACTTTTTAGAGAATTTTCAAAAAAAAGAAAAATTTTGCAAAACATTGTAGGTATTTTGCAAAAAAAAAAATAGTCTTGGATGGCATAGCCCATATTTTAATAATCATCATTTCATCAAGTTTGAAAAATTGAATAAATCCCTTTCGATCTCATTTTCAAAAATATTCAATAATGCTTAGTCACTTCTTTGATTATTTTTTTTTGACATTCTAAATTTATTTTATTCAAAAAATTTTAATCTAAAGATGTTTTAAATCAAGATTTTTCATTCTTCCACAATTTCGTCCCAAATTTTTCATTAGAATTGAGGGCGGGTTTAGCTTACGTTTAAACAAAATTATTACCTTTTGAAGTACTTGAGATAAAAATGGTAAATTATATTAGAAATTTTATGAAATATGTACCTAGTACCTACTTTCTAATTCGATTTTCTCGAATTTTAATTTTTGCGAGGCGGTGTTGTAATACTGCCTCTTTTTTGGAAGTTTTTTAATTAAAAGCGAACAATTTTCGATTTTCAATTGAAGAATTTTGAAAATAGAGGATAAATTGAGTAAGAAATATGCAGCATTAAGTACTCAAGTAGATTGAATGTTTGTTGTGAATCAACGAGTTACGTTTATAAAACAAAAAACCCAATTTGGTTCAAAGTTGGTATAATAAGGGATATCAACATGCTAAACTCGACAAATCGCGTTGTCTTTTTAGGTCACAATTAATAGTGATTGTTGTCGAACCTATGTACATACGGTACATGTCGTCAACTAGAAGCTTGACATCTCTTCTAAAAAGTTTCGCCCTTCCGAAGAATCAGTATGCAATTCAAATTTCGTGATTTCGAATTGTAATACAAATACCTACCGCGTACCTAGTTAACCTAAGTTTTACTAAATAAGTTATTTGCATAAATTTGAATTTTTTCCATCATTTTCAGAATAAGAGGTACAATTTCCGAAAGTTCCATCACAATTAAGGTAAAACCAGAAGACAATAATGCAAATTACAGTTGCGAAGCTAATAATGCAGCTACAGAAGTTCCTCTCAGTACTTCGGTGAAATTCTCCGTTTTATGTAAGCGAATATTTCAATTTCAACGCGAATCTGAGATATTTTTAAATCCTACTTTGACGTGTACTTATTGCAAATACGATGGATTTATTTCAGTCGGTCCCGATGATGTTACAATTTCTGGAACTGGAGAAGGAAAAGCTGGTGATGTTGTTAGTGTCACTTGTACGACGAGCTCGAGCAATCCTCCGGCTAATGTTCAATGGGTGGTTGACGGTCGTCATAATACCAGCGCTGTATCAGCTTATTCGCCGGGCAGGAATGGAGGCACAATCACGACGTCGACTCTTGAAATTACCATACCGTCGCAAAAAGAAGAAGTAAAAATTACTTGTTTCGGGTCGAATCCGAAAACGCCGAAGAATGTTTTTGACAATAAGAGTATCCAAGTTCATTGTAAGTTTGGAATTTCGATTTTTTTTTCTTTTTTTTTTTTGAGATGAAAATTTTATTCGTGTTTGTATTAATTTTAGATCCACCCGGACAACCGATAATTACGGGGTTTGTTAAAAGCGGATTCGTGCTTTCTGATACGAAACTCACGTTAACGTGTACGTCTTCGGGAGGAAATCCTTTGGCTTCGTTGACCTGGTATAAAAATAACAAAAAGGTACGATTAAATTAAAGTTGAAGTAAAATATTTAAAAAATATAGGTAAATTTATGAAGGTAATTTATAAACATTTATTTTGGTATAGTTTTCCGGAGGTACCAAGACATCTGATAATTCTATGTCATCGGCGAATATCACTTTTGTTACGAATAAAGACGATAACGGAGCGATTTACAAGTGTGAAGCTATCAATCCCACTATTGAAACACCTTTGATTGCCACTATGACTTTGCACGTATATTGTAAGTTCGCAAATATTCTAATTTTTTATTTAAGCACTGCTCGTAGATCTAGGGTGTGCTAGGGTGGTAAAGAGTGGTTTTCATTTCCCGTACGATTTTTTTCTTCTTTCTTTTGATCTTACCCCTCGAAGTTGTTTCTTTATCTGTGATTTCTTCTCACTACTGAATTTTCAATTGGTTTGTAATCATGTCCTCTCTCCCATTTTTAAAAATGAAAGAATTTACAGTTTTTGATAATTATTTTGGTTCTTTAACTCATCAAAGTTGTGGTTTTTCATGAAAAGTGACTCCCAATTTTTTTATTTTCCTCCTTCCTGAATTTCGAGTGGTTTCTATAGTCACCATCCAATAAAAAAAATTAAAAAATAAAAATGACAGATTTTGAATTTTGAATTTTTTTGGTTCTAACCCATCAAAATTGTTCCTTTTCTTATTCATGAGAAGATTTTCTTCCTATCTGAATTTTAAGTTGAGCCTCTGAGCCCCTTCCCCCATTTCTTAAAAAAAAAAAAAGAAAATGAGAGAACTTCTTGAATTTAAATTCAAATGCTCCTGTCATTTTTTTTAAATTTTCAAATTATTTTTTTGAAAATTGAGAGAAATTGATTTTTTGAGAGAATACCTATTAAGATTTTTTTTAATTGTAAAAGAAGACAATTCTAAAAAGTTATTTGAAAAATTTAATTTTCTGAAAAATGTTGAAAATTAATAATATGAGAAAAAAATAATGAATAAAGTTTGATTTTTGAAAAGACAATTTTTTAGAAGAAATTTAAGAAATCAATTTTTGAAATTACTTGAAAAATGATTTTTAGAAAATCGTAAAGATGTCAATTGTAACTAAAAAAAATCTTAAAATTCAAAAAAAAAAAAAAAATATGCAAAAGTGAATCTAAATTTTAATGATGTCTATGATTTTTACAATTGACAACTTTCCACAGAAAATTCACTAAAGGTAAAAAATTGAAAAATTGAAATTAATTCTCATGGGAAAAGGAAAAACTTTGATGGATTAGAACAGAAAAAAAGACAAAAATTCAACAAATTTACCAGTATTGAAAAAGGGGAGGGGACGAGAGGTGATAATTAAACACCCCGTGGAACTCATGTGGGGTGTGAAACGGGAAATTATTTTTTCATGAAAAAGAATTTACCTTGAATTTTAAATTTGATAATTTTGCTCATTTCCTTAGTTTTTGCATTTTATGAAGAATTATTTGAGGGAAGGGGGTTCTTTTAAGTCATACAGTTTAAAATTCAGTTAGGAGGAAAATAAAAAATTGGAAATTATTTTCTGATTAAAATAAACAACCTTGTATGGTAAACCCTCCTCCACAAAAAAATTCGTAAAAGATTCCCCACGTAGGTATTCAAATTTCAATTTAATTACATTATTATCATTTTTTCGCAATTTTACTAAAAACAGTTTTTTAAAAGCCAATTAATTTTTCGAAAGTTTGATAAAAAACAATTTTTTTGAGGTTTCGAGTAAAAATTTTTTAAAAACTATTTTGAAAATTTTTCAATTTAATACCTACACAAAGGTGGTCCTTATTTTGGACTTTTGATTTTTTTTTTTTACCTCACTCTGCCTAGTTTTAATTTTTATGAGGGATAATTCCATATATTTTTTTTTTCTTAACTAAATTTTAAATGCACCCACTCTTCATTTTTTATAAAAATGAAAAAATTGAGTGATTTGAAAATCTTGCCTTTTTTTGGTTAAAACTCATCAAAGATAATGTTTTAACTTGGAATTTAAAGTTGTTTGTTTTTATTTGAAAATAATTTCCAATTTTTTTTTCACCATCACTGAATTTTAAGTGGCATCTACCAGTCTCCCAATTTCAAAAGATGGTAACAATCACACATTTTCCAACTTTGCATTTTTTATTTATATTTTTCGTTTTAACTCATTAAAGTTGTTCTTTATCATGGAAAACAATTCCCTCGCCACAACTTGATTTTAAGTGGTATTTTGGGGCCACTTTCGTTTTTCAAAAAGGTCAAAAAATAAAAAATAAATTTTTTCAATTCAAGATCTCGCTTATATTTTCAGTTTTTGTTTTTTTTTTCCAAAAAATTAAGAGCGTCTCAAAGTACCACTCAAGTTGGAGGAAAAATAAAAAATTGGAAATTGATTCTCATGAAAAGGAACAGATTTGATGAGTTGTAACCAAAAAAAGATTAGGGAAAAAATAAAACGTTGGGAATAATTTTTCACAAAAAGAAAAAACTTTGAGGGAGGTGAGACCAAAAAAATCAAAGGTTCCAAATAAGGAGTACTCTAACTTACATATTTTAGAGTTAGTTGTTTTTTTTTAAATCTTGCTTTCCAACTTTTGAAATGTTATTTTAAAACAACTTTTTCTCAGTGTTTTCCTTAAAAGTCTTCAGTCATGAATTTTTAATTTTAAAAAACTTTTACTTTCATTTATAAATTATTTAACTTGACAGATCCACCAGATGACGTATTAATTAGCCTAACGCCGGAAGAATTACACGTAGGTACTCAGGCAAAATTTCAGTGCAATGCAACAGTGAGTAATCCAAAAGCTGAAATCACTTGGTGGTTGAATGGCCTATCTTTGAACGACGGAATCACATATGCGAATAAAACTGGATTACACGGTGGCCAGTTGTCATTTAGTGAATTAATTCTGGACATCACTGCCGATATGAATGGTCAAACGGTTACTTGCCAAGCTATAAATGATGTTTGGGGTGTGGGTAGAACTAACTTTAAGAAATTGGACGTTAAATGTGAGTATCACGAATTAACTATACACTTACTTTGGGGTTTTTTCACTTTTACGTGCTCGATTGACAACTTCATTATTAATTTCAGATAAACCGAAATTTTTCGAATCAAACCATACCAGCGCTATTTTAAAAACGGAAGGCGAATATTTCACCATTACCTTCGAAGCTAATGGCAATCCTTCAGACATATCGTACGAATGGAAAAAAGATGGCAAATCTTTGAGTTCTTTCCATAGTTCCACTTTGGTGATTAGAAATTTGAAAAGGGCCGATAGTGGGTTTTACACTTGCCAAGCTAGCAATTCCGAAGGCGTTTCCGATTACATTTCTTTTAGATTGGCGGTTAAATGTACGTCGCTGGAACGAATTTTTTAATTGTAAAATGAGTGGAAAAGGTTGATAACTCTGTATTTTTTCCAGATGGCCCGAGTATGATGAATATTTCCCGAGTTGTTTTCGCCAGTAAAGAATCGGATGTCGAAATGTATTGCGGAGTTGACGCGAATCCGATTGAAGCTTATCATTTTTCATGGTTTGGGCCTAAAGTTACCGAATTTACATTCGTGAATAATACATCCATTTTGAAGGTGAAAAAAGTTACCCAACGGGATACCGGATTGTACTACTGTGTCGTTAATAACACAATCGGTTCTGTTATAAATGAATCTATAAGACTGATACTCGAACGTAAGTGAATTTTTGAATTTTCAAATATTCTAAAATTTTTAATAGGTACCTATTTGAGGAATTTCATTAAAAATTTTATAATTTCAATTTTTTTTTTAAATTTAGTTTTGTACAAATTTTGAAAAACCAGGAAATGAAAGTATTTTCTATCAAAGTTTAAAATTATCGTTATATTCAATGAATTTTGAAAAAGTTACTAAAGGGTATAGCCGAGTGCGAATGGTAAAATCGACCTTTGGTTAAGATATTCGAACTATCTGGCGAAAGTTGATCCCTAGGGTGTGAAAATTTTCTTGTAAAAATTTTCGTTTGGAATTTCATCCGTAGGCCTCTAAATGTGCTCAAAATGTGGGATCTCGTTGTAAATTATTGTATTCTAAAATTTTCAACCGAATTATTTTATTCAAACTTGCAGGTATGATGGACCATACCAAAGGTCACTTACGAATTTTTTTTCAATTTTTTCCCCAAATGATCCTTCAATTGAAAAATTAAAAAATATTAATTTTCCAATAATAAATTTTTTATCTCCCAAAAAATGAAAATAGGTAGGTATGCGTTTCTCACAAAAAATTAAAACATATTTTTACTTTTAAAAAAAACTGAGAAATTTTTTGATGCAGATTCAAAATAAAATAAAATATTTTGTTCCAAGTCAATTTATGATTTTGTCTCCAAAAAATAGAGAGAATATGTTTTCCAACGAAAAAATAAAGTTTTTTTTTTAATTCCAAAAAATAGATTGACGAGTAGATATGTTTTTTATTCCAAGAAAATTCAAACAAACCCGATAAACCAAATCGACGAAAAATCCATGCCGAGTTTCGCGAAACTCGGCATGGATTTTTCGTGGATCTAGTTCCAAAATCGACACCACGATCGACTCAAAATCTACGACAACTCACAATACTCTACATGAAATCGACGTATATTTTGTGTAGATTTAAATATACACAAAATCTACAAAAAATCTACACAAAATCTCAACTCAAAAATATTCAAAATTCAAAAAAATGGGGTTAGGGTTTCCAAATTTGAATTTAGTTTTCAGTTTTGAATTTGTGGTGTCTGTGGGAATGTTCGTAGATTATCGCATATTACTAAAATTCCCACGTACTTACCTCACCGGGACTATAACCCGCGACCCCGCGATCAAAACTACCTGCACTTAACCACTCTGCCACCAGTACACAATAAGAGATAGGACATAAACAATATATAAATACTATTTAATAAACCATCATGTAAAATGACGCCAAACTCGACGTCGTTTTTTTAGTAATTTTGTGAGGAATTGATTTATCTGGGATCGTGCTAAATGCAGATGGATTCAGCAACATGACGTTGTCTCACCTGATGATGGACTTGGAAAAATTTTCTACAAAAATGAAAATGATGTGATTTAAAAGAAAAGGAGGAACCCAATTGAAAATTTTTCAAACGAAAGTTGTAAATTGAGATCTGAAGAAGAATTTTTGTTATTATAAAAATTTTGATTGGGCCCCTCCCTCTCTTCTAATTTTGTACTTAATACTACATAATATACTTACTATTCGAAATTGGGGGAGAGAGAGGGGTTCAATCAAAATTTTTATGATGACCAAAATTATTCTTCAGATTTCAATCTACAACTTTTGTTTGAAAAATTTTTCAATTGGACCCCTCCCTTTCTTTTAAATCACATCACTTTCACTTTTGTAGAAAATTATTCCAAGTCCATCATCAAGTAACACTGTAGCAAATTTACTCTATGCATGGATTATTTATTGATTACTCGCGTAAAAATTGACACAGATTTCCTCGGCATCGATTATTCAGCTATTTCATGACGACACTTGAGAAATCTTCGAAAAATGTTGGTAATTTTTGCGTTGAAAAATGTGCTTATTTCTCAACATCGATTATTCAAAGATTTCACGAAGAAAAACGAAGTAGACAAATAATCGACGCTAAATCTGCATACATTATACTCACTCGATAATCTGCGTAGATTTAATCAGCATTGATTATTCAACAATTTCCTTGTGAGTTGAAATAGATTTTTTTACGCACATAAAATCTTCAAAAAATCATTCAAAAATCATAATCGAACCATCTACAGAAAACCATTGCCGATTTTTCAAATCAAATCATGTGAGATTTCATGTCGATCTGTAATTTTTTTTGTTATCTACTTGAAACTACATGAAATCGGTGTCGATTATTTGTCAATTTAATGGTTATTATGGAAAATTTGCGTCGATACATGCAGATTTTTCGCCGATTTTTGCATCGGCACAAAATCTTCATCTATCGAAGTGACGATTTGGTTTATCGGAAAATTCCACATTACAATTTGAGAGAAGCTTTTCCTTCGAAAAATTTATCCCAAAAAATTGCGATGCAGACTCAAAGAAAATTATTTGAAAATTTTGTTCCACGAAAATTCATGATTTTGTCCCCAAAAAATTGAGAGAATTTTTTCCTGAAGATTTTTTTTTTATTACAAAAACGTGAGATATATTATTCCATAAAAATTCAAAAAAATTTTCCCCTTAAAAGTTTTTCCTTCGAAAAGTATTGAAATAGGTATGTTTTTATTTCAAAAATTTTAATTTTCTTTTCTCCAAAAATACTAAAACACCAAAAAGTTGGAATATTTTATTTCAAAACAAATCCCAAATTTCTAAAAAAATTTCCAAGTTTCAGAATGTCTGACAAAATGTCTAGAAAATGTCTTAATATATTTTTTAGTTTTCTCAAAGAATACCTAAAATCTTTCAATTTCTGCGGGGGAAGGGAGAAAAATAATTTCAATTTTTTAGGTGGGTACAAAATCTTTTACGCTTCTTCAAGGTTGAAAAATTTCTCAATTACTTGGAGGAAAAAATTCTTAATTTGTTTTGGAGAAGAAAAATCATTCTCACATTCAATATTGAAAAATTTTCAACCAGACACTACTTTGGAAAAAGGGAGCATGAAAATCCCAAGTTTCCTCCTCTACTGAAACTGACACAGCATAATGAAAAAATCCAGTTGCACTTATGCCCTCTGAAATCTTAAAACTTGAATTTTAGTATAAAATAACATTTTTAAAAAATTGAAAAAAATTTCAAGAGCCACCCTCGATTCTGACTGATTTGCATATTTTATTTTTCAGATGCTCCTGTTACCGAGGGTAAAAATCTCAATAACAAAATTGCCTGTGATGATGGTAAAACGGCGTATTTGACGTGCGAAGCTTCTGGCGTGCCTGAATTATCCTTCAGTTGGTCAAAAGATAATAATGCCAAAGACATATTGAAAAATAATAATAAATATTCGATGAGTAAAAATAAGGTGAGCTGGATATTTTATGATCGTTGAATAAAACAGATAGATTCGAGTTACTTACATATTGTAGAACTAAATCTGTGATAGTGAAATTAAGCGCACATAATTAATCTGTGATTGAAAATGTTGCAGTTGGATTTATTAAACTACACTTCCACACTTACCATCTTTAACGTGTCGAATAGAGATTACGGATTTTACGTTTGTACGGTAAAGAATACGCTGGGCGAAGCGAAAGTCACTTTTGAATTAAAGATCAAATCAGTGCCATATCAACCAAGTGAACTGAAACTGATCAACGTAACGCAGAATTCTCTAACATTATCGTGGTTTTTGGAATTTGATGGTGGTAAGTTGGGATTGTGTTTGAATTTTTTTTTAGGTATGTGTTACCCCTAAATCGTGTAATTGCCAGTACTTCATGAAGTAGACAAGGAATTTAGAAAATGGCCTATTTCATGAAGTAGGCAAAAAAAAGGAAAAAATTCCTTTTGTCTTAAAAAAACTCGGAGTAAAATTTTTTTCTCTTCAGTTGCAACAAAAATATTCCTCAAACTCTTGAAAAAAAAAACTTTTTAGTGGAAAAAGATTCCTAATTTTTTTTGAGTATGTATAGGTACAATTTTTTGGAGTATAAAAAAAGTTTTTCTTTTGAGAAAAAATAACTCTGGGGGGGGGGTCTTTCAGCCATTTGAGTAAAAAAATCCAAAATATTTAGAACACTTGGAGCAAAAATTTCACGACGCAGCCCTTGGGAAAAATCAGAGTCCTGCGAGTTCGCCTCTTGCAAGAGGGTCTTTTCGTCACCGGTTGCTCATCGCAAAATAAATTGCACCATCAACGTTAAGCCGGGTTTACACCATCAGTCAGTTTGCACAAACTCCATAGTTTGTGCAAACTGACTGATCGTGTAAACACTTAATTATTCATCAGTCATGGTTTAAAAATGGTTGGATGACTGAAGACTGATGTTTGATGAAAATCAAACGTGTTTGATATTTTACACAAACTGAGTGGAGAGAATGCTTTTTTTATCGGACGTTATCATCAAAGTTGTAATGTTTTGATTATTTTTTGCCTTTTTTTATGATTAGTATTGAGATTTGTTACTTTTTTTGCGATTTATGCATTTCATACTGATAATTGTAAAAAATAGATGAAGTTGGTTGTGTCGTGTAAACGCTTGACAGCTGGATTGACAGTTTTAATTGATTGTTTGCACAAACTACAGTTTGTGCAAACTGACTTTAAACCCAACAAAATCGAGTTTTCTTTCCAAAAAAAAAAAATAAAGAGATTTTCTTTTTTTAATGGGAACAAAAATTGAGATTTTTTCCCCTACGAGTACAAAAAGGGTTCTTCCTCTAAAAAAAATACAGATTTTTTTTCTGCGTCAAAATCAAAAGATTTTTATACTGTAAAATTTTTTTTTTAATTTTTACTTAAAAAAATTTAGTAATTTAATTCACAAAAATTGTGTGATTTTATTCAAAAAAAAGTTGTATAATTTTTTCTCTCAAAAAAAAAAAAAGGTCTTCACCTCAAAAAGTCCAAGAATTTACAGGATATTTTTTGCAACATGATTTCAACTTTGAGAATTTTTATTTTTTATTTTATTGAAGCAAAAAATTGAAGTATGTGTTATCATTGAATATCACACTTGCCTAAATAATTGTGAAAAAAAGGGAAACCTCTTGCCTAATTTCATGAAATAGGCAAACGAAAGGAAATTCTGCCTAATGCATTAAATAGGCAATTTTTTGCCTATTTCATGAATTAGACAATTACACGATTTAGGTGTAACATAATTATACATAAGTTGAAATTTTTGTTCATTGGAGTAGCTTGGTTTCAAAGGCGGACTTCTGTTGTTTTCCTAGTTTTGAGATATAGCGTGTTTTTTCCTCAGCTTGGCCTGTAAGGACTAGGCAATTTTTTTATTTTTTAGTGAAACATTGATGGCATGAAAAATCATTTTTGATAACCTCCGATATCAAAATATTATTTGAAACTAGTTAAATATAACGTTTTAAAATACAGATGTCCGGTTTTGAAACCAAGGCATGTTTTGAAGCAAAATTTTGGTGTGTTCCATTATAGCTACTTGTGCACTTTTAGTATCATTGGACATATGGGATTTTTCTTCTCTTTTCCATTCAAAAAATATCAAAACTGGATATTTCTCATCTTTACTTCAAAGCATAATGTGTATGCTCAGTTTCAAAAACGGACTTCTGCATTCGATCACGTGATTTGTTTGCTGTATTCCTATTGGTCAAATAAACGCTTTAACGTCAGAAGTCCGTTTTTGAAACTAAGGTGAGCTGCAAAAGTCCGTTTTTGAAACTAAGGCAATACTAAAACTTAAAATAAATCACATTTACAGTAATTTTTGAAAAAAATGAATGTCACTATCGAATTCAGCGTGAAAAATTCTATAGGAATCAACTCTTACCCCAATTTTGATAAAAATACAGAAGTCCAACTTTGATCCCAAGCTACTCATTTAATTAATTATTTATTTTTATTCCAGGTGAACCAACATCATTCAAGGTCAGATATTACCCTGAAAGTAGCGACGGTCCAAAATATCACGAGCATGATGTAGGCCGTGTTACCACGTATACCATAACTGGATTACAACCCGGTGTAAAGTACTTTGTCGACGTTATGGCATTCAATAAAAAAGGTCCAAGCAGTTACTCTATCGAGAAGCTGAATGCTACAACAACTATGCGTTAGTATTTGCTACATTATCTGCATAAATGTTACCGCATTTATGTAATTTATTAAAGCGCCACGTCGCGGTAGAAATTATACCTACCTATGTAGTATACCTATTTATTTAAGAAGGGTGCTTCATGCCTATAAACGTTGATTTATTTGATATGAATGAATTAATTTAAAAAACAAATTAAATGGAATTTAATTTAATAGTTTATTATTATCACTTATTTTGAAAGTTTTTATTTTGTTTCAGCTGCAGGTAGCAAATTGACCTTAATAGAATTACCTATCGATAGCGATGATTTGATTTGGATTGTTACGGCCGGTGTCGGAACTGTACTTATTTGCTTGAATATTTTCATCGTATCGGTGTGCGTTTGGAAAAAATCCAAAAAAGTGAAAAAAGGTTCGAAGCTCGACGATAATTACGTTGAAATTATTAAAATTATTCGTGGTGTAATTAATTGGAAAATATTTTATCGTAGGTGATGAAAATAGAAAACCGGGCACGATAGAAATGTACGGTCCGGGTAGTCGAAATAGTACTGATTTGAGTACTCGGGTTGACACGGTGAGTTCGTCGATTCAATCGGAAAAAACTGTTCGTTTTTCAATGTGCGACGATACTAACAGATTTCACATCGTAAGAATAAAATTTCTAACATGTGCTTTGTAATGGTTGCTAAATTGCTAATTAAAAATTATGATGATCGCATGTGTTGAGATTTTGCTTCGCTGTAGTTGATTTATACGTGCAGTAGGGTGCAATATGCCCAAGAGTAATAATAATTTTCGTATATTTTCAGAATAATGACCAGACTGACGTACCTTATATAATCGAAGACATCAATTACCCATTTATTGAAAACAACGATTACGAGTTGCAATTGCAAAGACGACACAGTACCAAAGACTTATTGTCGCAGAAATTATACGGAAACGCTTACGAAGGTAAAATATACCATTTATGTAATATTTATTCACAAATCTAAAATGCAGGTTGTTGCTTTTACGAGCTTAAAAAATTCATTTCTTTCTTGACAGGTTATTCTACCATCGGCCATAGTCATCATCTGAAGCCAATGGCTCCTCAGTATATACCTTACAGCGTCAGTTCCATGAATTTTGCTCAATCAACGATGCCAAATATGGGTAAGAGAAAAGTTCCCCATGTTCATCATAGCGATTATTACAGGGACGGGTCACCAACGCCTACGCTCCCGCCGCCTATGTCTAAAAGTTTGCTATCGGAACATTTCATGAATTTATGAACGAAGGTGTTTCGATTTCTCGATGATGCAAAAATGAAAATTCGTCAGAATTATTTTTCTCCAGTCTTCCTTATATATGTTATAAATATTATTTTTTATTAAGAATCAATGTTCCTTCTACCCTGTAGCATTAATTATTATTTACTTATTTTTTCCCAGTCTCGACTTTATATATTTTGTATATTTTGTTTATGTCGTATGTAAATGTTATCGGATTTAACTAAAGATCTTTTTTCGACCGTATTAATGTTTGATTCAAGTTTGAGTTGACGAAAACATCTCAAAGTCGTTTGATAATTTATTTGTTTACGAAAAGTAAGAGTTTTTTTATAATGATCTCTCTCGTCACTATATCGAAAATTGATCCTAGGTATATGAAGCTTGAAAGCGAAGTATTATTAATTTCTTTTCTCATTTTGTATTTGTATTTTTTTTTTTATTGAATTTGAAAAATTTGTTTGTTACCTTCGCAGTTCGATATAAAATATCTCAATAATCGTGTTATCATTATTATAGCGTATAATGTTGTTATTTTGTATGTAATTTTGAAAGTAAAATGTGATTTTGTATGTTTTCTTATGGTTCTTACTTTCATGAAATTTTTTCCAATAACTTTTTATTTTTATGAGAAATATTTCTCAATTATTTTTTTGAACTAAAAATTTTGGATTTGGGGTGGAGTAAGGTTGGGGAAATATCTTATTTTTAGGCAGAAATTTCAATTTTTGGAGTAGGTCTAAGTAACTGTAGGTATCTCTTAATTTTATGCAGAAAAATCTCTCTTTTTAGAGGAAAAAGTCATTTTTACATTCAATATTGAACAATTTTTAACTTGACATCAATTTTCAGTCAAGTATAGGTAGGTAAATACTTTTTAATTCAATTTTGATTTTTTTAATGCAGTCGAATTATTTAATTATTTTTAAATCTTTAATATTTCCAATTTTCTTTTTATTGAAGTATTTTTATCACTTTCACTTTCTTTTTAAGATATAATTTTGAATTTTTTTTCCCCAATTCTTTAATCCTCTCAATCAAAAGTCAAACCATTTTCTCATTTTTTCTCAAAAAAATTTATTTTGTTTTCATTTCTCGTCACTCTCTATAGTCTCTGTATGTACTTGAATTTATGAAGAAACTTAATTTCTTCGGTGTTTTATATGAAAAAAATTTATTCTAAATTTCTGAATGACGGAATCTGAATCGTGAAAGTGAAAGCAGGATAAACACAAAAAAGATAATTAACTAACGTAAAATTAAAATTGCACCCATTCGAACTTCGAAGATTCATCCTTGTTTTGTCGAGTAACCTCGAGTGTTTCCGAAGGTGATCGAAAAACCTGCTCATTATCTACTCTGTAGTTGTCTGCGTAGTAACGAAAATGATGCTCCATTTGTTCATTAGTGTTTCTGTTTTGTTAATATGTCGAAAAATGTTGTTGAGTTGATAAAATGATTTGAAGAAGTTAGAACGTTTGTACATTAATATTTTTGAATTAGCAATGTTTAAAGCTGATGCAAGGTAAGAACTCATTTAGATTGTTTATTTGTAGATAATATGATTATTTATGCAAAATGTATCTAGTTGGATAAATCGAGATGAGTGTTTATGGAATGATTTTTACTGTCGGTTTCGACTTCGATCATGTGGTACATAGAAAGATAAGGATACTTGCTTGCTTTGGTTTGGTAAATAGATTATGGATGGTGTATCTCGTTCTGTCGTGCCTCTTCAAATTCAGACATTTATTTTATTCTTTGGTTGGTCAGATTACCTTATTATTATATTATGGTGTTGAGTGTCATTCATGATCTTCATTTCTACATTATGGCATATGGCACGTGGTTAATCTTGGTTAATCTCTGTACGAATACACAGAAAAGTCATTCAAGTGGGACGTTATCATAATTGATTTCAAGTTATGCGTTATGCCAAATACTTTACATATAAATGTAAAGTATTTGGTTATGCTATGCTGCATCGAATACGATTTTTTTTACTTTTTGAGAAATCAGTGTTGTGCGGGTGCATGTTTTAAGTTTTCCACTTGTTGCTCTAAATTGTGTTACGAATTACGATAGTTACGATTCTCTTTTGTGTTTTGATGAATCTACGATAAGTATTATCTATTACTTTAGTATTATCATTTATTTTTTGTTTTTTACGTACCCCACGATGTGCTGTGATTTTGTCTATGGTAGGTATCAATATTGTTTTCATGTTATTTTTGGTACCACTTAAACTATTTATTTAACCAAAGCTAATCGCGCATCATTCCGTCCTCGAGAAGGAGTTGATTTTTCAAAAGGTCCTGAGAAATTCTTGTTTTTAGGTAATGGTGCTGTTTTTTCCTTCAAATTTAATACCTAGCATCCAAGTGAAAATTTACCAGTGGAATAATTTTTGAAAGCCAAATAAGTACGTAATTAATTTTTGAAAAATCGTTAGTGGGAGGTTGGGATTTGGGAACCCATTCTTTCAATTCTTTTTTTTCGAAAGTAAATCTTAAAAATTTTCAGAGTTAGGAAAGTTTTCAAATTTTGATTTTTTTTAAAAACAATTCAAGTATTTTTAATGTTTAATAAATTCTGACAATTTTAAAAGTTCAAAAAGTTCTCTATACCTGAAAAATATTCAAAATTTGAAAGTAAATCTTTGATTTTTTTTTTTTTTTTTAATAAAATCACTGAGGTAAAAAAATCAAATTTGACGAAAGTTGAAATTTTGATGATAGTAAAATTTTGAAATATTGGATCAGTTTTCATTGTTTATTTTTTAAATATTGTGGTATTTTCTAATTTCTAAATTGTAATGAATTTTTGAAGTTGAATCAATTTTGAAAAATCAACGAAATTTGGAAACAAATAAAATGTGGTATAAATTCAAAATGAAAAAATTCCGAAATTTCTAATTGGAATTTTCATAATAAAATTTTTGAATTTTTATAGATTTTTGAAGTTTGATCAATTTTTAAAATTGTGTGTTATTTAGAAAATTTTCAAATCTAGTTATTGAATCTAAGATCTTGGTATCTTTACAATTGGATATATTTTTTAATTCTAAATAAATTTTTGATTAGAACCAATACCTTCAAGTTCAACGTTTATTAATTTTTCTTATATCTTCATGATTTGGTATTTTAAAAATTTTAATCAGTTTTTGTTTGAACTCAAATCAGTTTTGAAAACTTTTTACATTTGTAAAATTTCAGAATTTTGTAAAAAAAATAATAATAATAAAATAATGGTGAAAATTCAAAATCTTACTAAAAATTGGAACTTGTGGTTCTTAAATTTTAATGAATTTCTGATATCTGATCAACTTTCGAAGCTTGATAATTTTTGAAAATTTTGTATCTTCGAAATTAGGAAACCATTTCAAACTGATAAAATTGTAACGCGTTTTTTAAATTTTAATTAATTTTTGATATCAGGTGAATTCTTAAACTTGGGCATATTTGAACTAATTTCTAGATTTAGAGATGTTTCATTAAAAAAAAAATGAAATTTGATCAAGTTATTAATACCTACCTATTTAAAAAATTCTGTAAAAATTCAGTATTTGTAATGAGAACCACTTTTTAAGGACCATTTTTAAGTTTTCAAAAATATTTGAAGCTCAATCAAGTTAAGAAAATTTTAAAATTCAATAAAATTCAAAATTTTGATATTAGTTTTCAAGGTTTGATAAATGTTGAAAAAAAAATTTATTTTGTTGGTAGATAATTATAAGAAAGTACGAACAAATACCTATCCAATAAATTTTTAAAGTTGAATTAATAATTTTTAAAATTATTAAAATTTAATCTACCTTTGATGTTTTAAGTTAAGTATTTTTCAGTATGAAAATGTATAGTGTAATTTGTCAGAATTTCAATAAAAGTAGTGAAAAGTCAAAAATCAATGAGGAAAAGCCATCAAGTTTCGCCCACAATTGAAAAAAAAATTGAAAATAGAGGGTTTCTTGCTACCTATTTGAAAATTTTTCTGTAATAAATTTTAGAATTAGATCTATTTTTTGAACAAAGAGGTGGCTTCTAATCTGAAAATTTTATAAAAAGTAGTAAAAAAAAGATGTAGTAAAGTAGTGATTTTCAAAAAAAAAAGAAGAAAAAAAAGGTTAGCGCTATGTATTTGGTGATTTTTTGAAATTGACCATTTTCATAGTTCAATAAATTTTTAAAATTTTATAATAAGTAATATTGTTTTTTCAAAATTCAATAAAAATGTGTATTTTTATCCTTTTCAAAATTTGAATGAATTTTTGAAGTTGCATGGTGAAGTTTGGCAGATTTTTAAAATGTGGCAAAAATTCAAAATTTGGAAAGTTTATAACATTTTGGGTCACTTTTAAATTTTAGCAAATCTTTGATAAAATTCTAAATTTAGGTAAATACAAATTACACACATTAACTTTTCACGTAATTCACGTATATCTCAAGCCCTATAACGCTCCTACTAAAATATTTTCAGTAGGTACAAAATACATAATATGCGATGTACAATATTAAATTTCCTAAAAATTTGTCGTTCACAATTTTGATGTTGTATGTACTAATTTTGATGTGGAAAATTTTTCAGTAGCTTCATTAGGAACTGAGATATGCGTGAATTACTTGAAGAAAGGTAATTGTGGGGGGGGGAGTGGATTTTGGAGGTCATGATGCACTCGGATTTTTATAGGTTTTATAAATGTGATGGCGCATAACGTAAGGGACCTTAGCGTCAAAAGTGAAATTGTTCAGGAGAGCAGTTTAAAGTTTAACATTATTTTATTTTCGACGTTTTTTCTTTGTAATTCTGTATCCACGTAACAAACAAAATTTAATTTTTAAAAAAATTTTGAAAATTTTTTTAGAAATTTTTTTGGATTTTTTTTTTTTTGAAATTAGGCTAAAATTTATCGAGAAATTAAATGAAACCGGTCCGAGGTTCCTGAAGTAATTATTGACAAAGATACAGCCGCTTAAAAAGAGTAAAAAATAGCGAAATTTTCCAAAATTTTGGAAAAAAAGTTCTACTTTACTCACTTTAAGCAGCTGTATCTTCGTCAAAAATGACTTCAGGAACCTCGGACCGGGTTCTTTCAATTTCTCGATAAATTTTACCCCAAGTTCAAAAAAAAAATCGGGATTTTGACGCTAAGGTCCCTTACGTTATGCGCCGTCACAAATGTGTTGATAAGGGGAGATAAGCAAAAAATGTTATGTGGTAAATTTGTCTATCTTCGAAAATGAAGGAGCTACACAGCTTTGAAGATTGAAAAATCCGTTTTTTTTTCAAGTTTGAAGCAGGCTCTTAGTCAGATTTACTTTTTGGTAAAACCTCTCGCCTTTGGAAAACTTTCAAAAAAAAACTACATAATATTTTTGAAACATAATTACAAAAAATTTAGAAAATCCTGAGTCGCGTAAGCACGTAACATTCCTAAAAAAAATTTCTGGGGTCATATACCTATTATTGTATTATTGCCAATTTACTAATGCGTTAATCGCCAATTCGCCATTAATTTTATTAGATTTATCGCATTCACCACTCACGTCTCACGGTCTCACTTACTCAAATCTAGGCAGTGAAAATTGATAATCATTTTTGATAATGAATCATTTCGATTCCAGGGTCACTTTTCACGATTGGAATTGATCAGCGTACTATCCTGGAACGCAAATAATACATTTTCAATATGGATACGTCATCAGCAGCCAATCACATAGATAGTCAGAGGGTGTTCCACAATAACCCCCGAACTCTGGCAGACCTCGCCGCCATCAAATTTGCCTTCTGTATGCGCGTCCTCGAACTCGACACCAAGGTGATGTCCGCTGTCCCCACTTTCATCAAGAATGTGATCGAATCAACAGATCAACTGATCCTCAAAGAAATACAATGTTGGTTCGAAGGCTCAACTGATGTTCTGCGTCATCTTACCGCCAGCGATATTTATGCACGGTATCATTTGATAATATTCGGTGGCAACGGAACGATCCATTTCAAAGCCACCATCGCCAATTTCCTCAGAGACGATACCTTGAGTTATATGACCAGATTCGAAATGGCCTGCGTTTATTGCATCGAAGAAGAAGTTGATTATTTTTTGCCTTTGGTGTGCGATACGTTGCATTTCGACCAAATGCAGTTCGATGGTGATTTCATGATGTATTATTGGATTTGTAAGAAGTGGGGCGAATTAAGCAGAATACCTTTGGGAAGATTTCAACGTATTGAACATCTGATGATTGATAAATGCAGGCAGCAGGCCATTTGGTTGGCTATTGAATACTTCGTGCATCAGTTGGATCGCAATGGCCGGATAGAGCAGATGTATAAAGTGTTCACGCTCCCGTCAGATACCCGATTGAAATGTGCCAAGTATTTACTTCCATATTTGGACGGTACTTTCCAGCTTGCGATTCTGAACACCAGACCAATGGATATTTTAAAGACGCTCGTTCAAGACTACACCACGATCGAATACTTTGTTCAAGCTTGGATCTCCACCAGAGATTTTATTACCGCTGATCAATACTATCATGAGCTTATTCTACCGCTTATTCAGTATAAAAATTATAATGAACCCGGTGCTGCGGTCGACTGCTTGTTTTCAGACATGGTACTGGCCGAGCTGTGGTCAAATTCATCGTATCATTTGAGGGAGACCATTATGAATGAATGCTGTTTCGATATTTTAGAGAAGATGTCCACCAATTTTGTAGGAAATACCTCGAAGAATCAGAGTCGAGATATAAGATTCGTCGTAGCTTTACTTTCAAACGCCGATGCCCCAATGAGAAATTATTTTTGGCAAACATATTGGAGCAAGTGGATCTCGCATGTGCGTGCGTTTCAATTTGAAGAATTGACGAAGCTGTGTTTGGCGAATACGCAGGAAATTGAGGCGTTTAAGAGAATCGTGCAACGTGCTCATGTTTTTCGAGAGTATTTGGATACGTTGGTGGCTAAAGAATTGAATGAAGAATTAAATGAGATATTATGTTTTGTATATTCCGATCAAGATGATGCTAACAATATTACGAGATTTTTAATAGGAACGAAGCAGTCTTGGATATACGATATTCGTAATCTAAACGATATAGATATTTTAAAAAAATTTGCGAAATTCGCCGATAATATTCTGGTAAAAAATGATCTAGCCCAAGATTTCAAAGAACGGTTCATCTCGTCGAAAAAAAGTTTGAAAAAGATGTACGCGAAGATAAAGAGTAATGATTTTTCGGATATTATGACCATCGGCGATCTGTACTTATCGTCTGAGAAAAAGATAGAACTTGGAAATAAATTTTTATACCGTTTACGAACTAGGCGAATTATGACTGGAATTTTGCGCAAATTTGATGCGTCATATTGGACAGATTTTGTGAGATGGTGTTCGAACAATGACGAGACGCAGATTAGAGAATTTCTAGATTCGTTACCAATTTGTGATGTTTTTCAGACTGCTTATTGTAATTGTCTGAAGTACAGACCTTACGAGACGACTGATCAGGTTTCAAATACTAAATGCACGTTCGATGATTTGTATAAATTTCTCTGCTGGTATTTCGAGTCGACGAGTTTGTGCGAGAATTTTATCCGTGATAGAATGCAATTTTACCGAGAAATGGATGAGGAAGAAGTATGCATCATTTTTGGTGAGGTATTGAATAAGAATTCTGCTGTTTATTCGATGAACGATGATTAACTGACGTACTGATGATTTTTGATTTTTTTTTTTTTTTTTGAAGTTTTTGATTTTTTGTATACCTAAGCTTTTTTAAAATCAATTTTCAATAAAAATAATTTTTGTACTTCATTAAAAATGTATTTTTTCATACCAGGTAGTAATTAGAATAGTTTCGTCTCTTATTTTTATACTCAATTTTAAATTAAAAAGTTGGCAATAATTCATCTATCGAATGTATCAAGTTTCAACCTATTTGCTTTCAACAATTTTTCGATTGGCACATTCACGATACATAGAGGGCGCTGCAACGAAACGCTGAAATTGAAAACGGGATAAAATACATCCCGACGTGCAAGCCGCCACAAAAAAGTGGCGGTGGCGGTAAAGCCTTTACCCGGTAAACTTGCCAAACCAGTCCACAAGTCTACTTTTGCCGTCACACTGTGGCGACGTTCTCGGAATTACAAAAATCAGTGTTCTAAGCAGTCACAAAAACCGGTTTGTAGTGACGTTGAGAGGTTAAAAGTGGCGGCAGCAGCGACATTGTGACGTCACTACATCTCGTTTCCATGGAAACTAGCCGACAAATCAGGTCACAAACTGAGTCAGAAGTCCACTGTCACTGAGGCGGCAACCGATGTGGCGTTTTGCACGTCCGGATTATGGTATATGAGAGAGATTAGGTTTTTTAATTTTTACACGAAAATGAGTGGGTTTGGTGAAATTTTCTATTCTACATTATTTAAAGATCATTAAATTTCCTATCGAATGGTGTAAAAAGTTTTCAAATACAAAAGGTTGTAAGGCTGTACGGCTATTTTATTTTTACCCGTTTTCAGCGTTCTGTGACTTCAGATTAAAATTTCTTAAAAACTGAAGTGACGACCCCCATTTTTTCTTAATAATTATTATGTAGAATCCTTTTCTCTTTCCAATGATATGAAAACGAACTTTGTAGCTTCATTTTTGACAGAGATATTCGCATTTCAATATTTCATTATCGATTCGTGTCCATCAGTTGATCATTTTACTAGTTATCCTTATCAGTACACAATGCTTGCGTTGCTGGACTTTAATGCCTACACTTTTTATCAATTTTGATTTTCAATATTGGCCAATTTTTTAACAATATCCATTTGTAAAGTTTTTTTTTGTTTTTTTTAAAATTTGGTAGGAAAATTTAGAACCTTGAGTGTTTTGTGGCGTAGCATTTTATAAATTATTCATTACATCTTCTTTCAAATTTTGTTCTGAATGTCTACAATTTTCAATTCTTCAAATCGAACTTTGTGCTCAGTGTTTTGACATAATTCTTGAGCTGAGAAACAACTTTGTGGGTACCTATTCTTCACTTAGGTGATTCTCCTATGAATAACACTGATAAATTACCATCACTTATAATATGTCTATAATTACCTACCTTTAATATTTGATAGTGAAATAATTTCAATTCCAGGATCATTTTCCACCATCGTGGGATTAAAATCGAAGTATCCTGAAAAACGTGTAATACATCAGTGAGGCGTGATATTCTAAAACAGCCTCTGTCCACTTTTCAAAATTTTACAGGAGAAGCAAAAAACGTGGTATAACCTTGAGAATAAAAGGAATATCAGTGGCAATGATTTAGTTCTACAGCAGAGAGTCCTAGGTTAATTTAGTTGTGAGATCAAGTACATGGACAGAGGCCGTTTTGGAAAAAAATTTTGAAAGATTTTAAGACTGTTTTGGACCATTCTTTTCTTTTTTCTTTTTTAAATATCAGCTTTTCAAACAGGTTAAACGCGTTATATCGATGATTTGACGATGTAGAAATGTGTGTACAGCCTTTTTCCACCAGATGGCGCCATAAAATCATTTTTGAAAAAAGTGGACAGAGGCCGTTTTGGAATATCACGCCTCATCTGCACTATGAAAACGTCTGAAATTTTACAAATTTTTTGCAATTTATAGATTTAGATTTTAACAAATTTTCAAAATTGTTTCATTTTTCAAAGTTGAATGAAATTTTGCCATTTTAAAAATTTAGTATCGAATCCATTAATATATCTTCACTAGTGATAATTACGATTTTTAAATTTTATGAATATTTTTAAAGCCAGTTCGTTATAAACGTACGTACTTATTATTAGGTAATAAATTTTAAAATTTTATAAAAAGTTCAAAATTTGGAAAATTTTCATTTTAAATTTTTTACATATTTTTACAGTATTTTATGCATTTTAAAAACTGGGTTAAAATTTACGATTTAATTTTTTTTTTTGAAATCTAACAAAAACAGGAATTATGACCATTTTTTTATTTTTAATAAATTTTCAAAATTGTAGAAGAACTTACATTTTTAAAGTTTGATAAATCCACGATGAATTTTCAAAAAAATTATTAATTGTAATTTGTGAAGTCTGACGAATTTTTAAATTCATCAAATGCTTTCAAATTTTGTTTCGATCATCTACAATCTACAACTTTACATTTTTTAAATCGATGCAATTTACCCATTTTGTGCCCATCGTCGCAATAGGTATAACCTTTGAGTTGAGGAACAACTTTTAGATATTCTTCATGTACTAATACCCATTGTATTGTAATACCTGCCATAATTTATGGCTTTGACGATTCGTTAATCTACGTTAATTTTCTAATTTATCGCGTATTTCATTATTTTATTTAAATAATCTAATATCTGAACACAGTGACACTTCATAACAATCCTTCATAATGAAATAATTTCGATTCCAGGATCACTTTCCACGATTGAAGGATAATACGTACGTCTGTACTATGGATACATCGTCGGGAGCCATTCAAGAAGATAATCAAAGAGTGTTTCGCAATGACCCTCGAACTCTGCAGGATCTTGCCTCGATCAAAGTGGCATTTTATATACACACATCGAAATTCGATACTGAGATATTGGCTGCAGTCCCTTCCGTCATCCGGAATATGGTCGAATCAAAATTCCGTCCGATCGCCGAAGAATTTGAATGCTGGTTCAGGAGTTCGGATAAAATTTCGTGTTACCTTAGCGATGACGCTATTTACAGTCGGTATCCTTTAGTGGTATTTGGAGGTAACGGCACAGTCCACTGTAAAGCTACGATAGCAAACTTTCTGGAAGATGAGACTCTGGAAAACATAACTAAATTTGAAATGGCCTGCGTATATTGTGTGGAGGAAAAAGTGAAAGAGTTTTGGCCTTTGGTTTGCGATACAATTTACGTCAATCATAATATGCCATACGATCATTACGATCGCGATTACGTGATGTATTATTGGGTTTGCAAGATGAAAGACGAATTGAGCATATTACCAAGCCTAGGCTACGACTGTATTGAACATGTGATGATTGATAAATGCGGCCGACTTGGTTATGGGTTGGCTGTTGAGTACTTCCTGAATATGTTACATCCTGATGATCGAATAGTGCAGATATACAGACTGATCAGAAATGGTGTCTTTTTCGAATTCGAATTTACGAGGTATTTAGTTCCATATGTCGAAGGTAGTTTGCAACGTCTAACTCTGAAAATAGGATCAATCGGTACTGTATTGAATTTAGTACTCAATTATAATACAATCAAATACGGTATTCAAGCGTGGATACATATCAGAGACTTTGTTCGCGCTGAAAAATACTATTGGTTAATCTCCTACTTGATTGTAATTAGAAATTCCAACAAAACTCGTAACCCATTCAGGTACATGCATGTGGAAATGATACTGTCCCAGTTATGGTGCAATGCGACCGATCATTTGAAGAAATACATTCTGGGTGAAAAATTGACCGATGTTTTACTGGTGATGACTGATTATCAACCTAAGACCAGTCTTTTGAAAAACTTTAGTCGAGATATTACATTCGTGCTGGCGTTACTTTCAGAAGCTGATGACCAATTTAGAAAGACATATTGGAGTAATAATTGGCACGAATGGATCGTAGGCGTCCCACTGTCTCAGTTTGAAGAACTGATGAAGTTGTGTTTGGGAAACGCAAATAGTATTGAACAGTTCAAGAGGACTTTGAAAAATACGTATGTGATTCATAAATATTTAGATGATCTGGTCACTCGAGGATGTCATCTTGAATTGAACGAAGTAATAAGTGGCCTGTGTTGTTCTGATCTAAATGACGTCTTCAAATTGAAGAAATCTTCATTAGAATCCAATCTGTATTGGAAAGAAGCTATTTTCAGTCGACGAAGTTTAGATGATATTGAAAAATACGCGAAATTCGTCGACGATGTGTTTTTGAACGATGCTCGAGCCAACGATTACAAGGAAAGATTGGTGTTATCGAAAAGTAGTTTGAAAATGTTAAACGAAAAAATAGACTGTAATGATTTTATGGATATTCAAACCATGATTGACTTGTACGTGTCGTCTGGAAAAAAATCAGGTGTTAGAAAACAATTATTAAAATTGTTTAGAACTAAGATTGTCAAAGGAAAATTGTGCCATTTCGATGCATTAGATTGGACCAAGTTTTTAAATTGGTGTTTGAACGATGACGAGCCGGAGATTAAAAAGTTTTTAGAATCGTTACCAATTCGTGATATTTTTCAAGCAGCTTTTTCTTGCTGTCTTTCAAATAAATTCAAGATCAAGTATTTGAATAAATTTCTCAGGTGGTATTTCAAATCGCCGAGATGTTGCGTGACTTTTGTACGTGAACGTATTCGATTTTATCAACAAATGGATCATGTAAATGTGAAAAGGATCTTCAGTGTTAATACGAAGAAATTTGTCATTGATTCGTTAAAAGAGCAATTATTGGTTTTTCGATAGTTTCTTTTAAATTAAGATTATGTTTAAACTAGAATTTTTTAATTTCGTTATACGTTATAGACTCCTAATTACCTACTTTTTTACTTTTATTGAAATAATGTTTCTGTTTGTTTTTATCTCAGTACATTCAACAATACTTCGATGTGTGTATGTGATTTTTTCAGCTTAAAATATACAAATAACTAAACTTTTTTGAAAACATTAGTAGATAATAATTTATTTGTTAAATTCATCAGTAAATCAGAAACCGAAATAGGCCTATACATTTAGGTATTTTTTTTTCAAATACCTTATGCACAAAATATGCACTAAAAATGAGAAAATATACTCACTCGACCCACATTATTTCTTCAAAAAAGTATCTCAATTGAAAAAATTTATTTGAATATAAGCCTTCCTCAAAACATACAAATATTTTATTTTATTGAGTTTTTGGGCCAATTTTGATAGAATTTTTTCAAAAAAATTTTGATTGAAAAAGTTTTGTGAGAATTTACTTCCTCGAAAAACTTTTTCAAAAAAGTACATTTTCTTGGAAAAATTCCGTATTCATTTTTCAAAAATTGTAAATATTTTTTCAGGTGCTGAAGAAAAATCTTTCAGAAAAAAATTCGTAAGGAAATATTAGTAACACTGATTTTTGAAATTTTTATAAAAACAGATCAAAAGTTTAGGTAGATACTCAAATACCTATTCCTACTTATTGAAAATATTTTAAATTTTTTTTTAAGTTGAAAATTCTCCTGTGCATAAGATTGCAAACAGATAATATTGTTTTATAAAATTTCGTGGGATTTTTTTGTTCTTTTCAATTTTGTGAAAATAATTTTAATATTCCTTCAAAAGTTCAAAAAAAATATTTTTGAAAAAATTGATTTGTAACATTTTCTTAGAAAAAATTCTAATAACTTACTTTCAATAAGAAATTCTCAGTTCTTCCTTAAATCTCTCGTTTTTTTCACATTTTATTTTGGGAATTTCTCTCTAAAATTTTTAGATAATTTTCAAAAGTATTGAAAAAACTTTTAAAGTTTCCTTCAATGTTTTTTTCAATTTCTCTTTTGAAAATTTCAATGAGAACTAAAAATTTTTCATTGATAATTCAACCAATGAAATCTCATCTGTGAGAAAAAATGGAAGGAAACGTTTAAAAAAATTTCTTTCTCAAAATAACCCTTTCGCAGATTAAAGCATTATATCTTTTAGATGTATACAATAAAATATTCCAAGACTCCTGAATTTTTTTCAGCCCCCCACCGTCAATACTTATATCGAGAATCCCCAAACTTCAAAATTGATCAAAATGCATTCTCGATATAAGTAATAAGTATAATTATGGTTTTTGAATTTAAAAATGTGATAGAAGTGTGATATTCATTTTTTAAATAGTCAATGTTAACTGAAAGAAAATTTGATTCCCCAAAAGTAGAAATGAGAAATATCATCAAGAACATAGAATTAAAAATTTATCCAATTTTCAGAATTTCTGAAAAATGTCCAAAAAGTCATAAAACTTCTTTAAAATTTTTTTTTTTTTTAAATTAAAAAGTCTAAAAGTCGTAAAATTTCTAAAATAATATCAAAAAGTCATTAAATTTATAAAAAAATTCCAAGTTTTAAAATGCCTGACAAAATGTCTGAAAGTCATCTTTCTATTTATAAAAAAATTCCAAATTTCAAAATGTCTGACAAAATGTATGAAAGTTATCTTTCTAAAAATAATAAGTTTCAAAATGTCTGAAAGACATGTTTCTAAAAAAATTTACAAGTTTCAGAATGTCTGACAAAATGTCTAGAAAATGTCTAAAAGTCATAAAATTTCAAAAACATTTATAAGTTTCAAAATGTCTGACATAATGTCTAAAAAATCGAATTTATTAAAATTTTTCCAAGTTTTTTTATAACCGAATGTAACCTAACCTAACCCAATGGTGTCGGATTTTCCTGTCGTTTTTTTCCATTTTGGTCTCCGTAAAAGCATATACCATGCTAAAATGAAAAAAAGAAAAAATTAATGAACCGATTCAAAATTCCAATTATTGAATGGCGGAAAATGTCTTCAAGTTTTGAACGAAAAATTGAATTGTCTGAAAGATCACGTGAGGTTTTTGGGAAAAACGAAAAAATGGTTTCGAAAATCTATTGGAAAATTGAAAGTTTTTGAAAAATGAATTTATGTTGCATAAAAACGTTTCCAATGCCCCAATTGAAATAAAATTTCAAACAAAAGTTGTGTATTATTTTGATCTTAGGAACTATTTTGGTTATTCTTATTAGGTACAAAAATTTTGATTGAATCACTGAACCACTCCCTTCTCTTACATTTGTGTAATGCAAGATTATCTTTTCTCTGCTTACAGAAAATTTAGAATTTTTTTCACTCGTTTACAAATTTAAAATACTTTTACCCTCTCCCCCCCCCCTTCCCGCCAAAAAAGAAAGAAAGAATCAAAAGACCTTTTTCTCAAAAATGTTGAGAAATATTTTTACTTTTAAAAAAATGAAAGATTTCTACTTCAAAAGGAAAAAACAAGAAAAATTCTCAAAAAATAATTTTTTTTTCTGAGAAATTTGTTTGGATTTTTTTTCGCAAAAATTTGAGAAATATCTATTTTATGTTTTGAAAAAAATGAGAATTTTTTTCCCGAGAATTTCGTTTAAATAATTTTTACCTAGATAGGTACTTGAAAAAATTTAGGTTTCTGAACCTATCCAACAAAAAAAAAAAAAAAAGAATTTTTTTAAGAAAAAGGAAAATATGTTGTGCCAACAGAGCCGGTGCGAGAGGGGGGTTTGGGGGGGTGGAACACCCCTCCAGTGATTTTCCATTCGGCAAATTTTCGACAAATTCGGCAAACTTTCGACAAATTAAATTAGGTATGTTTACAAAATTTGGTAAAGTTTTGAATTTCAAATATGTAAATTTTTTAGAAATTCTAAATCACAAATTCGGCAAATTTTTGAGAAATTCCGAATCATAAATTCGATAAATTTTAGAGAAATTCCGAATCACAAATTCGGTAAATTTCTAAAAAAAAATTTCGCCCTCGCTTCGCTCGGGCAATGTACTTCTCCTACTTCATCTTTCTCTCAGAATCAGAATAGGAATCAAAAATCAGCGCATTTGAATTGTTATAACTTATAACGTAAAAAAATGAACATGATCTTTTTGAAAATATTAAAAATTATGCTTAAAGTGCATTATTTTTAATTTTCATCATTTGACCATTTAATTCATAATCGCTATTAATTTTATTGATTTATCGTCCATTAACAATCCATAGCTGCCATTGGTAATTACTAATTAAATTATTTCGGTTTCAGATTCACTTTTCAAGATTGGAATTGATCAGCATAATTATACTGAAAAATGTGAAATAGGTACCTACTTCCGTAAATATGACCGATATGACGTCCAAGGTCGATTACGACGATGATCAAAGGGTACTTCGCAATTATCCTCGAACTCTGCAGGAGCTTTCCTCAATCAAATTGGCGTTCTGTATGCACGTGTTTCAATTCGATGCCAAAACATTGGACACAGTTTCACGTGACATCAGGAACCTGATCAAATCGAAAATCGAACCAGTCGCTAAAGAATTAGAATGCTGGGTCGAGGATTCGAATGATGTTTTGGAAGATCATCTTAGCATTGAAGATATTCGTACACGGTTCCATTTGGTAGTATTCGGAGGTAACGGTACGATTCATTTCAAAGCTACGATTTGCAATTTTCTAAAAGATGATACATTGAGTAAGTTGGCCAGATTCGAAATAGCTTGCGCGTTTTGCGTGGAAGAAAAAGTGGATGTTTTTTGGCCTTTTGTGTGCGATGAGTTACACATCGACGATATGAACTTCTATAATGATTTCATGAGGTATTATTGGATTTGTCGAAAGAAAGGCGAATTGAACAGACTACCAGTTGGGAGATTTCAGAGTGTGGATCATCTGATGATTGAAAATTGTCGAGGTAGTCGCCATTGGTTGGCTATGGAGTACTTTTTGAATAATTTAGATTCCAATGCCCGGAAAGAGCAGATAAATCAATTGTTCTGCTTGGATTCCGAGTGCAAATTCGGATTGATCAAATATTTACTTCCATATTTCGACGACCATTCGCAACATGAAATACTGAACATTGCACAAGCCGAAATAATACGTGTGTTGCTTCGAGATTATACTACGACCGAGTATGCTTTTCAAGCATGGATCTACATCAGAGATTTCATTGAGGCTGATCTATTCTATCGAGAACTGATTCTAAGGTACATTAGAGGCAGACATTACAACAAAACCAGTAGTGAGTTTGAGTACTCGTATGCAGAAGGAGTACTGGTCGAGTTGTGGTCGAAGGCAAAAAACCACTCGAAGGAACATATTATGAATAAACGTTTTCCCTATATTTTGAAAGAAATTTGCTCTTACAGAGGTGATCCCACGAAGAATCTACGTCGAGATATTAGATTCGCACTAGCGTTACTTTCAGACGTTGATTTCCAATTGAGAAATACTTTCTGGACTGAAAATTGGCAAAATTGGATCGTAGGTGTGCGGTCGTCTCAGCTCGAGGAGTTAATGAAGCTGTGCTTGGGGAACTCGAAGGATGTGGAAGAGTTCAAGAGAACTTTGAAGGACTCGGACGTGTTTCGAGACTATTTGAATGAGTTGGTGAATCGAGGTTATCATCGAGAATTGAATGAGGTGATAGGAGTTTTGTCTTTGGATCAAAATGAACTTTTGAACATTAAAAAAAAATTATTAAAAACGAATAAGTATTGGGTGGATGGTATTTTCTATCCGAAAGATTTACATTTTATTGAAGAATTCGCGAAATTAATCGATGGTGTTTTTTTGAACGAAGACCAAGCCAAAGATTTCAAAGATCAATTGATTTTATCGGAAGATAATTTTAAGATATTATACCTGAAGATTGACTATAATGACTTTTTGGATATCGAAACTATAGTAGAGTTGTATTTATCGTCTCAGAGGAAGGTAGAAGTCAAAAATAAATTTTTAGAATATTTTAGAAATCGGATTACCAGAGGAATGTTGTACGGATTCTATGCGTCAGATTGGACGAATTTTTTGAGCTGGTGTTTGAACGGTGACAAATTAGAGATTAAACGTTTTATAAAATCTTTACCAATTTGTGATATTCTTCAAGTGGCTTTTTTTAATTGTTTGGAATATAAAAGTTATAATGTAGTCAAGGAATTGAATGAATTTCTCGAGTGGTATTTCGAGTCACCGAATAGTTTGGAAAATTTTATTCGTGAAAGAATTAAATTTTACCAAGAAATGGACGAGGCGGATGTGAACAGGATTTTTGGTCTGGGTAAGGAATTGGTCATTGGTAAGATGAAAGAGTTGTTGCTGGATAAAAGATACGAATTGTGTGATATTGATTGGTTAACGCTGAATGAAGGAAATAATTAATCAACCAATTACGTATAAAAAGTTGATATTTTTGAATAGGTATCAATTATGTACTGATCTAGAAATTTTGAATAATAAGTATCAATTATGTACTGATCATGTCTAATTATTAAGTATTTTTTTTATAAAAATTAGGTAAATAAAATTTCAAGTAAAAAAAACTACCGGGTTCCCAAGAATATGCTGATCACCTACGTCATCGATCTACGCATTGAGCCAATCAGGTAACTAGAAATGGTTATCTCATTGCTCTGATTCGTTGATCGTTATCTAGGTGGTCAGCATATTCTTGGGAACCCGGTAGGTACTGTTGTTTTTCAAAATTAAAATAGGTAATTTTGTTATTCTTGTTGATTAAAATTTATTAAAAACGATTTATTTTTTTACTATATTGGACTGTGTAATCGAATTTAGAGTTACGGATTGAACTTCACCCTCGCCACTTTAGCTTGAAATTACAGATATGTCCTCCGAAATTTTTCTGTTTTTTGGAGAAAAGTATTCCTCAATTAATTCTGCAGCAAAAATCTTTTAAAATATTTTGTATAAAAAAAAAATCACTTAGGCCCAGTTGTACCAAGTGAGTTAAACTCGGTTTAACTACTTAAACGGAGTTTATCCAAAACGTCATGTTGTACCATCGCTTAAACCGAGTTTAAATCGGAGTTTAGCTAACCCACCGAATTCGGTGGGTTAAGTCAAGGTTTAAATCACGTTAGACTTAAACTGCGTTGTGATTGGTTGTTGACTGTTGATATTTTGTTCGGTAAAAGTCTAGTGGAAGCATAGACCACGGCGAGACCACGGTGATAAAAAATTTTACCATCAACCGTCAACAATTTGCAACGAATTAAGAAAAACAATAATACAGCCGCGTATTTTTTACTATTTTTCGAAAAAATGTCGTTGAAAAAGCTGCTAAACGCGCGAAAACAAGATACCAACCTACGTAAAAATATCGCGGCTTCAAGTTTAGCTAAACCATCGTTGGTACAACACGACTTGATTTAAACTCGGTTTAAATTTTAACCCAAGCTTAGCTAAACTGCAGTTTAACGAAAAATTGTACAACTGGGCCTTAATTTTTTTAGGAATTTTTTTTTCGAGGTAGGTATTCTTGAAGAAAAAATCTATCAATTTTTTTAAGGAGAAAAAGTCCTAATCGTTTGTTATCTTCAAAAAAAAAAAATTGTCCCAATTTTCTCGAAATTTTTCTTTACAATGTTTGAAAGGGGAAAAAATGTTCTAAACACTCAATTTTTGTCAGAGGAGCAAAATAAATTTGTATTTTACTGGAGGAAGAAAAATCACCAGAGAAAAAAAAACTCCCATGTTTTTTCGTTTGCTCTTTTTTCAATTTTTTGTGTGATTTTTGGAATTTTGAGAGAAAATCTATCTATGTGACTTCGTCAAAAAAAATCATTAAATTTTTTTAACGATTTTTTTTTTTTTTTTTTTGATTATTTTTGGAATAAGTATAATTTTTTTTTTTAAGAATAAGATTTTATTTTTTGGTAAAAATAAAAATCATGTTTTGAGGGGAAAACATCTCATATATTTTTTTTTAAATAAAGAAGCTTTGATCTTTTTCCAATTTTTTGTGTGATTTTTGGAGGAAAAATCTCTCAATGTGACTTTAAAAAAAAAAAAAAACACAAAATTTTGTTTAAGAATTTTTTTTTTTTTTGGTAGGTAGGTAGTAAAAGAATTTCTCGAATTTTCGGAGGAAAAAATCATTGTTTTCAAAGTAGGTACATAGTACATACATTTTTTGGAGGAGAAAATCTGTATTTTTTTTTTCAAAATTAATTTATTTTTACCTATTTGAAAAAACAATTATAATTTTCTAATAATTTTTTTTTTTTTTAAATCTCCCAATTTTTTAAAGAAAGCAGAATGCTTATTTTGTGTGTCAATTTCCTTGAAAATTTTCTGTATACAATTTTTGAAGAAAAAATTTTCTCATCATTATTTCGTAGAAAAATTTCTTAGTTTTTTTGTTAAACCTGGTTCAACTGAACTGCGGTTTAAGAAAAAAATGGTACAACTGGCCCTAGAATAAAACATTTCAAATTTTTTTGAAGAAAAAAAAATCTCACTTAATATTATAATAACTTGTTTTTAGAGAAAATATTTTTCATTATTTTTTTTGAGGAAAAAAAAATCTCACTTAGGTAATATTATAATAACATTTTTTTAGAGAAAATATTTTTCATTATTTTTTTTGAGAAATAATTCCTTGAAATTGTTTTTTCAATTTTTTCGAGAAAAATAGTTTCCTAGGTACTTACTTGGTACTTACTCAATTTTTTGTACAATTTTTGGAGAACAATTTCTCAATGTTATATTATAAAAAAGAATTACTCAATTCTTTGAAAAAAAAAATACTTTTTCAAATTTTTGAACTTTTACGGAGAAATTGAACAAAAATTGTGTACTTACACATTATTTTTTTATATTTTTTTTCGGTCGAAAGCTCAATTTTGTAAGGGAAAAATTTTTTAATTCAAGACTATTTTTTTGTCAATTTGTCCCAATTTTTGTAAATTCATTTTTAATTTTTTTTTTTTTTAGAATCAGTCATTTTCTCTGCAAATAATTGTAAACAATTTTTTTCATATTATTATGAATTTTCTTTTCTCATTTTGAATTTGTATTTTTTTTTTATATTGAATTTGAAAAATGTATTCATTAACTTCGTATTTCGACGTACTAAAATAATTATCTCAATCATCGTGTTATCATTATTATAACGTACTGTTGTTATTTTGTATGTAGGTAAATTTTGAATGTAAAATGTGATTTTGTACGTTTTCTTAGGGTTCTTATTTTCATGAGATTTTTTAATTTTTCCAACAATTTATATAGGTACCACTGATGGGCAATAATTTAAAAAAATAAAGGTGCATAATTTGATTAGACGTCATTATTGATAGGAACAAAACTATGCAACCTATTCGACTCTCGCCATTTGTGGTTGTAGTGATAACAAAACGCATCGCTGCGTACGTGATCTTCTGAAAATAAAGAAATCATGAAGGGTTGAGTTGAAGTGTTTTGTCTTTTGTGTTTAGTTTTGTGAATGACCTAACCATAGCAAAGAAAGTGATGTGATTGGTTAGTTTTTGATAATTGGAAAGTCGCGCGTTTATTTTTATAAACAAAAGAATAGGATTGTTCGTGTTTTCCAAGAGAGCGGAGATATCATAACTTTTCATAAGATCAGTTCGAAAGTTCGATAAATTTTCTGTTTTCGATTTACGCTGGATTTACGAGTAGAAGATTTTTTGAGTTGTCGTGTCATTGCGTCTTCGATGTACGTAAGCACATGTTTTTCGTAGTTCGTTTTTCAATCGATTCAATCAAGTACGTAAAAGTGTTCACTAACTAAGAATCTTCTCAAATCTTGATAAAATGAACAAGAACATAAAATTTCGAAAACTGAATTCGGGTGATCGCATCGGCATCGGCAACAGCAGTGTAGATGAAAACTACGTAATGGAATTCCTTGACGAGTATTTTGAAGAGTTAGAGATGGATAATCTAAAGAACAAAGGTGAAGTGCATTCCGAATTGGTGATGAACATTATCAAACAGTTCAAAAGGATTTTCAAATTGTGGGACGAGAACAGAATCTTTGCTATTGCTATCAATGAGAACACGTTCAAAAATATTTTCAATTCAATGAGATGCACGTTCGCCGACGACGATGATCATCGCGGTAAATTAGTCGCCGATGAATTATTATTCAATTTACAATGTAAACAGTGTGGACAAGAATTTCCATTGAGGAACAAAGACTGCGTGTATTCGTTCAAGTATCACACCATAACTTCGGCGACGCATAAAGATTTCCTCAACAACTTGAATACTATCGACTATGACACCATCGAAGAGTTAGTCGGAGATACGACTGTAGATCCGGAAATTGTGATTAGCAAAAATTCTATACACACTCGTTGTTACCTCTGCAGTGAGCATATAATGTCCAACGACTGCTCAGAGTTCGAGAATTTCGAAGACCTTACTGATCGTGTACGTGTGCATTGTCAGAGTATCACTCATCGTAATAATTGCAGATTGTTTCGAGAAAATGGGCAGTACATCGAAGACGTATGTCGGAATAAGAATGTTTTTAGATGTAAGGTATGTCTTGAGAATTTATTCATCGACGAAGTGGTCCAGCATTTCAATTCCGAACAGCACAAAAACAAAGTTGCAGCTGTCGAAGCGGGTGGAATCAATAGTATTTTAGATAAGATGTGCATTTAAGGAAGCAGCCTCGAATGAGAAGATATTATTTCGAATGCATGATACATTTTTAAGGATGGTTTTATGAAATACGCATTCAGTTTTATTACGTACTTATCTGTATGCTTAGTTATGTTCAAAAACATTTTTCATTACTTACATTCCATTATTGTTTTGCAAAGTTTTAAGGGATGAGGTAGTCAAGTCAATATTGAATTGTTTTATTTCATTTCAAATTAGTATAAGTATATTTTCATTTAATTTTTGTAGTAAAGTTCATATTTGAAATCATTTGTTTGTATTTTGTTCTGAGGTTATTTCTGAAAATTCAATTAAAATAATTATGGTGGGTGTATTGTTGGTGTAGTTTTAGTAGAATAAGCACATGAATATGATTTGTGTTTGGTGTTTGGGTTGTCTCTTCGCGTTTTACTCAAAATATGTCAAGTGAAAAAACTATACTTTTCTCATCTGAATAAAAAATGAGAACTATTCTGAAAAATTGTTTAGATATATATTTTTAACATGAGTTAAAAAAAATTAGCTTTGCGATGGTTTTTCATGCGATCAATCGGTCGCCATAAAAGTATGACCTATCGTCACTCTAGTGTGTGCCATGTGAGCCTATAGGTACCTACAATAAAATATCTGCAATATGGTTATATGCAAATTTGATATTGGAAGAATTAGTCGAATCATTTTCATTTCGATTTTTCGAAAATGAAAAAAAGGAATCACTATTTTGCCTGATCTGATGAATGCATCATTAAAGTCGTTACTCGTTAAATGAAATATAACTTATTAAGTATGTATATTCCCATTATTTACAGTTTACACTGACTGGCTATTTATTTCTTCTGTGGTGAGTACAGGTGAGTTGAGTATCTACAAACGTTATAATTATTTTAACAGTGATGGGCAGATCACCAAAAAAAGATCAGATCAGATCACCGAATTTTTAAGCAGATCAGATGATCATAAAGAAAATTTACTAGATCAGATCAAGCAAAAGATATAGATAAGATCACGATCTTTTTCAAAAAAAAAATCAAATTATTATAGTAATATAATTTGAACATAGGCGACCGGTTTTTTTTTCTATCAAATATACCCGATCTGCAAAATTGAAACGGATTTGAAACGAATATGAAAATCCTGAGTTTTTAATAGTATATTACTATACAATGGTGGGAAGGGAACCTTTTACAATCGAGCGCACAGATTTTTTGTGGAACGAGCGCAGCGAGTGAAGCAAACATTTTTACGAACGAGCGAAGTGAGTGAAGTAAAAAAAAACGCGTAGCAGTCAAGATGCTCCGCGACAGCCGAATTTTTTTTTTTCAAGTTAGTGTACCACTTTGAAAACGTTTTCATCCATGGTATTTCAGTTTCAATATCAGTTTTAACTTCAAATTCAGTTTAAAAATGTCAGGTTTTTGTCTTCAGTTGTAGTTCCTCTCTGCATTGAAGATTTCATCTTCAGATGGGGGCTCCGCCCCCATACCCACGTTGAGGCTCCGACCCAACCCCCTCATCACTTTCGCCTCTTAGGATGGGGGCTCCGCCCCCATACCCCCGCGTTGGGGGCTTCGCCCCCAACCACCTCGTCACTTCCAACTCTTCAGATAGGGGCTCTGCCCCCATGCCCATATTGGGAGGCTTTACCCTCAATAGGGACATGGCAGGAGAGGATTGAGGGCTTCGCTCTCAATCCCCTTCACACTTTCAGCTCTTCAGACGAGGGCCAACACACCAAAAAAGAGGTTAAAACGTGAAAATTTATGATTTTTGACCCTGTACGTGGGTCAAATGGTGCTCGAAAGTCGAAACCCCCAAAAGGCACATCAGTGACCTCTACTGACCCTACATCCCAAATTTCGATTGTTTAGGTCTTTTAGTTTGGGCTGTAGGCTGTTCAACGCGTCAGAAAAGACAGGTTAAAACTTGAAAAATATTGATTTTTGACCCTGTATCGAGGTCAAAAGGGGTTTAAAGGTCAAAACCTACAAAAGGCACATCAGGGGCATGAACTCGATCTATGATAAAAATTTAGGCCCCCCAGCTCCATTTGGGGGGTCTGTAGCCTGATCAACGTGAAAAAATGACCTCAAAATCCACTTTTTAGGCCCTAAAATGGGGTGGGGATGACTTGGGAAGCTGAAATTTGGATACAGTGGAGACAATCAGAGTCACTATTTTTGGTAAAAATTTCTAATCATTTTGTCAAATTGGGGCCTCTTTAGAGTCCTTCTCAAAAAGGGGCCACCCCCAATTTTGGGGCTCAAGGGTCAAAAACCCCAAAAGGCACTTCAGTGACCCTTACGTATTCTAAATACCAAATTTTAGCATCCAAGGTCATTTGGTTTGGGCTGCAGGCTGATCAACGTACCGGGAAGCATGAAAAAACATAAAAAATTGTGAAAAATCTTGATTTTTGACCCTTGACAGGGGTCAAAGGGGGCTCAAAAGTTGAAATCTACAAAAGGCACATCAGGGGCACAAACTTGATCCATGATGAAAATTTTGGCCCCCCAGCCCCATTTCTGGGGGTCTGTAGCCTGATCAACGTGAAAAAAATGACCCCAAAATCCACTTTTTGGGCCCTAAAATGAGGTGGAGATGACTTAGGGGGCTGAAATTTGTCTATGGTGTAGGTAATTAGGGTTCTCATCCCTGGGGCAAGTTTCAAAAAATTTCATGATATTGGGGCTCCCCCGCATCTTCCTCAAAAAAGGGTCATATCCCCAATTTTGAGTTAGGGCCCAAAATTTTTTTTGCATCATTCCTACACCGAGGGGACCCTACATATCCAGTTTGACCTCATTTGACCTGTTAGGCTCGGCCCCAGAGTTCCAAAAGTAGCGTTAAAATTATAAATATATATATATATATAAATATGTGACATGTGACAGATCGTCATCTTTTGGTCCCAAACGTCGACAAATGGGGTCAGAACTCTTCTACCCCCCCCCCCCCTCCTTCTAAATCAGGGTCGGACACAATAGCCTAAATTTAAAAAAAAAAAATCGGCTAAAAAGTTTGCGAACTGAGCCGAAGGCGAGGTGAGCAAAGATAACACGAGATTGTAAGTTCCCTCCACCCTTGTATAGTAAGATATTTTTCATTATACACTGCACTGAAAAATAGTCAAATTGCAACACTTTTTTTTATTCTTCATTCAGAAAGAAAAACAAAACGAATCTTTTATTAATGAACAAAAAGACGTATAATCTAATACCTCCTATCGTAATATCACAATCTATCTGTCTAGATTGAATTAAAATTGCATCAAACAAATTTAACATGATAACATTCCGATACCTAAATTTTTACATTTTATTTTGAAGTTGTTTCCAAAATTTCGTTTAAATGTAATCACTACAAGAGCTCAAACTAACAACTTCAAGAAGACGTGGGAAAATGCAAATCACGATAGGCCGGGAGGGAAAAATGCAAATCGCAAATTTCCCTCCCGGCGGGAGGGAAAATAACGTACCACTGAAAAAGCACTCTTCCCTCCCGATTGGCGCGTATGATAAGTTCAATTTTCAGTGCGTGTATAATGAAAACAGTTTTAAAACCATTTCATGAAACCATATTTGTGAAAACATTGAAACGGTTTTTAAACTGTCAAAAATCAATTTTGAAATGATTTCAATACCATTTCAAAATCATTATAAAACAGTTTCAACTTTCAAAACCATTTCAAAATTTGAGAAATCCCCCCTCTTCCCTGACAAAAAAAAACCTCTAATCAATCAGTGTTCGCAGATTTTGTAGTTGAAATTGTGGTTGATTTGGGAAAAATTATAAAATTTTATTCAAAATTTCAATAACAGGGAGTTCAAGACGACACATCAACACGATGGCCATCATCACTTCCGCAGCTCCACAATTATGTCAAGCCAGCTTCTGACTCTCTCCCAAGCTCTATTTGTACTAATTTATAACACATTTCATCTGCGAGTATAGTTTTCAACATTTTGAAATCTTTTTGAAACCGTTTAGAAACGCAATTAATTCGAACTTTTGAAAACCATTTCAATACGAGCTAAAAGTTGTTTTGAAACAGTTTCAAAAAAATACTGTTTCAAATTAGTTTCAAAATGATTTTTTTTGAAATTGTTTCTAATACATTTCAAGTTCATTTCAAAACTGTTTCTCAAAAACGAATAAGACATTGTTTCAAAATAGTTTCAAAACGATTTTTGAAATAGTTTCTATTACTTTTCAAATACATTTAAAAACAGTTTCTCAAAAACGATCAAAACATATAACTTTTGAAACTGAAACTAATTTGCAACCAAAAAGAAATGGTTTTAAAACCGTGTCGTTGCAGATCGGGTAGTTTTTCTGAAAAATCGAAATTTCTCTTCAAAAATACGTTGTGATTTCAAAATTTTGTTTTCTTCTATCATAGGTATGTACTGTACATGACTACACATATTATTGTGTTTTTTTTTAAATGATCAATAATTTTCTACATCATCTACAAATTCTTGAAAACAATTATTTTTCATTTAAAAAAAAAAAAAAAAAAAAAAATAGAAAATTCAAAAATTGATATTTTTTGGGATCTTTTATTTAAAAACAAGGCTAAAAAAAGATCAAATCAAAATATTTTTTACAAGATCAGATCAAAGATCGTGATCTTGATTTGTTTTTTTTTCAGATCTGATATTTTTCTTCGTGATCTGCAAATGCAATTTCTGCCCATCACTGATCTTCAAGTATTTGTAGGTATCGTGTAATAGTTTACGCCTTCATTAATGCTATATTATGCAACATATTTGACATCTATAGTGTGAATTATATTGATTAAAATGCTTTTATAAGGTATAATAATTATTAATTTTTATTTCTTGCGGTCCAAACAATCGTAATAGTGAACACGAGTTGTTGGAACTTGACGTAATCTTGAAATTTTATAAAGAATACTGAAAACATTGCTGTATAAAAATTTTAAATGGGTAGGTCTAGCGGTTTAGGCATACATGGGCACGTTCAAGTTCGTGAACTTTTCACCAATTTGAAACGAACGTAAACTTGAACGAGTTCGTTTTTTTGAAAGTGAACTAATGAACTGATTTTTCTTCGTTCACTTCAGTTCAGTCAATTGACGATAAAAATCGCAATCAAATGTCAAAAATTCATAACTTTATGGACGAATCTGTGATAATTGATGAAAATAGAACATTTCAACGTTAAAATGGCAACTATTTTGCAAAATAATCATTTTACACACAAAATAACCTCACCATTGGATTTCTCATAGGAAAACCTATTTTTTGACACCCCACTCACTTCATAAAAAATGAAAGGTGAATGAACGTGTTCGCGAACTCAGTTCATTTTGGAAATGAACTTAAACTAAGTTCGTTTTTTTGACGAACGTGCCCTTGTATGAGTTTAGGTAATAGGTATACTTCGCTCAATTCGAATACCTACGTTAGGGCACCATAACACCTAGGTGAATATTATTTATTGTGAAAATAATTTGAAAAAAATCAGGTAATCAGAATTTCGTAGGAAAATGAAATATTATAGTATCCGATATTGAAATGTTTATCCATTATTTAGCTAGCCTAGAGTAATTTTTCAATTTTCATTCGACTTTATATTAGGCCTCTCTAGCTTTGACTATTAAACTATAATGGACTGTGCCAATGATAATATGAGAAAGCCAACATAGGAGAATCAAAATTGGCATAATATCTTTGTGTTAGTGTGTATTTACTTGACTTATTGTGTTAGTGTGACGTGCGCGCGCACTGACGAACACATTATGCCAATTTTTTTGGACGTTTGCGGTGTGTACGGGGAAAGAAGGGCCTCCTATGTTGGTTTTCGATTCTTATCATTTTTTATTGGATTTGCACAGTCCATTATAGTTTAATAGTCAAAGCTCTCTAGGCCTCTCTCTTCAAACAAAAGCAGTCAAAAAATTTCATTAATCGTATCTTTCATTGAATGTAAAAAAAGTTCAGATTTTAATTTTTTATGGTAGCTAACCACGTGATTAAATTTTGGCCAATCAGAAAGCTCCGTTTTTCTTTGTTTTCACGTTTTGTCTACTTGTCACCCCTGCATTTTTTCTTTTTTCAGTTCCAAGTTCTATAATTTTCGTTACTCTATGGTGGATGTGTTCCGCTTTGCAATCGCAATTTCGTACTATTTTTCTCATTTTTCGTTTTCGTAATTATTTATTACTCGACATTGCGTTTGCGTGGTATCGCATAATTTGTTTTTGCATAATGTATCGCAAATAATTTTTTCAGTAATTATTATTCTTTTATGTTCTTATAATTTGGAAAAATGTGTTCCGATGGAACAACAGATGATCTCGCCGGTAAATACTTTTTATAATTGATTTAAATCGCGTTTAAGATGAAATCCATACTTTTAAGCTAACTGTAATGAATTTTGAACAATGTTTACTTACGCTTAATTAGTTTCTTTGAGATCGTCAGTTTACATTAGCAAAGTTTCCCGAACTCGTTTTTCTGCCATTTACTCGTGTTCGTTTCTCAACTTCACATGCTCGACAATGCGTTTAGTTATTATTTAATTGTCTATCTATTCAAAATAATATCTAGCGCTCGAAATCTAATCTCGACTTGTAACGTTCAATTTTCATTTTCCAGAAGCTCTAGAAGAATCGAACAGCCCGCAAGATGACAATTCCTTACTGTCTGAGGAAGAGAAACTTGTCGAGGTACTTGAATATTATAGCAACTCGATTGAACGTAATTTCTATCAATTTATTACAATTTCCTTTCTGTTATTACAGGAGGACAACGAGTACGACCCAGAAGATACTAAGAAAAAGAAAAAGGGTAAAAAAAGAAAAACCAAAACCGACGTGAGAAGAGAGAAAAGGCGCAAAAAACGAAAACGCGCTGATAGCGGAGAAGTACGAACTACAAACTCGTGTTAATACCAGTGATCCCACATTTTTGCCTTATTTCTTCTTTATAACTTATTTTAGGAAAGTGATAACGTGTACGATGAAGAAAATGGAGCGGATTCCGACTGCGGTTCGAGCCGTAAATCCAGAAAATCGAAATCAAGTAATTCGAAAAGTAATTCCACTTCGGCAGCAACTACTCCTGCTGCTCCCGCTCCTGCACCTACCAGTTCTGGAGAAGGCAATGGTAATTATAGTTTTGTTTATTACGAGCTATAACTAATAACAAAATTTCTATAAAAACTTACTATTTCAGTTATGACAATTCACTTCGTATCTGTACACTTTTCTTTGATTATTTTTTCAAGTCCACTTTTAAAACTTTTTTAATTTTTAGCGTTGCCAACCGTCGAAGAAGTTTGCAGTTCTTTCGGACTAAACGACATAGAGATAGAGTATACCGATGCTGATTTCCAGAATTTAACCACCTACAGATCTTTTTGTTCACACGTAAAGCCTATTCTGGCTAAGGAAAATCCAAAGGTAAATCAATCTAGTGCACTATCGAAAAAGAAATAAGATGTGAATATAAATAATATCTATTATGCATATCTAGGTACCAATGGGGAAAATGATGATGTTGATAAATGCCAAATGGCGTGACTTCTCCAACCAGAATCCCAATACCGAGCCTGCTGAATCCGATGCCAACGAAGAACCAGATTATACTCCTAAACCTAGTCGATCTCGTGCAGCTAAGGTAAATTATTGTCGATACAAACATTGAATTGTTTATCGGCGGATTTTCATTTATTTTGTAAATTAGACGACCGTTTCCGAAGAAATCCCCGACGACGATGATGAGGACTTTGAAGAAGCCAAGGTTAATAAAAAGAAAAGAAGTAGCCGCGGTAAGAAAGGTTCGAGCAAAAAAGGTTCTACCGCTTCCAAAGTCCCAACTCTTAAAATCAAACTTGGTAAAAGAAGACACGGTAGCTCTGTAAGTGATTTTTACCATTGTACGTAGGATAAAATCCCGAAAATAACTGTTTCTAATTTTTTTCAAATTTTTCATAGGACGAAGAAGGTGGCGGTAGTGCCGGTGCGGGAGCTGCGAGCGAACGTGACTCTGATGCTGAATTTGAACAAATGTTACAAGAAGCTGAGGAAGTCAATGAGACTAAACCTGAAGTCGCAGCTGATGATAACGAATCTCCAGCCCCTGTTAAACGCAAAGCTAAAACTAAAATAGGCAATAAGAAGAAAAAGAAGAAAACCAAGACAACTTCTAATTTTCCCGGAGGTGAAGAAGACGGTTACGAAGTGAGTGTTTTTGGACTAGACTTCGAACATGTTTTGTCGAATTGAATTACTAACTTTCCAAGTTACAGACTGATCATCAAGATTATTGCGAAGTTTGTCAACAAGGAGGAGAAATTATCTTGTGCGATACGTGCCCTAGGGCTTATCATTTAGTTTGTTTGGAACCCGAGTTGGAAGAAGCACCGGAAGGTAAATGGTCGTGTCCTCATTGCGAAGGAGAAGGTGTACAAGATAAAGATGACGATGACGAGCATCAAGAATTCTGCAGGTTCGGTTTAGTTTTCGCATCTTGGTCGTTCGTACTGAAATGTGGGATTGACTCGAAATGTTTTCTGTTCTTTAGAGTATGCAAAGACGGTGGTGAACTTCTGTGTTGTGACTCTTGTCCTTCGGCATATCACACGTTTTGCTTGAATCCACCGCTAACTATTGTTCCTGATGGTGATTGGAAATGTCCACGATGCTCTGTAAGTACCGCAGAATTATTCGAAAAATGTAATAATCAAGTTCGTTAATGTCGCTAATATTTTTATTTCAATTCTAGGCCAAACCTTTACCTGGTAAAGTTGCTAGAATATTGACATGGAGATATAAGCCAGATCCTAATCAGCCGACTGATGCTGCGGCGAAGAAGAAGCACAATCGAAGCAGGCCGAGAGAATTATTCGTCAAGTGGCACGATCAATCGTATTGGAATTGTGAATGGATCTCTGAAGTTCAAGTATAAATAGAATTTTTTCATTTTAAAAAAAACACATGGATTTTCGTAACGATTCGACTCAATGTGTACTCGAATAAAATTACAGATGGAAGTTTTTCATCCCATTATGATACGTACTTACATGCGTAAGTTCGATGTAGACGAACCTCCGACCTGTGAAGAAAACTTTGACGACGTTGACAAATATATGAAGGTGTTTAAAGGTGAAAACGGAGAAGAAATACAACTCGAAGAAAAATATTACAAGTACGCTATTCTCATACTTCTAATAATAAAACTGAATTTTTGAAAGATATGGAATAATTTTGATAAATTCGATAGATGGGGAATCAAACCTGATTGGTTGATGGTTCATCGAATACTTAATCATCGTACAATGAAAGACGGAAGAAATAAGTACCTCGTAAAATGGCGAGAATTACCGTACGATCAGGCAACCTGGGAGGATGAATCGTGCGAAGTTCCTGCTTTCAAAAAAGCTGTCGAATATTATTGGGTAATTGATTTGAATCTTCGAGTGCGTAATTTGTGATTATTACAACTCTTTGATGAATATTTGTTTTAATTTTTCAGGATCTACGAACTGCGTCGTTGGAGTCGGCTAAAAAATCTAAAAAGGGCAAAAGTAAAAAGAAACCGAAAGAGGTTCCAGAAGACGAAAACGAAACTGATACAAAATCATACGGATTGTTTAAGTAAGTTGAAAATAACCAATTTTAATGAAAAAATAGTTTATTTTCTTTTAAAACGTATTTTTTATCATTAGCAAACGATTCGTACCGTCTCCGGATAAACCTATAACTGATCTGAAAAAGAAATTGGATAAACAACCCGAGTACATCAATGAAACTGGAATGGAACTGCATCCTTACCAATTAGAAGGATTGAATTGGTTGAGATATTCTTGGGGTCAAGGAGTTGATACGATCTTAGCCGATGAGATGGGTCTTGGTAAAACTATCCAGACAATAACATTCCTGTACTCTTTATTCAAAGAAGGTCATTCTAAAGGGCCTTTCTTGGTACGCATTGCAAATTATTGAACAAATATGCTATTTCCTTTTTTTATTTGACGATTTGTTCGTTTACAGGTTAGTGCTCCTCTATCGACTATCATCAATTGGGAAAGAGAATTCGAAACTTGGGGTCCTGATTTTTACGTCGTCACATACGTCGGAGATAAAGATTCCAGAATGGTTATTCGTGAAAATGAATTTTCATTCGAAGAAGGAGCCATACGATCGAACGCTGGTCGAGCATCGAGGCTTAAATCATCGTCGATTAAATTCCACGTATTGTTGACCAGTTACGAATTGATATGCATTGACGCTGCATTATTGGGTTCGATCGAATGGTCAGTTCTGGTTGTAGACGAAGCGCATAGATTGAAAAGTAACCAGTCGAAGGTAAAATAAAATATTTTAACACGAAAATTAGTCGGCATTATAAAGGTTCAGTTGTCTAATACCCATGGGTAATAGTTTTTCAGATTACTTGCTCAGTATAACATCTCCAATAAATTACTACTGACTGGAACACCGTTGCAAAATAATTTGGAAGAGTTGTTCCATTTATTGAATTTCCTCACACCGGAAAAATTCAACGATCTTTCTGCTTTCCAAAACGAATTCGCCGATATTTCTAAAGAAGAGCAAGTTAAACGTTTACATGAGATGTTGGGACCACACATGTTGCGTAGGATGAAAGCTGACGTATTAAAAGTAAGACTAAGCGATGATTATACATCGGTATGCGTGAATTTGAATTAATTTTGGTAATTTTTACAGAATATGCCTTCGAAATCTGAATTTATCGTCCGAGTGGAACTTTCACCAATGCAGAAAAAATACTACAAGTATATATTGACTCGAAATTACGAAGCTTTAAATCCAAAAGGAGGCGGACAGCAAGTTTCTTTGTTGAATATTATGATGGATTTGAAAAAGTGCTGTAATCATCCGTACCTCTTCCCTGCCGCCGCCCAAGAAGCACCTTCTGGACAGAATGGCAGTTATGAAATACAAGCCTTGATTAAAGCATCCGGAAAATTGATTCTTTTATCGAAAATGCTGAGAAAATTACGTGAAGCCGGACACAGGTACGGTTATAAAATTGTGAGAGCACCGACGAGTTTATAATATTCATTGTAACAACATTCACTTCTTTAGGGTTTTGATTTTCTCTCAAATGACCAAAATGTTGGATATCTTGGAAGATTTCCTAGAAGGCGAAGGATACAAATACGAAAGAATCGACGGTTCTATCACTGGTTCTGTGAGACAGGAAGCTATCGATAGATTCAATGCACCAGGAGCTCAGCAATTCGTATTCTTACTTTCTACAAGGTAAAATTTTGAAAATAGATGCGTAATAAAAATAAAAGTGTGAAAAATTCGAAAAATTATCATACATTTTAAAATTATTATTTCAGAGCCGGAGGTTTGGGTATTAATTTAGCCACCGCTGATACAGTCATCATTTACGATTCCGACTGGAATCCGCATAACGACATTCAAGCATTCTCGAGAGCTCATCGTATCGGTCAAGCGAATAAAGTAATAAAATAATTGAGTCAATTAAGTGACGAATCGTCTATATTTTGTATTACAAATGTGTTATTTTTAGGTAATGATTTATCGTTTTGTAACTCGAAATTCGGTGGAGGAAAGAGTTACACAAGTAGCCAAACGTAAAATGATGTTGACCCATTTGGTCGTACGACCTGGAATGGGAGGAAAACAAACGAATTTCACGAAACAAGAATTAGACGACATTTTAAGATTCGGTACAGAAGAATTGTTCAAAGAAGAAGAGGTATTTATAAACTCATGCGGTGTATTTACCTAAAATCATATCAATTCTTAATATTTACATTTTTCTCAGGGCAAAGAAGACGAAGCCATTCATTATGATGATAAGGCTGTCAATGACCTATTGGATAGATCGAAAATGGGTATCGAACAGAAAGAAAATTGGTCCAACGAATACTTGTCTTCGTTCAAAGTTGCTAGCTACGTAACAAAAGAAGAAGAAGAGGTAATTATTTTGAAAAATTGAGCGTACGTGTTATCGTAATAAAATTATTTACTCATTTTTCACTTTTTAAGGAGGAAGACGTAAGCACTGAAGTTATTAAACAAGAAGCTGAAAATACAGATCCGGCATATTGGGTGAAGTTATTACGTCATCATTACGAACAGCAGCAAGAAGATATTTCTAGAACTCTCGGTAAAGGAAAACGTGTCCGGAAACAGGTGAATATTTTGAAGAAAAAAATATTTCAGTATTTAATGAGGAAAACTAAAAATCTAACCTAATTGAATTTTTTTTTCTTAGGTCAATTACAACGACGGTGGTACTGTTGATAGAACGGAAGATACAACGTGGCAAGAAAATATTTCTGACTATAATTCTGATTTCTCTGCGGCATCAGGTAATCTTTGCTTTGTACTGTTTTATTTATACAAATACAAAAGAATCGAAAATAATACTTTTTTGAATAAATTTTTCTGTAGATGACGACAGAGAAGATGACGACTTTGACGAGAAAGAAGGTACTTTTCACTAATTTATTCTTTATTTTAAATTTGAACAACTATTTTTATTACGTTTATATATTTCAGTGGGCGAAATTACTGGAAAACGAGGCAAACGCCGAGAAGAAAAAGATAGACCTTTACCGCCTCTTTTGGCTCGCGTCGGTGGAAATATCGAAGTAAACTATTTACTTTTTTTTTTTTGTTGCTTTATTGAAACATTTTCATGTATTGTTTTTATTATTTGATCCGCAGGTCCTCGGATTTAACGCTCGACAACGCAAAGCGTTCTTGAATGCTATTATGAGATTTGGAATGCCACCTCAGGACTCGTTCAAATCGCAATGGTAATTCAGTGGATTGATTTAATTTTAGAATTTCTACGAGAAACTGATTTTTTTTGTTTGTTTGAAGGCTCGTTCGCGATTTACGAGGTAAATCGGAGAAAAATTTCAAAGCCTACGTTTCGTTATTTATGCGCCATCTTTGTGAGCCGGGTGCTGATAATGCAGAAACATTCGCTGACGGTGTACCTCGCGAAGGGCTCAGTCGTCAACATGTTTTGACCAGAATTGGTGTTATGTCGTTGATAAGAAAAAAAGTACGCATTTTTCGACAAGTTTAATTCACCCGTATTATTTGATTTCGTTTGTTTCATTTTTCTAAAATGAAAATGTTTCAATAGGTACAAGAATTCGAGCACATAAACGGTTACTACAGCGTGCCAGAATTGATCAGGAAGCCCGTTGAACCGGTAAAGAATGAAACCGCCGTAAAAGGCGAGCCTGGTGTTAAAAGCGAACCCGGTGTTGATAACAAGAAACCGTCCAGTAGCCCTACTGGAAATGGCACAGCTAAAGAAACCCCCGAAGCGGTGAAAGAAACGAATGAAACCCCAGCTAAGAACGATGAAGTAAGATCTACATAATTATTATTAAATATTTGTATGCTGTAACAAGACGTTATGACATTTTTTCAACTTTTTCAGGACAAGATAGCAACACCTAGTGTCGCACCTACGAATAACGAAAATGAAGAAAAGTCCAAAGAAGGCGAAGAAAAGACAGACAAAGAGGTATGCATCGAATCGAGCGAAGTGCTTAGTAAACTGATTGTGGCTTATTTTTAATTTGTATTGTTTTACGTTCTGATCAGGATACCGCAGCGACAACCACTGATGCTGAAAAAGTAGACAAAGAGAAAGATCCTGAAAAAGAAAAGAAAAACGAAGAAAAAGAGCCATCTGTGAAGCCGGAAGAAGTAAGTACATTCTTGAATTATTAGTATACGAGTGGTTTACAAAATTTCACACGATGTGTATTACAATTTAACTCATTTTCAGAATGAAACTGCTCCGGTATCTGCTGTCAAACAGACCGAAGAAGACAAAGAACCTCCTAAAGAAGAAGAAAAGAAACCGCTTACGAAAGAAGTATGCCTAAAAATTTTCACTCTTAGGCCTACATATTGGTTCTTGTACTAAAAAAAAAATATTTTTCAAGGAGGAAGAAGCGGCCAAGGCTAAACAAGAAGCCGACAAAGCTATGAAAATAGCGCACGAAAAAGCGAAAATACAAGCTGGTATTGGTTCCGAAAATGAGAAAAATGCTCGCAAGTTCATGTTCAATATCGCTGACGGTGGTTTCACTGAATTGCATACGTTGTGGATTAATGAAGAAAAAGCTGCAGTTCCTGGACGAGAATACGAAATTTGGCATAGACGGTATGTTTCTTGTTGGTTGTATTGTACTTGGTACAGTCGAAAATGGAAGTTCAGTGTGCGATCAAAAGGTTGAAAACAATTATTTTACAATTAATTGGTATTCTAGGGCGTATTTTTGTGTAACTGTTCCATGTTCCATTTTTCAAGCTCCCTCCCTTTCCCGACGACTCGCCCCTGTCCAGAAAAAATCTTTTTACCTAAGGCCATGATTGAAAAAATTTTCAAACAAAAGTTGTAGCTAGAAGTCTTAAGAGTAATTTTGGTTATTACAAAAATTGCGATCGGACCCCTCCCTCCCCTCCAATTTTGACATTTTATGCCCATAATGGGACATTTTTGAGGTGGGAGGTATCGAATCGAAATTTTTGTGATGTCTAAAATTATTTTAATGATCTCAGGCTACAATTTTTGTTTGACATTTTTTAAAACTGGGGCCTTGCGTACTATAGAAATTTTTAAAAAAGAGCTTGAAAAATGGAACCCCAGCTCAAGTTTAAAAAATATTTACGTACGATTCTAGATTACGAGTCGAATCATAAAATTGCATTGGCCTTTCGATCGCACGGATGACTTTTTTCTCCATTTGCAATTGCAGTAATATTCTAATTTTTAATAATGTGTTTGTTGATTATTTTTCGTTTAATTTCGTCCCTACAGTCATGATTTTTGGCTTTTGGCTGGAATCGTCGCCCATGGTTATGGCCGTTGGCAAGATATTCAGAACGATTTGCGATTCAATATAATCAACGAACCGTTTAAAATGGATATCGGCAAAGGAAACTTTTTGGAAATCAAAAATAAGTTCCTAGCACGTCGATTCAAGGTATGGAATTAGTTTTCGCATTCGTGTAAAATTCACTGTTTCACAACTGACTCATGGTGTATGAATATTTTAGCTCTTGGAGCAAGCATTGGTGATAGAAGAACAGTTACGTAGAGCTGCGTATCTGAATTTGACCCAAGACCCGAATCACCCGGCCATGTCTTTGAATGCGCGCTTCGCCGAAGTGGAATGTTTGGCTGAGTCTCATCAACACCTTTCGAAGGAGAGTTTGGCTGGAAACAAACCAGCAAACGCTGTATTACACAAGGTAGGTCTTAGTTCGATTTCAATTTACCATAGTGAGATTTTTCAAAATTCTATCTTTTTACCTTTTGAAACTATTTTTGCAGGTCTTGAATCAACTCGAAGAGTTGCTATCAGATATGAAATCCGATGTCAGTCGATTACCTGCTACATTAGCTCGCATACCTCCCGTAGCTCAAAGGTTGCAAATGTCTGAACGTTCGATTTTATCTAGATTAGCAGCTACTACATCGTCAGCCACAGTACCTTCAGGTGGTACTCAAACTGGTTAGTTGGGTAGATCAGCGTATTCTCGATTTACATATCGTTGAAATGAAAATTAATATCGCGATTTATTTTTACAGTAGGAATTGGAAACCAGTTCCCCACTGGTATTGAAAACAGCGGACAGTTGGCGGGAGCTCTGGGTAATACGAATTTCGGCAATTATCGGCCACAATACTCGGTTCCTGGACAAAATTCCACTTCTAGCAAATAGTTGTGAGATTTTAACGTCACTTCATTCATTCCTAATCATGTTGTATTATTTGTTGAAGCAACGAATTCGTGTATAGTGTAACTATTGTTTGTAATTATTTTACGTTTCGTGACTTTTCATTATTGAATTTTGAAGGAATAGGCATTAAAAAAAAAATTGTGAAATACCCCAAAATGTTTGACCCAAAAAGCACAAAATTTTTTGCTAATTCTATTCGTTCAGTTCTTACGTAAACATTAAAAATTAAGTTTACGATTTTGAGTTTTATTTTTCATTTTATGCAGTGTAATTTTTCTCCATGTTTCGATGCTATGTGTATTCGTAATAATTATGTTTTTATTGAAAAGTTACTTTGCCTAAGTGTTGTTTTATTATAAAAACTTATGTAATTTCAATACGATAATTATACATTTTAATTTGAAAAAAATACATAAAATTTATACAGTAACAAAGTTTACAATTATTCTACAACGTAATTCGTAACGATCACAAATATAGCACAGTACATTAACATATCAATCATTGATATGAAACAAGCCCCGCCACGGATCTACATCATAAGATCATTATCGGGAAGATTTACGGTGTTATATTCTTCACTTACTGTTGTTTGAAGTTTATTCGATAAAGTATCATCGGATCCGCTGGAAATGACTGACTGATCGTTGGCGGAATCGGCGCCTGTTAATTTTTGATTTTGAGAAGTTAACATGTTACCGTCGTCTTCGGCTTTCTTTTTTAAAGCGTTCATGTTTTGGATTCTGAAACACGAGGTAATTTTAGAACTTGGAATTAAGTAGGCCATGGTAATGATGGGAATGGTGTTCCACTTACAGGCCTCGCCTTTGTAAATCTTCGCTTATTTTATTTAAATCATCGCTGAATCGTCGAACCGCTTGCTGAAGTAATTCGATTTCTGTAGTCGTCCATTTTCCTCTGAAATAAACGTTGAAATCAGTCGAGATTCGGAATTTACAACAGTACCGCTATGTTACTCGCATTCAAACACTAAGTTAGATTGATTTTTTTACCAAGTTATTGTTTCATATGCTCGTAGTTCATTAAATAAACGACAGAATTCTGTTTTAAAAGAACGTCAGAGCTAAATAAACAACCTGACAGGAAATTCAAACAATTTACTCACCCAGAAGGAGTATCTGCGGTTGGATGAAGCTGTAACGTGAGCTCTCCTAATTTACTAAATGCAATGCCAGCAGCAGAAAAAATTTCTCCGACCTGTAGGTATGAATCAATTTAAAGATAATTATCATAATTCTAAAACTCGAGTATTTTGAAAGGCCATGATTGTTTGTTAGTTTATATGCAAGTACTCGCCTTATTAGCAGGATTCATGGTTTGAGTTATGGCATAAACGAAATAACTTATGATATGTGGACGCTGCAGTCACTCAGAGGAGAAGAAACTAGCATTAAATCAGAATTAATTATTACTTTTTTAACCGAAATTTCGATCAAGAATTTAGTTTAGCCGCTTTTTTCGTGTTTCTTCGAATTTTTGGTCTTTTTTTCTTGTTTACAATTGATAAAGGTTTCTCTAAATTCACACAACACTATGAAAATTCGTGGAATTCCAATGTTGCCAAGCTACCGATGACGTAATAAAAAGGTGTTTTTGAAATTTGGCAACTTTGCGTGTTAAAATGGTGTGAAAATTAGTAAGCTTTTTATAATCGAATAACGAACGAGAACGGGTATTTTTTACAACTTTTTGTTTTTTCTTTAAATTTTTTATTCGAGTTCTTACTTTATGGCATAATTTTGGAAAAAACCATTGTGCATTGGAATTCCTCTAGAAGAATTTTTCCTCGTTTTTTAGAATTTGTGTGAAATTGAAATTAAATAAGTACGCGTAACGATGAAAATATGAAAAATCACTCGAAATAATAATTCCCTTATCATTATTATTTTCACACATCGGAGGAGGTACAGCATAAAATAATCTTGATTGATTACCAAAAAGAATCAAGGTGAGTTTTCGAAATTTTTTACTCGTAAATTAATTTTTTTTCTCAATTATGAGCTGTTCTAAATGTGTAATATAATTCATCGAGTTTTCTAATTTATCTACGTTAAAATTATGAAATGTGAGTATGAGTGCATATTTTTTTAAAACGTGGGTTATGTTTTGTAGAAGGAATTTTCTACGAGTGTATAAAGTAAATAATATTGCTGGGTAATATTTCATAGATGAGATATTTTTGTATTATTCATTTTTGAACGCTTACGACGTAAAAAAATTTAATAACATTTTTCCAAGCTTGTAACCTAATAAATTACGTAATTGAAGCACAAAAAATTTAATCCATTCTAAGAAATTTGTCCCGGTTTTTTAGCGATTTTTTCTGAATTAAACGTCATTAGTTTGTATGAACCATTATTCATATTGACGTTAGAGGTTATATAAAAATTATTTTGTATTAAAAATATTCGTATCGTGTATTATTTCAGATGGTGCACACATTGATGAGAAAACCAGATGCTTCTTGGCCTGAAGATAGCATTGCAACCGCTTCCACGAAAGATTCCCTCGACCAACCTTTGTGCCAGGATAATTTGAAAATAAACGATGATTTTGCCAAACCATCGAGCGAACAATTTTCCAATTCGTATAAATCAGTATTTAACGATAAACAAGAAGAAGAATTGGCAAACTATATTAAAAAAATGAACGAAATATTTTTCGGTTTAAGCAAAGAAGACATTTGCAGTTTAGCTTATAAATTCGCCGAAAACAAACGAATAGAACATCCGTTTAAAAATGAAAGTGCAGGCGACCACTGGTACACGAATTTCGTCGCACGACATCCCGAAATAATTTGGAAATTATCAGGAAAATCCGGATTGGAAATTACCAACGAATCATTAATCGAACATTTTTTCCATAAGTTAAAATCAATCCTGAAGAAGTACAAGTTTCCTCTGAGTCACGTGTACACCGTTGGCGAACTATGCATTAGGCAAGCAGCTGAAAAAATACCACATATTGTATCTGCCGAACACGCCAGACAGTTGCTTTCGGAAAACGTGGAAAATGAAGCTCTTGTCACCACGGTTTTCTGTTGTTCTGCAATTGGTAATTTCATACCCCCTGCTGTAATTCTACCAGATAAGAACCACGTGGAATTATTATGCGATTCGATGTGTTTCAAGTCTACATATGGCTGCAATAGCTCGGATATATTTTTAGAATGGTTGAAATTTTTTATCGAAACGATTCGTCCATCTGAGAATAAAAAAGTACTGTTAATTTTAGATAATCATCTGTGGTACAAGAGCACGGAAATTTTCGACTACGCTGCGATCAATAACGTTATAATATTTTCGCTACCTCGTCCATGCTGCAACGAACTACACCCTTTGTGTCTTTCCGTGTTCGAATTTTTCAAGCATAATTTTCACGAGATAATCGACAAATGGTCTAAAAACCATTCGACGGATAACCTGGGCTATAATTTGAATCAGATTTTTCTCGAAGCGTATTTAAAGTCTGTTAAACTACACAATGCGATTAGTGGATTTGAAAAATCGGGGATTCTGAAGTGTCATCGCGATGTATCAGCGGAAGTAGACTGCCTTTCGGAAAATATAGACTATTCGGATGGCAGTTCGTTTTTAGAAGCGAATTTCTCGCTCATCAAACGTGAAAAATTCAATTTCCTATGGAGTGATTTGCAAAAAAAGGCTGAGGCGAGACGAACTCGTAAAATAAAATTACCATTTATGCCATACCCGCTGAGGAACCGAAAATATAAGGTGAAAAATTACGCCAGTAAAGATGCTTCCAAGAAATACGATAAAGTATCGTTTAAATCGACCATTCAAACGAGACGTGGTAAACTTTCATGCGTTAATGGGAATAATTTACCCAAGTCAAAGCCGAAGCCCTGTGATGAGATAAAAACCGATAACGACGAGTCGGTTATACAAGTTGTTTATGAATTAGAAATTGATTTTTGAGCCAGTGAAATTCCACGTTGAACCATTAAGTAAGATGAGATAGAAAAAATATCAAAATTTTATTCAGACTTTTAATCGTACTTGTTCTTTTTTTTAAATTATTATTATTGTGTAATTAAATATTTATGTTCCGCTTATTATTGGAGGTTACTTTGTTCCTATGTTGTATTTTTATCTTTGTGGTACGAGTATACCTAGTTTTCAATCATATTAAATTTTTTATTACGATAAATTTGAGTACTATGTAATTATAAAAATCATTGTATTTATTTATTTATTTATTTATAATTATATATTTGTTTATAATGTGTTATTTGTTTTGTAATTATTAAAATCTTTAAAAATATTCCACTCGTGTATTTAATAATCGTTTATATAATATATTACATCGAATTAAAAATCTGTTTTATAGTATCCCCATTGAATATAAATGAACGGCTCGATTTTATATTTCATCACGGCCGACTATTTCATTCATTTTTCTAATTAAAGATTTTTATTCGACTTGACAGGCTGCTTAAAATGAAATCAAAATTTTTCCAATAAAATCGTTTTTCGCATTACCTACTTAATTTACTTACTAGCTTACTAGTATTCAAATAAGAATTAGGTAGGTAAATCTATTAACACGTATTTGTCAACATTTTATTAGGTAGGTAGTTATATTAACACGTATTCATCAAAAACAAAAACTGCTCAGAGTAGAAACAATAGAATGGATAGAATTATCGTTAGCAGTTCCTTACATTTTAATTATTCAACATTGATAGTTCGTTATTGATTGATTGATTGATTTTTTTTAAAAAATGAATTACATACACGTTCTGACGTTCTCCTTCTCATGAATTGCTCCAGATGTTTATTCGCCTTCCCATATTTTTAGCTATCCCTGCGAATTTCTCCACATGCATATTATGCTTTAGTGACCCTATTCTAATTCGTTAAATTTGTTAAAAATCAAACTGTATAAATAAAATCTATAAAATCAAACAACAAAAACGATAAAAAAAATAATAAAAAATTGTGTACTCTTAGATGCTGTTTAGATGCTCGTAGTAAACGAAAGTAAGGCATGCGATTGGCTGATGAATATGCGTTTCTGATTGGTGCATCCGCTGTTTCAGGTTTCGGGTTTGCGCGCGAAATAATTTGTTTTTGGAAAAATTATAAAATTAATATATTATATGTTTTTGGAGCATTACTATAATAGGTATAGCTTTTAAACGAAAGATTTAAAAAAATTTGTACTAAAATTAAATAAAAAATTGTTTTGGAACAAAATTTTTAAAATTACATTTTCATAGATTTTATTTTTGAAAAACATTATTTCAACAGAATTTTGAAAAAATGTTAGTTTTTGTACAAAATTATGTTATTCTAGTAAATTTTCGCCAAAAAACAATACCTATTTTAATTTTTGAAACAAACTAAAGAAATCATTTTCAAACATGGTTTAATGGTTTAAGAAAATGGCTTTAGAACATAATTATATATATTTTTTCAAATAAAAATACTCACCTGTAAAAAAAAGTTCAAAAATATAACGTAGGCCTCTAATTTCAAAAAAAAAAATTGAATTCAATTATACTCGTACTTACCAGGTAAAAAAAAACTAAAACAAAATTTTGTACAAAATTTAAAAAAAAAAGAAAAAGAAAGAAAGAAAGAAAAGAAAAATCACTTAAAAAGAGTAGGTAATTATATTTTTTTTAATCTTAAGCAATGCGTATTTGAGTTTTTGTTGGGAAAAATTTGAAATTTTTCACTGTCACGACGAGAATGTTTCTAAAAAATATATTCCTTCTTGGATAACTATTTGAAAATTTTATAGAAATCAAAACAAACGTGAGAAAATTTATAAATAGAAATTCTAAAAGATAAATTTCCGTCAAAAAAATAATCATATTACTAGAGAGATTTTTTTTCTCAAAAAATAAAACGAGAAAATTTTTGCAAAAAACTCAAAAAAAAAAAGTTTCTGTCAAAAAAATTCAAGCAATCTATTTTTTAACAGAATTGTTTATGAATTAAGTATTTATTGTTAGGTATTTCAAAAAAATAGGGTAATTTCATGGTGCAAAAATTTGAAAAAAAAATTCAAAAAAATTAGAAAATCCTGCTTTTTTAAAAAAAATCCAGAATGAATTTTTGTCTAGTGAACCCAAAAAGCAAAAATAAAAACATTTCTTATTAAAAAAAAAAAAAAATTAAAAACACGAGAAATTTAAAAAAACACTCTTTAATCAATAAAAATTTAAAGATTTCTTATTCAAAAAAAAAAAAAAATCGAGATTTAAAAAAAAAATAAGTATAGGTAAATGAAAAAACATTTTCATTTTTACCAAAAAAAAAAATTGGATTATTCATTTTAGTTTCCAAAAAAATGAGAAATTTTTTCCCCTCTAAAATGAAAAAAATTAAAAACATTTTTTTATCCAAAAAAAATAGGAACTTTCATGATGCAAAAAATAGTAAATTATTACCAAAAAAATCAGGATTTTTTTTCAAGTGGTCTCAAAAATTGAAAGATTTTTTATTTTAAAAAAATACCCGAGAAATAAAAATAACATTCTCAAATTCAAAAAAAAAAATTAAAAGATTTCTTGTAGGTACCTACCAAAAAGAAATAGAGTTTACATTTTTATAAATTTTAAAAAAATTTCACCATTTTTTTTTAAATTTTTTATTTTAAAAAATTTGAGAAATTTTTATTTTTAATTTTCAAAAAAATTGTACTCAAAAAAATGTTTTACACATATATTACCTACCTATTTTGAGTATCTATTCCACAAAATTAAAAGATTTCTCATTCCAAAAAAATTGAAAAAAAAATTTTCAAAAAAAAGAGAGAGAGAGAGAAATATTTCCGAACCTCAAAAAAATTTAAAAATCTCTCCCCCGCCCCCCAAAAAATAATTTTTTCAAAGTAGGTATTCAAAAAAATAAAAAATTAGAAAAAATCGAAAACATTACCTATTTATTTTAAAAAATTTAAATATTTGTTAGGCATTTTAAAAAAATTGAAAAAATACGTTTTTCAAAAAAATAAGAAATATTGTTACCTATTCTCGAATTGTAAAGAAACATTTTTTTAAAATGGAAAAAATTTTCAAAAGGCAAGATACATTTTTCTCCCAAGAAATAGAATTACCTACTTTATTCTGCAAAAAATTGCTTTGAATGGATACTTTTGCGGATTAATTTTTATTTTGGCATATTTTATAATGATAAAATTTAGGACTCTAACTTGGATTCAGAGCCCCTACATCAAGCAGGTCCCTATTGCGGCCGCAATACTGACTGCAACGTGTCTCTGGGCGCCTCTGCTGTGTTAAAGAATTTACACTATACTGTCAATTATCACACATTGATACCTACTTGAACAAAGTCCTTCCACATAGACAGGTTTAGTACAAAACTCTCAAAAATTTGATGTGTAAAGAAAAACGAGTGATTGTGGTAAAAAATTACGTATCGTGGTTAGCATTGTCCACATAATGCCTATTTACTTGATAGTCCTCGTAAGTCCCAGTACACCGGTATGGGTGCGCAGACGACAGTACCTATTTCTACAAACAAATCATTCTCACGGTATCGTTGTCTATCAGTTTGTACAGACAGAACAGCTCTGCTCTTTTCGACTGCGATGTTCTGGAGCATTTTAGTTATTGACTTCGGTGGTGTGTGAATAAAATCAACTCATGCATAGTAATCGTTTACTCGATCAAGTATGTTAATCCAATTTATATTATCGATTATTTCTATTAAGTTATTCGGGAAATTTTTCGTTTTGATCATCGAGGATCGTTGATGTAATTAAAACGCTGAAAGTTTTTATTTTAAAATTTTTTTTTTAAATTTCAAATTGAATTTAACTGGGCACTTTGAATCGATACATCGACTCGAATGAAAATTGATAAATAGGTAGGTACCTATTTACAAAAATCATGTACTTATTTCAATTTCACGATTATTTTCATGCCTGTGAAATGCGATACGAAAACATTAATGCTATATTATTTCAAATGCAACACAAACTAATGCTCGTATAATGATGTTTTTAAATTTAATAAAGAAACTCAGGAACTACTCTTAATTGATATATAAAAGACATTAACGTTAATTTTAAGTACAAAATAGTTGATGAAAGTTTAATTTATACGAGTAGGTATAATATAGAGGACGATGCAAAACGAAAAAAATCTTTTACGTCGTTGATCCGTGAAATAATAGTTACACTTTGGTAAAATTTATGGAGTCTGTTTTAATTAACGCTTTTTTATTGCAGTTTAATCTTAATCAACTGATTCATTTCTGTGAACTATAAAGCTTAGTATGTTCATAGTATGTGTGTGCTTCAACTTACGTAAATCGTATTGTTTTATTCGTGTAATCTTAAATTATTACTTTTTTTTGAAAAATTAAAAATTCCAAATGAACTTGGAAAGTTTGAAAAGTTTCGAATAAAAAAGTGATCGAAAATTACCAATTTGTTATTATTAATGGGGAATGAATTTTTATAAGATTTCAAAACTAGTCACCAATCGCATCTGAATAATGGATTAGGTAAATCTAAAATTCATTTTTTTTAAACTTAAAATTATTCAATAATAAATAAGTCTATAGTACGTAGGTATAGATATAATAATATTCGATATAAAAATTCTATTTCACAAAAGTCCTTAAGAAATGATCGATTTATATTATGAAATTTTTAAACGTCTCGCTCTGAGAAATGTAGGTACTTACTTTTAGTATCGATTTGTTGTGAACTTCAAAAATCATCAATATTGTTTATCAAATATTGATGTGTTTTACCTTCTACTTGTCGTATAATTGGCAGTCGTAGTAAAATAGAATTTATGTGAAATTTTAAATAAATTTTTCACTTATTTTGTACACATACGCAATCTACGTGTACTTAGGTATTTAGATTTCCTCCAAGCCAATTCTCACTTCGTCGCTAATTAAGTTGATACCTTTATTTTAAGTACCTAAATTTGTTTTGTAGAATTATATCTACGTAAGGCTATTTTACAGAATTACGACGTTTCGGTTTTCCCGAAACCCGAAAAATTTTTCAATTTATATGACAATTTTTATGGCTAGATATGTAGTCTCTATAAATTAATTTATGGTGTATTTTATGACTTCGATTGAAAACGAATGCGTCGATTTTTCTTTCTTATCAGATTCATCAGTTTTTATATTTTGTTTTGATCATAATAATACTTATCATCGATTGGGAAAGAGAAAAGTTTTCGAAAAAATATCGATTGCAGAATTTTTATTTCAATAAAACCTTAGTTAGAGTGAAATTAAAATTTAAAAAAAATATTATTCTTTGTTTTTGATTTTTCCATCCAATGTTTGAAGAAAATTTCAATAAAAAATCGAATGTTTGTAATAATATGATTTGGCTTGTTATCAGTGTTGTGAAACGGGAATTCCCATTTTGCGGGAATGGGAATTGTTCCCGGGAATTCCCGGGAACGTTCCCACCTTGATCAAAACCGGGAATTCCCGTTTTCAAATAATTTATTTTTTTGAAGCAAAAACGAGATTTAAGTGATGTAATGATGTTTAGAAATGTCAATTTGAATGAAAATTGGTATTGATACCCTAGAAATACTTGAAATTAATAAAATTATTCAGGGATATCGATATCCCATATTTTATTTTTTTAGATGGTAATTTCAAGGTAATTCTTCAGGTTATTACCACGTGATTGATCCAATTAAAATATTCTTTTTAATTTTAACATCAATTGTTGACCATTTTGATGGTATTAAAATGTATTTTAATACCGAGGGAAACAACATGGTACCTTTTAATACCAGGAGGTGTCTAATAAATCTCAATATAATCAGAATCTTTTTTCTTGGAAATATTTTGAGAATTCCCGGGAATTCCCTGTTCCCGGGAATTTCCGGGAACAACACTTCGTTACCGGGAACTTTCACAACACTGCTTGTTATGCGATGTTTCTTTGTTTCAACTTTTGATTTTTTTGTTCCCAAGCTTCCCTCCCATCCCTCAAAGATGTCACTTCTTAAAAAACCATACGAATAATTCCATATTTTTTATTTTCACCCTAACTGAGTTTTAATACAGTACCAAAAAGCGCCAATTTTTGAGAAAACATAAAAAAATGATCGAAAATTTAAAATGGTCGCCATGTAGGTAGGTATAATTATTTTCATCAAGTGAAACCATATTCGATGATTTTTAATTTTAATACTCCTATTTTTCTGCGGGACTTGAAATCCTGAAGAAAATTTGTTTGAGATTAAAACAGCCTTAACAATTTGAATTTGCAAGGCGAAAAATGTAAATATTTTGTAAAAAATTTATGGTTTTCGAAATATCTCCTAAAAACAATTTTGAAAATATTTTACAAAAATTTCATTTTGAAATTTTTTTTTGAAAAGCAAAAATTGTTTTGGTTCTTTTCCAGTTTTTGTAAGGTCAAAATTGTGAGTTTTTTATTTAAAAAAAGAAAAGAATAAGTACATCATAAAAATTTTATTTCAAAAAGTTTTTAATTAAAAGGTAGGTAAATAAATATTTTACAAAATGTTTGTTTTTTTCTCTACACATTTTTGCAAGGTCAAAATAGTGAATAAGTAAGTACATTGTATTTTACAAAAATTTTCCGAATTTCAGAATTTTTCCCAAGAAAATTTTCAGAATGCATTAGGTAAAATTATATTTCGATTTTTTTTTCAAAATTACAAAATCTAGACCATTAAAAAAAAAATCAAAATTAAAAAAAAAAATTATACCTAATAAAAATATTTATTACCTATTAGGTAATGTAAATAAAAAAATTTAGGTAAATTAAAAAAATTATCTTCTTTTAAATTTATATTATTAAAAACATACCTACAAATTATTTTTCATTGAATTTAAAAAAAAATTCCACAATGCAAAGGTTTTACATTCTGATTAGGTATAAGTATGGCTCACTAAGAAATTGATAACTTTTTACTCTTGAGATTTGTTGCCTAATTTTGATTGAAAATTAATATTCTCGAAGTTTAATATTCACCGTAGCTCCTTCATTTTCAAAGGTAGGTAAATTTCGAAGATAGGAATCTCAACGTAATTAGAACTTTTTTTGATTTTTGATGTAGGTATTATCTACTAGAGACTAGTGTCTATTTTACTCGATTTGTTACATGGACGTGGATCGTTGTTGAATTTTATCAAGTCCAATACTACAAAGATACTTGATATTCGAAACTGGAGGGGAGGGAGGGGTCCAATCGAAATTTTTGAAATAACCAAAATTATTTCTAGGATACAAAGCTACAACTTTTGTTTGAAATTTTTTTCGATATGACCCCTTCTTCCCCAACGATTTTGCATAACACTCAGAAGATACAAATTATAAATTAGATAATGGAGAGAGGAAAGAGCCAATTGAAAAAATTTTCAAATAAAAGTTGTAAATTAAGATCCCAAAAATAATTTTTGTTATTATAAAAATTTCGATTGGATTCCCCCCTCTCCTCCGATTTCACATAATATCAGGTAGATATTATTTCAAAAGTGTAGGAGGGGTCCAATTGAAAAAAATTTCAATCAAAAGTTGTAGACTGAGCTTCTAGAAATAATTTCTGAAATTATAAAATTTTCGATTACTCCTTCCCTCCCCTCCATTTTCGCAAAATACGACTTAGATACTTATATTATTAAAAATTGGTGGAAGTACAGGGGTACAATTTAAAAAAAAATCACACAAAAGTTGTAGCTTAAAACCTTAAAATTAATTTTGATAAGGACAAAAATTTCGGTAGGACCATTCCCTCTCTTCCAATTTTGAATATCAATTATCTTTGTATTATTGGACTTGATAAAATTCAACAACAACGATCCACGTTCGTGTAAACAAATTGAGTAAATTAGACACAAGTCTACTAGAGTTGGAGGAAATTTTTTTGAATGCAGTGTTGCACATCGAATAATTTTCGAAGCTTCCTATATTTTCAAATTTGGACAAAAAAATCTTAAAAGTTTAAAAACTTTTTTATGTATTACCTCATTATGCCCAGTAGAAATTTTTTTCCAATTTTTTTCTCTTGTCCCTTCAATTTTTGAGATTGGCACCATGTGTACAGAAAAAATATAGTTAGTGGTAGTTGGTACGTCACCGGTTGTCTCCAAATCTCAAGTTTCAAAAAATCCTCTCTCGACGCGACATCCTGTAGAACTGGACTGCTCATCATTCAAATACTCACATCACATCATGAAACAAAGGACATGGATATGATTTTATCGTAAAATAAATTTAATTCAAGAATCGATTCCATTTTCATTACAGGGGAGAAATTAAACAAATACCTATACGTAGTAAATGAAAGGTTAATCAATTTATTGCATGCTGGCGACAAATTGGAAAATTCTGTAAACCCGAATTACATTTGCATTTATAAGTAAACAATTTGACGTTTCGTATGAAACGAGTAAATTAATATGATCATTTAATAAGCACCTACTTATTAATAATTTAACAAGTTTTTCTACCATTTGTCTAAAAATGACTGCAAAATTATTTTTCAATTTAAAAATGTTAGGTCTTCATTCCCTACATATGGATACACACCTCTATAATACTCTACCTAGTACCTACCTACACATGTGAAAAATTTTCTTCACCTTTTTTTTCGTTTTGATAACGTTTATCATCGGGTGTGATCTGATAACCTAAATTCATGCGATGTGGGGATTTAATTTATGAATTCTGTACTTTCAAAAAAAAAAAAAAATTAAGCAATTTTCAAGTTTTTTTCTTCTTATTCTATTAAATAAGTATTTTTTTATCAGCAATAAATTGATGAGTGAATTATTTACATTTATGTTGAATATTCGTAGAAAAATTCATGGGTGATTTTACTCGTAATTTATTTCGAGTAGCTAATACTTTTTCGTCAAACTATGATCGATTTTTGTTAAATAAATGGGATTTTTTTGAGCAGTCTTGAGTTGATAATGCCGACACGAAAGTAAAATAAAAATTACGAACTACTTGCGGATCTCGTGAATGAGAAATATAATGCGACCTGTCTTCATTTCGAGTTATTTGTATGCAAATTCCATGCGGTAAACTTTGGTACGCGTTGAGAATATAGATTTGTTTGTTCTTACTATTCACCTGATGAAGATCTCTGCTGGGCCATTAACAACAAGTCACTAAATTTTTTACCAATTAATTTTGTAGCATATTTTTTTTTTAAATTGCACTATAAGTCGAGGTAGTAACTATCTAAATTAAAGTAATGAGTATCGAAATTTTTATTTAAAATAAATAAACTACCTAGATAGTTTTATTAATTTTCTACCTACCTGATTGAACTTGTCATCACACGGTGACAATATTCGTGAAACAAAATAATTAAGCTAGATAATTAGGTATTATTTGCTTAAATTCGATTCCAAGAAAGGCGCCTCCTCCTCTCGATTCATCAATGTAAAATTTATTCTCGATGGTTTGAAAATATAGGTGGTGCACACCTACTTATCGGTTACTTAATTGATACATGAGTAAGTATATATGAACTTTCAAACCATATATTCGTTTCGATTGTTTCCATTCATAAGTAAAGCCGACATTATTATTTATCTGCATAGAATATATTAATGAAATTGACCTATTTTATTCGCATAGTATCGAGAAATCGCTGCCTGTGTAGGTTTTAAACGCATATAACTAGGTACGTGTGCATTATTTACTTTCAAAATTAAGATCATCACCTGTAGGTACTGTCTACATGTGAAGGTAAAATTCGTGCAAGACATTGGCGAATATCTGAAGATTTTGAAAAATTAGATTTCCAAATAAACGAGCATCGCATTATTAGAAATTCGTTGGGCGTAGTTTTTCGTTTCCTTGGTCTAAGAAACCGACAAAATGTTTCCCAGATTTGGTTTAAAGCGAACGAAAAGCACTATTCATAGGACAAAACATAGGAAACGTATTTAGCCATGTACCTATTATTATTTAATGAACAAGTATTTCTTTTGCATTAACCACAATTACTTGACACGTGATTCAAAGTTTTGTCCCATATTCTTCAGTTACGTATCGAAATTTTTCAATGGAAAATTTGGAAAGTGGCCGTGCAAATAAAGCGACGATTGGAAACTTTTTTTTTAAATTTCAAAATTTGTACGAGTAAAAAAATGCAGGTGGCATTGAAATCATTGAATCATCGATTTGTGTAAAATTTGCTGCTGGGTGTTTCGAGCGTTCTTCTTGGGCCTTCCATTGAGTTATGCAACAGCCTAAACAACGTAGGTGTGAATGTGATTGCCGACCTTGCGATTTGAAGGGTGAAAATTATTCGACATTTTTTTTCACGCGATGTACCAATTTCATTCAGAATTTATGAATAGCGTAGCTATTAAGCCTGTCAAGAGAATGCTTATATAGATCTGCGATACGAGACCCGTTTGACTTTCAAAAATCAAATAAAAATTGAAGAACGAATCAAAAATTGTATCCTACCCACCCCCCTGTTTCGATCCCCTAAAAAGTTTTGTATTGCAGAAATTTTTCGAATGACCAAACGAACAGAAAATATTAAAAAAAATACAAAGTAAATCACTTCGGATTAATCTAAAACGAATAAAAAAAAAATTTTTAAACGAGAGAAAAATTCACAATTTTTTGAGATATTTGAAAAAATTGGGGATAGGTGATTCCAATTTTTTTTTAAATAATTTTTATGTGGAAATTTGAGACATACAATTTTTTATTTAAAAAAATAGGGGAAAATTATTTCAAAAAAATGAGAAATTATTCATTTCAAAAAAATTAATAAAATGAAAATTTCTAAAATTGGGAAAATGTTATTCTCAAAAATTAGGATTTTAGAGTAAATTTCAAAAAATGTCAATTTGAATTTAATTAATTTTCAAAGGCCACGATTTACTCCTGTGCAAAATCCTACCCTCATTGAAAATGAGAACATTTTCATTTTCAGTAAATTTCAAAAAATGCCAATTTTAATTTAATTAATTTTCAAAGGCTACCATTTGCTCCAATGCAAAATCCTATCCTTACTGAAGATGAAAAATTTTTATTTTCAGTATACCTATTTAAAAAAATGCCAATTTGAATTTAATTAATTTTCAAAGGCTACCATTTGCTCCTATGCAAAATCCTACCCTTACTGAAAATGAGAAAATTTTTATTTTCAGTGGCTATATTCTTTTTTTCACTTCCAAAAATCAAAATGAAATATATTTCTTTTTTTATTACAAAAAAAGATCCCAAATCACAGAAAAATTCAAAAATTTTTAGGATAAAAAACTCGTCATTTAAAAATTCAATTTTTTGGAATAAAAAAATATTTTTGAAATTAAAAAATTCAGAATTTTTAATAATGAAATTTTTGATTTTTTTTTGTGATTTGAGACGTTTTTTTGAATAAAATTTTGAAATATTTTTCATTATGATTTTTTGAAGTACATAAATCCTAATTTCTGAGGATACACTTTCCTAATTTTTTCCAGATAAGAAATTTTTTCAAAGTAAATAATAATTATTTCTCATTTTTTTGAAATAATTTTCCGCTATTTTTTCAAAATGAAAAATTATATTTCTTTCTCAAAATTTTTCTAAAAAAAAATCTTAAAATTTTTGTGAGTATCAGTAAGGTTGTAATGTGCAAAAATGAAAGGAAATAAGATAATAAAAAAATTAACCGACTTTTGAACGTTGGATAAAATTTGTAAGTACCTTTCAATTTTTTTCAATTTCATAATTATATATTTTTTTTATTCAGAAAATATAAAATTTTTAATATTATTCTATCCATTTTTTTTGAATACCTATCGTAATTTATCTACCTAATTTTGAAAATTAACCATTTCACTTCTTTAAAAATTAACCTGAATTTTAAAAGTTAACCTAATTTCAAAAATTTACTAAAATATAAAATGACAAAATTTTGTATTTTATCAAATTTTGAAAATTGTACAATACCTATTCATCTCAAAATAGAATTTTGAATTTTTTCTGAAAAATAATTAGAATTTTCAAATTTTAATGTGATTTTTAATAGATACCTATTCATTAAAATTTAAAAATGAGCTACATACATACTTTTGTCATGTTTAACATATTTTAAAAATTGTAAAAACTTGACAAACTGTTAAAATTAGGCTAGATTTTGAAAATTGATCAATTTTTTTTAAAATGGTAAAATTTAAAAGTGACCAAATTATATACTTCCCCCAAATTTCGAAAATTGTAAAAAAATTTGAAAACATAAATAATCATTTTTTTTTTCTTTCTTTCTTTTAAAATCAGTTAAAGGGTCAAGCCGGATAAGGGGTCAAATCGGCCCCAAGCGATTTTTGGCTCTTTTACACCTCAGATGGTGTACTTTGACTAGAAAAAATTATCCACAAAATTTTGGACCCACACCCCCTCCGTTCGGGTGCCACGCCCATTTAATGGCCATTTTTTCACGAATTTTCGATTTTGATCTAGTTGATCGAAAATTTTCGTTCTTTTGCACATAGTTAAGTACCGTAGAGGCCTATCTACGATAATTTTTTCGGTAGTTTTGGTTCAGTCCTTCAATGGGTTTTGCCTGTTCGAAATTTTCAACTGTAAAAACGGCCTCAATAGCGAAGAGCGATCACTTTTTAAATATATCCCAAAAACGTGTTTTTTCACGCAGATTAACCCTATATCTGCTTGGTACAAAAATGGCACTCAAATGGCTTCTATTGACGCAATAAAATTATTTCGATAGAAAAAATTTAAAAATTTTCCCAGCAGGGTTGCCAACTTTCAATTTTCATAAAACATCAAAATATCTCATTTCTTTTGGTAAAAATTGATTGTTTCGAGTATTCTGTTGTGGTGGTGAGGACGAGTGGTATGGGGGGGGGGGGGTGAGGGTGCGTGTTGAGTATTACTCAAAGATATCGGGTACTTTCATCACTTTTTTAATAAATTGCGGAGTTTTTACGTGTTGAAAAGTGCAAAAAGTCGATTATCGGCCCTTGCCGCATCGAAATCGCCAAAACTGAATACATAGGGGTAATCTGCGTGAAAAAAACACGTTTTTGGGATATATTTAAAAAGTGGTCGCTCTTCGCTATTAAGGCCGTTTTTACAGTTGAAAATTTCGAATAGGCAAAACTCATTGAAGGACTGAACCAAAACTACTGAAAAAATTATCGTAGATAGGCCTCTACGGTACTTAAGTATGTGCAAAAGAACGAAAATTTTCGATCAACTAGATCAAAATCGAAAATTCGTGAAAAAATGGCCATTAAATGGGCGTGGCACCCGAACGAAGGGGGGTATGGGTCCAAAATTTTGTGGAGAATTTTTTCTAGTCAAGGTACACCATCTGAGGTGTAAAAGAGCCAAAAATCGCTTGGGGCCGATTTGACCCCTTATTCGGATTGACCCTTTCAAAAATTATCAAATTTTGTATTTTCATCGCATCCTTATCTAATTGAAGAATTTTGAAAATTCATTCAATTTTCGAAATTCAAGAAAATTCGAAATTATGAAATTTTGAATTTTTGCCAGATTTTTAGAAATTGATTCAATCATAAAAAATTGAATAAAATTTAGAAATTACCAAATTTTTAAAATTAAAATTTTATTTTTACAAAAAACAATTTGCAAAATTTATTGAAATTTCAAACAAATGTGAATTTAATTTAAACCATGTTTTCCAGATATGACCAACGAAATGGAACCCTGTTCCAACGATGCGAGCTGCTACGGTAATTATCTGCAAACCCCCTCGTCCAATTCCACATTATCCACCGGATCGCATAATGAAGATAACAGAAGAAAAGTCAGCATATCACAAGCAGCTATACAAGCCGATATAGACAAACAAAAAAGACACAACAGCGTTATTTCATCGAAATCCAATGCAACAGTTAGCGAGGCCAGTAACAGTTGCTATGTGAATCCGGCATTTCAACATTGCTTAGCTGGTAATTTAAAAAAAAAAAAAAAAAAAATCATTGTCAACTACCCCCCCCCCCCCCTACACCCAAAAAATCAATACCCAATCATAATTTAAACTCGATTTGGCTCTGATATTTTTAGGCAGGTACAAAAAAAATCATTTTAATAATCGTTTGAAATTCGAATCACTCAAAAATTAGAGTTGTTATCTTTTGAATTTTTTTTACTTTTCAAAGTTATGTCATAATATCGTAAGATCGCTATACCTAGAAAGTACCTCCACGAATCCACTTAGATATACACGCGAGCAAGGCATTATCTCTGAAATTCTAATGATTAAATTAAAGTAACTTACTCGATGATCTGCATCGTTGAAAGTGTAATTGTTTATTATGACAATACCCAAGGGTGTACATTCGCTTATCCTATACAAGTCGATTTTCAGATACCTACCTCTTCACATCATCTACGATTTTTTTCAAAAGCTTATTTATAAGTTGAGTGGCACTTTCCAATGCAACTCAGATTGATAAATTCTTTCGTAATTTTACATATACCTTACATGTTCATTAACATCATAAAATGTTAATCCGTAACTAAAATTAACATTACTATCTTATCTCATTACTTTTTTATTGTTCATTTTTGTGTTTTCACTTGTTGATTAAGATTTCATTGTATTACACATTCATGTTGTAGAAAAACGAGCTAGCACGACATCATCTCACAACGATTTGAAATTGAAAAATCATCTCGAACCATCGGCCAAATCTGAAATTTCTCAAACCGAACGGTAAGTTTATGTGTTAAATTAAATATATTTAATTAAATTAAAGCAGAGTTCTAACCTATTCTTTTATATGTGGGTATACTTATAGCTACGTGAAAATTTTTTGCTTGAGGGTGAGGTATTAAGGCATTCATTGAAAAAAATTCTTGAAACTAATTTTTTTCTTAGAAAGCTTAGAAAGAAGAATAATTCTAAGAAGGTAGGTAGGTATAGGCGAGGTACCTAATTTATCTAACTACATATTACATCATTACCTAGTTGGACTAAAATATTCGAATAAAATAGTTCAAAAAATACATTTGGGGTTACTTCAAAAAAAAAAAAAAAAAAATTGACAAAAAAAAAGTTTTGTGAAAACCGCTAAAATGAAACTGCGAAGATTAATCTAGATAATTATTTATTTTTCTTCCGCGTTTTAATCTCCATTAAATTATAAACATAAACAGATCAACGACATGTAAATCAGTAGGTACAATGGATAAAATAATTAATCCGTGATAACTGCTTTAACATTTTAATTCGTATAGCTCATTAATTTTATTTTTAATTTCGAAGTATCGGAGTCTTGTTTTACGTTCGTATATCATATATATTATATTGTAGTACTACTTGAAGATTATACCCATTATTTGAACTACCTACTAAAAAAAAAAATCAATTATATTAATATCTTTATACAATTAGGTACTTTTACATTCGTGTTAATACGATTAGGTTCACTTCAAAAATGTACTCGAGATTAATTTAAATTTTATTTTAATTCAGCGTATATAGGTTCATCGAATGAATCATAGCGTTAGATAAAAGAATATTCGAAAATGGCAAAAAGTTCGGGGTAAGATAGCGTAGTATGAAATACGATTAAATAACGACAGGCAAAAACGTTAAAAACCGTAGGTACCTGTTTGTTGTAAAAATAGATATAATATGCCTAACTTGCATATTATGATACCTACTTAGCAGCTATTACGTATGTAGTGGAACTGGAGGACATGTCTAGATGATTAAAATTTTTGTAGAGAAATTGAATACCTATTCGTTTTGAAAATATTGAGTAACTGAGGAGAGAATTCCCAAAAATACGATAAAAAATATTTTCGTTTGGAATTCGGATACTTACTTAATGAAAAAAATTTAGTGATGCTGATTCATATAATTGTAGCATTGGAATTTAGTAGGTATATGTGTCACTTACTTACATGTATATAATAGATACTATACGTGGACCTACTAACATTTGCATGTCATGTTTTTTTGTTGCCAAACAGGGGAGGGGGAAAATACATCCAATTATTAAAATTTTTTTAATAAACATTGTGACTTTTTTCTTAGGTAATTTTTTTTGTTATATTTTCAATACTTCTTTAAGAAATTTTTTTCAAAACGTAATTTTTCTCGAAGTAGAAAAAACCATAATTAAGTATTCCGAAAATGTTTTTTGTTCAGGGGCTCAAAATTTCATGAACATCAACATATTTGGTAAATAGAATAAGTGGCCAAAAATCCTATACCTAGGATATAATACTCTACTTACGCGAGTAAATATGATTTTAAAATTGAATCTTGAATACCTATATTTAGTAATTTGAAAAATTTAATGATAATTACGCTGGAATGATTACCAAGCAATATAGTAGTCATACTCCTTAAAGGTCTCAAGTTTTTAACCCCCCCCCCCCCCCATCACCACCACCACCACCACAAATCTATTTGTGTAGGATTTTACAACAGATATTCTAGCATTTTCCATAAAATCCTTAAGCATTTCTAAAGCATGTTTGAAAATTTTCTGTAAGTTTTACACGATATTTCAAAGATTACATAAAATGATGAAACGTGATAATTTTTTCCACAAAAAAAATCTTTAAGACAATTTTTGGTGAAAAAAATAATTTTTTTCAGAGAATTATTGAACAATAACACTTCTTATTCATTATTTAAATTTTTGCGAATCCCCAGGAAAAATTTTTATACAAAAAAAAGTTGCCAGAATAGGTGATTTTTTAGAAAAAAATTTATAAAATTTTGAGTGAAATTTAAAAAAAAAATCTAAAAATTTTCCGTTTTCACTTTTTGAAATTTTTTTTCAAAAATGTTTTCCAACAAATGATTTATTTTCTGCAAATGTCTTTAAAAAATTTTTGCAATTTTTTTGCAATTTTTACTGAATTTTTTCAGAAAATGTTTCAAATACGAATACTACTTATTCATTTTTTGTACAATTATTTGTAGGTACCAAAAATATTTTCAAACATTTTTCAAAAAAAAACAGTCGACTCTTTTCAGATTTAAAAAAAAATGGATTTCTAACTTCTTGCAATTCTTTTTTTCTAAAAAATGTTTTTCAAACATTTTGTGAAGGACTTTTAGAACTTTTTCTGAGAAATTGAATAAAAAATTGAATTAAATTTTTCACAAACAATTTTCAACCCATATTACTTTTTTATGGAATTAAAAAAAGTAGAAAATGTTTTCTTTGAAAACCTTTGTCAAAGCAAGTTTTTCATGTCAAATATTTTAAAACATTTTCTGAAAATATTTTGAATTTTTGCTTTGAAAAAAAAGTTGTACCTACCTATTCAAAATATTTCTTTAAAGAAGACATTTTTCTAAAATTTTATGAATTTATGAATTTTGTATATAATTTTGAAATCATTATACCTTTAAATTTTTAAAATAGATATCTACCTAATACAATTTTAAAAGTTGGAAGATTCAGAAAAACTACAAATTTGAAAACGAAATAAAAATTTACGAATTATTAACAATTTTATGAAATTACAAAATCATAAAGAATAACCGAAAAAACAGAAAAATTTAAAAGTATTAATATCTACCTATTTGAAAAAATTAGTACCTAAATCAAAAATAAGTAAGTAGGTATTAAATTTTAACTCTTGTAATAAAAAAAAAAAAAATCAATGAAAAAATGAAAATTACATAAACACTGAAAAAAAAAATGATTAGGTCTAATTAGGTGATTAAAATATTGAAAAATCGAAACTTGAAAAAAAGAATATTAGTAAAGAATTGATAAATCAAGAATTAGAAAATTCGAGTGAAATATAAATAAAAATTGAAAAAATTGAGAGTTACCTATAAATTTTTTTTAGAGATTAAGAAAAACTGAAAAATTACGAATTTAAAATTTAGAAAAATTTAAACATCAATAAAATCAATAATGATTGACGAATTGAAAAGATTTGGAAAATTTCAATATTTTGGAAAATTGAAAAAAATGGGAAATTTATAGGTGATAGAAAAATTGAAAAAAAAAATTAAATGAACTAAAAATTTAGAAAAAAATTAAAAGATCAGGAGACGATGAGAAAAAAATTGTTCACAAAAATTAGTCGTAGTCAAGTGCATTTAAATCCTAAATAGGTAGGCAATTTATATTTAAAATCTAAAATAGGACCCATCTCTAGTCAGAAAACTCATCTCATTTAGATTCTCAAGATTCTGTAGGCGTAGGCAGTCATATCGTAGTTTCAACGGCCATCAGCTGATCAGCTCTTCATTCAGCCTAAATTCAGCCATTTGACATCGTTCAATTGTCGTCTTTCATTTATTTGGCAGGTTTTTTTTCCCACGATAAAAAATGAATAAATAATTAATTAGCATTTTTCAAGTAGGTATATATGTAGCAGTGTTGATTACCGAGTACCATACCGATACAAATACCGGTATGGTATCGGTATTTTTGCTCTGATATTTATACCAATACCGATACCGATACCGCAAAAATACCGAAATCGATACCAATACCGGTACCGATACCGCAAAATACGGAAATCGATACCAATACCGATACCGATACCGCAAAAATACCGAAATCAATATCGATACCGATACCGATACCGCAAAAATAACAAAATCTATACCAGTACCAGTACCAATACCGAAAAAATTATCGATTTTATACCGGTAAAAATACCGATACCAATACCGCAGATATACCGATATTTGTACCGGTACCGATACCGCAAAAATACCGGTACGGTTCTGGTATACCAATTAAATACCGTTTAGATTGAGCAACCATTTGGCGCATGCGCATTAGGGTGGAGCGAAAAAAATTGATAGTCTTCGATTTCGCTATTTTTTTAATAATTATGTTGTTTCTTTTGAGTTGAAACCTCCACATACCAATTTTTAGCCCACTAGGTCACTCTGGAGGGGGCTATGGGGTCTCAAAGAGAGGCCATTTTGGAAAAAAGTCGGTTTTTTGCGATTTTGACCCCGAAACCCCCCACCCCAAAAAAACTCGTTAGTCCGTTTCTAGGTGCAATTTAAGATTCTACGTCGATCTCTCTATTTGGTTTTTCGATTTGAAGCCATCTTCCTTCCCCCCTCCCTCGATTTTATAGAATCGCGATAACGTTTTTTTCGTCTAAGTCAAAAACTATGCTTTCTATGGAAAAAAGTGTAATGACCAATCTTGTAGAGCATAAAATTTGCCACCCAGTACATGACTCAATATTACGTGATTAAAAAATAAAATGAAAATGAACGATAAAAAGGATGCGAAAATTACGACGCCTAAAATTTTGTAATTTCAGGTCAAATTTAAATTTAAGACATGAACTAGATGGAAAATTTCACGCTCTACAAAATTGGTCATTACACTTTTTTCCGTAGGAAGCTTAGTTTTCGCCAGTATTGATTACCGAGTACCATACCGATACAAATACCGGTATGGTATCGGTATTTTTGCTCTGATATTTTTACCAATACCGATACCAATACCGCAAAAATACCGAAATCGATACCAATAACGATACCAATACCGCAAAAATACCGAAATCGATACCAATACCGATACCCATACCGCAAAATACCAAAATCGATACCAATACCGATACCGACAAAATACCGGTATGTATACCAATACCAGTACCGATACCGCGCAACTATTGATATTTGTACCAATACCAGTACCGATACCGACAAAGTACCAATAAGCAGGCCCAGATTTAGGGAGGGCCAGCGAGGCCATGGCCCTGGGGCCCATCATCAAAAGGGGCCCTTCACTGAAAAGGGGCTACCGGCAGATCACTTAAAAATTGAAAATTACAGTTATTACGCGGGTATGCAAAGTACGGACGCTCAGATGGTGAAAAGATATTTCATACTGATTTTCATAACTCTCGTTCAAATTAAACGACACGCATAAAACGCAGTCAGCTGTTTTCGCCGGTTTTATCGGAGTGGCGCCAGACGTGTATACGAATATCTACCCATGCGCACTTTTCGTCGCATAAGTTACGTGATTTTTAACACAACTCAAAATTATCACTCAAGAAACCCTAAAGTTGTACAGGTAAAAAAAACAAAAAAATGCAAATTCCGCAAAAATTAAAAAAAAGTGCAAAATTAGCTCGAATTGGACGAAAATTGATAAAATAAAATGTTTTCACTCATAAATTCAAATTTCCACAAAATTAATACTCGAGAAACCTTAGAGTTGCAGGGTTTTAAAAAAATGCAAAGTCAGCAAGAATTAAAAAAAATTGCAAAATTAGCTTGAAATGAACAAAAATTAATTGAATAAAATTTTTCCACTGATAAAATTTTGATTTCAACAAATTGACGACATTTTTCTCAAAATTATGACTCTAGAAACCTTATATCGGGTTGAAAAAACGAAAAAAATTCAAAATCAGTATGAATCCCTATTTTCAATTTTTTCAAACTTGTATAAAAAGTTTTCCATGTAAATTGTGAAATTCTACCTAATTGAATTAATTTTCAGATTTTTCATCGAAATTGTTATGATTTTTTTTTCAATTTTTTATTTAAACTTTCCTAATAATTTTCATCGATTTCATTTCTATGCCTAGATTTTCCAAGTGAATCGCGGATTAGATTTTTTTCAAATCGTTCATCTTGATTTTCTCCCAAATTTTTTCAAAACTTTTCATTGAAATTTTTTCTAAAAAAATGGTTGATGAACACTTTCCCAAATAGAATGACACTTAACGTAAGTAAAACAAATATGATGTGTTTTGGATCAGGGGTGCAAAATTTAGATATACAAGTACCAGTCAAAAAAGTAAATTGCTTGAAATTTTTAGGGGTTCACATAGAGTCTCAATTAGGCTAGAACACTCATGTGGACCAACTTTCTGGAAAACTTTCTTCAATAAATTTCCTCTTATGGCAACTAAAAAATTTGGTAAATTTACAAACACTGAAGCTAGCATATTACGGATTATTCCAGTCCAACATGGCGTATGGATTAATATTCTGGGGAGGGAATACAAAATTTGGTGATGTTGAGTTCCGAAAACGACATACTTCGCGAATTAAACTTTGACGATCTAATTGAAAGTTTCGCTATTAAAAAATCTCGACGCGTGTCTTTAATTTAGAATTAATTATTAAGTTTGATTTTATTAGTATTTACCTAAGAAATAAAATGAAAACGTGTACTTCAATTACTGCGATGGGGGGGAGGGGATTAAAGAGGCAAGAGGGCCTTCAGTAATTATATGGTCCTGGGGCATTTTTTTCCTAAATCCGGCCCTGCCAATAAGTATACCGGTATCGATACCAATACCAAAAAAATTACCAAAATTGATACCGGTATCGGTACCAAAACCGGAAAAATACCAAAATGTATACCGGTACCAATACCGATACCGGAAAAATGCCGGTAATCAACACTGATATGTAGTACCTATATCAATCCGAGAGTAATAGTAAATAATTATAGCACCTACGATTCCATTAGAACAGTTAAGAAGATGTCCAACTCAAAAAATATGTTTATTATTTCTTTCAACACGAACCCAATTTCCTAATTTCGAATTCCAAATAAGCTTAATGTACCGTACTACTTACTTATCTGCGCGGTCATCATACGTACAGATATCTGCATCTTTTGTCATCTGTTCGTCTCCATTTAAATGGGAGTACCAGACCGAATTTATACGCGTAATAAAATTAACAACAGTTTTTCCACTATACTGAGTTAACATTAGATTAGAATAAAGTATGTAGATTACATTACATTCGTACATAAACGTCATAAAAAGCGTGTAAAATGCATCGTAAGCGAACCGAGTTGGAAAATAAATAGGTATAAAGTAGGTACATAAAACAAACCATCCTGCAGAAAAATAATGATTATGTTTCGAGGATCGAGGCATGATCGAGGGAATGAAATGAAATTCAAAATGTGTGATTCACGCCATCTATATTTCGCAAGTTGAAATAAGTAGGTAGTGTTTTTTCGCGATGCAAGCGTAACGTTGGGACTTGGGATGTGCTTTTGTCCAACTTTCCTACAATCATATTCGGTTGTGTTTAGTTTAGTTTAATGTTATAATGTGTATTATCATTATCATTTTTAATTTTGTCGTAGTTCGTGGTGGTATGTATTCTGTATGAAGTGCCGGCAAAAAGAAGTCGGGCCCGGTTGGGAACCGAGTTTTTGGCCCAAACTGTGTCCCCATCCGTTCTGCCCTGCCTATAGACAACTCGCTCGAATCGTCGCATTATTTGTCATCGGATTACTGATATGGAGTTTCGCCTATTTCATTATGGGTAAGTAAGTGATTCCCATACGTACGTACATATATAAATTATGTAAGTATTCGATTTCAATCTCAATCTCTACCTATTGTTGTGATAAAAATCAGCTCTGAAAATTCGCCATTTACAAAAAAGATCGGTTTGTTTATAAAATTATCACGAGATACGTTATCAATCGGTTCACTTTGCAGTTTCATACACGCTTTAGGATGTGATACCTACAAAAATACAAAATGTTTTTCATTTTAGTTGCTTAGAGCTTCAATAATAACGTCTCTTTTATTTTTTCCATTCAATTTGTGAGCACGTGGATCCTACATGTGAACGTTATTTTAAAAATTGAAAGAAAAAGCTCAAAGTTAAGAACATGCATTACCTAATGCAGGTAAAAAATGAATAAATAATTAAGTAGCTATCATAAAATTAGGTACCTACAGGTGGACGATTTTTTATTTGTTTAAACGTTAAATTTATTTTAAAAAATCAATACAAAAACGAAAAAAACTAAGTATTAAACATACCAACAACTTTAGTTTCCTGCGTGTCTACAACTAATGTATCTAACCGCAAATAATGAAATACTCGTTTACTTGATGAAACAGTATTAAAAATTAATTACTTAGCTCAAACGTAATGTAAATGATACCACGCACACGTACAATGGTCTTTGTAGAGTATTCATTGTAAGGTTAAACGATGCAACACTGCATGAATGAGCTTTCATCATCATCATCATCATACCGACTAAATTCGAAAAATCTACTCCCATTTTTATTTTTATTATTTCATCGAGCTAAATTCCAAAGCAGTAACCACGAATTAAAAAAAAAAATCGCGATCATAATTTAATGGTGAATTTAAAGTAAAAAAATTCCATAAAATGAATCCCTCTAGTTCTGTAAAAATTACAAAGGTAGGTATATCTCATTGAGTAATTTAAGCTCAACTTTCTAAAGCTACGCAAGTTACAAACCGTGAGAACTTGAAAAAAAAAAAAAATTAGGTAATTCAACAGGTGTTATACATATTGTAAATACACAAATATTTTATAATTTTAGGTCGAGAAGCCGCACCCGGAGGCCAGCTTTTCAACATCGCTTTATTGTGTTTAACGGCCCATTTTGTCGGCTGGTTTTTTCATATTGTTACGTTACCATCGCTTCTTGGCATGCTAATCACTGGGATTGTCTTTCAAAATGTTGGTTTAATTAATATTAGCCCAGAATACGGCAAGATGACTTCTCTATTGAGGTAACAAAAGAAAATTAAAATACACAGAGTAAAATAAAATTTAGGTGTTTTAAATTTGCATTAAAAAATGAAATTTTTTCGTGTCGTGAGTGTAAAATTTTTTGACAAATTTTCTCATACCAGTTGATCAAATATCAATGCATAGATGTGTGAAAAAAAAATGGTTTCGATTTTACAGTATTTTATCGCAGAAGTTAATGGAGTGATGAAGGGTGAAAATGACTAATGAGTAAATTTTTTGAAAATAAGAAAGAGATGGTTAACAAAATGTTCAGGAAATTTTTGCCCTTTTTCTTTGCATGCAAAATCTAGATTTCTTATTTCACGTCTAAAATTTCAGTTTTTCTACATTCATTAGCACAGGCTTTAAAAATTAGGTATTCGTACATATTATAAGCATAAATTTATAGAACTTTCAACATCGGTGGAAAAAATGACCTTGGGGTTTCAAAGTCGAAAGAAAATTTTTTTTGATAAAAACTGAAATACCTGAGGATCTGGTGGCCCTTATTTTGGATTTTGGATTTTTTTTTACTCACCTCCCAAAGTTGTTTCTGTTTATAAGAATAATTATAATAATTCTATGCGTATTTCTTACTTTTTCTTTGACTGAATTTTAAGTTGTCTCTGGTCATCCTTTTTTTTTTTTAGGAAAATGAAAAAATAGTTTAATTTCCAATTTCACCTTTTTTTGATTTTAATCCATTAAAGTTGTTCAAAAACATGAGAATTGATTCACAATTTTTTATTTTCATTTCGATTTAATTTCATGGGTAGGTCTAGGTATTCAATTAATTTTTCAAAAAAAAAAAGAAGAAAAAAATTGTCAATTTTTTTTTGACGTAGCACTTCAAATCATTGGTTTTTATTAGAAAATAATTTCTTATTTTTTTATTTTTCCGCTACTGAATTTTGGATGGTGTCACTCTGTCATTAGCCCCCCCCCCCCACTTTGAAAAATAACAAAACTTACTTTCGAACTTTGGCATTTTTTTTTGGTTCTAACTTAACAAAACTGTTACTTTTCATGGGTAAATGATTTCCAATTTTAGGCGGTACTTTGGATTGGAGCATCCTAATTTTTCAACAAAAAAAATAAAAATAATAACAAATGAAAATTTTGGGCAATTTTTTTTGACGTAGGTATCACTTCTAGTGTTGGGTTTTATTGAAAAAAATTCTCTATTTTTAATTTTCCCACTAACTTAATTTCAAGTCATGCCACTACCCCCCCCCCCCCCCAATTGTGGGAAAAATAATGAAAAATTATTGAACTTCTTCATTTAAAAAAAAAACAAAAAACTAAGTACCTATCAAATTGTTACTTTTTATGAGATATGATTCCCCATTTTTCATTTTTGCCCTCACTAAATTTTAAATGGGCCTTAATCGCTTTCATTTTTTAGAAAAGTGACTTGACCAATTTTCAAAGTAGTTTCGTTGCCTTCTTGAAGTAATAATCCATGCAAGTTTTTCCTTTTTATGAAAATTCTCAATTTTTTATCTTCACCAACTTAATTTTAGGTGGTACCTTAAAGAGCCCTAATTTTTCAAAAAAAAAGCAAATAAACACAAACGAAGAAAAGAATGATCTAACTTGTAATCTTGTTACTTTATATTTTAAAAAAAATTCCCTACTTTTTATTTCCCTCCACTGAATTTTGAGTTGCTTCTCAAGCCGCCCCGACTTTTGAAAAATTGAAAAATGATCAAATTTTAAAACGTTGCATCTTTTCGATTCTGACCTATCAAAATTATAATATTATTTTCTTGGAAAATAATTGTAATTCTCGATTTTTTTAAACTTTTCTTTCACTGAATTTCAAGTGGCACTTGTCAGTCCCCAATTTCAAAAAAAAGAGGAAATTAATTTTGTTTTTCAATTTTTCATTTTTTTTTTTTTTGTTCCAATTTATCAGAGTTGTTGCCTTTCAAGTTTCATGAGAATTGATTCCTAATTTTTCACCCCAACTTAGTTTTAAGTGATACCTTGGGGGCAACTCCAGTTTTTCAAAAACATGAAAAAATTAATCATAATGAAAATAAGCAAAAATTTTTGATTCTTTTTCATCACAAAATAATTCCCTATTTTTCATTTTACCTTGCTGAATTTCAAATGGTTCGACTATGCCCATTTTGAAAAAAAAGGAACATTATGAATTAAATCTCATATGAAAAGGAGCAGTTGTAACAGTAACGTAGGAAGACGGCCATTACACGAAGAAGGGGGGGGGAGTCTTCGAGAGAAATTATTTCCCTTGAAAAGAAGCAACTTTGATAGATTAGAATTAGAAACAAACAAAAAAAAAAGGAAAATTTTATGTAATTTTTAATTTTTATTCAAAATGAGGGGGCTGCTGATGCTAATTGAAATTCGCTAATGAGAAGAATAAAAAATAGAGAAAATTGGTTTTTAATAAAAATGAACAACTTTAAATGTAGGCGAAAAAATTTTATCAATTTTTTTTTAATTTTTTTTTTTTTAAATTACCTATTAATTTTTTTTTCAATAGTCAACTGGTGTCCTGAGATACCTCTTAAAATTGAGTTGGAAAAAGATAATAAAAATAATTAGAAATCAATTCTCAAATCAAAAAATCTTTGTTGGTTCAAAATATTAATTTCATCTCCTTATTAGAAGAGTAAAATTTTCACACATTGAGCATTGTGAGAATTTTAACTGTTTTACAAATTGTATATCTTTCATCTACGTATAGCTCGGTATGCTTTTATTAGATTGATTAAGAGTTTAGTACTTTTAAAAAAAGAACAATGACGGCATTAAGTACTTACCTATTAAATACGGTACACTTCATTAAAAATAAACAAAATCTGTATCCTCGTTATTTTTATTACTTGATGGAAAAATTACGAATACTTTACCTAATCCATATTCATACTAATCATAAAAGATTGAAAAATTTTCAAATGTTTCAAAGTGTTTAATATCATTGGCACGTGTTTTAGGAAAGTGTCTTTGGTCGTACTACTGACCAGAGCTGGACTCGATTTGGATCCAGAAGCTCTTAAAAAATTGTACTTACGAGTAATAACTCTCGGTCTAGTTCCTTGGACTTTGGAAGCGGTTACAATGGCTTTGCTGGCTCATTATTTCCTCGCTTTCCCTTGGACTTGGGCTATGCTTTTGGGGTGAGTCTGACATGAGCATACATATATAGAACTGGAACAATATTCTCGTCCAAAAATACCACTAATTTTGCAATTTTTTATGTACCCAGGTGTATTATGGGGGCTGTGTCGCCAGCGGTAGTCGTACCGTGTTTGTTTAGACTACGTAATAAAGGATACGGCGTCGTTAAAGGCATACCTACTTTGATCATTGCTGTAGCTGGTATTAACGATGGATTATCTGTTGCATTTTTTGGACTTTTTCACAGTATTATGTTTTCGCATCGTAAGTGTATACTTGAATTTACTCGTATTTCAACCTATGAGATTGCTACATGCTATTCTACCTACCGATCACGTAGTGCGATGTTGTACTTGGTGTCATTCTCAGATCCTCTCCAAATTCATTAATTTCATTAATGACCTTGATTGTATTTATTCAACAATAAGTGTTTCGATTAATCGAGATTTTAATTGCGTCATGATAACTTTGCTTTGGGAGGTATTTATTACACTTACTTACATTTTGTCTACCCTATTTTTAAAAAAATGATATTGATTGGAGAGTTGAAAGGGCATAGTGGAGTAAGGGGATGTATCGCACCTCTTTAGAATGTTGAAAACCAGACTGAAGTAGTGGAAGTTTATGCTAAAAAACAAAATAAAAATTTAATAGATCTGAAAATCCTTCAAAAGCTATTGAATTGAAATTTGTAAAAATTTCAATAAGATAATTTTTTTTTAAATTCTCAAATCATAAAAATATGATAAATTTTAATTATTTACGAATACAAACACGAAAAGATGAAAAATAAATTGAAATTTGTAAAAAAAAAATGTAAAAATAAATATCATACAAATTAAAAAAAAACTAAAAAAATTCTTCCAAAATTTAAATAAAAAATAGATAAAAAATTAATGAGTCAAAATAAAAGGGAAAAGTTGTTAATTGAAAAAATCTTAATAGCTCTTTTAAAATTTGAAACCTAATTGAAAATCCAATAAATCAGAAATTAGTGAAAAATGAATAAATGAGATAATTCGACAAAAACTAAATGAATAAAAAAAAAACAGTTTTTTACTTAAAAAAAAAACAAAAAAAACAGAAGTTATACTCATTTTTACCCATTAGGTACCACAAAAAATTTACGACTTTTTTTTACTTCCAAAAAAAAATAGAAATTTTCTAAATTTAAAAAAATGAATAAACTAAAAAATTCTTCAACATTCATTCAATCAGAAAATGTTTCAAAAGTTGAAAAAATTGAAAACTGCGAATTGAAAAATTGAAAAAATTAGGTTCTTCAAATAAAATAAAATATTAGGTAGGTAGGTACAAATTAAACTGAGAAATTTTTTTTTTAAATTCGAAAAAAAATACAGAAACCTATTTAACTATTTAAAAATTTTTTAAATAGGTAGTTATAGTTAAATACCTAGGTGGTAAAATGTATTTTAAATAAACTGTTTAAATTGTGTACACTTTAATAAAGTTACAGATTTTTGACTTTATGACTTCAGAAAAATGTACTTCACCATCTCACACACCTAATAATTTAAAAAAAAATTAAATTTTCTCGATTTTGCTAAAATGGGAATATAATTAATTTATATGACAAATATCGAGTTAAAACATGTCCAAACATGAATTTTAGTCCCTCCAGACACCTCTTGGGAGATTATGGGTTCCCAAAATGGCCTCACTCCGTTAGTTTAAAAGAAAATTGGGGAAAAATAGGAAAAATCAACAAATTTTATCCTAATTCAGGTTGATTTTAAAAATACGAACAGGTACCTTGAAAAATACAAAGGTAATTGCAAATTGCAATTATGTAGATCTAAGTTTGATTGACAGAAAATTGCAATTTTAAAAGTATAAAAAGTTAGGATTATCTTTTCTATAGAGACAGAGACTAAGAAAGCACTTTTTACATTAAAATAAAATCGCAGTGTAAGTACATAGGTTACCTACGTACTCGCACAATAATAATTGCTTTAAAAAAATAAATATTGGCAGAGTTTCTTAAAAACCGTATCTAAAATGAATCGCATAGGTACATGCATGGTATTCATTATAATGTGTGCTTTACAAATGAAATAAATTTTCTACTTAAAGCTGTTAAGCGTGAAAGATTTTTTGTGTGGTCGCTCTACGTAGGTACATGCATCGGTAATTTCGCTTTGTGAGGCCGTTATATTTGCTTTTCACAGTTAATTTAAATGTAATCAATTATATCGATACAATTACTTCTTTGCAGATTCATTAGTATATGATTTATTTATCGGTCCAATGTCAATAGCACTTGGCTTAGGATTCGGTGCAATTTGGGGAATTTTCGCCAAATACATTCCAGAAGGAGAGGACGTAAGTAATTTCCACAAAAATTTACCTATCTATAGATAACTGTTTTTTTTGTTGTTTTTTTTAATTTATTTTTTTTAATAAAACTGTCTCGTATTTTTTCCTTGCAATTTGTGGTGAAGTCATGTTCAAATAATTAGAGATCACCCATTTCTTTCTTTATAACTTGAGAGATAGAAGGAGGAAATGCGAAAGTGACGATGCAGAATTGTGGTAGAAGTATAATAAGTATTTAGAACGTGAAAACGCCCACTCTGAGTACTTTACATCTAAGAATAGGAACCTGCTTCTTAAAAATAAAATTCATCTGTAGATATGTAACATAAATTTTTTTTTTTTTTAATTTTCAGCCGTTTGTCGTTCCTCTAAGAGTACTGATGTTATTTTTCGGTGGCATAGTTGCAGTATTTGGTAGTGAACTTTACGGGTTCGAGGGTGCTGGTCCTTTGGGAGTGATATCAGCTGCTTTTGTTTCTATATATTGTTGGTCCCATCAGGGTTGGAATATTGAAGATGTAAGTAGAATTGAATTTAGTTACTGATTTTTCAGTTTTTAATTTTATAATATTTGAGCAAGTTTTAGAAAATTTTCTGATTCATTTCTCAAAAAAAAAAAAAAAAAATGTTACCTACCTAATTTATGTTATTGAATTTCTTTGAAACATTTTATTTGATGAAATTTTTGCGAGTTTTTGTATTATAAAATTCTCATAAATTTCAAAATGTTTATCATTTGATTTTTTTTTATGATTCATAAACTTGACAAATCTTTTATAAATTTTTAAGAATTTTTTAATGTATTCAGTTTTTGTAAGTTTATATTATTCCATTTTGACGATTCTTTTTTAAAATATCAACTTTTTATTTATAAAATTTTGGATGATTTCTTAATTTACTACTTCATTCTTTATAAATCCTGCTTATTTTTTTAATTTTTGTAGTTTGTTTGCAAATTTCTAAAATTACAGTTTTAAATTTGAAAAAAGATTTATTCATTTTTGGAGAATTCTTAAATTTTACTTCTTATAAAATGCGTCATTATTTTTTTTTAATTTTTTAATTTATTCATTTTTCACGAATTTTTAATTTTTTTTTTGAGTAGATATAAAATGTTTGTAAACGTTAGCAAATTTTTTCAAAATTTTAAATTAGGCATATTTTTTCATACGAATTTTGAAAATTAGTAGGTAGGTATAAACTATAAAGTAATTGATCAAATCTTTGCAATTTTTTAATTTACATCCAATTTTTGTGAATTTATGATTTACTAAATTTTTGAAAAAGTATCAGTCAAAAAAAAATTTCTATGATTTACATTTTTTCATTTAAATCTAATGTAATTTTTTTTCAAATTTTGAAAAATTTTCTGAATTTTTAAATTTCAAGAGATTTTCCCATTTTTATTAAATTTTGACGAATCTCTATTTCTTCAAATTTTTAAGATTTTTTTACTTTTCGATTTATCGAATTTCGTGCGAATTTTTGATTTATTTTAAGTACTTGCATGATGGCAAATTTTCAAAATTACTTATATTTTTACAATCCGATTTTTCCTCAGTTCTAACTTGATTAAATTAATCTTTTAAAAAAAAAAAAAATTCTAATTCACTAGAATATTTTAATTTATTCGGTCATTGAAAATTTTTGATTCATTAAATTTTTACTATTTTCCAGTTTATCGAATTTTCACGAATTTTTGACTTATCAAATTCTCATAAATTTTTACAAGTTTCCAAAACTTATTGTCATATAATTATGTCTTACAATTAGAAATTTTTTCACGATTTTAACTTGATGATCTTTTTTACAAATTTCGAATTTAATGCATTTTATTTATTGACCATTTTTCGATGTATTCAGCTTTTGTAAAATGCTACACTTATAATATTTCATTAAATTTTTAAAAAACTTCAAAAAATATATATATTTTTACAAATTTTCAATTCATCAAATTTTGGAAGATTTTTTCATTACCTAGGTACCTAATTAAATTTTTGTCAATTAGTTAATGTGAAATTTTAAAAACTTTTATAATTTATTATAGTTAGGAAAAATTTTTAGTTTATCTGGTTTATGCAAATTTTTTGATTGGCAAAATGATTTTTTAAATTCTACTAAGTTTTTGCAAACATTTTAAAATTACACTTGTTTTAAATTAAAACGTTTTTCCAGTTGGAACACCATGAATTTTTCAATACATAAATTTTGGAACCTTTTTGATTTATTCTGTTTTTTACGAATTTCCATTTTTTTTTAAAGTATCGTATTTCTATAATTTAGTTTTTTTTTCTAATTTCAACTCTTGGACTTTTTTTTTTACAAATTTTCAGTTTATCAAATTTTGGGAAATTTTTTTCGTTTAAGTATTAAGTTTCTGTAAATCTTTTTTTTTTTTTTTTAATCTTTGCTATATTTCACTTTCATTTTGGAGAATTTTTAAAGGGTATAGCCGGGTAAGATAGGGTGATTTGGCCCCCAGAGCGAATTTTGAAACCAACTAGTGGAAGTTGGTTCTTATGGTCTAAAACCCCCGTGACTAAATTTTTAGGTCGCTACCTCACCCCCACCCCCTCCTAGGGCTAAAAATGTGATTTTTCGATTATAATTTTTGATTTTGACAGTTTTCAACCGAATTTTTGGTCGAAAAAAATTGTCGTCGTAGTATATCACTAAATACGTAGTTATACACCATCAGCCCATAATTTGGATGAAATTCGTTGATTTTTTCTATTTTTTCTAATTTTCATTTAAATCAACTGAGTGACGCCATTTTGGGAACCCCCAGTGTCCCTCGAGGTGTCTGGAGGGCCTAAAATTCAGGTTTGGACATGTTTCAAGTCGATATTTGTCATAAACAGAAATTTTCGTGAAGTTGAGAAAATTCCATTTTTTCAACCATCAGGTATAAGAGATTGTGCAGAGAACAATTTATTTTCCGAAGTCAAAAGAGTAATTTTATGTATGTGAGCAAAAAATCAAATTCTCTCAATTTCGGAAAAATTTCTGTTTATGACAAATAACGACTTGAGACATGTCCAAACATGAATTTTAGGCCCTCCACACACCTCGAAGGACCCTGGGGGTTCCCAAAATGGCGTCACTCAGTTGATTTAAATGAAAATTAGAAAAAATAGAAAAAATCAACGAATTTCATCCAAATTTGGGTTGATGGTGTATAACTACGTATTTAGTGATATACTACGGCGACAATTTTTTTCGACCAAAAATGACTGTTTTTCGCGCGAAAAATGATAAAAAAATCAGTTTTTTGCATTTTTGAAGGCCTTCCACCTATATAAAAAATTCTGAAAAAATATATGTTGTACATCCAGACTAGGTGTATAATATATATTTTTTCCATTATTGCACCTCTGAAAGAATTTGTCGAAATGGCCGTTAGAAAACTTAAAATGCGCATTTCATGATGAAGATAGGTTCGAAAAATTTTGAAAAAATTTCCATGGACGACCCTTGAGTATATCTAACATCTACCCGAGTTTGAAAAAATTCGGTTGAAAACTGTCAAAATCAAAAATTATAATCGAAAAACCACATTTTTCGCCCTAGGAGAGGGTGGGGGTGAGGTAGCGACCTAAAAATTTAGTCACGGGGGTTTTAGACCATAAGGACAAACTTCCACTAGTTGGTTTCAAAATTCGCTCTGGGGGCCAAATCACCCTATCTTACCCGGCTATACCCTTTATTAATTTTGGTTTTGCGAATTACTATTTTTCTTTTTTTTATAAATAGGTAGATAATTCTCAATTTATCAAATTTTTGAACTTTGTTGATTTATCCAGTTTTTGTGTTGAATTTTTTAAAAATTGTTATATTTCAACATTTTATTTTTTTCAATTTTTCAACTCATTGGTTTTTTTTTAGATTTTGTCATTTTTCTAATTTTTTGAGATTTTTTAATTTTAATTTTTTGAATTTTTTAACCCTTTTTGAAATTCTGATTTTGATTTTTTTTTTTTTTTTTTTTTACAATTTTAGCCATTGAATTTTTAAAATAGATTTTCAATGATATAGGTAAGTATTAAATTTTTAGGGAGTTCCTATGATTTATTGATTTTATTTTATTTAATTCATTACAATTTTGCAAATTTTCATTTACATATTGTCAAAAAAAAAATCGTTTTCTACCTATTTAATTGATAAAAAAGAAGAAAAAATTGAAACTCTATTTAAAAACTCGAGTATTTTTAACGAAATATTTGAAGAAGTCATTTAAAATGGGTTTTTAGGTACCTATATTCTAATAAAAAACAGAAAAAAAGCACTCGTAATTTAGAGTTTAATTTTGCTAATTTATTTATTAATCACTATCACTAATAATTTTCTCATTCCTAGAATCCAGTTGCAACGGCATTCGAAATATTTTGGATGTTATGTGAACCTATTTTATTCAGTTTAACCGGAACGCAAGTTGTTCTAAGTGAGCTCGAGCGTGAAACGGTGCTTTACGGGGGTGGTTTTGTTTTATTCTGCTTCGTGGTAAGTTAGAATATAAATTTAAAAAAAAAAAAAAATCGTTCTAATAGATACCTAATAATTTTTATCCAACTGAACGATTGACGATATTTTTTAATTCCAGGCTAGGGCAGCATTTACCATGTTGATCGCGTCAGGTAGTTCGTTAAACACCAAAGAAAAATTATTTGTAGCTTTATCCTGGATGTCGAAGGCATCTGTTCAGGTACTTTGGAAATTTTCATCAAGTTAGAAGCACCTTTCTTTCAATTTATTACCAACTTGACTCAATTTCAGGCGGTCTTAGCTCCCGCTGCATTGGAATCTGTGAAAAAATTTGAAGAAGCGCGAAAAGAGGGCGACCAAACACCGTCGGAATTGCCCTACGCTCTAAAACTTGTCACCATATGTATTATGGCAATGCTAATAACTGTTCCAATTGGAGCCATATCTATTACCAGCTCAGGTACAAGACTGCTAACCAAAACCAAACAGATAGCTCCAGTTGAAGGATGGAGGCGCAGTGCCAGGCCTTCATTGAGGGATATCACCATTATTGACGAAGAAATAGAAAACTACGATACCGATGATAACGAAACGGAGAAAAACAACGGTAAATTACATTTATCGAGCGATTCCGAGCATGATTTGAACGACGTAACAACGCCAGTTTTCACTCACGTCAATTAGAAACCGATTTCGTTTTCTAGAAGAAAAAAAAATCGTACCTTTACGTACTCAATTTTTTCCACTGTTTTTTAATAATTTTGAAAAGATTTTCAATTTGTGTTATAATTTTTTGAAATTCGTGTGCATCGCTGTTGTCAATTTTTTCGACTTGAAAGTTATTTTTATACGTGTTTTAATTAATTGTAAATATTAATTGTTTGGATTTTATAAATCATTCTTTACATCTATTTTCGTTTAGATTACCAAACCTCCAATCTATCTTCCAATTTTTATCGTGATTTCTTCGAGTATTTTATAATATTCTAATTGTGTTTAAAGTTTAGAATTCACTTGTTATCACTTTTTCATACGATTATTATTTCCTTCATTTTAATGTTAATATCGGTACGTACGAAACCTGTTGTTACATTTTGCATAATATACTATGTATATTAGAAATTCTGGCTGTGAACAATTTTAAACATTCCATTTAAAAAAATTCAATACCGAAATATTTTCAAAACTTCAAAATGTAGAAATATAGAAATTAAAAACTCACTTTTTTCGCATCACTTCGTCGGTATTTTTAATTCTATTCTGTAACACACGGTGTCGAATACATAAAGATTCGACCAAATTCAAAAAATACAAACGATATAATTTGTAAAATATTTACTTATTCGAAATTATTAATAACATGACTATAGATTTGACTACGTAGTACATACATACATAATATCTCATTGATACACCAAATCGAAAATACGAAATTTGTTTTACTTATTTTATCGCAACATCGTTGTTCATTAAAAAATCATTAAAATAGTATTTTTCAATCGAGAAATGAAATTATAGTGTAAAGCAGATCGTGTATGAGACGAATATGAAAGTAATTGAGAAAAAAAAATCGTTTAATTTCGACGTTGAATATTTTGACTAAAAATATAAAAAAAATATTACAAGCTCAAAATTAAAAACTTTACGAAAGTTTGGTAGCGTTAAAATAGAAGATAATCAACTGATAGCGAATAAAATTACAATACCAGCGTCATGGCAGCAAACCCTTTCAACAAATAAGTTCAATTTCATTCCCTTTTTTCTGCTACACCAACACCTACTTCTACCAACACTCGTTCTGGTGCTTTGATATAATTTAGATTTTAATCTGTTACGAAATTAAAATTGCATAATTCGTAATAAAAAAGAATTGTGCAATGGAAGAAGGGCAGTGGCGTAGCTATTAAAAAGGCACTTAAAAGCGAGCCATGAGTGCCATGACGGTCAAAAATTGATATGCTTCGTATAAATTATGACCGGCAACTTATCAGTTGTTTGGATGCTCGAGCTAATCCAATATTTCAAAAGTGAAAAAAACGACCTATACCTCGGAAAATTCCTAAAAATGTAAAAATTAAATACCCTACAGAATATCTTTTAAAAATTGATTTTTGTTTTGTTTTGAAAGAATCTTTTTTTTTTCAATTTTTTCTAAGAAAAACTCTTAATTTTTTTTAGAAATTTTTCTTTTTTTTTCGAGAAAAATTTTATTTTTTATTTTGCTGGAATAAGAAATTGTTCATGGGGGAGGGGTTTTTCAGTTTTTCCAAAGAAAATACCCACATTTTATTTTTAAATAAAATAAATTCTCAATTTTTTGGGAATTTTCCATAAGTTTCTCTGGAGTTGGTAAAACTATGGACATGAATTTCAATTTTTTACAAATTATTCGAGAGAATATTTTTCAATATATTTTTTTTTAAAAGCAATTAAAACAAGTTTGTTTTCATCTTGTTGTTCTATTTTTAGTAGAAAAACATATTTTCTCAATTTTTTCGAATAAAAATATCGCGCAAATTATTGGAGAAGAAATTTTTTCAATTTTTTGGAATAAAAACGTTATAAAAAAATTAATTTTTTAGGTATTAAAAAATTTTGGAGAAAAAGTTTTAAAAAATGAACTAGAATTAATTTTCAATTTTTTTTTAGAATACAAATTAATATTTCTTAAATTTTAGAAGAATTTTTTTGATTCTTTGGAGTGAAATCCATTTCTTTTACTTTTTAGAACTAGAAAAATTTCTAAATTTTTTGGTTTCAAGTATAGGTACGTAAAAATATTTTATGAATTTTTCAATTTTTTGAATAAAAAAATTCAACTTTATTTGGTCTTTTTTTTTTTTGAGAAATAATTTTTCTAAAATGTTTTGGAAAAATGTCTGCAATTTTTTTAAATAATTTTTTTTTGAATTTTTCAAATACAAAAATTTCTCACTTTTCGAGGGAACCCAGATTTCTAAACTTTTCAGAAAAAGAAGTTCACAACTTTTTAGGTTAAAAATTTTGGAAGAAAAAATCATGTTGGAGTAGAAATATTTATTTTTGTGTGTTTTTCTTTCAGTTTTTTACTTTTTTTGTGATTTTTTTTTTAAATGTTAAAAAATACCCAATTTTTAAAGTAATTTTTTTTTTAATATTATTATATTGTTTGAAGGAAAAACTACTAATTTTTCAAGTGTAAAAATATTTTTCAAGGGAAAAAATTATTTTTTTTGAGAGGGGGGGGGGGTATACTTCATTTGTCTTTAAATAATTTTTCAATTTTTTTGGAGTGAAAAATTTCTTAAAATTTCGTTGGAAAGAAAAATTCTTCATTTTTTGAAGAAAAAAAAAATTTCTTCAATTTTCAATTTTTTTGAAATTTAGAATAGGTATTTATTTTTTAACGCTGAAAAATTAGTAAAAAGGTCACACAATTATTTTGAAGAAAAAAAATCTGTTCAGTTTTTTTTTTCATTGTAGATATTTTTCCTTTAGAAAGAAATCAACTTTTTTTTTAATTTTTAATTTTTCTGTAGAAAAAAATCTTTCTTTTTTTGAGAGGGAAAAAACAATTCTCTTAAAATCCAACCTCTCCTTTTTGGAAAAAATCGAGTTATAGAAAACTCCAAGTTTCCAGCCTTGGTGTAAATTATGCTTATTTATATTAAAATTGATAATATGTACTAGACAATTTGTCCTGTCAATTTTGTATAGTGTTACTTCAAGAAAAAAATTTTAAAATCGAAATGGGTCTCGAATGATGCACGAAATACAGCATTATTCTTGTCCGTATTATTGATATTGAAGAGAACAAATTATCCCAGGATGATTATTTACAATATCTGTATAACTGTATAAGTACTTAACTACGTCTCAAATTAAAGCGAGTATAAAGGTAACTTATTACGAAACTCAAAACACTAACAGAAAAAACACTCAACGAGGCATTACGAAATATCAACGAAATCATTATTAATTACAAACAATTATACGAGTAAAAGTAGATTTGGATATTTAAAAACAATAGAGGACGCCTTTGGCGACTAAAATGGATTACTCCCCACCCCGAGATGAAGCATAATTTTTAAATGAAAAATTATCAATAAGTAAGTATTGGAAAAAGCGAATCGTTCGATTATAAAACACCGATTTAAGCGGTCGACCGTATGACACGACAAGACAAACAAAAGCAAAAAATTGAAATTGTTTCACTTCACAGCCTAAAAAAAAAAAGAAAACATAGTCCTATGAACACACGTCATTAAACAGACCACTAACACGCAAGTAGCGGTAAATTTTTCATTTAAATCTTCATTGCATGAATACCACCCGACACGATTTTTCGAGTTAGTAATACGAAGCGTTAAAAAATTAACTAAAAATTCTTAAAGTCACAAAAAATGAGCAAAATAAAAAAAAATTAAAAATACATGAAAGCAAAAATAAAAATTTACACCTCATAATATGAGATGATTCGTTTAAACCTGTCAAATGATAGGCTATTAAATTATGACTCGACTCGAACGCGATATTCAATCAATTAAAAATGCATCTGTTACATGACAATTAATAATAAATTCAAAATTCTTACTGGACTTTTTCGTCGGTGCTAAAATTTTAAGGAAGAAAATAATTCAAGATTTTATGGGATCGAATTTCCATACGAGTTGAAAATATTCACGTTTTACGACGCGACGTAAGTTTGCGAATAATAATGTTTGTTACAACACTAATTTTCAACATCGCGAGATCATTAAAATCATCGATTGTTTACTACTTGAAACGAGAGCGAATACATAGTGGTGATATTCTTATTGATAAATAAGCGAACCGCTATAAAAAATATATGGCATCTTTGTAATGGGTACTTTTTATAAAAGTACACGTTCGTGCTTCAATATGCGATTATTTTGTTCAACTCTTGAGGTCGAAAAGTTTACGTACAATGTACAAATGTAGTATTTTACCAATAACGATACTTTTTTACGGCTCCGTTACCGAGATCGACGACAACAACGTAATTGTCGGCGGTACAAGAGACACCGGCAGGTCGGCACAGACGATTATTGTAGGAGTCAATCGAATTGACCATTTCGCCAGATTCTGTATCGATGACTTGGACACAATGTCGAGTTCGAGTCGATCGAGTAGCTACCAGAAGACCTTTAGTATCAATTGCTATTCCACCATAATCGCCATCTCCTGTAAAATACAAGTAGTCAATATAGGCACAAGTAGTCAATATAGGCAATTCTTCTGTAAGAAAATCGAACGAGGGGAAATTTACCTTCTATGTTAATTTCCTTCAACTTGACAGCTTCCGAGGAGAAAACTCGAATACGTGTATCGGCCACAAATATCTCGCTATTTAATCCCACGCATACGCAAGATATCTGAGTTGCTAGTTCGTCTTTGGTACCATTTTTATTGAACTGAAAAATTCGTACGATAAGTTGAAGTAATTTTTTCGGCAAAATAATTTTTAAAAAGAAAATAATGTTACCTTTAGAAGTAATTCGCCTAAACGATTAAATACCACAATCGAATTATTAACGCTATCGGCCACGATTATACGACTATTTTTACTGTCAACAGCCAAATGTGTCGGTTCTTGCAAGACGTCGTGAGTGAATTCGTTTATGGTTTCACCATTGGTAGTCATTCTGAAAATTAACAAAGCATTAAGGAACAAAGATTCGATATTTTATTGAAAAAAAAAAAAAAAAATCATTGTACGCTAACCTTGTAATATTCTTGGTTCGCCAGTTTACAACAGCGATCCATTCATCAGAAGTGTTTTCTATAGACGAGTATATACCAATACCAGTACAAGCTCTGCCTTTCAGACAAGGATTTTCAATATGCTTCACGAATTTCAAATCGCTGGTTAGGACTTTAATTCGCGAGTTGCCAGTATCAACGACGTAAATCTGAAAATCATTGGATTATTTTTAAAAATTTTATAAATTGAAAAAGCAGCCCAATAAAACTGAAAAAAATTTACCATTTTATTATTATGATTGAAAGCGATGGCTACAGGTTGTAAATAGTGTCCTGATCCATCGCCTCCTGAACTTCCATGAACAGCTATAGGATTATTGTGCTTCGATACCATGAAACTTCGAATACCATCTTTTATATGTCGTCCAAGAATGAAAACTTCCAAAACATAACTAGAAAAAAAAATATAAAAATACTCTTACAATCGAATTATAATCAAAGCCAAGTCGTTACTTCTCGTAAAAACAAACCATCCAATTTTCGGTGGTCTAAATTTCACCAAATATGTTCCGTCATCTAAATCTTCGACTTTTACAGGTACTGGTATACTTTCGGTGGCTTCTTTGCGATTCAACTGAACAATTACAGGATCTCCTCCGGAAGTTCTAGCTTTGCCATGGTAATCAATTGTGCGTATTAAAGCGGTTGCTTCCAAATTGACTATGTAATTATCTGATAAAAATAATCATTTATTAATTAACGTTGTACTTTGGACCTTTTCCACCAATTAGTTCGTTTCGTACCTTCCATAAGTAAAGTAGACAATCTTGGTAATGAAGTGGTAGAAATTATTCGACCTAATGTAGCCACGTTGGTCATTAATTTTTGAAATTTTTGATCGTGGTCGATATTACAATGCACGTAAGAATTTTCACGCGGTTCTTCAAGAATCCGTATACTATCGATGTTCTCCGAAAGACTAGATATTCTTTGGTTGATGATATGGGTGTCAGTTTGATACTCCAAACCATCGCATACTTTTTCGACCTGAAAAAAATATGAAAATATTTTCAAAAAATGCTCACTTTTTATCATACAAAATCCGATAAATTGCTGAATTGACTTTCAATACAGAAAACTTTTTGTTAAAGCAATATTTACCAAAAAATGAAGTAAAAATCAATCTCGATCGTGTTTACATTTCAACTAACCTTGTCCTTTTCGTCGTTTATCAACATCAGTTGTTCATTCAATACAATTTTCTTGGTTTCTTTCATTTCTTGTATTTTGGAAACTAATTCGTTCTTACGTTGATCAATGGCCTCGTGAATATCTTGAAATGTTTTATTTAGTTTCTGAATGCAATCCGTACTGGCACGATCTAATTTTTCCAATTCATCGTTGACGGTATCGCGAGCATTATTCAGCTGCTTGTAACATATGGTAGAATAAATTTTTTAAATATATTTAGGTACTTGGAAAGAAAGAAAAAACTCGTCAGATAATTACTAAAAATTTACCTTGGATAAGCATTCGTTCGCTTTGTAAATTAAAATTTCAGCCATTCTTTTGATGGCCACAGAGTAAGGAACAATGGTATGCTCACAATTCTTATTATCCTCGTGAGCGGATTTATGTCCACCGCCGTTTTGACACATTGTACAGAATATAACATCGCAAGTTTCACAAGTATATAATACCTGAGGCAAAGATGGAAAAGAATCGTTACAAATTATGTCGTTTAACCGTAATTATATTACGATTACTCACTTGATTACTATGATCAGAACACGTAGGTACAATTTGTCTTCTTTGTTTGGACATTAAATCCAACAGTCGATTTACCAGAAACGACGGTGGTAATGCGGATATACCACCTTGAGGTATGTTGGTCAATTCGCGACATATTGGACATCGAAATACCCCTATTTCTCGACTGCGGACATCGGCTATGCGGTTTAAACATCCCAAACATACGGTATGAGAACATGGTAACAATTTAGGGATATGATCTACTCCGTTGTAAACACCTGTAAACATAAAGATGGTCATTTTCTTACGTTCAATGTAATGGTTAATATGTAAAGCGAGGTACTTACATAAACATGTCCCACAAGTGAGAAAACTTTCGCTGAAATCTTCATAGTTTATGGATACAGTTTCAACTAGCGTCGGATTTATACTGACCATCATATCAAAAACTGCGATCACACACAGCGGTACAAAGTTTGTTTTTAGCTAACTCAAACACGCTATGTAAACGAACAGTTACCAATGCATACTCCGCTCGTTATAATCTCAGAACATAAGTTTAAAATTATCACATAACATTTCGTTGCAAACTACGCATGATGAAGTAAGGAAATAGATTGTGTGAGAAAAGAAATCGATCCACTATTTTTCATCTATTTTAACGGATTTTTACCGACTATTTTTAACCGAAAATTAATAGATCGCGAAGGATAATTCAACTTCTGAGCATTTATCGAACTTCGAGCTTAAAATAAAACTCAAAAATATTAAAACTGATATCAAGTTTGAGCTTGAATCGTGTTTCTCAATTCACAAATCACATCTTCAACTACCACCACAATACTTCATTTCCAATTCCAACAACATCTATAAAGAAATAAAATCCAACGTGCTGCGCGCGCAAATTAAAGTACATTACATCATGAGTACTTTGACTTCGTCACATGTCTTGTACTTGTTTTGTTGTTTCGTAGCACAATGAAAGTAAGTTTTTCGGTGTATTTTGACTTCGTATTAGAAGGTTAGAAACAAACTGAGAAATCCCAGGGGATGTAAACAACAAAACAGGAAATAATAATAATTTCGCTAGTTGTAAACGTTCGCAGAGGCGAAAAAATTGTATTAGGTACTTTCAATGAGCTCAGAAAACGATTCTCAATAATCTTGGTCGTTTCTTCAGATGATTAGGCCATCATTTTGTAGAAGAAATTTTCTCAGTAGGACTTCAGGACAGTAAAGCATTTATGAATTCTGTTTTCGCATAGAAATATTTCGATTTCAAACATACGAACTTGAAGTTGAAATATTAGGTAGGTTCATCTTTTTTGGATGACCATTAAAATAAAAAATATTTACGAAGCATGATGAATTTATTTTTAAAATAAACATCAATAAGAAGCATTATCATTTAAAATGACGGAGTGAGATTCATACAAACGATGAAATAAAAAGCACGTAACGTATACAGTACAAATAAGAAAAAAAATGACAGACCGTTAAAACGAGTTCAAAAATTATCGAAAAAATGAAGAGGCAGTGTTCATTTTCAAGATATTTTCCAAGATATAATTTCAAAGTTTGACAAAGGCACAGTTTTCAAAAAAAAAAACAATAAAAAATATGATTGAAAAATCTCGAATTGATCTCATGATCTGTCATCACATTTACCACAAAATTTACTGAATTTCCTTTGGAAGGAAAGTAAGTGTATCTATAACAGAACAAAGATCTATAGAACGTTGAAATACAATAATTTGAAACATTATTATCCGTTTGATAAATTACGACTTAGAGGAACAAAAACATTTATCACAATTTAAATTAATCTTAAAAATAACTTAATTAATATGACTGATGAATTAAAATTTTAAGTTCGATAAACAGAAGTATCGACAACATAGAACCAGCGACTTTTACATAAAGTTGGCAAAGTGAAAGAGTTACAAAATACAGATGCCATCACTCGCAAGCAAATTTATGATCGAAACTACTCAAAGCAATGGCAAATGCTTGTAGAGCACATAAAGGGTAACGATAATCCATTGTGAAGACGTCTTCCGAAATGCGTCCGAATTGCATAACTATATAATCGACTGAAAAAAAAAACAAAAAAAAAATGTTGGAATAAAAAAATACAAAACATAGGTATCTTAGTAGAAAATATCTTAAGGGTGAATAACCTTCGAAAAATGTTAATTGCAGTAGCAAAATTTCAAGTATGAAATGTTACTGAACTGTAAAATTTACCGAGAATAGAAATGTGTCTGACCTGGCTATAACTTTCGAGCGAAAAAGGAGTTCTTATCGCACGCACGAAATATTATAATTACTAAAACTTGTTGGATTCATTTCATTACACAAAAAGATACAACAAGATAGTAGCTTCGATCAATACTCACACTCAGGTATAGGTATTAACGTGTAGAAACAAAGCTGAAGTACATATTAATTTTTTACCTTAAAAAAATGATAATGTCAAACACAAATTTTCAATTAGGAAAAAAACGAAAGTTTTATGACGTAAATATAACGGTGTAAGTATTATTGATCGTTGAATACAATCATAAGATTGAAACGATGTAAGTACTCGTAAGTAATTTTCGACCACAGGATTACCATATTATTATAACGAATAGTAGTACTATTGTGTATAAAGAAGTGGAATGAAATTCCGTCTGATACGTTATCGATGGGAGTAGATTGTTCAAGGTTTGAGAATATGGTATGAATAATAACTAAGGACATTTTCCAACATTTTTGTATTAAAAAATAAAGGACGGAACAGAACCGGAATTGGTGATAAAATGCTACCCTTGACTTTGTATCAAAATCATTGAGAAAATTGACATTTCCATCCCTTCATTTTAGATCACTGAGCTGTACGGTTTTATACGAATAACGCCAGGTTTATTAAAAATTAAGTCGAGAACGTCTACTGAAAAACGATGCATCGAGAGAATATCTAGCGAGACGATAAATAAATAATTTTTGTACTAGTAACGAAAGTGAATCATTGTCAATGGCACACTTACTATCACTGTCATGAACTATTTGAAAATTTTTAACCGATGCTTGCGTGACTCGGCCATGGAAATTTAAAACATACGACTGCGTATCGTCATTCCATGTAGGTGTCTTATTATGTAATTCTATTAAATTATCCATTCGTTTTGATCTCCAACATTCTGTAACACAAATTGATACAATTTGTTAAGTGTTTAATATAAAAGCGTATGGGATAGGAATAAAGAATAATTTTTTTAATGATAAACTTAATGGATTTACTCGCATTGCAATTTGAAAAATCGCATCGTTATTGATTATCTTTTATGAAATAAAATAACAAAGTTATGAATGAGCGTTAAAGTTGAAATAGAAAAAAAAAAAAATGTATAGCCCAGCTTTTCGCCCCAGTGACCTCGTTATGGTTAACATACACTGAATTATTAAAAAGACATATGAACAGAATTTACCTAGCATTATAGTAATAATGAATTCGATTATAAGGTTTTAATGAAAATGATGCTTTTACAGTATTTCATTACCTAGCATGGTGTCTGCGTTATCGTGAGGTATTATTTGAACACGTTTTTGATCATGGGTCATACCTGGAATCAAAACTGTCATTTTTCTTGGTCCTTTGAAACCTAATACATTTGTGTCCTGTAAAACCACAAATTTTTCGTATAATTTTTTTCTGCTGATCGATGTTTAATTATCACATTTGGAGATCTCTTACGTAAACTACAGCGGCTAATTCTTCTCTAGGTATATCATTCTCATTGAAACTTTTAAAAGGCGATCTGCCATTGTTAAAGATGGTAAACTGAGTTCCAAGTAAATTAGAACGTAACTTGCCAACGAAGGCTTCGCTACCCCTGGATAAATCGGTTGGATCGGTTGAAATCAAATAATTGGATGTAGCACTTTTTTTCCGTTTCCTTCCAGCCAATAAAAATATCTAAATAAAATGAAATGGATTTTAGGAGTTCTGTTTGATTTTCATTAGAGTTAAAAATATACTATCTACAAACCTTTTTTCCAAGATCCTTTTCTAAATGTAAAAAATAAGTCGGGTATAATCCTCTATCCATTCCCTTTCTATCGCGCGTAATTCGACAATTATAATGGACCTTTTGTCGAGCAGGTTGTAATACAAATGAATTTAAGTTATTGAGAATTTCATTGTCACTCTCCACAACCTAAAATTTTACGAAATTTAAATTATACGAAGAATTCGGAAATTCGTACGAAATAGTTTTACATTAGTGATAATGAAACACATACGTCTGAAGAGATTGATCCAGAATGACAAATAAACGAAGAAGGTTGAATCTCTGGAGAAATTATACCGAAATTTAGTCCATTTTCACACGACGGTGTACTTATTGGGGTGGATTCTTCGTCAACTTCGTTATCTTCGTGATAAAAGTCGGAAGCATTGCTGTCACCTATCAAGAAATAACATAGTAATTGGAACAAATTTCAAATTAACAGAAGTAAATTAAAATGAGATGAAAAAATAAGATTACCGTCAATGTCATTGCTCTCGCGAGATACACTACGGGACAAATGAATGACATCTGTGCTTAAATCCGGATTTCCTTGAATCATTGTGTATTGTAATGGGCCATCGTAACCTAGAAAATTAGAAATTAATCAATTCTAGCGATATTATCGGTTACAAAACTTGGAACTTTAAATTTACAAGTATTTTACAAATCGACTTATTAAATTAAATTTTATACAAAAACTCACCATGTAATTCTTTTTTACCAGACATCGGTCTATTATATCGAACTTTCTGTAAATTGTCGGATGCCTGGATCATTCCAGAAGTGAATCTTTTCTGTCTCATTTTCTGTTCCAATATTTGTCGCTGCAATAAAAATACGTATCGTATAAGACTACTGGTAATAAAAAATTGAAGAGTATTGATTAAAAATAAGAGAACAATGAGTAGAATAAACATGGATAAATTATTCTATTTAATAACGTTAATTTATCACCTGTTGTTCCAGTTTTTGCTGTCTTACAGTAGCCATGAACTTGGATTTCAATGCATCACCGATACTACGTTACGGAAACTTTCAGATAAGAAAATCAAAAATTAAACTCACACAGCAGAATACTAAAGCTCGACTTCACATCGTATTCGTATCCCCTTGGTCACCAGAATAATAAATCAACATTAGAATAAAGTTTCAAATCGTTACACATCAATTTCGTTAAAGTTTCCCTCACCTTCGTGCTTAGCAACGGCTAAAAACATTAAACAAAATCGTCAGTGTAACCAAATTTAAATTTTTTACAACTGAAAATCATAAAGCGGCTTCACTGAAGTTGATCTATGAAGAAAACCGGTTTCCAGACTAAAGGTTTTTCCAATTTTTCGTTAATTTTGGCCCATTTTCAACTTTTTTATTCTTCAAAATTGTAATTAATTACTTTTTAATTTTTTGATTATTTTAATTTTTTATTTTATTTTAAAAAACAAAGGAAAAAACTTAAAATCATTACATTTTATTTCGAGCTTTTCATTTTTTCGTGATTTGTCGCTAACAATAGCAGAGGTAAAAGCGATCTGGTAAAAACACCTTTATTTTTATTAGTTTTTGCACACCATAAGGAACATTTATGCTGATCATTTATCAACTACGCAATTTCTTTTCAAAAAAATATGGCTGTTTGATTTTTTTTGTGACTTTTCATTTCATTTTCATAGTAGTTTTTATCAAAGGAAGATGGTAGGGTACTAGAAATGGGGGTATAATCGACGGTCGCCATGTTGGTTCGGTAAAGTATTGTTTACTAGTGTAACGCTGAATTCTTCGTTTGTGTGCGTGATTTGCGTTCCTATAAATACACACGCACACTACTTCACCGAACCAACATGGCGACCGTCGATTATACCCCCCATTTCTAGTACCCTAAAGATGGTAGTCGAATGAACGTCATTACGAAATATTTAATTAAAAATTAAATCGGTTGTGTTTATGATTAAAAAGGTGATGAATTTTATATAAGTAATGTAAGTGATAGTTTATTCGATCAAATGTAGTTCGTGAAAAATTTCCTTCGTAAATTGATGTTGTAGCGGTTACAAACAATACATATTTTCATATACATCGGTATTGGTAACCAAATTTCGTATTCCTCTATTTTTTAAAAGTTTATTCGGTAGTTCATTTTAATTCATAAATGAGTTTATGGCATCTATGTGTATGGTGGAAATGAATTCATCCACGACTAATTTAGTGAAGGAGGATATACCACTTTTACAGAAAACACACGAAAGTAACATATTCACAAGGTAAACATATTTCACCTAATTCCCAAAAATAATTCGGCTTATGAATTAATATGTCATCTGATGTTGAGCTTTTGGGTGCATAGTATTTGTAGATAACCGCGGTAGTGGGTAGTCTGAGTTTAATTTCATGTAATTCCGGATTTCTTGTAGCTATGCCTGAATTAATTCATATCACCTTTACTCACATTTTTCCCTCTTTCGAGCTTCTGGCTAAACTAGATCTTTACTTATTTTCTCATCGCTTCGCTTTCTGAACACGCGGGTATTTTGCAAAAGAAAAAAATATTACTTTGCTTATTCTATTTAGCATTCAAAATATCACAAGCATAGACGTTGTCTATAATCGTATTACGATAATGTTATTGTTTTTGTTTTACATTTTGCAATCGAAATTGGCTTAATTCTCGAATTTTTTTGAAATTATTCGCATTTGAACGCATTTGTTGATAAATAAACGATGTGTGACAAAAATTACCGATGTAATGGGCTACGTTGCTAACAGTTGTCTGGTAAATATCTTCACACAGTGTGTGAAAAATGTAACCGTTTAATATCGTTTATTGTAAAAATTTTATCGTATTTAAATGTATTCAAAATATCCTTGTATTATGTACAGAGTACTTAGTTTTCTTATTGTAAAAGTAATACTGTTCTTTTAAATGTCCAGCCTATGGTACATCGTAATGCGCAATTTTTTTGTCGAATGAGTCAGCGCGGGTGTTTGTCAATTAGGTATAACACATTCATGTCTTCAGGTCTTTTCATGATCAAAAAATTTCAATAGATAGTAATTAACCCGAGTTAATTGTAAACTACATTCATCTTGTGTGTTTCATCTTTGAATTGAAACCGTAACATTGTACTGAATTTTTTTCAGATTTTTGATATTATTTTCGCCTTTCCCCTCCTTAATTCCTGTGTAAAAAAATTTATAAAAATTTTCTACTCACCAGCAAAGTAATATTTTTTTATTTTGTCTCAATAGCTTGAAATCTTAACGTTGGTTTATGAATTATTTTTCCAGCTAAATTAAGAAAAAAACAGGCAAATCTGAATTAATCGTATAGTGGATTTGAGTTTTCTAAAATTTCTTCTGTTTTTCTTCTAATACATTTTCCTCGGTGTTTCTCAAAGCAACTTATAAATTGAAAATAACATCGCATTTGAAGTAGAAATGGGGCACTCATTATGAAAATTTTGTTTTTGTGTTGTAAATATTCACCTCAGGCAGTTAATGGAGGTTCTAAAGTTATAATGAAATCGTATTATTTTCAGATTACAACTTACAGTGTATTGGTGATTTGGAAAACGATTGTGTATCGTCTATATTTGTTTGCTTTTCAACATGACTGAGAATGATGAAAGTAGTGATAAAAAAAGGTAGGCTGAAAAGGCTTCAGAACTCGTTCACACGAAAACTAATATCTTGTAAATAATTTAATTTTTTACCTTTTAATCGACACGTCTAAATTCGAAGGTATAAATTTTGAGAAAATCTACTCGTACCTTATTCTTATATTTGCAAGCACATACTTTGTTTTGTAAAAAATCCACTACTATTTGATTTACTGTAAATTTACCTATTTACCCCTTTTTTAAAACTTACAGTTCGACTTGATATTTTGTGATTGATTGTCACAATATTTTAGCTTGTAGAATTCTTCAAAATATTAATTTTTTCCACGAAATGACTCGGTATTGAGAACATGAAAAAATTTCTATTTCTATCACAATGCACACAAAACAAACTTGGGCTTGTTTTAATTATTATTTTTTAACTAAAATAGTTGTTTTGTAACTTGATTTTTCTGTTTCCTTTCAAGATCCCACTAAAATAATGTCCAATATAAATGATTCCCTACCAAACTAACAATTCTTGCGAATGGAAAAGTTTGAAATGGAACAGCAAACGATCCCTCTCTCTCAAAACAAATCTGCATTGCAATATAAGTTAGTACAATTTTTAAATTTTTCGAGGTGGTATTGTATAGTTACTTAACACGTGATCTAGAATGAGTGTTCAATTTTTTTTTTTTTAATCATGGTATTACAAGTAATTAATATGAGTTACAAAGATCTGCATTTGTATACCGTGAAAGTACTTCTTATGATTAAGCAAACTGATATTAAAAATTACACATATGTTTCCATAAATAAAGCATGTAATGAAAGCAAAATGTAGTTAACTAGATATTACTTGTAGCTAATAATCATGTAGCATATGCTTGTTGGAAAAAAACTGCGTTTACGTTGATTGTAATTTGCTGTGTATGTTCTTTTATTAGTAAGTCTAGTTAGCTCAGTAACTGTGTAAATTGATGCATTTTCCAAGAATATTAGAGCAATGAAGTATCGTGCTTATCTGCAATTTATTATTTAGTGCTGTTGAAGCAGTGTTATTGTCTTGATTTCGCTGCTGTAGGGAACGAAGAAGGATACCGCATGCACAGCGTATTCCAATTGCACTATTTTATAAGAACGACTCTTGAAATCGTCGAAAAAAAGAGAGTTGTTTATTCTCCAAGTCCAAAATTATTGAATTTTTTGCAATATTAGATATTACTTTCAAGTTTTAACACTTCATTTGCGTCGATAACTAATTGACTAATATTTTTCAATTAATTCCGATTACATAATCTTGAGACATCACGAATTACTAGATATTCATGAAGCATGCAAACTTTTAAATTTTTTTTTTTCATTCTGAATTCGGAATGATATCAATGCACCTATTTTTTTCATGTTTCTCCTTCAAGAGCGTAGTCAAGTTTATAGGGTGAATTTGGTCCTGAGCACCAATTTCAATTGTCCAATGAAAGTTAGTCCATTTATGGTTTAAATCCTTGGTGACAAAATTTTTAGCTCGATGGGTCCCCAACCCTTCTGGGGAGTGAACATCGATTTCCTTTAAAACTTTATATTTCTATTTTTTATGAAATTTTTTTACAAAAATTTTGCACCAGCTTCTTCAAAGTTAAATTACATTTCAACGTTTCTAACGGTAATTTTGATAACCTTTTCCAGAAGTGTCATTCTGAAAAAAAAAAAAAAAAAATGGTGTACCTAGACTACCTAGAGTAGATAACTGTACAACCCCACATTTTTTTTAAATTTGATATCGTGGTGAGTCACCTTCAAAAATGCAAAAAAAATTCTAACATTTGCCTTTAAGGCGGCCATTTCTGGTCGAAATTTTTTTAATTGAAATATATCAAAAAAGATATTTATAAAAATAATATACCAATAACTTGAATTTAGATCAGATTCGTTCATTTTTTCAATTTTTTAAAATATACGATTTAGGCCATTTTGGAAACCCATCTCCTTGATGATCCAAGGGTCTAAAATTCATGTCTGGATATGATATTCCTCAATATGCGTCACATATCCAAATTTCCTCAAAATTGAGAAAATCTAATTTTTTATGGAGTAAGAAGTTTTAATTTCGGATGTACACAAAATGAAGTGGAAAAAAATCAAAATTCTCAATTTGGCTAAAATCGAAATGGGAAATTTTTAAAAATGAAAAAAAAATGAACGAATTTGGTCCAAATTGAAGTTGATCCGGTGTGTTTAGATACACTTGATGATAAATTGCAATTAGAAAAATCGACCAAAAATTATAAATTTAAGGACAAAAAAAAGTTGAAAATTTTTCTTAAAATAATTTAATTTTTTTATTCTGAATTTTGACTTTGAAACTTTCTCTTGGAAAACAATTTTTTTTTTTTGAATTCCAAAAAAATACAGTTTGGGAATATTTTGTTTAAAATAATTTTTTTATTTTTCAATTTTTGTATAAGAAACTTTAAAATGTAACTCAAACTTGAAAAAGTGCTTGAAATGTTTGTAAAAAAAACATAAATTACCAATGGTACTTTCTACTATCTCTGCAAGTTTGAAAAAATTCGGTTGAAATTTGCCTACAACGGAAATTTTCAACAAAAATCCACCCACATAAGGAATAAGAGGTGAGATATCGAGCTAAAAATTTTGTCACGTAGGTTTTAGACCATAAGGAGCAACTTTCAATGGATAATTTCAAATTCAGTGCTCATGGCCAAATTACCCCCACAAACTATCAATTCGCCAATTTCGGGAATTCTCGGATAGATTCGTTCGCACTCGTTTAGTCTTGTTTACTTACAAAAAAGGCAAAATATTTATCATTTCATGTTCGTCGTTGTCCTAAATGTTCCAATTTGCTTCATTTCTTTGATTCTATCGAATATAAAAAATTCAAACTACTTCAAGGAACATTAGTGGTTCAAATGTTTGGAAAATTCTTGCTTGTGATATACCGACTACCTGCAGTATTGTTGGGATTATATTTTGAAAGAACAAAATTGAGATTTGGGCTTCACTGTTTAAAATTAAGAATTTCCATGGGCTTCTAACAATGTGTGGTTTTTGTTTAATTTTTCCATTTTTGAAAAAATTGTGTAAAAATTTGAAATTCCATACGACCTATGAAAAATTGATTTTCAGACGCGATTCGAAACCATACATCTATAACAGAAGACACGTAAGGAAATTTCACAGAACAAGAATTTTATTCTCTCGGTAAGCAACGTTACTTTTGGAAAAATTGACGAAATTGAATGGGTGGTTAAATTATATAATCGATAAGTTCTTTTAAAAAAAATTGTCGTGCTAAATTCGACGTAAAAATTTCCAATGGCTAGTAATTTATATCTAATCATTTTCGATTGTACAAGTGGGTGGTAAGTTGACTCGTCAGAATTTTTTATCATTTTATCTTCGAGTTCTAGTTATGATACAAAATGAAGCTATTATTCCACGAATAAAAAAATAGATAATGTATACATCTTAGGACTGTATGATGAGCCAAAGTAATTTTTACTCCACCGATGAACCTTGATACCGTGTTCCTAAGAATATGTTGACCACCTAGATACCGACAACCAATCAGAGCAATGAGATAAGCATTTCTAGTTACCTGATTGGCTGATCCGTAGATCGATGACGTAGGTGGTCAACATTCTTAGGAACCCGGTAGTTCTAAAGCTAATGTTGATAGTATCAATATCACTTTCAATTGTACATATTTACCAATAAGTACACTAACACGAATAATTGCAAATAAATTATGAAATTATTTATTACATTACGTCAATTTTATTCGTTTGTCGTATCGAATCACTTTTCAATATAGAATAATATTTTTTCTAGATGTTGCAGTTGGATTTGGAGAAAATGTTGGAGAGAGAAGGAACTGCAGTCGAGAACAATAATCATAGGAAAACAAAGCGTCGAAAGATACCCACCGAATGTTATTCGTAATCAAAAATACAGTATTTTAACCTTTTTACCACTGGTACGTGAAATTGACTCGTATCACACCTTTCATGGCGTGAGTTTTAGGATAATTAACACTAAAATAATTTTCATGTGTTTACAGGTGCTATTCGAACAGTTCAAATTCTTTTTGAATTTATACTTTTTAATCATGGCTTTGAGTCAGTTTGTACCAGATTTACGGTTAGGGTATCTGTACACCTATTGGGGACCATTGGTTAGATATATTCTGCTCGCCGGTCATAGCATAGGCTAAAAATAGCAACGGAAATGAAACGTTTCAATTTGTTTCAGATTTTTGTGCTGACCGTAACTTTATTCAGAGAAGCTATCGATGACTTCAGACGACACCAAAGGGACGAAGAAGTCAATAGTCAGAAATACACGAAAATATTCAGAACAAAAGACCATACCATTAGTTCGGAACTTGTAGCTTCGTCCAAATTGAAAGTTGGCGATTTGGTAAACAACATGATTATTTAAGAGATATTTTACCATGGCCGGTAATTTAAGTAGCAATGGCTCGGGTACTCGAGCTATATCCAAAATTTCAAAAATGAAATGAGCTATACCCAAGAAAACTAAAAATTCAAGAACTCCTAATTTTTTTTTTTTTGGGGAGAAAAAAATCCTGGTTTCTTATTTTATATTTTGCAGCAAAAATATTTCGCAGTTAATTTTTGGATAAAAAAGTCCGAGAATCTGGAGTTTCTTGGGATAAAATATGTTCCAGTTGTGTTTTTTTTTTGGGGGGGGGGGGTGGTGAAATGAGTAAAAAAAATATTAAGTTTTTTCAGAAACTCACATTTTATTTTTCTATAGAGAAAAAAATCGGGTTCTTTAGGGAAGGGGTCTCCTAATTACTTTTTTTTTTGAAAAAAAATCGTAAATTTATTTTATTGTTGTATTCGTCAAGAAAAAATTCTTAACATTTTTTTAAGTAAAAATAGGTATTTCTTAAATTTTTGGAATGCAGCCCATCTCATTCCTTCAGAATGAAAAATTTCTACATTTTTTCAAACTAAAAAAAAACAAACTCTAAAATTCTTTATTTAAAAAAAAATCTAGCTTGATTTTTTTTGGGAGGAATGTTTCAATTTTTTAAGGAAAATCCCTGGGTTTTTTTTTGGGGGGGGGGGTTGTTCATTTTTTTTTAGTAGCAAAAAAGTGACCTGTGTATTTCGGAGAAGAAAATTTTCAATTTATTGAGATGAAAATACATCTATCTGTTTCTAAAATTTTGAAGAAAAAATCTCATGTTTTATGGGGGAGGGGTATGTTTTTTAAAGAAAGGTAAACTCTAATTATTTTGAAGAAAAAAAATTCTTAATTTTTTGGTGGTAAAAAATTTTTTTTTTTTTTTTAGGAAATGAAATCATAATTTCCTGTTTTAATTAGTAATTAGAAAAAAATTACTCAGTTTTATGAAGGAGAAAATGTTTGATTTTTTGGGGTAAAAAAATTTCCCAATTCATTGTTTTCATAGAGAAAAATTAGTTTGGAAAATTATATTCTCAAAAAAAAACACTTAAACTTTTGAGAAAATCCGCCATCCCCCCCCCCCCCAAAAAAAATCATGAGGGAAAATTCTCTAATTATTAAATTTTTAAGAAAAAATCTCAACTTCTTTTTAGAATAAAATTCCAACTTTTTTCAATTTTTTATAGAACAACGAATATTTCTATTGAAAAAAAGTCATTTTTTTAAAGGATAAAATTATATTATTCAAAGGTAAAAATTTTTGGGTACCCAATTTTTTTTCAAACTTTTGGAAGTGAAAATAACTCATTTTTTGAGGATTAGAAGTTCTGATTTTTTATGATTTTTTTTTTTTTTTTTTCGTAAACTGTAAAAAAAACTTTCTCAGTTTTGAGTGTTGAAAAAAAATCAATTTTTTTGAAGAAAGAGAAATCTGTTATTTTTATTTTTTGGGAGAGAAACGCCTTTCAATATTTTGGTGGAAAAATTTTAATTAAAGGTTTTAATTTTTGGTCTCTGTTGAAAAAAATCTCAATTTTTCGGAGAAAGTGTCTTAATTTTTTGGAGGAAACAATCATTCTTAAATTACATTCAGCATTTAAAAAATTCCAATCCGGTCACTACCCTTCAGGAAAAATCGAGTCAAGTCCCTACAAAATTCCAATTTGCCGGCCATGTACATTGCCATATTATAAGGAATTCTCGTTTACAACTAATATCATTATTACAGATTATGGTGGAAAAAGATCAACGAGTACCAGCTGATTTGGTACTTATACGCACGACCGAAGCTTCGGGCGCTTGTTTCGTCCGCACAGATCAACTAGATGGCGAAACAGATTGGAAATTGAGATTAGCTGTACCCGAAACTCAAAAACTCGAATCCGACGAACACGTTTTCGATATCCACGCCACCGCTTTCGCAGAAAAGCCTCAAAGAGATATTCACACTTTTATCGGAACTTTCAAAATGGTGATTTTCACGACGTTGATGTTATTAATGATCACATATCCTCTATAATTTATCATAATTTTTTTTATAATTTACAGGAAGGATGTGCGGAACACAGTCTCGATTTGGAAAACACATTGTGGGCGAATTGTGTGGTAGCCTCTGGTTCGGCTTTAGGATTAGTCGTATATACCGGCGCCGAAACACGTTCTGTAATGAATAATTCGCAACCTCGCAGTAAAGTCGGTTTATTGGATATCGAAATTAACCAATTGACCAAGGTTTTAATTTTTGCCATTTTTTTTTTTTATCGTCATCGTTCCGAATTTCTAAAATGATGATTTATTGTAGGTTCTTTTCGCCGCCGTTATCGGATTAGCCTTCGTTATGATGTGCTTGAAAGGTTTTGGTGGACCATGGTATAGATATATGTTCCGATTCGTTTTATTGTTTTCGTATATTATACCGATCAGGTAAAGAATATTTGCTATTTGTGTAGAAATACTTTTATCACTGATGTATTTTACAATGGATTTTCGTTTCAGCTTGAGAGTGAACTTAGATATGGGTAAAGCGTTTTACTCGTGGTCGATGCAGAGAGACGAAGAAATGCCTGATACGGTCGTAAGATCCACCACGATTCCCGAAGAACTGGGCCGCATATCGTATCTTTTGAGTGATAAAACTGGTACTCTGACTCAGAATGATATGGTTTTCAAGAGATTACACTTGGGAACTGTATACTACGGTCATGATGCTTTCGATCAAGTTGGTATCCTTATTGAAATGTTTCTACCGCTGGTGACGTGCCAATAAGTAATTATTTTTGATCAAATTTACAGGTGGAACAACAGATGAATGCTATTTATAACGTGAGTGGAGAACCTTTGCCCAGTGGATCTTATACGAATTCTTTGACGTTATCTACGTCCGGTGTAATGGGCAGTAAATTGAGAAGGTCGGAACATACCAGATTACTCGAGGCAGTTAAAGCTATTTCATTGTGTCATAATGTCACTCCTGCGTACGACGGTTCCGACCAGTACGTTGTTTAATAAATTTTATTTCTGAATAGAGCGTTGAATTGTAACGGTATTTTTATTTTTAGAAACGGCGGTGTTGCTAGCGATGCTACTGAAGATGCATCCGATGAAGAGTTTCTCGCTTATATTAAAGAAAAAGAACCGTCCTATCAAGCTTCTAGTCCAGATGAGGTATGAATATTCCAAACTCGATGTACGTATTCGGTGAAATTGATGGAATAAATTGATTTTTTTATCCACATTAGGTTGCTTTGGTAAAATGGTCCGAACGTGTGGGGCTAGCCGTGGTCAAACGTACCCAATCGAGAATGTATTTAAAAACTCCTACTAATCAAATTTCTAAATATACTATTCTTCAAATGTTCCCTTTCACACCGGAAACCAAACGTATGGGTATTATTTTGAAGGTAAAAAATTGAATTATAAATTATTAATAGGTACACATTTTTTTGATTTTATTTATTTTTTAATTTTTAATACGTATGTGACTTTTTCAGGAGGACAAAACCGGTGAAATAGTATTTTATTTGAAAGGCGCAGATGTTGTAATGACCAAAATAGTCCAATATGCCGATTGGCTCGAAGAAGAGTGTGGCAATATGGCTCGAGAAGGTTTAAGAACGTTGGTCGTAGCGAAGAAGCATTTAACTGAAGAACAGTATTTAGATTTTGAGGTTTGATGAGTTGGAATTTATTTTAGTCGTTTATTGGAAGTTGAGCAAAGATCATGTTCAGGGGTGGCATTTGAAATTTTCTAGGGTGTAGCTCGATTTTTTTCTGAAGTAGTGGTGGGTTAAGAAATTTTACATGTTGAGTTTTCTACTTTTTTTACTCATCTAAAATTGAGACGAAAAATTACGTTTTTTTCTCTCTATTACTAAGAGAGAATTTTCATCCCAAAAAACAAGTTTTTTTTTCTGCTCAAAAATTTAGATATTTTCTTCATTGAAACAATTTAGATTCTTTGTCTAAAAAACCCCAGGATTTTTTTTTCACAAAGAGATTTTTTGTTGAAAAAATGAAAACTTTTTACTCAAAAAGAAAAAAATACCTACCTACTTCAAAAATTTAATTTTTTTCATTTTTAAATTTTTTAAAAATTTTCTTCACTAAAATAATCATTTTTTTCATCAAAAGAAATTTCAGTTTTTACTCTCAAGAAAATTCAGATTGGAAAAATATTTTCATTCTCAAAAATATGAAATTTTTCAACCAAAAAATTGAAATACTATTCAAAGAAATTGAGAATTTCTCTAAGCATTTTTGGATTTTTTTTACAAAAATATGTGATTTTTTACTTTTTAAAAAAAGAAATAGAAATTAAAAGTTGAAGTTTTTTTAGCCTTTTTTAAAAAAAAAAATTTTTAAGAAACTTTTTTCCAAAAAAATTGAAATCTTTCTAAAACAATTGAGAAACATTTGGAATTTAAAAAATTAAGTTTTTTTTCTCAAAAAAAAAAAAAAAAAAATGGAGACCATTTTACTTTTAAAATTTTGGATATATTTAGCTCGCTGCTAAGTTTATATGTTTATGAGCCCGTTTTTTGTTCTCATTCTAATTTTAGGCTCGATTGAATGCTGCTCGATTAAGTATTACCGATCGTAACGCCCGTGTTAGTGCTGAAGTTGAGAAATTGGAACACGACATGGAATTGCTGTGCGTCACCGGTGTCGAAGATAAATTACAAGATAACGTCAGACAAACATTGGAATTACTACGAAATGCCGGAATCAAAGTACTTAAAATTTCAAATTTGCTCAAGATTGATTCTCAAAGAAATTAATTATTTATTCGTTTTGTTAGATATGGATGTTAACCGGTGACAAACTTGAAACTGCTACGTGTATCGCGAAAAGTTCTCGGTTAGTTTCTCGTAATCAAGAATGTTTCGTTTTTCCTCCCGTAATCACAAGAATCGAAGATGCGCAAATTCAGTTGCACAATTTTCAAAAGAAGCACGATTGCGCACTGGTTATCTCCGGAGATACGTTAGAAGTACGAGAATATATTTCCTATTTTTATTTTTATCGATACTGATTCGAGAAATTGACGTAATGTGGGTTAAATTTTCAGATATTTTTAAAATACTATCAAAAGGAATTCCTCGAAGTAGCCTGTCGAAGTCCTGCTGTAGTGTGTTGTCGATGTTCTCCTACTCAGAAGGCTCAAGTTGTTTCTTTGATCAAATTACATACTGGTAAAAGAACCGCCGCAGTTGGAGACGGAGGAAACGACGTATCAATGATCCAGGCTGCTGATACCGGTAATTTTGGATCAATTTTTAATTTAATTATCTAAACGATTTTAATAATTAATACGCGAATTGTTCTATTTCACCAAAATAGGTATTGGTATTGCCGGTCGTGAAGGTAAACAGGCTTCCTTGGCTGCTGACTTCTCAATACCGCAGTTTTCGCATTTAGCTAGATTGATCGTTGTGCATGGAAGAAACAGTTACAAACGATCCGCTTCATTGAGTCAATTTGTTATTCATCGTGGTCTCATCATTTCCACAATGCAAGCTATTTTTTCGGCCGTGTTTTATTTTTCTTCGGTGTCCCTATATCAAGGTTTATTAATGGTTGGGTTAGTATGGAAATTCTAATGTTTTTTGTCCAGTAAAATAAAGAAATGAGGTTGCATTTTGGGTCACAGGGTATTTTTTGATTTTGAAATGTTCATTTTGGTGTTTTGATTATAACCACCAAAAATGATCCAAAACCTCTCGGTAAGTCCTCCAAATATGTACTCAACTTTTTGAAAACCAACTAAGAAACAGAAAATTGAAAGAAGATTTTTTCGCAAAAAATAGTTCTCTTACTCCACAAATTAAATTTTTTTCAATGATATTAGGACAAATACTTATTCTTCTTTTTTTGAGTTTTTCTTTTTCAAAAAATTGTGGAATTTTTTTATCAAAAAAAAAAAAAAATGGTAGATTTTTTTTCCTCTAAAAAATTGAAAAAAATTTTTGTTTAAAAAAAATTGCCAAGATTTCATTTTTTTATAAATGCAACGACCTTTTTTTCTTAATTAATAAGGATTTTTACTCCATAAAGTTGAAAAAAAAATTTACTTTTTAAATTGAGAGATTTTTTCAAAAATAATGAAAACCAAAAATTAATTAAAATTTTTCTCTTAAAAAAAAATTAGATTTTTCCGGCAAAATTGAAAGATTTCTATTAAGGCGAAAAAAAATTTCCCCTCAAAAAAAGAGGGATTTTACTCCAAAAATTATAAAAAGTTCTTACTTCAAAAAAATTGAGAGATTTTTTCAACTCCAAACAAATTTTTTTTTTGTTTAAGAGGAAAAAATTCTTTAAAAAAAACCAGATGTTTTTCTGCTTCGTCAAAAAATTGAGAGACCCCCCTCCCCCCAAAAAGAGATATTTTATTCTAAGACGATTTTTCCTCCTTCAAAAACATGAGAAATTTTCAACTCACTCTTGAAAATTCGAAAAATTTTGACTCTAAAAAATTGAGAGATTTTTACTCTAATAAAATTGAAAGATTTGTGTTCAAAAAAAATTTATAAGATTTTTTTGCTCCATTTTTTTTTCAAGAAAAAATCAGACCATACTTTTGGGAGATTCTTCCTTTTTTTTGAACTGTACATTTCGACGAGTGTTTTTGCACCACCCGTTCACTTTTTGAAAAAAATTTATGCAACCTTTTTTGTTGCAAATTTTATCTACTTTAATTTTAGTTATTACTTATTACCATTTTTTGGTTTGAACGCATATTTGAAAAGTTATCTGCGAAAAATAACGAGGTGGTATTTTTGAATCCGAGCTCAGGGGAGTTCTCGAGGGGTGAAGTTAGAGACTTTCTGGTGTTCAATCAGGACACAATAAAGAACATCTCGAAACAAAAAAAATTTATGTGACGCAACATGCAATTGGCTCCATTTTTGTGGTCTTATTTTACTGGTCCATTTTACGAGTTTGAAATTTGAAATCTAACCTCTAAACTTTTTTGTTTCCAGCTATGCCACAATTTACACAATGTTCCCGGTATTTTCATTAGTATTAGATAAAGACGTTTCTGGGCGTATCGCTCTGACATATCCTGAGCTGTATAAAGAATTGAGTAAAGGACGTTCCTTGTCGTTCAAGACCTTTTTCATATGGGTTCTCGTCAGCATTTACCAAGGTAACGAAGCTCATCTCAAAGTAACGATGAAATCACACAAATTTATAATTCTAACCTACGTAATCCATTTCAAGGCGGAGTAATCATGTACGGTGCTTTGATCCTATTCGAAGATGAATTCATTCACATCGTCGCTATTAGCTTTACGGCTTTGATTTTAACCGAATTAATCATGGTGGCGTTAACGGTGCGAACTTGGCATTATTTAATAGTGCTCGCAGAACTTTTCAGTTTGGCTGTCTATATCTTATCGCTGGTCGTTTTTAAAGATTATTTCGGTGAGTACATTGGATCCAAACTAATGATAGAAAATTATTTCGAATTTTCTTCCATGGTAACATTGCGATTTGAATTTTCACAGATGCTAGTTTCTTACAAACTCGTGAATTCTTATGGAAGGTTTTACTCATAACGTTGGTGAGCTGTTTCCCGTTATATATTTTGAAATTCTTACGCAAGAAGTTTTCACCGCCGAGTTATTCTAAACTGTCGTAATGGTTTTAATTTTTTTTTTTTCAATGCGATTAAACTTATTTTTATGAAACTTTTGAAATATTATAGAAGTATGTCGTATCGTAGTTTCTCCAGTATATCCGAGAGTGAATTAATTACGATACATTTTCTGGTCATTTTAATCATTAGCATCTATTCCTCGAGAATTTGTACTTAACTGTAATTTAAAATTGTAGTTATTTATGAAAAAAAAAAAAAAAACGGATTGTAATTTTATTGTATCCCTACGCGTGGTTCTATTTTTATTTTTTTTCGTTTATTATTTGTATATATTTTTTTTTTTTTCTAATGACACGTTTTTTAATACCCATGTTTTATTATTGTATTTTGATGAAACGACCGTAGGTCGAATTTCATATTATAAATATTTTTAGTTTTATTCATTCATTACCTATGGAAATACGTTCGAGAGATTTTCCTCCATCTCTTGACTTGTGATTGTTAAAGGAATGTTCAAACTTGCGGCAGCGAGTATTGTCAATTTTTATTGACGAGTGGTGCAATATTTTAAATGAAAGGTATTGCCTGGAGTTTAAAATTTTGTTGTGTTATGGAGGTTAATTTCGCATTTAAACATAATGTTCTTCGAAAGAAAATTTATGATAATTTTTAACGCAAAGTATTATGTACTTGTCTTTTTTCCTTGTTAAATTAATGTATCTTGAAATTCGTTTCAACATTCCTTATTCGCGTCGATCTATTGCTACAATAACAAATGATAAAACTGTTTCATTTGCGCTTACCATTATAATTAAATACGATTTTTTTTGTTTTTCGTTCTTTTCCCTTATTAATTCCCTCTTTACCAAGAATTACGTACCTACTCGTGTACTCTAAACATAGTACGCATAATGTGTTTCCATTTTTTTTCCATCACTGTAACTTGACTTTCAACTTTTTTTTGTTGAATAAAATTTATTATCAAATTTGCGTTGTTATTTGATTTAACTGAAATTGAAAAAAAATCGTTATTTGCGATTGCACAATCGTAATTATGTTCGATGATAATCAACAATGTAATACTTATGACGAAATATGTATAATAGGTATGGGGCATTTCATCAACTCTCTGAACACACTACTGTCTGTAGGAGTAAAAATCATTAACTTGTAATGCTCAGACATGATGTAATATGGCATCTATTAGCGCTCGTAAAATGTACGGGTAAAAGCCCCTTAACCTTTGTTTCTTTAAAACGTGACTTGGGAACTTTTACATGTTACCTGTGTGCTCTTTGTATGAAGAAGAGAACGAGAAGTCAGAAAAAAAAATTGAAAGAAAATAAGTGTTAAAAATGTGATAACCGGAATCGGAAGTTGGACGTGTGAAATACGCGCAAAAAGGGGAAAATCGTCTATTCATTAGCGAGATTATAAACGTAAAATTATCTGATGCCGAGTCTCGATGTTGTATTACCTACCATTTCCAGTTCTTTAGTTCTCCAGCTACGCTTTATACTGACGCTGCTTGTTAATGGATAATTCCATGATTTAATCTGGCCAAGTAATGCGCGTGTTTTTGTAATAAAACGTTAGTGTTGTGTTATAAGTGCGGTGTTGGTTTAAAATATAAAATTCGAGAAGAGCTAGGTATGTATTTTTAATTTGTTGCGGTTTTTTTTTGATTAGGTGCACCTGGTTTGATTGATTTTTTTAGTGATGGTTTTTAAAATGAAAAATGCTAGAAATTAAGAAACGAGTGGGTGGGTAATTTTTCTTTTTATTATTCATTTCCTAGTTTCACCGTTAAAGTTAATTGAGCTACCGTTTTTTTTTTGTTTTTTTTTTTTTGAAAATGTGATTATTCGTATTAAAAAATGAAAAAAAAAGAGGTAAATATCAAGAAAAGTTTTTAGACTTTCAACTTCTTTTTTTAGCTTCAAAATACCTACCTAATTTCATCGCGTGGCTTTTGTGTAAGAGTGCAAGTGAAAAGAGACCTTTTCAATCTTCAGTTTTGTGACTAAATTTATGGGAGAAAAAATCCTCAAAAATCGACTGGAAGTAGTTTTATAATTATGTCTAGATCTTGGTATCTTGAAAAATAGAAAAGTTATTCAGTTAAAAAAATCACTTAAAAGCAAAAAATCATTTTTTCAATTTTTTTCCCAGTTTTTCTTCAAAAATTTCTACCTATACCTAAGTGTAGGATTATGCATTGGATCAAATAGTAGCTTTTTTCATTGATTAAATGCAACTTCGCATTTTTTTTAAATTTACAGAAAATAAAAGTTTTCTCAAATTCAGTAAGGGTAGGATTTTGCAATAGATCAAATAGTAGCCTTGATCATTGATTGATGCAATTTCTCGCTTTATTAAATTTACTGAAAATTTATTTTTTCTGATTGATTAAATGCAATTTTGCAAAAACTCAATTTTTTTAAAGTTCCATCAGGGCAGGTTTTTATATTGGATTTTTTCGGAGATTTTTTTATCGATTAAATGCAAATTGAAATTTTTTGAAATTTACAGAAAATAAAAATTTTCTCAAATTTATTAGATACCTACTTAAGTACTTATATTATTGTGTATATTTTTTCATTGCTTCTTTCATAAAATTTGATATTTAGCTATTAGGCTCATTTTTTTCCATGGACCCTCACATGTGTTCAAATTGGCTTTTTGAATTACCTTACTCACTAGATACTAAGTAGGTGTGCATACCTGTTACCTGATTATTATAGAAATTTCACACAAAAAAAATCTTCAAAAATAATGAATTTCTTTCAAAAAGACCTGCGATTGAATTTTCATTAGATTAAGTAAATACAGGGTGGATCAAGAGTGTTGCACACTTTTTAAAATACAGTGTGAGTTAACTTGGTTTCCCAGCATCGAACCAGGAGATAGCTGAGTGTTGATGTATAACAAATTCACATAAAATGTAAATAATTATGCCTAATCAACCAAGGCAGAAGTTACACGGGTGTAAAGTTTTGGTCTGGCAAATATTTAACATAGAAAATTCTCGATAACAATGCGTCTGAAAGAAAAATTAAAAGAATACTTTTTTATGGGAAATTTGAATTGGAACAACTTTTGTATGAAATATTTTTTCATATTGTCAAAAAATCAAAAATTATCAACAAAACTCTAAAAAACAGTGAAAAAGTACATAAATTTTTAACGTATTTTCAATTATTTCAGGAAAACTACCATCGTTGGAGAAAAATTCTTAAAACAAAAATTGTTCTCCATTAAATTTTCTATCAAAATGTTTCCACTTATTTTTTTGTTATTTTTCACCGGAGGAAGTTATGTTTGCTTCAGTACCTTTTTTTTTTGTTTTTTAGAAAAAAATTCAACTTTTTTGATAGGTACTGAATGAAACATAACTTTCTCCAGTTTTTGATAGGAAATTGAACGAGGGACAATTTTTGTTTGAAAATTTTTTCTCGAACAATGATAATTTTCTATTGAGCATCGAAATAAATGTTTACAGCAGTGTAACTTCCCCCTTGATCAGTTTTGCGCAACCCTGTATAGATAGATGAGAGTTCAACTACGAGTAGAAAAAAAACAACTTCATATACACATGATGCCTATCTTTGTAAATGAAGGCGCTACAAAAGTTTGAAGATCGGGAATTTCTTGGTAAAATTAGTTGGCAACCCTGCATTACAAAATAGTTTCGACCCTGCCAGGGGATAATATTTCAAAAATGCAAAATAAAATTGTTATCACATGGGGATGCCTATCTGTGAAATTGAAGTAGTTGAAGCAAAAATTCTTGTAGGTAATATTGCATGTCTAGAATTTTTAAGGAGCGGTAAAAAGACATGAAAATGCAAAATTTCGTTGAAACAATACGTGTAACTTTTTGAGAGGAACAAAAAGGATCGTGTTGAAAATTTGCCTATCTATGAAAATGAAGGCGCTACAGTACTTCAAACATTGAAAGTTCTTTACTTTCAAAGCTTTGTAGCACCTTAATTTTTAAAGGTAGGCAAATTTTCTACATTACTGTTTTTGTTCCTCTCAAAAAGTTACATCTGTTTCATGAATTGTTAGTAGGAATTTTGAAAATTTTGAAAAACACTGCCCCTTTAAGATAGGCACCATGTGTAATTGTGTACATAATTTTTTTTTGTTGGTCTCTGTTCTATTCAAATTTGAAAAAGTATCCACCACTCCAGAGCCACCCTGTTGTTAATTGGTTCTTATTGCCATCATTGATTTCATTTTTATCCACCTACGATCTCATTTCCCTTATTTATTTTGTAATGAACTAATGAAGTCCAAGTAGGTACCTGAATTAGGTAAATTTTGAACACTCTCGAATGTAACTACTAGATTGACGTTTGAAGAAATTACATCACTGAGCCATGAGAAGACCTGTAATCAGACGTAAGACAATAAACCTCTTAGTTTCAGCGAATTTAGTGATTGCAACTCTTGATCTATAACTAGTCACGAATTGAACGGTTTCGAGAGTAAGGTGTAACATCAATAATTATTGTGCTGAAAATGAAAATACCCAGTTAGATGTACGATTTATTGGCGATTTTACGTCCGCGCTCGTTATTTCCGGAATTTATTGTTATTCGATAAATTTCCATTGTAGGTACTTGGCAGTCGATTAAAATTTACTTTCTTATTAGATTTCACCAAAAAATCTACTACATTCTTAACTTGGATTTGAATTGATATGAGTTGGTTTATAGTGATACTTATACCTACCTATTTGAAAGGATTAGAATTTTATTTCACGAAATAATTAGTTAGTAGGTATTTCTATAACTTCCCTCTTCCAGTAGGGACCCTCCACATTTACCCCATAATTTTTTTACTCATCCTCTATCTACATATGATGCACTATTTTACGGTAGGTAAGTAAATTAATTTTAAAAACAAGTTGGTTAAATGTTTCACACGTAATAAAATTATTTTCAAGTCTTCATACCTACTTATTACATCACAGGTTAGAAATAAAATTAAAATGGCAAATAAAACACCGAATATATGAGTTTTTATATGGCTTGTTAAATGAGACTGGCGAAGATATGAAGAAGAAAAAAAAAACAATACGAACATTATTCATCAAGAATTTGAAAACTTTCTCTATCTAGTACGTTACATAGGGTCTTAGGTCAGAAATGACCAGAAGGTCAGTTTTACTATGGCCGGAAACGAGTGTGAAATTAAACATACAGTATGAATGATCTTTTACTGCCGTTAATCATCAGACAAGTGTACGCAGAGATAAAATACGAACGTTTAATTAATTCAAAAATCTCAAACAAACTTGGGAACGTTTGCATTTGAAAGTGCACGGTTATATTGTAATTGTTACCGGTTTAACACATCGATGATACCGCACGAATTTCTTGTTGAGGTTCAATTTCACTGTTGCAGATTTGAAATTTGATTCTGATAGAGGCAGGTTAATTTGTTACTACACGTCTGCCATTGTCGTGATTTGGTTTAGTTTCCGCTTAAAAGAGGAAACTATTTTATACTGTTCAGGAAAAAAAAACACACTTGAACCTATTTTAAACATTTTTCGGATAAAAGGAGGAACATTTTACGAAGTTGTTCTTTAAAATGAGATTATTTTTAATTTGCAGGCTTTGATTATGATCTGTTTTATCCAATGGGGTATTTTTCTTGCAGTCGTAAGTAGGAATTTTATCTTTACCTATTGAAAAATAAATTTTTGTAACAATTATTGTAGGATATCAATTTTCAGTTTATTTCAATCATTTTCAGTTGAACGTCTACAGTGGTCAAAGAACACACGAAATTTATCGATCAGCATTGTTTGCGAGACCGGAAACTATTCAAAGAGCAGATGGTAAATGTAACTAGAAATAGTACATAATTATGTTCGATAATTTTATAAGTGCTTAAATACTACCTAGTAACTACCAAGTACAAACTTGACTTCTGAGTTGGTAGTAACTGGTATTAGGGTAGGCAACTTGGAATTTCGTAGTATGTAACTTAGCTCGATTATTTTTTTTTTTTTAATTTGAAAAAGATTTTTACCTCAAAAAAATTGAAGATTTTTTTTGAAATAAATTTACAACTTCCTCAGCAAAAAAAAATTCTAAAAGTTTTCTTATACCTAGTGAAATAAAAATTTTCTATTTTTTCAAATTTACAGAAGAGAAAAAATGTTCTCAATTTTTTGGAGAAAATTGAGAACATTTTTTTCCTTCTTTAAAGTTGAAAAAATTGAAAATTTTTATTTCACTATAAGAAAATTTTTAGATTTTTTTTGCTGAGGAAGGTAAATTTATTTCACTGCAAATAATTAAGAATTCTTTTCACTGGAGAAAACCAATTTTTTTTCACTAGAAAAAATTTAATTTTTTTCATGGAAAAATCATTGTTTTTTTGATGAATAAAATTGAGAAATTTTTTCACTGAAGAATTTTTTAAAAAGTTGCTTAAAAAATAAAAATAAAATTTTCTCAATAAAATTTTAAAAATTTCATTTTTCACATGAAAAATTTTTACTTTGAAAAATCTAGAATTTTTTCTTACTGATTTTTTTTTCAGTAGGTAAAATGAACAATTTTTACTGGAAAAATTTAACAAACAGAACCCGAGCAGCACACTCGACAAATTATCGAAATACAAAATCGACAGAATATCGAATTCGATAAAGTGTCGCGTTAGTTCCGCATAAATCGTGAAATTATCTTTCGATATATAGATAGATTATCGACGAATTATAGTTAGCAAATATTTCGAGATTATAGTAAGATATTTTATCGATAATATATCTATAATATCGAAAGATAATTTCACGATTTAGGCGGAACTTTATCGAATTCGATATTCTGTCGATTTTTAATCGATTTTTTATTCCGATTTTTCGTCTTTTACTAGCTTTTTTCTATAATTAAAACTCATTAATTAGCATAATTAATACATTAAACTATGCCTAAACACATTATTCATGTTACGGTAAGAGGATCATTTTAGAAAAAGTCAAAAAAAATTATAAAAAATCTGCCACCCGTGGGGCTTGAACCTTCTACCTCCTGCGTGGTTATCCTCTTCCTTAACCACTATGCCATACCTTATCGTTGAGGAATTAGCAATAAAACGCTTATAATAGGCAGTTTAGTACTTCCAGACGTGTTGGACTTAGAAAAATTTTCACCAATTTGGAAATAATTTCAAATATCGTCACAAAATCGTTGAAAAATCGTTCGACAAATTTCAGATTATTTGTCGATAATGTAGTTTCAAATATCGCCACAAAATCGTTGAAAAATCGAATTCGAGGAATTTCATATCACGTGTCGATAATATAGTTTCAAATATCGTCATAAAATCGTTGAAAAATCGAATTCGAGAAATTTCAGATTACGTGTCGATAATAAAGTTTTAAATATCTTCACAAAATCGTTAAAAAATCGAATTCGAGAAATTTCAGATTATTTGTCGATAATATAGTTTCAAATATCGTCACAAAATCGTTAACAAATCGAATTCGAGAAATTTCAGATCATTTGTCGATAATATAGTTGTAAATATCTGCACAAAATCGGTGGAAAATCGAATTCGAGAAATTTCAGATCATTTGTCGATAATATAGTTGTAAATATCTGCACAAAATCGGTGGAAAATCGAATTCGAGAAATTTCAGATTATTTGTCGATAATATAGTTGTAAATATCTTCACAAAATCGTTAAAAAATCGAATTCGAGAAATTTCAGATTATTTGTCGATAATATAGTTGTAAATATCGTCACAAAATCGTTGAAAAATCGAATTCGAGAAATTTCAGATTACGTGTCGATAATATAGTTTCAAATATCTGCACAAAATCGTTGAAAAATCAAATTCGAGAAATTTCAGATTACGTGTCGATAATATAGTTTCAAATATCTTCACAAAATCGTTAAAAAATCGAATTCGAGAAATTTCAGATTATTTGTCGATAATATAGTTCTAAATATCGTCACAAAATCGTTGAAAAATCGAATTCGAGAAATTTCAGATTACGTGTCGATAATATAGTTTCAAATATCTGCACAAAATCGGTGGAAAATCGGATTCTATAAATTTAATATTCTTTGTCGATAGTATAGTTGACGAATATCGTCCTAAAATCGTAATACTATCGAATTCGATAGTTTTTAGATTTTTTGCCTATAAAATCGTACAGCTAAATCTGTATCATATCGTGAGAACATCTTTAGATTTTTAAACGATTTTTTATCGATACGTTTCAACTTTCGATATTATCGATCGAGTGTGCTGCTCGGGAAATTTTTTTCTTTAAAAAATTGAGATTTTTTCAGAGCAAAAATTAAAATTTTTCACAGAATAAAATAAGATTTTTTTCAACTCAAAAAATTGAGAATTTTTTTTACTGAAAGGAATATAAAGTTTCTATCCCCGCAAAAAATTTAAAATATTTTCACTGCCAAACATTGAATTTTTTACTGCGAAAATTTGATTGTTTTGCTGGAAAAATCATATTTTCTTGAAAACTATTTTTTCTGGAAGAAAATTGAAAAAAAAAATTGTTGAAAAATAGAAACTTTTTTCTTGAGTAGTATGAAAAATTTCTCCCCCCCCCCCCCCTCAAAAATAGTTTGAAAAATTTCGAATTTTTTTGCTAAAAAAATTGGATTTTTTCACTCAGAGAAAACATTTCGAAAAAATTTAGGAACCCAACCTGAGAAATTTTTCCTTAAAAATATTGAGATTTTTTCACTGTGAAAATTGAGAACGTTGAAAAAAATGTCTTTAATAAAATTGGATGATTTTTTTTTTCGTTAAAAAATTTAAAAATATTATCACTATAAAAAAAAAATAATAATTTCTTGTCCAAAAGAATTGCAGAAAAAAATAATTTTTTTGATAAGAAATTAAAACTTCTTCTCAAAAATTAATAGGATGGTTTTCTTCAAAAATAAGAGATTTTTTTCTCCAACAATACTCGAGAGACTTTTCTGCAAAAAAAACAAAGAAACAAACGTACAAACAAACAAACAAACAAACAAACAAAGCAAAACAAATAAAAAACGAATAGGCCTAAATAAAAAAAAAATAACAAATTCTTTCCTCTGAAAAAATTGAGAAATATTTCCCCAAAAAATTTCAAAATAATTTTATTTTAGAAAAATACATCAGATCCCTTCCCTCCAAAAGAAATTTTGTTTTTTTATTTCTCAGAAATTGGAGTTTCCCTGCCCCTCCAGAATTAGAGATTTGTTTCCTGAAAAAATTTGTTTTTTATCCTGCAAAAATTTGAGAAATATTTTTACTCTAATCTCGGACCTAAAATAATTTTTTTCCAAATATTGAAGTACCTACTTACCTAATGATAATTTTTTACTCTACAAAAAAATGTAAAAAACGTTCTCCGAAAATTTAAAAAAAAAATTTCAGCTAAATAAATTGAGATTTTTCCTACCAGAAAAATTGAAACTTTTGTTTTATTGAACAAAAAATTAAGACGAAGTATTTACTCAAAAAAATCTGATTTTTTTTTAAGAAGATTGAACTTGTAAAAAAAATTGAGAATTTTTTTCACGCTTATCCAAAAAAATTGATACCTATCTTTTTCATTCCAAAAAAATTTTGAAATTATTTTTTCCCTAAAAAAAATTAGGCGTTTTTTCTCCAATTTTTTCAACAAAAAAAATAAGAATGAATGCCTCGAGATTTTAATAAGTAGGTAGACCTAATGTAAGTACGTGTTTAATTTTTGCATTTTTGGAATTTCCTGAGAAGTAGCTAATTTTATACTTGATATTTTGAACTTTTCTTGCTGTGATAGGCATCCTAATTGCTCATTGTTATTTTTAGAACTGTACAGAAAAGTTTCTCAAAATGTAACGACACCGATGGATAAAACTGTTGAGCATATCTTACAATGGCTTCAGTCGAGATTTGATCAAAAAAGTCGAAATAGTAAGATCGAGTAATTCATCATTATATAATATGTAGATCATGGAAAAATTTCACTCCTTTCTAATACTGAAAAATGTTTCAATTTTTGTGCCACAGCTCGAGAAGAAGATGCCAAAGAATACAATAGGAATCCTAATTATACCCTTAAACCGCAGCCTTTCGCATTGACAAAATCATATAATGAAAATTCCAATAACGGGTACCCCGTTTATGATACCTACCCAACGCCTTCATTTTACCCATATGCTCAAAATCAATATCCAACCACAGCTACCTCCGTATTACCAAATTCACCGCTGAATACTTCTGATTCTCAGTTACCTTATTCTCCTCCAGAAGAAAGTACTTCGGAAAATAACACCGATGTTAATTCAAATAATTTTGAAAATCCTTCTTATCCAAGTTCGATAGTTGACGAATTCACGACCCTTATTAGTACGTTGAACGAATCATTTTCAAAACCAGAAGACAACTCTGCGAATGAACTCGAACCATCGATGGCGAATCATCTGCCACATATACATTCTGTCGAGGTGCAATGTTCTAAGGATAAAATGGTCATTAACATCGAATTTAACGATATCTTCAATGGAATTATTTATTCAAAAGTATGAAATAGTATGACATCATTTTATACCTACCTACTTTTACAGTTTGATTAATTAAAAATTGATTATTGTGGTTCACAGGGGTATTACAATGATCCAAATTGCCAATACGTAACGAAAAATTCAGGCCAGAATAAATATTCTTTTATAGTACAGCTGAATTCGTGTGGAACTCAATTTGTCGACGAGTTTTATAAAAACAAGAAAGCATTTTTAGAAAATGTCTTAGTGCTGCAAAATGAACCAGGAATACAGGAAGTCAGTACGCGAAAATTCACTGTTTGAAAGGTACCTATGTTCAGATAAACCAATTCCCATTTCTTAATTGAGTTCTCATTATAGGTTTGGGATACAGTTCGAAGTGTTAGATGTCTCTGGGAAGGTAACATCAAACAAACATTGTCAGCTGCATTGAATGTTGAGACGCTGAATCAAGATATTCTAACCTTTAGTGGTGATATGATTGCTGCTCGTCTTGAAATACAGGTTTGAAAATTTCAAAATTCGTAGATACCTGCATTGCAAATGGGGCTGGAATTAAAAAATTATTTTATGGAAGGATTTCTGATTTTTTTTTGAAAAAAATTTTCAAGGCAATTTTTTGAAAATTAACAAAAATTAATATCTATAGTAAAAAATAAATACTTACTACCTACTTTAGAAAAATTTTAAATCTCAATTTTTTGATTTTTTTTTTTTAAGAATATTTTTTATACCTTACTATAAGTACGAAATTTTTTTCGAAATATTTTTTTGCAAACAAATATCTCTTAAAAATAATAAATTTTTATCAACTTTTTTTAAAAATAAAAATTTTTAAAATATTTTCTTTCTACAATTTTTTTGTTGAAATTTTACGATTTTTTTCAAGTTCTTTGAAATATCTGAAAAAAATTCGAGGGATTTAGGTTATAAAACAACAAAGTAATGATCTTCAAAAAAATGAAAAAAAAAAAATGAAAAAAAAAGAAAACTATAGAACTTTTAGTAAAGAAACACTTGAGAAAAAAATTGTAACATTTTCGAATAATTGAACAAGAATTTTAAAAACATTTCCAATGTGCTTTTTTAAAGAAAATATCTTGAATTTGAACCAAAAACTATTTTCAAAATTTTTGTCAATAATAAATTCTTGATTTTTTTCTAAAAATTTTCAATACCAACCCGGGAAAAAATCTCATGGATCAAGTCATATCTATTTGGATAAAATCTGATCAGATTTGATCAAGTTTGATCCAAATGTTGATCTGATTGGATAAAATTTAGTCAAATTGGATCTAGTTATATCAGAGAAAATCCACTGATATCTAAAATGATTATATCAAAATAGATCAAAACATATCAACTAGATCAAGTCATATCAGTGAAAATCCAGTTATATAGAAATGCTTATATCCGAATGGATCAAATTAGATTCTCTCATATATAATTTGATATTATTGGATCAAGTTGAATCTGTAAAACTCCAGTTTTATCCAAAATGGTTGTATCAAAATAGATCAAATCATATCAACCAGATCTCCTCATATCTACTTTGATATAATTAGATCAAATCATATCAGTGAAAATCCAGTTATATAGAAATGGTTAGATCCGAATGGATCAAATTGGATCAAATTAGATTCTCTCATATATAATTTGATATTATTGGATCAAGTTATATCTGTGAAATCAAAATGAGTCAACCCAGATTCATTTCAAAATTTTAGGGGCTACGAGCAGTGCCAGAATAGGGTTCCATCAAAAAAGTAAGGCAAAATTCGGAGTAGGCACTATCAAAAATGTAACAAACGACATGCTACATGTTTTTTTACATTTTTTTTTTGTATTTGGTCAAAAATTTTGGGGCGCAGTGCCCCCATGGGGTCCTGAAGGTATCACGACAAAAATCATTTCTGAATTTAAGTTGAAATTATCTACTCACAGGAATTTTTCCTGATACTTTTAGTTATACAACCTTGAGTAATTGTTATCTTTGATTGTGTGTCACATAAATACAATTAAACTGTCTTATTATATATGAAATGGTTCGTACCAAGTTGAGTGCACCATCATTGATCTGATTGGAAAAGTTAAGCAGCTTCGGGTTTGGTTACTACTTGGATGGGTGACCGTTGAGAAAAATTTGGAATGGGTATGGTCAGATCTAACCATAATAAATGGGAAATGTACCTATCAAATATGATCCAATCATATTTAATTTTATCTCATCATACATCATTGGATCAAATTGTGTATAGTTTGATCAAATTATATATGATTTGATCAAATTAAATATGATTAGATCAAATTTGATAGGTATAAAATTCATATATGGTTAGATCTGACCACTTCATATATGGTTAGATCCAACAGATTTTTTCCCGGGAAGTAGGTATTTTTTTCAATAAAAATTTTAATAGGTACTTGCTTAGGTATCTAGGTATTATTTTTTTTTTAAATTAAAGGTATTTTTCTGCCCCAAAATATTTTAAAAACATTTTTTGAAAAAATTCATGATTTTTTTCAAAATTTTTTGAATGGAATTTTAAAAAATAGTTTTTGATTTTTTTAAAATGGGATTTTAAAAAATATTTTAGGAAAATTTTTCGAATAATTTATCCAAGTTATTATCTCTTATTAAAACATTCTTATAAGGGATTTGAAAAAATCATTTTTTTTACAACAAGCAGTTTTTGTGGATATATTTCGTGTTTTTGCTAAATAATTTCGAAAATACACATTTCAGTGCTAGCCAAATTAAGTATTCAGTTTTTATGTCAAAAAATCTGACAACTGAAACACCGAATAATTTCTTTTTTTTTCACCATAGGTAGGCAAAGGTCCCAATGCCCCCGCAGCTAATGGTTTAGTGAAAATTGGGGAAACGATGTCCCTTGTTGTAACGGTCGATGGCGACTCCGCATTTGATATTTTGGTCAGAAGTTGTACGGCTACCGATGGTAATCCAAATTCAGGAAATTTAATCGAGTTAACCGACGACCGAGGATGTATTTTGAAACCTAAACTATTCGGAAACTTTCAAATGATTAAAAATCCTGATGTAAATAAACCCAGTGTGGTGGCATATGCGTACTTCCAGGTAATTAAATCATTCCATTTTTTCTAGATTTTTATTCTTAACATTTATTTACAAACCATTCATAATTTCTTTTCAGGCTTTCAAATTTCCAGATATTATGGATTTATTAATCGAATGCAACGTTGAATTGTGTAAAAGCCAATGTCAAAGTTGTGCACAACAGGTTGAGTCTCTATCATTTAAACTTTAACTTCCTTCACGTCTTTTGATCGTGAATATATTAAACCACTAATTTGATTTTTTGTTTCAACAGAGTGAAGAACCAGTTCGTCAAAAAAGATTGGTAAACGATGGTAATTTATACATGGTAAATAGTACGAAAATTCTCAGTGAGAAACTCCATGTATTTACTCCAGATGATATTAATTTCGTGGCTGCGAGTTTAAGCAATTATTATAATGATGGTAATTAATATTCTTCGATTTATTGTTTTTTTTTTTTTTTTTTTTTTTTTTTTTAAATTTATCTACATTTTTCAAGAAATACTGATTTAATTTGCTTTTTTTTTTTTTTTTTTTTTTTTTTTTTAGAAAATCAAGTATGCTTCTCAACTACGACGTTGTACCTTCAAAATACCATTACAATTATGTTTTTCTTTACTAGCTGTGTTATTATCACCTGTTTCTGGTTAAAGTTAAAAAAGTTGACTGAGAAAACTATATTTTATTAGAATATCGTAAACTGTGTTACCTACCTATTTTTGTTTTTATGCATTTCGTTGAGATTAGTTTAATAATACTCATCAAGTTAACTGTTACCTATTTCGTAAATGTATACGTACCTAGCTACCTACTACCTACGAGCAGGTTACTTTTAATTTAGCAGATCTCGAATATTCTATATCTAAGCTTGTCATATTTCAGATTTTATTTGGTACATTATATTATACCGAAAATATGGGCGATGAGTTTTAAGAACAACAAAATTTTCAAAACTGGAATCAGTATAGTCTTTCGAGGCAATCAAGAAGAGTTCTATGGCAAAACAATTGCATATCTGTGAAATTTCAGGGACTACGAGCAAGTAGTTTTTTTTATAAAACTTCAACCTGATGAAAAATTTTCTCGTTCAGTAATCCTTCAATTTTTTGCCTTGTTTTTTCTCATTTTGTAAAAAAAAAATCAAGGTTACTAGCTATTTCTCACCCATTGAATAAAATTCAAAATCGAAAAAACAAGGCTGAAATTTAAAAAATATATATAAATTATGATCATGTAAAACTTTTTTACTTACTCGTATTACCAGGACATAGGCCAGGTATTATATGTATTATCTTTATCGATGTGTTTGTACTTTGTATATTTGTAGCATAATTATGTTTAAACTAGTTCTAAGATATGTCAGAACTGATTAGTATACCTATCATCTGTCACTCTGACTCTGACTACTGTGAAACGTAAATTTAGTCTTACGAGTATATTGTTCTGCAATAAACGCTGTTCAAATTTGAAATTACGTCTCAAATATGTAAAATTCGAGATGTGAAATGATCTAAAATTCAAATAATAATTAATAAATAATAGAAAAATGAAAGAATTGATCAATTTTGATTTCATGAAAAATTCAGTAGGTATCTGAATTTAAAAAAAAAGTATACCTACTATGATTCTTTTGTAATTTAAAAAAAAAAATCATGAGTAGGTAATTAAAACTTTTTTCAATTTATTTTTCTCAAGTAATTTTTTCAGATGTTTTTCTATAAAAATAAACTGCTCCTAACTTTTGATACTAAAAACATAATTTAAAAAAAAATTTCAATTAAATATGTCTTTTTTAGACCTTTTTAACAAACTATTCAACCATAACTTTTGATTGGAATAAGATGAAGGGCTGGAATTCGAATGGTTTATTGAAATACATATTATTTTTTAATTCACGATACGACAATGTTAAGAATAAGTGATTGTCTACCAAATTTCACAAAATTTGCAATATTATCTAAAAATTCATGAAATTTGGTGACTGCACTTAAAACGATTAAACACATTCTAGAACATTAATAAATTTTAATTCGTCTTGTATTGCTTGACATATGATTTTCCATTTATTATTTAAAGCGCTAATTCCGCCTTTCATGGGTTTAATTACGTTTCTCGAATCAACCTCACCAATTTGGCTAATTAAAATATACGAATATCTATGTTTATCGTTTGGAAATGTAACCGGTATCGAAGTATCACTATGTTTATTATTGTGACTAAAAGGAATGCCCAGTAATCTGTTTGATTTCGTTCTATTTTTTAAGAACAGTGTTGGGTGATCGCCCTGAAATACCGAACCCTGGCGCCAGTCGTATGGGTAGTGGACGTAGTAAACTGATGGTATAGGAATACAAACTGGCGCTAATTTCGAAAATCTAAAACATAATTAACACATTTGGATTTGGAAGTTAAAAATTCGATGGGGCATGTAAATAGGTACCGACTTAATATACCTATGTTCAATGTTGGTCAAATTATAGAATCTTTCTGCCATCCTAATTGAAAAATTCTTCATGAAGAAGAAGAATGAGTTTTCAACAGATGTAGGTAAACACAATGTGTACCTATTAAAAGGCTAAATTTCAAAAACATAGATAATTAACTAGATTATTCATTTACTTTGTCTAGTCATTCCGTCTTTTCTTTTCAACCATTCTATTACGTCTTCTTTATCAGCCTCTAGAATATCCTCTGGAATACATAGAAAGCATGGGAATTAATATCAACTGTAACTATACATAGACAGTAGCTACGAGTATAATATAGCGATCATTAATTTTGATATCATTGCTAGCTTACCATTGCCATACACAACACGTTCGTATAGATTGTTTTGGCGAGCAGTTAATTCCTGAACTATATTGCTGAGATTTTGGACTTCTTTTCGTAAAGCAAGAACATCATCATCAACCTCATAAGTAGGGCTGTAGTAAATTATTATCGATATCGAAAAAATAAAACAAAATTTAACAAAGAAACACTTCATTTTTCTGACAGATCACGACACCATAAATAACTGAAGAAAATAACCTATACAGAGTTGTACTTGAAAACATATGATTAAACTTATCAGAAAAAATGTTTTATTAAGATTAGAAATTTTAACTACCTAGGTACATATCTCTCGTTCAACACATCGATGATACCGCATGAAATTCTCGCCGAGAATTAATTTCAATTTGCAGATTTGAAATTTCATTCTGGTATGAGGTAGGTTAATTTGTTATTATACGTCTATATATTCTTCCCGGAAAAATTATCTAAAAAAAATCTCTAAAATTGAGATTATTTTCCCTAAAAAACACTGAGAAAATTCTTTCAAAAAAATTTAAGAATTTCTATTTTTTTTTATTAGAAAGTTGAGACATTTTTTATCGAAAAAATTAAAAAACAAATTCCAGAGAGATAAAGAATTTTTTTCTTCAAAATTAATGAGAAATTTTTCGCTAAAAAATTTGAAAATTGGAAAAATAGATATTTCCGGTGTACATAATTTTTATGAAAAAGAAAATGTTTCGAACCAAAATGAATTTGGATTTTTTTCAGAAAAAAAAATCATATTATTTTTCGAAAGAAATTTTTTGTAACTTTTTAAAACGATTAAAAAAAAGTCGAGCAATTTTTTTCAAAATACACAATTTGAGCGATTTCTTTTTAATCAAGCATTTAAAGAATCCTAATATTGAAGAACTTTTTGTAAAAAAAAAAGTAAGAAAAGTTTTTGCAAAGAAAAAATATAGTTACCTACCCAAAGTATATAAAAATTTGTTCAATGAAATATCAAAAATTATTTCTCAGAATTTTTTTGAAAAAAAAATTTTATGAAAAAAAAATCTCACCAAAATGTATTTTTCGAACTGTTTTTGAAAAGATTTTCAAATTTTTATTAAAAAAAAACAAAAACAAGAGAATCTCTTTTCTCTTCATAAAAAACATTTTTTTAATTGTGATTTTTTCCCAAGATTTTACTAATAAGTATACCTAGGTATTTATTTTTTTTAAATGAGATGATTTTCTGCATGAAATTTAAATGGTACCTTAAATGGTACTTAACTACCTATCTACTTTTTTTTTTTTTTTTTACAATAGGTAGGTAGAATTTTTTTTTACTATTTTTCACTAAAGAAAGATTTTTTTGAATTTAAAAATTAACTGAGTAAAGGTCATTTACATTTTTCTGGAAATTTTTTTTAATTAAAAAAAAAAAAAAAAAAAATCAAGAAAAATTTTTCAAATTATTTATTTAAGACGTCTGAAATTTTACATTTTAAAAAAGAATTCTTGATTTTTTTCAAAATGTTTTTGAAGAGAATTTCATAAAATTTGAAAAAAAAATTCAAAAAAAATTTCAAGATAGTTTTTTGCAAAAATAATTTTTAAATTCTTATTGATTAAGTTTTTTGAAATAATTCTGAAAAATTAAAAAAACGATTAGGTATATCTATTTTTGCAAATTTCTTCCTATGGGAATTTTTTTTACTAATCAATGAGTTACTTATTTTCATGCAGCAGATATCAAAAAAATTTGTAAAATGATCTCGTATTGATTACATCATCGATATTTTGTAAATATCAATAGCATTACTTCATCACATCCCTGCTGGGATGCAAACAGAATATGAAATTTTAAAAGAAGTCGTGATGGACTCGAAGTTCATATTATAAAATTGTTATTATGTATGTATTCTGCTCGAATCTGAAATATGACGGAAGTTTCAAAGGTCACTTCGCCAGGTAAAAAAATTGTGAAACCTCTGGTTCAACTTCTCATATAAGTTTCCAGCAATCTCACTGCAAGATTTAGAAACCATGTTAACGTTATGTGAAAGTCTGTACGTATTTATTGGATAGACATTTAAATACCTACCGAAATTATCTAGATAGGTAGAGGTAAATGTAAATAGTTGAAATTATACGAAGTACCTAATGATTTTGCTCATGTAAGAACGCAAGAAGTATCGCGTGTTGTAACTGATGGTGGCGCAAGCTTTTCTCATTATTCTTTTCCTGAGAAAGTGAATTGAAGGAACATATCATTAATGACGTAAATTGAATTTTTCCTTTTCGTTGCACGTACCTATTTGTAAATCTTTAGTTGATTTTAGATTTTTGTTCAATATACCTACATATTTTTTTAAATAAATTTTTCATTTTTTCCCTCTCGTTTTCATTTTCTCAACTTGAAAAAAAAATTGCATAAAATTAATTAAAAAAACATTTTATTGGTCAAATACACCGATTCGTACATAAAAAATTACAAAATAATTCATGATATTGCTTACATTCTTTATATATTCAAGAAACAAACAATTTTTATTTCATTTTCGCTTAATTGTGATCACAGAAAACCATGTTGAATTGATTGTTATAAAATCTGTTATGTATTACGATTTACGCGAATTTTACTAAAAAACAAAACGTTTTGCTACGTACGGTTAGTCAAACTTAATAATTAATGGAAAGTATGTTTCAGCTGCATTTTTTAAAATAACATTTGACTAGACTTTTCAGTGACATATCGTTCACAATGAGATGGCATATTATAAAAGCTATACGAGCGGAATCGAAGGAGGAAAAAAAAAAGTAAAATAGCGAGGGGTAAAAAAAAAAAAATAAGAATAGATACACAAATATAAAAAATGCAGAGTAAAATTAAGACGGATGATTACACAATGTTTAAATCACATTTTACTTTCTTTTTTAAAATTGAAAAATTTTCTAGATGAGACGCATTACAAAATCACCTATACAAAGATATGTACAATATTTACAATGTTTTTTTTTTTTGAATATATAATTGAGCATTATAATATTTTACATAGGTAGGTAAAAAAAAAGTTAAATGCCACGAAAAAAAATAATAATCGAGTTCAACAGCAAGCTTTACAATAACGAAAACAAAATAGCAAATGACCATTATGTAGGTAATGTAGATAATAATTTTTTCAACTCGGTTGGCACTGGGATTATTCAAATGGAAAATAAATTTATGATTTTTTAAATGCTTGGAATAATAAAGAGGAATGTATTATTAAGATTGTTTTTAAAACGAACACAAAAAAATATTAAAATTATAATACCTCGAATGGGTATATTATCAATACCTACCTAAGCATTAACAAAATATATAATAAATTATATAGGTAGATACTCGAAAAATACTGTTACGTTAACACATTAAAAACATCTACAAGATGGAAAATGAACGATTTACAAAGTAGGTACACAAACAATATAAAGAGGAAAATAAAACAAACAAATAAAATTAACAAAACAACTTAATCACAACATAAATTTTTTTCACTGAAATGAAAACATATAAAAGGAAACACATACACATTCAACAGCTTTAAAATTAATCATAAAAAAGTAAGTATATGAACTCACAAAAATAAATTTAAAAAAGAATATCACAAGGGAAAACAAATTATTGCTGATTATGCGCTTATTATCTCTGAGAATTCAGAGATAAGTAAGTTCTTGTCAAACCAAGTGACCTTCAGTCTCTGAACTGTCATAGTTGAACGTTGACATGGAAATTGGCGGAGGAGCTGTTAGCACGGTTACGTCCGGAGGAGGTACAGCTCCATGTCTTAGGGTACCATTTGATGGTAATGTGGGTTGAGCGAATTGAACCGGGGGAGGATATGTAACATAACGAGGATCAGCTGTACTACTGTAGCGACTCGAGTTCTCACTCTGGTATCCTGAAAATTGTGAATAGACAATTTTTAGTGATTAGCAGGTTATTTTTACCTACTCGTTGAGAGAATTTGGCAAAAAATGAACTAACCAGTTCCATTATGACTAATATAAGGATTTCGATGTCGACCAATACTGGTATCTTTGGGGTGAGTATCATATCCTGGATATTGGAATGGGTAATCGATTGGTTCGATCATGTACGTGTTACCACAGTTCTTCCTCTTTTCATCCTAGAATTATCGAACAATATTTTTTAGAAATGAATAAAAATAAAAATATCTAAAAATTTAATATCTAAACATACGTAATCTTGTCGCGAATCTGAATAGGTTTCTGATTTCTCCGACACAGAACTCAAAGTTTCACCAGTCATCGTTTCGTTGTAGCTACTCGGAGCGTACATTTCAATAGTACCAGATTTATTGCTATTTTGTTCGTTGTTTCCTGAAATTAAAATGAAAAATATCGATGAGCAAATTTTTTTCTTATTTCGATTAAATTTCCTCCCAAAAAAATTCACTTCCACCTTCGTCATTTATAATTTTACCAAAATAAACATAATTATAGGACACCTATTTCGATATCAAAGAATAATTACTACCTTGAAACTTTTTTCTTCTATAGAAAAACGCAGTAAGAATACAAATATTGATGAGTAATAATAATGCAGCTGTGGCAGCTATGCAAAATATAAACATCAGCGGAAATTCCGCATTGACTAGAAGGGCTTCGGCTGGGACGTCTGTAAAATGTAATAAATATGTGAATGTGTTGTCAACGTACCTGCGACTATTTCTTTCCTAGACCGTCTTAGCAAGCAAAACACCAGCAACAATATGTTCGACAGAATTAAAGTTAAAGCCACAACCGCGCCAACCACCAGTGACATTCTTCCGCGATTACCTGTCACTTCACCCAGACTAGGTAGAAATGGAGGAGCTTCACCTAATTATCCATTACACCAATGTTAGTGATAGCTAAGCTAGTTAGTGATTAGGTAATAGAATAAATAAGCGTAGAATAATGCGATGCGATTTTACTTATACATTAGATAGGTACCTAGTTAAATACATAATATTATTAGATAGCTCCAAACAATTATGTAGATTATTACATTGGCAAAACAGAGATATTTCAAAATAAATTTCGAAAAAAGTTTAGATAAATAACCCTACCTACCTAACGAATTTTTCCAAAAAAAATCATTTAAAGATATTTTGAAAAAATATATTACCTATTAAAAAAAAATTATGAAAAAATTTGAAAACTGCAAAATTTTTTCTTTCAATTTTCCAATTTAAAACAAAATGTTCCCAACAAATCCTGTCAAGATTGAAAAAAAAAATTAAAGACAGATTAAAAAAAAAAAAAAAAAATCATAAATCAAATATATTTTTTTAGTAGAGAAAAAATAGTATAGAAATTGTTTTAAGCGCAAATCAGTAATTCAAAAATTTTCTGGAAAAAATTATAAACCCATTAAAAAATTAAAAAAATAGAAATTACAAAAAATTATGTCACCATTTTTTTCGAAACAAAATGTTTCAATTTGCTAAAAAAATATAAAGAATTCATTTTTTTTTTTTTTTTTTACAAAAAATCACCCAAATTTTTAAAACAAGGCTAAAAATGTCTAAAAAATATTTTGAAAGGAAAATTTCAAAACTTTCTTAAAAATTTTCAAAAATTGTATAATTTTTTTTGTTTTTAAAAAATCCTTTAAAAAAATTAATAGAAAATATTACTAAATTTTTCTAAAAAAAAATCTGTAGAAAGATTTATTTTTAAAATGGAAGGCAAAAACATTTTTCTGATTGAAAATCGAAAAAAAAAATTGAAAGAGAATAATTTATTTGAAAATTGTCCTGAAAAGATTCAAAAATTGTAGCAACATTGGAAAAAAACTCAAAAAATCCAACAAATTTTCTGGAGGGAAATATTTCAAAAATTGTCCGAGAAAAAACCTTCAAAAATCTTTTTGAAAGGAAGGATTTCAACATTTTTCTGAAAAAATTTAAAATTCTATCAAAGTATTTTTTTTAGATCAAAAAACCTTCAATTTATTTTTGAAAGGAAATATTTTTAAATTTTTCATTAAATATTCAAAAATCCGATCGAAGTGAAAAAAATAATTATAAATGTAGGTACTCTATTTTTATGATTTCTTTTTTGAGGAAAAATTTTGAAATTCTTCTGAAAATTTTTAAACCTTCAAAGCGTTTTTTAGTTCACAAAAAAATCCTCCAAAAAATGTTTTGAAGGAAAATATTTTAAAATTTTTCTGAAAATTTCAAAAATTCTATCAACATTTTTAAAAGAGATATTAAAATATAAAAAATTATCAATTTCTCATTTTTTTTTTAGGACACATCGGTAACTTTTCTGAAAACATTTTAAAATTCCATAATTTATTTCTTTTCTTCATCAATTTTCACAAAAATCTTCTAGAAACTAGAAAGGAATTATTTTTGAAAGCATTTAAAAATTTTTTGAGAAATTCAAAAATCTGATCAAAAATTGAAAAAAATTATTCATTTTTTTTAAAAGGAAATATTTTAAAAATTTTCTAAAAAAATGAAAAACTTAAAAATTTTAGTTATCAAAAATTTTAAAAATAATCACAAGAAAACCACTATTTTTTTCTGGAGGAAATATTTCATTTTTTTTTCCGAAAAAAATTCTAAAAATCTATCAAAATTAAATCACAAAAATCCTTCAATTGTTTTTTTTTTCAAGTTTCAAAAAATGCTTTTTCCCATCCCTATAGATTTACATTTATTTATAAAAATCTCGAATATTAAACTATAGGTACCTATATTTTGAATTCAAAAAAAAAAAAATTCATTCATTTGTAAAAAGAATACGTTGATGTTTTTCATTTTTCAAAGTTTTCGTTTTAATAAAACCTCGCTCATCGGCATTATCATAATAATATAGGTTTAATTAGATTTTTCTATAGAAAATATTTGTATCCGCAATGTTCTTTTAATCACTAAACATTTTTTGTTTCGAACGGACTGGCGAAAGTAAGAAAAAAAAGTAAAGGTAAAGTTGAAATTGAGAAAAACTAATACAAAACATCGCTATCAGCTTTTGTTATTAAATATGTAATTAAGCTGGTTTTTTTTGCGAACATTATAACAATAACCGTATAAAAAGCAACAAAGCAACCCTTAAGGCAAAAAGAAAAAAGGAATTTACTTGATGTAACGACTTTAACGCCTTTCGTATAATCGCTTTTTCCGTTACTGTTATACGCCAACACACTAATTGTGTAAGGAGTCCCTAATTGTAGTCCTGTTATCGTTTGAACGGTATTAGCGTCTCCTTCGGTATATCGATAATTCAACGACGTCGGATGCGATTCGGCATATCGGATTTTATATTTTGCTGGCTCTCCTATAGTGATACAAAAAAAAATTGAGAATTATTATTTATTATTTTTATGTAGGTATTACCACAAAATAATATGATTTCTAAATAATTGTATCGTACCTCCGTCAAAACCAGGCGTCCAAGAGATTGTGATTGTCTCATGAGTAGTATTGACAACATTCACAGACAATGGAGGATCAGGGTGAGTGGGAGCAGTGAAGTTGATTTTAGTCGTTTTTGAGGCCTTATTATGGTTATTATTTGCAGCACATTGATAAAATCCGTAATCTTTCTCTTCGACGTATCGAATTGATAAAATCGATTCATATGTAATCGCATCGAGCTATTTAAAAAAAAAAACAATCAATTAGAATTCATAGATATTACAATATGTCAAGTAATCAAAAAAAAGATAGATACCTTATTAAAATGAACGGAATATTTATTCGTATTATTGACAATAGGCGAAGCCATATCTTTAGACCAGGAAAACGTCAACTTGGGCGCACCGGATGCTCTACAAATTAATCTACCAGTTTCGCCAATACGACTAGCGGCTCTCTGGAGGACAGGCGATCGATCAAATTCTGGTTCATCTGTTAAAATCAATCGAAGATTAAATTTTGCAATCGTTTTTTTTCTTTAAAACAACCTACTAACTTACGTTTTACGATTAATAACGCTGGTTGACTAGTTTCGTTTCCTAGACCGTTATCGGCGACGCAGTAAAAAGGACCCATATCTTTTTTCTTCACATCGTGAACGGTTAAATAGGACGTATTATTTTTATAAACCACCGAAGTTCGTTCTCTCAATGCAAATCCGGGTCTTCTCCAAGAAATATGTTCGGAAATCAGTGGCAAAGCGTCCACTGTGCACCATAATTCTGCATTTTCGCCTTCTTCTACTAGTACTTCGTTTGAAATGCCACTGACAAATGCGGGGTCTGCAATACAAGACGTATGTAATTAGATATTTATTCACTTCAGTAGGTAATTCACCTTCTTTTTGTTGATATTGCGTAAGCTCTCCACAGAAAAATTCCGAAAATGCAAACATTAAATAAACACTAATCTAGTACCAAATTTTTTCTAAAAAAAATATACGAGTAACTCAATTTTTTGGAGAAAATAAATCTTTAGGTACTTCAATAATTTTTTGGTTTCACTTTTTGGAGAAAAAATATCTCGATTTTTCAGCACAGTCTCAATTTTCTTCAAGAAAAATTTGGAGCAAATTTTATCAGTTTTTCTGGAGGAAAAAAATCAGTTTTGTTGGAGGCTATTGAAAATTTTTTTTCAATTTTTTTAAAGAAAGTAAAGAAAATGAGTAAAAATTTTTAAAAAAATTGATAAAAAATCCTGTATCTATTAGGTATTATTAAAAAAAAGTGGAAAATGGTTGATTTATTTTTTTCTTAACTTTCTTGAAAAAAACACAAATAAAAAAAAATTAGGTAATCTTCATTTTTTGGAGAAAAATATTTCCATTTTTTTGGATATCTAAGCCTCAACTTTTGACGGGAAAAAATTTCACAATAATTTGTAGAGCAAAAAAATTCTTTATTTTCTAAGTAAGCAAAATTTCGAAGTTTTCTATAGTAAAGAGATTTTTCAATGTTTAGAGCGAAATTTCTTAATTTTTAAAGTGAAGATTTTTTTTGGTTAAATGAAAAAATTCTTGATTTTTTGGGTAAAAAATTCAAAAAAAATCTTAAATTTGGAAGTAAAAAATTTCTTAATTTTCTAAAATAACAATTCTCAATTTTTTATTCGAAAAAAAAGAATTGGTATGATACTAAATTTTTTCTCAAAAAATCAAGAGGAAAATTTTCTTTCACCTTCAATCTAATTTTTTTAGTAAAAATTTCTGTACCTGCAAAAAAAAAAAATTCTTCTTTTTTCACAAGCAGAATAATTTTGTAAATTTTATAGAAAAAAATTCAATTTTTTTTCATATTTTGGAGGAAAAAATCTGTCAATACTTTTGAAATAACAAATATCCCGATTTTCTTTTCAAGTACCTAAAAAAAATAATAAGTAAGTAGAAATTTTTTTCCATTTTTTAAAGAAAACGCAAAGCTCTTAATTTTGCTTGAAGAAGAAAGTTTTTTTTTTTTAAGTTGAAGAATTTCTCTTTTTTTCTGATATTTTCTTTCAGAGAAAAGAAACACATTTTTTGAGGGGGTGGGAAGGTGATTTTCTACTCATTTTTTTTGAAAAAAAGCTTGAAAATTATTTTGGAGAAAAAATATTTAATGATTTTTCTGGATAGTCTTCCAATTTTTTTTTAGTGATAAATGACTAAATTTTATGGCGTCGTATGAAAAATCCAATTTCTTCAAGTCTTTCAGTTTTTACGGAAAGAAAATCTGTATTTAGGTTAGAAAAAACACTTTTTTTGTTGAAAAAATATATTTTTCCAGTTTTTTTGAGGAAAACAACGATTTTTGAAGAATAAAAAATTACTCAATTCTACGTTCCAATTTCTTCGAGTCTCGCATTTTTTTTTTTTTTTTTTAGAGAAAAATATCTCTGTTTTTCTTTGGAAAGAAAAATATTATTTTTTGAAAAAAAAAACTCTTTCAATTTCTTTGTGGAAAAATATCCTAATTTCTTCGAGAAAAAAATTAATCTATATGTTGGATGATCTTCCAATCTTTTCGGAGAAGAAAGTTGAAAGTTTCTCAATTTTTTAAGAAAAAATATCATTTTTTTAAAAAAAGTGTTTTTTTTTTAGAAAAATTTCAAAATGTTTTGGAATTTGAAAAAAAAATTGAACTACACAATAAAAAATTTCAAGTTTCCGACCCTGGAAGGAGATTGACATCTATTTTTGGAACTGCCTATTTACCACTTTTGAACTACCTAAAGAAACTAAAATACACGTTAAAGTAACAATATGGCTTACATTGAACTGTAATGGTAAAATTGATCGTCGCCGATCCTTCTGTATTGGTAGCTTCGCAGACATAAAATCCACTATCTTTTCGATCCAATCGTGTAAAATTCAGTACTGGGCCATCAAATTTAGAAATTTGTTCGCCATTTTTAATCCACTTGTACGAGACGGAGGACGGTTGCGCACTCGCTTGCAGCATTATGACTAAATTTTCTCCTTCGACGCTGACAAATGATGTTTCGTTTAATTCGTTAAAAACAGGTTTATCTGAAAATATTCGATTAATTCGGATTAAAAAATTATTCAATTAAAAACAGTCTTTTAGTCGATTGGTCGAATAAAAATGATGATATTTCTTACATAAAACAGTTAAAATATGATCGGCGTGAATTTTGCGTTTCATCACAGTATTTTCAGCTTGGCAGGTATATTCGCTTCTGTCCATATCGGGAGTGATATTCAAAGCCAGTTCGCTAGTGGTCACGTTTCCGCCGTGTAATCCAGGTTTACTCATTTTGCTGATTCCTTCGGTTACTGGAATACCATCCCTCCACCAGGTCAACTCGGCCTCCGGATTACTGGAGCTCGCGTCGCAAATCAACTTGGCTGCACTGCCGGCTCGTGACTCTTTGGGTTCTTTTTTTATTTTCACCGTATCGGGAGGGACTGCGATTATAAATATGTAATTAGAATTGCAAAACAAAACGAGTCGAGTTGAAATTCGATTTGGTGAAAAAAAAACAACACTACATAAGTACGAATGTAGATATCACTCACAGTGAACATTAAGTTTAACGATTTTGAATAACGGAATGTCAGTGGCGAGATTAGAGGCTTCGCATTTATAAATAGCTTCGTTGTCTGTAGCATTTACGAAAATGCTGTATTCCGAATACACGGTAGATTTATCAGACTTGACAGGTACCTTATCAATCTGCATTAAATTCGAAGGTAACATTTCAATTTAGTAACGTAAAACATCAGTAATTAATTTCAACAACTACAAATCATAATACGCGTACGCGCCACGCACCTTTTTATCGTTTTTGTACCACGTGAGTGACGCTAATGGATTTCCACCGGTTGATTTGCACTTTAACGTTTTCACAGTGCCGGATTCGATGTATTCGCCAGGTGTATATCCGCTAATAATCGGAACCTCTGGAGGATCTGCAAATGCGTCAACGTGAAAAAAATATACCATATTATCGGATAAATTTATAAAAAGCAAATCTATAATAGATACGTAGGTCGTATCTGTATCTATAGGCAGGTAATAGGTATAAATTCTCTCGATACTCACATAACACGTTGATGGTGTGAGTATTCACCACGTTTTCTTCCACGTACGAATTCACAGCGTGGCATATCACGATAATATTAGATCTGTCCGATGTAATAGGTATTGAAATGACCGATGAGCTAATCCAACCGTTATTGGGGACAGCTTCTTGTTTGAACGTCGTGTTATGGACTTGACGTCCGTCAAGTGTCCATTTTATCGATGCCGCCGGATTGCTAATACCAGTAGTACAATTTAAGTGCACCAAGTCCCCGACTTTCGCTTCTGTTGGCCCCAGAATGGTAACTTGTGTAGGCGCGTCTGAAATATTTTCAACGTATAAGTAAAGTTACAAATTTAAATCGCATAAATTTTCAAAAAATATTGCCGCAGAAAAGATATATTTGCGCTGAAACATACGAGAAAAAGTCTATTGCGCAATGTACATACAAATAATACGAGAACGATAGCGGCAATTTAAAAATAAAACTTTTCAAGAAGATAATACTCGTATGAAAAAATTCTTTCTCTTTAGCTTATCGCTTCAATTCGAGAAAAAATATACCTACCGAATGAAACGTTTAGAGAAAAAAAGTCGCTTATGACTTTAAAAGTAAGAAAATACGTATCTGGTAAGTAGGTAGGTAATTATTTAAAAAAAGATACTTAAATCTCTTAACATTTTTTATTTTCATTTTTTATTCAGAGAAATTCATTTGATACATTTCAAGTTGCTTTCCATTTAAGAAAAATATGAAAATTTCAAATGTATAAGTGGATATCATTCAGTTGTTAGAAATATTTATGTTTAAGCCGGAGCGTGACCTATGACATTCCACATTTTCTTCGCAAAGAAAAAAACTTAGTGACTCTACTTTACATTAGGTATTTGATTTAAAAATAATAATAAACGTAAGACTGTTATATCTTTCACTAAAAGGCTCCGGGTACCCGCTAACCAGTAAGAATAGGAAGAAAAAATTAATTTAAAATATTTTAAGGGGGGGGGGGGGGCAAACACCAACGTAGCAACTGTTAGAGAAAAGTTGACTTCCTGTATCAACTTCATAATGATTTTTCGTATTTTGTGACAAAAATTCAAAAAGTTGTAATTTTAACTTTTAATAAATTTTTGAAGTTATAAAATACAAAATTTTAAAGTTCAACTTCATTTTTAAAAACTTTGAAATGGTTAATTTTGAAATTTTAATTAATTTTTACAATTTTAACAATTTGGTTAGGTTGGTATTTTTAAATTTTAATAAATTTTTTGAAATTGAATCAATTTTTAAAATTCAGATATTTACAACAAAAAAAAGAAAAAAATAGGGTTATTTTCAATACTTAGGTAATAAATTGTTACAATTTTTTAATTTACTTGGTAAAAATTTGAAATTTGATAGGTATTTAATCCAATTTTGAAAATTGATTTTTTTTTAAGGAGGTTAATTTTCAATGTTAGATTTATTTAGTCAAAATTTTGAGTACCTATATTTCTGTTATTTTTTACAAAAACAGTAATTCCTCAAAAGTGGAAAATTCTGAAATTTGGAAAACTTACAACTCGGCTAAATTTTTTAAAAAGTGGTTAAATCTCTAGATTGTAAAAATTTTAAAAATTCAGAAAAAAAATCAAAATTTTCTTATTTTTAAAACAATTTACTAATTATTTTAATCTTAAATTAATTAAATAAGAAAAATAGGTAAGCTGAAGTTAAGCTTTTAAACTCATAATTTAAATATAGATTTATTCTTTTTTCTTTAAATAAAATTTTTATTCATAAATAAATTTACATTTTATTTATTAGAATTAACTAATTACTTAATCTTATTGGAATCAACTTTGAAAATTATGCAAAATTTTGACCAAAATTTAAAAACTTCAATTTGGAAAATTTTATTTCTTACAATTTTACAAATTAGGTAGTTCAATTCTTAAATTATTTTTAAAAAATTTAAAAAGGTACCTAAATTTTCTGATATTCAATCAATTTTTACAATTTTCTTTTATGATAAAACTTTGAAACTTCGCAATTTCTTAATTTTAATAAATTTTAAACTTTTTTCTCAAAAATCTTGGGCAATTTTTAGATTTTAATAAATTTTAAATATGCAACTAATTTCAATAAAATCAACCAATTTTTTTTTTAAATTTCTACTTAATTTATAGGGTAGATTTTCAAAGTTTGATAAAATTTTACAATAATGAGTGTTTTTTTCAAATAGAAAAAAAAAAAAAAAAAAAATTAGGTAACTTTTTCAATTTTTTATAAACTTTTAAAATTCAGTTAATATTTTTTAAAAATGTAAAAAGTCAATTTCAAAAGTTTTTTTTGCAATATTCAGACGAGGTTAAATTTTTAAATATCTGCAATAATTAAAAAGTGATTGGAATTTGGCCACTTGAAAATTTTTTAGCCTATATCCACGCAAATTTTAAAATTGTTTGTAAAAAAATATGTTAACATTCAAATTTTCGAGATTTGATAAAATTAAATAATTTTTGGTAAAAATTCAAAAGTTGCCAAATTTCTAAATTTTAAATCGTTGAAGTTGGATTGAGTTTCAAAATTCAGATATATTTTTAAGTAGGTAATTTAAAAACGTCAATTTTTCAATGTTTGATAAATTTTTACCAAATTTTTGAAATTGTAAAATATTTCTTTTATTGTTAAAAATTTGAAACTGGGTAATTTTGTGATTAAATTTCTTTTTTAATTCTTAAAGTACCTATATAAATTCAAAAAGTCAATTTTGAAAGTTTGGTAAGTTTTTTAAATTTAAATTTTGAGAAACTGCTAATTTTTTAAGATTCAAAATTTTTTAAAATTAGGTAAATTTTTAGAAATTGAACTGAATTTTTGAAAAACTTTAAAGGCGAATTTCAAAAGTTCACTTCGTAAATGTTAACAATTTTAAGTTTGTTGAATACCTATACGCGTATAAACTTTTGAAATGGTAATTTAAAAATGTTAATCAATTTTTGAAATTATATAAATTTTTAATATTATAAAAATTTGGTAAAAATTCAAAATTTGTCTATTTCTAAATTTTAATAAATTTTTACAGTTTTAAAAATTCGTTAGAAAATTTTCAAAATTTGAGAAAATTTGAATTTCGTAATTTTTAAATTTTAATAAAAATTGGACCAATTTTTAAAATTCGATAAATTTTACAATTTTCAGATGAATTTTCAAAATTTAACAGAATAATTTCAAATTTGAGCTCCGAATCGCATAAATCCAAAATCCATCGCTGAATTTTTTGCAAAAGCACTCATCATAATATAAGCTATCAAGAAATTACTTACAGTGAACGATGAGATTTATTTCTGTCTTCATATGAGTAGGGCCAACGACACTGGATGCTTCGCAAGTGTATTTCGCTTTATTATCATTCATTTCTGCCGTAAATACGTATACGTTTTCTGACATTCTTCCATTTTGACTGAAATACGTCAATTATATTATGTAGTTGATATTATTAAATTTATCAATATATATAAGACGTATCGATACCTATGCATTTTAATTAAATATTATGGATATCATACTACATCTCCAACGATATCAAGTTAATGGTAAAAATAGAAGCGTATATGATAACCATCAATAATACGTATGTAATGTACCTCGTATCGAGATTGATGGTTTTTTCCAAGTTAAAAAAAAAGCAAGGCAAATAATAGTATATTATTATAAGTAGGTAGGTAGCTAGGTACTAGATAGATACTGCAAAAAGATCCAGATATCTTAAAATAGATGCGTAGGCACAATGCTTACCGGTATTCAGCAGTATCACGCACTTGTTCTCCATTTTTATACCATACTAATTGAGCTGGTGGATTTCCACCGCGAGATTTACATATCAATTCAACTTTTTCACCTCTGCTGAATTTTTCTCCTTTAGGAAAACTTTCAATATAAGGAGGCTCGGGCGGATCTGTTAAAATAATACAAAAATCAATAAAATCTCGTAATTATATAATTCTCTCGAGTTCTAAGTTAGGCCTAAAACCTTCAAAGAGGTATTCTTTCAAAGGAAAAATTCAAATCATCAAAAAGTAACTTTTCAATGTCAAAGGAATTGTTAAATATTTTTAAATAGAATTTTTTTGCAAAAGTACCTAAAATCATCGAAGAATTTTTAGTAAGTAGTTACTTAAGTACTTGGTTTCAAAAGGCTCTGGTGGGATAGCGTTTAAAGGAACAGTTAGGTGTAGGAAAATTTTAAAAATTCCAACAAAATCCAACTTTGAAGGTTTCGATCCTTGAACTTTTACACGGAATTTGAACTTGAAGGCTCTGGTGGGATAAGGAGGTCAATCGGCCCCCGGTGGAACTTTAAAATTTTTTTCACAGATCTCGATTTTGTATCGTAAAAGATGATTTTAGAGCGAATCAACGATCACTTACCTCACGTGCCGGGGGCTGGGGCCTCGAAAATGCGATTTTTAGCTTAAAAATTCCATCTCCGCGAGTTTTGAACCGATTTTCACCAAACTTGGCATGTAGGTAAAGGTACCCAAGGTGGATGTTGTGAAATTTTTTCAAATTTTTTCAACTCTTCAAACGACCTTGAAAACGACTTTTAATACTTCGAATCGCCCTGGAGGGTACAGTTTCAGAGCGCGCTCGGCGGAAAAAATTTTCCCCAATTTTTCACACCCTCCTACACTACCCAGAATTTTTTCAAATTTTTATCGTTGGTGCAACTTTCCCAAAATATTCAAAAAGCCAATTAGTCGTGCTTTTTCCCCCACTGAACGCTCATTTTTCATCAAAAAAATTTTTCCTCGAGGAACATCACTAGATACTCCTTTATACACCTTTTGCCCGAATTTCACCTCAATTCATTCATTTTTCGTGAATTGAGGTTTTTTCATTTATTTTACGTGATTAAAATTGCGTAATCACACGAAATAATCGGATGAAAAAACTCTTTTTTCATTTCTTCAAAATAGGATTTTGGGTAAAAATGTAAACTTTTTCAATTTTGGGCAAAATGATCGCTGAAAGGGTCTAAATCGGGATAGTTTGACCTGCTGAACTCGAATCCGCGATTAGTTTTTTCATCCGATTATTTCGTGTGATTACGGATCGAAACCTTCAAAGTTGGATTTTGTTGGAATTTTTAAAATTTTCCTACGCCTAACTGTTCCTTTAGACGGCAACCAGAACTGCTAGATTCAAACGAACGAGAATAAAATTCAATAATAATTATATCGTGCGTCTTGAGAATGTGGTACCTAGACCTAGACCTAACAACAGTTTTGAGTAGAGATCTACTACGTAGGCATATTATAACAAGGCATTAAAAATATGTACTTACACATAACGCTAAGTTGAACTGTAACTTTGAGAGCCATATCCGAAGGCAAAGCTTCATGCTGAGCCTCGCAAGTATAATTAATATAATCATCTTCAGCTGTCGGTGTCAAACGAATACGACTAGACACGTCGTATAGTTTCGCCTTCGAATGACTTTCTTTGGATTCAATCACCTTATCGACTCGGTTTTCTGTAACAACAAAACGAACAAAATATAAGAATTATAGAGAGATATTAGGATGAAATGCATTTCCTATTTTGCGAATTATAATTATGTCTAAAGTAATCTTTTGTCGTTAATTGATGAGTATTAATCTTGATCATTCTTTCGTTGGATTTAATTTTTTTGATAACTATAAATAAGCCCTAAAGTAAGTATGTAAATAGATAGATAAAAGGCAGGGATGGGGCAGGGATGGGGCCTATGTGGAATTTTAAATAGAAATACTTACAAGGTAACCTCGCCAACTCGTCACCTCCGATTGAGTTGAAATTTGGCTCACTGAAAGAGCATGCCACCCACACCTCGTAACCAAATTTTTAGCTGCCGAAGTTGATTTTTCGATTTTTGGCGAATTTTTGAAAAGGGATAAAACCGCCTCCAAAAAAACATTTTTTGAAAAAAAATTTGTAAATTTCAAGGTAGAATCGTGAAAATTGGTTTGTACACTAAAGTCGACCTCCCGAGTCGATTGGCACACTTTTCGAAGCGATCTGGAACCTCAAAAAAAAATTTGACTTTTCTCTAACACACTGGAATCTCTCCAGACGGCTAAAGTCAACGAGGCTCCAGATCGCTTCGAAAATGGTGCCAATCGACTCGGGAGGACGACTTTAGGGGGTAGACAAAGTTTTGGGTGATATGCTGGAGAAATTGATTTTTTGGATTTTTAAAAAATGCAGAATTTTCAAGTTGTCAAAAAAAAACAAAAAAAAAAACGTACGAATACGACAATCCATAGATGGCATTATACTAACGCTAGGATTAAATTTTCAGCTGACGAAGTTAAATTACAGCGCCATCTGGAGCTATTCAAATGCGCTGCAGAAAAGTCAACTTCTTCTGCAGGCTCCAGAATGCTTCGAAAATGGTGCCAATCGACTCGGGAGGTCGACTTTATTGTACAAACCGATTTTCAGGACTCTTATCTTGAAATTTACAAAAAAAATTTTCAAAAAATGTTTTTTTGGAGGCGGTTTTACCCAATTTCAAAAATTCGCCAAAAATCGAAAAATCAACTTCGGCAGCTAAAAATTTGGTTGTGAGGTCTGGGTGGCATGCTCTTTCAATGAACCAAATTTCAGCTCAATCGGAGGTGACGAGTTGACGAGGTTCCCTTGTTAGTCTATTTACTTCATGAGACACTATTTAAATACATTTTGCCACCTACCTATTTAACTATTTTAATTTTTTTTCAAACTATTTAAGTAGGTTTTTGTATTTTTTTTCTCGTATTTTTAAGATTTTTGCGAAAAAAATATTTCTTTCTCAATTACTTTGTAATACCTACTTATTTTTTAAATTTGAAAACCCAAACCCTAATTTTTTCAATTTTTCAATTCACAGTTTTCAATTTCTTCAACTTTTGGAACATTTTCTGATTTGATGAATTTTGAAGAATTTTTTCGTCCATTCATTTTTTTTTTAAATTTAGATTTTTTTAAATTAGAAAACTCAATTTTTTGGGAGTAAAATTTTTTAATTTTTTTCAAATAAAAAAAATCCGTCAATTTTTTGTGGTAGTGGGTGAAAATATAAAATCGGATTTTTTTTTTTGGAGTGAAAAACTGAATTATTTTTTATTTATTCAGTTTTGGTCGAATTATTATCTCATTTATTCATTTTTTTACAAATTTCTGATTTATTGAATTTCCATTTGTGTTTCAATTTTGAAAAGAGCAATGAAGATTTATTTAATTAAAAACTTTTCTTTTTTATTTTCACTCCTTAATTTTTTATAAATGTTTTATTTAAATTTTGGGGAATTTTTCTGAATTTTTTATTCTTATTTTCATGTTTGTAAAATAATATTCGAAATGTATCATAATATTTTTATGACTTGAGATTTTTTTTAAATTTCATTTCATTGAAATTTTTACCAATTTTCAATTCAATAAATTTTGGGGGATTTTTAGATTATTAAATTTTTATTTATTTTTTTAATTTATCAGGTAGGTACCTCACTACCTATAATTTTGCAAATTTTTATCAATTTTTTTCTGAAAATTTATTTGATTTTTCCAAGCATTTTTTTATTAGCATTTTGCATCTATCTTGTAGGTAATTTGAAAATAAAAATTAAAAAAAAAAAAAAAAAAAAACTATGTGCAACTATTCAAAAATCTAGGTACCTATTTTAAAAAACTACTTATAAATAAGGTATTTAGGTAAATAAATTTTTGAAAATCTATTTATATACCTACTTAGATTGTATATTTAATTGGGGTTTTAGGGGCCCATTTTACTACTTACCTATTCAAATAGGTTGATGTACCTATTTATCCCATCCCTGGAATAGGTATTAGATACACATACCACATACCCACTTCTAAATTGAAATTTTTTATCAAATTCATAATTTTTATGACAACCTGACAAGACCAGCGAGTTAATATGCAACTTATATGCGAGTAAGTAGGTACTGCCATGTGCCTACGTAGGCAGTTTTTCTCTAACAAAAAGAAGCCCTACTTCGGCGTAATTTCGTTTCGGTGTAACTGTACGTCGTACAAACACCTTCAATACGTTTGAATACATTACACCTGTACGTGTGTGTAGGTAAGTAAATACATATAATGCGCGCACATACGCCATTTAACACATACCCAACTAACTATCTGTCGTAAAATGGATCGTGTTCTCAAATATATTCTTTTGTTTACCATTAGCAGGACGAAATACAAGCGACGAATACAAATTTCAGCTTAATATTGTTTATATACAGCTCCATAATTTAAGAGAATTTTCTCGTAACATTCAAGCATTTTCTCATACGATATACCGTACCTTCTTAAGGAAATAGAGCTACTACATACGCGTTACGAGTATATATGGAGGTAACGCAGTAACAGTTAGAAGAGAGTAAGTGTATCCCGAGTGTAACGAAAATTTTCCAACGAGTTTTCTTTCCTTAAGTGAAAAATTGTCAAGTGTCAAGCTACACATATCACAAAGGGAAACAACCGTTCAATAAAATCGCACCGTTTTATTTGTATAATCACTTCGAATTTCACGCTGTATCGTCGATTCAAATGCTCGTTTCGTCGACGTTTCAGCATCCGCAACCATCGTAAAATCTTCGCGATTGCACTGCTTTTGTACGTATCTATCGCCGAAATTGAACTTTTGCTACGTATACGAGATGATTTAAAGTTGATAAAAAATACTCGTAAAGGTAAATGAAAATTTTCCCAATAACTTATCGACACAGGCGTAAATGCATATTTTGCCAAGTGTGCTTTGACCCAACCTACTTTTTCCAGAAAAAATTCTGAATTTTATAGCAATAAAAAATAATTATTCAAAATGACAAAATACATAGGTACCTAGTATTTTTATGAAAAATGTTTTTTTTTTTTCTAAAAAAATAGAAAATGTCATGGTGCAAAAATTGAAAAAAAATCCAAACAATTATAAAATAATTGTTTTATTCCGAAAAATCCAGTTTTTTTCTCAAGTAATTCTAAAAATTAAAAGATATTTTTATGTGAATGTATTCAAAAAGCACCACATTTTTTTTTTTTTTTTTTTAATGAAAAGATTTTCTTATTCCAAAAAGAAATTGAGAATTGAAATAAATAAATGAATAAATTTTACAAAAAAAGAAAAAAAACATAAAAAACACTTTTTATTTTTATTTCCAAAAAAAAATGAAAAATTTTTGCACAAAAATTGGGAAATTATTAGCTCTATTTTTTCAATAAAATTGAAAGAATTTGAAAAAAAAAAATAGAAAATTGTTTTATCTTATATCATTAAAAAAAAAATTATAAGTGTTCCAAAAATAAAAAAATTTCTCATTCCAAAAAAATTAAGAAATTTTTTTTCTCGAAAAAAAGAAGAAAAAAAGAGGTACTCCAGAAAAATTGAGAAATCTCTCCCCTCGCAAAAAAAATGTAAAAATTTCTGACGTACCTATTAAAAAAATGTAAAACATTATTTTTTTCAAAAAATTAAAAGATTTGTTGGGTATATTCTAGAAAAAGTACACGTGGAAATCTTTTTCAACGCAAGATTTTTCTCTCCCCCCCCCAAAAAAAAAATGTTATTCTACAAAAAAGATTGCTTTCGACAATGCAATCACACGGAAGTTACTTTCTCGACTATACTCTAATGAGAAAATCCTGAAAAAATGACTATTCCGAAAGACGAGCATAAAAATCGGAAAAGAAAAAGGAAGTTGGGATATCCTGCATCCTAACACTCCTGACAGAGTGTACCACTGTATCTAATAGGGTTCATAAAGATACTAAATGTTAGACTCGTATTTTCAAGATGTCTACAAATACCTACCCTACCCTTTTCCTTCACCGTAGACTCATCTTACAGTACATTTAAATTAGAAGTCTATTTTACAATAAACTAAACGTTAACTAAGACAAATTAACCACTTTCGAACCATCACACAGACCGCTCTCGATCGAATCAATTAAGTTAGGTTTTCGTGCAATGCGTTTAAAATATCTTCGTCTCAATTTCGTTGATTGTTGGGTTCAGAATGACCAATGAAGCCGAAATTTAAACCAGCATTTGCATAGAAATCTTTCACTGTTTTACCTTCATAAAGCGCGCATTCCGAAAATGCCATTCATGATTCCATTCAACAAACACAAGTTAGTAGGTACGTGAAATTTCAGTTCGGTACGTTTAAAAAATACTCGTAATCATACTTTGAGAAAAGAAGAGAATAAAGATTTACCTAATTTGAGTTCATTGGAATTCCGGTACCAGATAATTTTGGCCGCTGGTTTAGATTTCTTTACCAAACATTCCAAAACTAATTCTTGATTTTGGTGAATTTCCACCGTCGAATTCGGTCTGTGTCCAACCATTTCGATAGATGCTGGCGGAGCTGTAATAAACGAGAGAAAAAAAATCAATGATTAGCAAACATCAAAGGATATTGAAATTTTAATATTCTAATCGAAGTAAGTTACAAGTAGGTTCCTCTGTTCTAATCTCAGGAACAATTTTGGTTATTACAAAAATTTTGATTGGATCAATTCTTCGCCTTCATTTTCGCATATGAAAATCACGTATGTGTGAATCAAAATTGGAGGAGAATGAGTAGTGCGATCAATACTTTTGTAATAACCAAAATTGTTTTGAAAACTTTCATATACAACTTTTGTGTGAAAATTTTTTCGATTGTGACCAAAGGTACAGAAACAGATATAGGGAGAATTTTTTGGAAAGAGGACTTACCTCTCCCTCCAAAAATCTTCTTATCTTTGTACCTAAGCCCTTAAATGAAAAATTTTTCAAACAAAAGTTGTGTAATAAAGTCTTTAAAACAATTTTGGTTATTACAAAAATTTTGATTGGACCACTCATTCCCCTCCGATTTAGCATTATAGTATACTCAAATAATAATTTTGCATTATACGTATGCGATTTTAATACGTAAAATGTAGAATTGGAGGGGAAGGGGGGTCTAATAGGAAATTTTGTAATAACAAAAATTTTTCTCAAGACACCAAGCTACAACTATTGTTCGAAAATTTTTTTCATTTGGATCTCTCCCTCCCCTAGTTTTTAAGGATATTGGAAGGAACGAGTGGTCCAATCAAAATTTTTATAAATTATATACAAAAATTGTTCTTGAAATCAAAATACACAACTTTTGTAGGAAACATTTTTCAATTGAGGCCGTCATTTTTTTTTCAAAAACTATTCAAAAATTTAAAACGGATTTTCGACACCATTTTTTCGTTTTTCTTAAAAAACTCACGTAGCTCTTCACACAATTCAATTTTTCGTTCAATATTTGAAAGAAATTTTCCGCCATTTCAAAAATTGGATTTTTGAATCGGTTCACTAATTTATTCTTTTTTTTTCATTTTTCTATACGCATGTTTTTGATAGGATATTTCTCATCCCTACCTACTTTTTGGAAATCAAATATTCTTTCAGTTATAGGTAACCATTTGTGAGTGTGGATGAGAAAACGTGCCTAGTCAGCAAAAACATTTTTTTGGTAATAAAGTTTCAAACTTTGCAAGTCTGTATCTCTGTAATGCAATAACTGATAACATTGAAACTTTGTACAATCATTGAGGGGTCCTAGTGGAATATTTATTCCCTAATAATTTTTACCCCTCATGTTTATAGCCTATTTCACAAAAGGAGGCAATTTTGAGCGAAATCAGGGTTGCTAAAAATAAAAAAAATCCCAAAAAATATTTTCAACCATGCTGATTACGAATATCATACTCATAAAATCAACTTTTTTGTGTTTCATGACGTTCTCGGCCATTTTTAACAAAAAAAATAAGAGTAAAAAAATAAAACATAAAATTTAAAAAAAAATCAAATTTTTTTTTTATTTTGGGTTAGTCTTGCCCTCTGGGAGGCTGAATATTGTTCCTATCCTAGGTCCATAACACCATTTTTAATTTAAAATTTTTTGAAAAATAAAAAAAAATTGATTTTTGATTTTTATTGATTTTGGGTAAATCTTGCCCCCTGGACCATTTTTAAATGAAAGTACAGGTCGACATTGATCAAAAACAGCCAAAACCCCAAAATCTATTTTTTCCTGACTAGGCACGTTTTCTCATCCACACTCACATTTAAACAATAAATATCACAATTCTACCACGTTTTGATAAATTTTAAAGTTTGGGAATTCTCTGTATAAGCATTGATTGTTGGGTGGTGGGGGGGGGGGGCTGAAAAAAATCCAGGAGTCTTTGGAATATTTTTTGTCATACAAATAGTAAATGATAATGCTTTAATCTGACGTATAGCTTGGCCTTAGGTCCAAAAGGGTTAAGTTCGCAAAATTTGAGAATTACCTACCTACATTTCACGTAATAATTATTAAAAATGAAGAATTCAACCTGAAAAAAAAACTTCGCAGTTAATTTTCTTTCATCTTCTTTCGTTTCGTAACTTGGCCTGATTACGTGTAAAATATTCCAAAAGTATAGAAATTAGGCCCAGCAAATTTGCTCTTTTTGAACACTATCAAAACGTAAATTCATTCTTTATTCATTTCATCTTAATTTTTGTCATTGTCTTTATTCGTGTCCGTATAATCTGGATTATCTCCAAATTTCTTCTTCTAACCGTTAATTTTAGCAGAAAACAAAACTCGACTGGATAAACTAATTTAGCCTTTTCAATTAAACATGCAAATTGGAATCCTATTGTACTGATTTCATGTCAGCGGCAGGAGTTCTCTTAACGGGTTCTATTTGTTTGTCGAATCCACCAAAGAAGCATTCCCAGTATCAGTATCCTTTTCTCGTTTTTAGCTTCTTGGCACAAAAGTTAATTTAATTCTCATTCCGGATAATTGGTAACATTTTTAAATTTCTTAGGCTTCTGGTACGCGTCCTATAAAAAGTTTTCCCCTCTTCGCCTTCTAAAAAACCCCTCTCATATAAATACCGCGCTGAAATTTAAATAGATCGATTTTGTCGTCGAATATTCAATAGAAATGTTCGAAATTCTTTCTTCGCTTTTCGTATAATATAGGTATACGTAGAATTATTTTTTTTCAAACAACTTTATCTACGCTGTTCGTGCTTAAACAATAAAAATCGCGACAAGAAAAATGAAATTAGCGATTGCTGCTTGTGCAACGAATCTGACATTTTATGCTGTTAAATACAGATTTTTGCCATTGTTCTAATAAAGGCGTGTGTTTGATGTGCTGCTAATTATACAAGCACTTTAAAACTTTGCAGTTTACAATACGCTCGGTTATTTTTTAAACGCGTTTCGTGATCTGATAATTTTTCGTTGTATTATTTTCACCGCATACAATGTAAAAGAGTCCATGGTATTACATGAACAAGTCTGCGATAAATTTTTTCATCCCTATAGCGTTAATTTTATACGACGATAAATCATCTAAAATCAAATTTTTCTTCGCGTTCAATTTTCAATGAAAAACTAATCGAGACAATAAAATAACACTTTAAGAAACGTGTTTTCAATTTCGTTATGTTTCCAGAACATGACATTCGTTCAGATTCACAGCGCGTTTCAGGGGTAGAAAAAAGGTAGCTAGGTACCTACGTAAGTAAAAAACAGATGTCGATCAATCTCGCACATCTTTCTTTTCCAAGCAACGAAGAAGAAGAGAAAAAGACAAAAGGAAATCGCACGCCGGAAACGAAAACCTTTGGCATTTTCTCGTACCATGCTGTCTGCCCAAGCCCGGTCGCGTAATCTATATAATGGAATTCCAACTTGCATATTTAATAGAAAATCAAATTCGAGCTAATTATCTGGAATTTCATTCAGGTAATAGAATTAAAGAACGAAGCAAATATAGAAGTAAATCACTGAGAGACAGGAGACGAGTAAAATGGTTCATTGAGGACACTACCTTATACTTAGTTACGTAACGAAAACTCTAGAAAATGAGCCGAGATAATCGACGAAAAACGCGCTATGTATTTCGACGACGAGGGGGCTCGATATTTATCAAAAGGGATTTGTGTTTTAGAGTGAACGCTGCTAAAGTGGAAAATAAAGAGCTTTGTAAATCTACAGCATCGCTCACTGCCTTTTCCTCTAAAACCATCAAGCAGAAATATCCGAATCATTTATATCTTAGTCTGGATTTTTAGGCAACGCCGAATTCGGGCAGGTATATTTTTTGGAAAAAACTCGTACCGTACATGAGGTATTTTATCCTACGATCAACTTGATGTAAATTAGATCGCCTTGTTATTGCGGTCAATCGATTATTATTTTCGGATTGTGCTTCTAAATTTTTCATTTTTTTTCGAACCCTCGTGTCATCTCTTTCTTAGCATTGTTATCTAAAATTTCAATGTTTCTTAATTTCTCGTTTGGTTTGATTTTTTCTACATACCTAAAATTTCAAAATCTTGAGCAATTTGAATCTGATGAATTGAAAATCAAAATTTATTACCAATATCGCCAAAAAAATCCAAGTATAGATAAGAAATTGAATTTTTTGAAACTTGGATTTTTCAGGAGTTCGAAAATTATTAAATTAGGTATTAAAAATTATTGAACTTCCCAAAATTTTTGGACCGACATGTGCCTTATTCAATCCATATAGTCAAATATAGTACAAACTTATACTGGTTTTTTCACTATTTTTGGCTCTTAAAACGGTCATTTTTGGTGGCATTTTTTTTGTCATGCAATATACCAAATTACGTTTGTCTGAACATTTTTCACGGCGATATAATACCTATGCCATAAGTCGAAATTTCAGTAAAATCGAGAAAATTATTTATTTTTTGCTCATTCTTATGAACTATTGATTTTTGGTTTAAGAAAACAATGTACATAAAATAAGTGGGTGGTGTGCTCGGGGGGAGGAGGGTTCTCGGAGCTTTCTCAGCTTTGGGCCTCAGTTTTTTTTTATCAACAAATCTTTGTTTTCGAAAAAGCGTAATTTTGGCTTCCCCTTCTATTATAACCATGCTGTTTTATATAAAAAAATTTCCCAATTTTGGACCCTTTTTTCAATTTTTTAAAGTTGGAGAAAATTGTTCATTTTTAATGCACAAAAAATCTGTTTTGAGAAAGGAATTTCTTATTTTTAAAGAAAAAATCTAAAATAATTTTTGTGAAAAACTTCTTTCATTTCTTTTGGAGAAGAAAATCTGTGAATTTCCTTGAAATACCTATAATACTTATTTTTTATTAAATGGAAAAAATAGTTACTTGAAAAATTTCTCATTTTCAAAAATGTCCTAATTATTTTTATTTTACTAGTTTTGAAAAAAAAAGTTGTTTTTTCAAAGGCAAAAAAAATCTGTTTATCTGAAGTGAAAAAAAAGAATAAGAATATTTCTTCAATTTTTGAGGGGAAAATCTCAATTTTTATAGAAAAAAATTATAAGTTTTTTTGGAATAAAAAAAATCTTTAATTTTTTTAGAGTAGAAAAGTTTTGTAATTTTCAGGAATAAAAAATTAAAACATCTCCATTTAAGTAGATCGATACCTACTAAGATTTTTTTTAATTTTCAAAGTATTAAACATTTGAAATTTTTGCAGTAAAAGTCGTTTAATTTTAATGCAGAAAAAAGTTCTGTCTTTTTTAGGAAATAGATGAATTCCTGATTTAAAAAAAAAGAAAAAGAAAGGAGAAAAAATCTAAATTTTTAGAAGGGAAAAATCCCTAAAATATTTTTTTGTGAGTAAAATTTTGAATTTCCTTGGAATAATAGATATTTACTTTTTTTTTTTAATGAAAAAATAGGAACTTGAAAAATTTACCATTTTAAAAAATCTTTCAATTGTTTTTGGAGAAAACCCCTATAATTTTTAAAGAAAAAAATTGAAAATTTTTTGAGAAATGGATCAATAAATTTTCATCTCATTTAGTTTTGAGAAATACTGCTTTATTTTCAAAGAAAAAAATCTGTGTTTATCTGAAGTGGGGAAAAAAATAGAAAAAATATTTCTTCAATTTTTGAAGGGGAAATCTCAGTTTTTATGAAAAAAAAATCAGAATTTTCTTGGAATAAACGAAATCTCAATTTTTTTGAGAGTAGAAAAATTTTGCTATTTTCAAGAATGAAAAAAAGTTACATTATTCCATTTAGGTACCAAGATTTTTAAAAAAAATTTAAAGTTGACATTTTAAATTTTTCGTAGCAAAAATCATTCAATTTGAATGCAGGAAAAAGTTCTGTCTTTTTTAGGAAAGAATTGCTCATTTTTAGAAAAAACCCACAATTTTTCTAGAGGATTTTGGAATACCTGCATAAATAGTAATTATTTTTTTTAAAATTTTGAGTAAAAATCTTTTACTTTCTACGCAGAAAAATTTATTTTATTTTTATTTTTGGAAGAAATCTTATCAAGTTTAAAATATAAATGTCCAGATATGAATTACTTTAGACCCCTAGGTCATCTGGGAGAAGACTGAGGAGTCCAAAAATGGCGTAACTTGGACGAGTAAGATACAAAATTCAGCATTCAATTTTCATCAAATTTTATGATTGGAGTAGGGGGGGGGGGGGTGAAAAATTGTCCAATATAGTATTTCGAATAATATGGAATTTGTTCAAATATTGAGAGGTACTCTCGTTTATCCTGTATCTTTATCTTCTTCTTCTTCTTCTTATTCCGTTCAAAATTCAACACAATATGTTATTCGAATTCGTCGAATTTGTTGGCAACGCGAAAATATCTTTGGGAAAAATTAAATAAATAATATGTATTTACTTTTGCGCTTAAGGCGAGAAAAGTACTTTTCTGAAATCCATTAATAGTACATGAACTTTGATTTTGGTTGAAATTTGAAAAACACATGCCACATAAGCGCGAAGAAGATTACACCAAGAATTTCAACTCGTACTCTCTCGTACGTAGGTATGGCAACGTAAATAATGGTCATCTTTTTTTATTGTAACCGTCGGCCATGGTTTTTGATTGTGCTATACCAAGAGATCTGTTAACATCTTTCGCCGCGATTTTGTTTTTGCTTCATTTTATTCGCGCGTTGTTTTTTCTGCGGCCGGCCGAGTTTCTCTTAAGTTAGAGTTGCACACCGAGTTCGTTTTCATTTTGGCTTTTTGTTCGATCTTCTTCCTCTAGATACTTTTTTCTTTCTTACTTTCTTTCTCATTTTTTCATGTATAAATAAAATCTGCGTTATCGCAATAAAATTGAGAATTTCGCTGGAGTGTCGCACGCTTCGGTAATTTCCCTTTTTCATACGATCTCTCGGGAGAGGTCCCCAAGGATGTCACGGCCATCGTAGTACGAGTAGTCTCTGTTTTTTGCCTCCATATTATTAGGTTTACCGTTACTGCCAAGTCCTTCACAAATTACTACGTTTTATGAGGCAGCTACGACAACGAGGGGCTCCGAGGATTCGTTATTTTTTGGTGAAACTCTATTTACGAAAAAATTAATGGAAAAGTCTGCGACTGCCAAGTCTAGTACAAGAGGAGTAGAAATTTTTCTCATTTTGGTCACATTTTTCACAATCATTCGCGCTGCTCGAGACTCGAGTAGGTATAATCTATCTACACGTGTATCAAAGATAATAGAAGATTACTGGACTGATTAAAGTATTTTTTCCGCCGAATTGATTTTGTTAGCATAATTAATAAGTATTTTTACAGATGAAGGATAAATTAAGAAAAAAGAAACAATGAATTACGACTTTGTTGGAACTTAATCTTAGTAAACTTTTCAAGCTTTTTACTAGAGCTGTGCTGGTTTTTTTTCTCTCTCGAGTTCAAGAGACAAAAAAGAACGTTATTAAAAAGCGTATAATCAAATTTTCCAATTCTTTAATTTCTGCAAACTTTTCACGCATTTCAATCAACTTCTTCTTTACTCAGTTAGCAGAATTCCATCGCTAAGAATTTCCATCACGAATTTAACCTTAATCTCTCCAGAGAAAAGCAATTTTCCAAAACACGAACGGTATAGACATACCTATATTAAATACAACCTAAAAATTTATTATATTAAGATCTAAAGTAGGTAGGTATATCTGACTCTGGAGTAAATGATATGCACGAGCATCCCACACAGGCAGATAAAGTGGTATGTACGAATTAGGTAGCTATTTAATATTTATGGTCTCTCAAAAGTCACCATCAAAGTAATGAAGGGAGTGGAGTTGAACTCTCGCACAAGGTACTTACATTATGTTACAGTAAAGTAAGTTTCTTTTGTTTCGTTTTAACGGCAACCTCAAACTTTTACAACTATTTCGTTCTGCTTTCGGTTTCAAAAAGCGTAAAATAGTTCCGTTTCCGCATTCTTTGGGTTCGAGAAAACAATAATTTACACTGGCCACAATTCACCAAAATGCTGAGTATTTTATTGATTCGCGAAATTCACGTTCGAGAACCGTGTTAAATTGATTTAGAATACGTAGAGACGTACTCGACTGCGGACTGCGAAAATTTTTCACCGATTTACGTATCTCAAATAAGTGAATTACTCGTAGTCGTACTTACATTATAGGATGACTTCATACAGAATGAATGTGGATGTTGCGAAAAAATTTCACATTGCAAACTTTTAAAATTTTGAAAACGTATTTAAATTTTGAGCATTTTGGAAAATTTCTCATCTCAATCCAAGACATGTTTCTAAATACATAATAACAATCGTCGTGAGCATTTTATGATAAATCGTTTTGTTTTCGCGATTTCTTGTAAATTTTTTGCAAAATGGATTTTGCAATTTTTTTTTTTTTTTAGTGAATTTTTGAAGATTATTATTTTTGTTAAGTAATATCCAAGTATTTAATTACGAAATTTCTGAAGATTTTTATAGGTAGGTAGATAATGATTTTTTTCCCACCAAAAATTAATTACCTAAGAAAAAAAGTGGGAAAAAGGCTCAGAAAAAAATTGTTACCAAATACTTGAATGAATTTTTTCTATAATTTTTATCAAGGTAATTTTAAAGAAAAAATTTCAACAGAAAAAATCTGAAGAAAATGTAGATTTTTTTTATAGAGAATGTCGTAGAAATGTTTTTCATAAAAAAATTTCAAGAATTAAAAAAAAAATCAAATTTTTATACCAATTTTTTTTTTTTTTTTTTAATAAGTGATTTTTGTCTATTTTTTTTCAAGGAACTTCTTCGTTTAATATTTTAGAAATTAAATTAAAAAACGTTTTCTGGATTTCTTAAAAGAATTTTGTGCAGAAAATTCTCCCAAGAAAAATTTATAAAAAAAAATTCAATATTTTAAAAAAATCCTAAAAATATTCGAGGAAAAAAATTTTAAAAGGAAGTCCAAATAAAAATGAGAGATTCCTACAAAAAATTATTTCAACAAATTAATTTTATCCTGCAATAAGATTTATTCGAAGAAAATATCTTAATGAAAGAATCATCAATGATTTTTATGGAGATTTCTAAAATTTGTTTTAAAAATAACTTTTTTCCAACAACATTTTTGAAAAATATCGAAGTATGAAAGAATTTTCTCAAAAGAAATTTCAAAAGAAGTACTTGGAGCATTTGCTTCAAGTTTTCAAATTAATATTTTCAACAAAAAACGCCAGAAGAAAAAATATGTGAGCTTTAAAAAAAACTAAAATTTTTAAAATAGATTTTTCTGCGATTTTGTTCTGAGAAAATTCAAATGAGAGAATCCTATTATACCTAAAATTATTTAATATTATTTTTATGATTTCCTAATTTTATGAAATTTTTAATTACCGGACAACCCTTCTCATAAAACTTGGCAAAAAAAGTGAAAAAGGTAACAAAAAAAAAAAAAAAAAAAAAAAAAAAAGATGGACATGAAAAGATTAAAATCATACCTGTAAAATACTCAGTACAAGCTAAAAATGAAATATTGCTTAAAAATAAACAAGCCATTAAAATAATCAAAGTTGTACCTTTCGGTACAAAGTTGGCAAATGTAGGTAGTCAAATGAACTCGTACAAACGAAATGAAACCCAGGCCAAAGAGTGACGTTTCCCATCGAGCAGCTGTTTATTAAAAATTCGCAAAAAGAAATGATATTTTTAAAGAATCGTACAAATTTGAAAAGTAAATCATTCATTATAACTGGCGAAATGCAGAATTGTAAGGGAATACAGAATGTAAGATGACGAGAATGATTTATTGCCTAGGCCAGCGTTTCATTGGATACAGATTTTATTAAGGTTATCCTTTTCGATGTCCCGAGAGTGTGTGAGTGTAAAGGATTTATAAAATAGAGTTTAACAAGAAGGTATCCAGAAAGAATAAGGGTTACGTAAAATTTTCCTCTCGTATGTACGATTGCCTCAAGTTATCCCGACGCTGAGCTTAAGTGCTTTTCAATTCCGCTTCGAAATACGAACATTTTTACAATACCTAAGGATAATTTCAAACAGGTAGAAAGTATTTGAAGTTTCATTTCAAAAATGTTAGTTTTTGATTTTTGAATTCGAAAAATATAATAGGTACGACTAACGAGGCTACGAGTATTCTATAAAAAGAGTTGGTAAGTCAGACGTAACTTATCTGCTTCGAAATACTTATTTCAAGAAAAAAACTATTGTAAATGAAATTATATGTTAGGGGTAGGTAATATTTCAACAGATAAGAAAAATCAAATCAATAGGTACGTATACCTATAGTTAATTTTTATACGAGAAATTTTCAAAAAAAATAAAAAATACACCAACGAAGCACCCTACTACATGCCAAATGCAAGACGAATAAAATCCATTTATGCTCTTTTCATAGAAAAAAAATCACATTCGAAGGGAACATCAGTCTTAAGGTACTATGCGGACAGCATATAGAGTTTATCAACATTATAAAATAGGTTATTTTTTTTGTACGAAATTCCGAGAAAAATCGCATTTTCCGAACAGAATTTTCACTACGAGGTACCTATATAACATTTCGTCGACGAAATCTCAAAGGTCGAGCAAGTTATAAGATTGTACGCGGTAGAAAGGTGAAAAAGAAAAGTAAAAATATACCTAAGACGGTACCATACACATCATAAAAAGAGGGAAAATGACAAAACACCCTGAACGCCTAATTTTCACTTATTCCTTTTTGTAAAGTAAATTCAATAGGTCGATGTTTTGTAAGGAAAAACATTCGCCAACTAATCTCGAATAAATTTGATCCTTCTTTCATATAATGGTGAAAAATCTGACATATATTTTGAGTTATATTGTAAACTTCTTTTATATTAGCCCCGAGACTATTTCTTTTATTTTCTCTGCAACTTTTTTATAGTATATCTGCTGTAAAAATAGTTTGATAAAAATGACGATATACATGCAGCGTAACGGCCGTAGCCATTTTAGATGAAAGTTTGTTAATGGCAAATGACGGTTACGGTGGAATTCGAGTTCGACGCTGTATCGGTCGCATACGAGTATTTTCCGCGTTACCAAAAAATGTGTCTTGTATCTCTCTCTTTCTTTTTTTGTTTTTTTTCGCTATACCATTCACGCGAACCTATACGACACCAATTAGCCATAAAACATGGTATTCTCTTCAAATTCTATAGTCCAGAAACATTCTCCGTGCGCGACAAATTTCAGCGCTTTAAAACCCTAACCAAGTTTTACTTCGTGTTTCGCTTCGAAAATATTTCCCACCTCGAAATTCACAACATGTAACGTTCGCTATCAAATCAAATGAAAATATTTTCTTAAAAAAAAATGAATAAAAAAATTAAAATCGGAATTTTTAAAGGCCAATTTTTCAAAAAATGAAGCCTATATATGAATTAGCAGGTGCCTATCTCGATTCTGAAGGGGTAATGCCCGAGCAGCACACTCGACAAATTATCGAAATAAAAAATCGACAGAATATCGAATTCGATAAAGTGTCGCGTTAGTTCCGCATAAATCGTGAAATTATCTTTCGATATATCGACAGATTATCGATGAATTATAGTTGGCAAAATCCATCAACAGATAAACTTTCGATAAAATCGAACGATTTTTCTTTTAAAAATCTCAAGATTATAGTTAGATACTTCATCGATAACCTATCTATAAATCGAAAGATAATTACACGATTTATGCGAAACTAACGCGACACTTTATCGAATTCGATATTCTGTCGATTTTTTATTTCGATTTAGTTTCGATATTCTATCGATTTTTTATTTCGATTTAATTTCGATATTCTATCGATTTTGTATTACGATTTTTTGTAGATTATCTAGTTTCGATATTCTATCGATTTTTTGTAGATAATTTAGCATATATGGGTATATGCGCGCGCACATTTTCAAGACCGGCTGGCGAGTTTGAAGTTGTAGTTACGCTTAAGGCTGGCGAATTTCGTTCCAAATACAGCAGTTTCTACCAAAACAAGCGTCTGTTGCGAACATCGGAGTTCGTTCGCATAATACGAATTGGATTATAATATTCAAACATCTTATGCAAAATTGGAGAAGAGGGAGGGGTCCAATTGAAATTTTTATAATAACTAAAATTATTTCTAGGACCTTAATTTACAACTTTTGTTTGAAAATTTTTTCAAATTGGCCCCTTTTTCCTCCGCTCCTCCAATTTTGAATAAGTATCAACGGAGTATTATGCAAAATTGGAGGAGAAGGAGAGGTCCAATTGAAAAAATTTTCAAACAAAAGTTGTAGCTTAAAGTTCTAAGAATAATTTTGGTCATTACAAAATTGTCGATTGGGCGCCTCCCTCCCGTTCAATTTTAAATACTAGTATTCACATAGTAATCGTAGTATTGAACTTGGTAAAATTTTATTTAAGAACAACGATCTGGTTTCAAGTAAAATACCTAGTAAACCAAAAAAACTAGATAACTTGTTTGAAAATTTTTTCAATTTTGATTTCGCATATTACTGTTACACGTAAGTAGGTAAATGCAAAATAATAGAGGCTAGAGATGAGGTTCAAATGAAAAAACATTTCAAACAAAAGTTGTAGAATAATATTCTGGATTTAATTTTGGTTATTATAAAAATTTCGATTTGGCCCTTTCTTCCCATCCAATTTTGAATATAAAGTAGGTATTTTTTGACTAGAAAAAAATCAATATAGTTTCAACAACTATCGTTACAAAATCGTTGAAATATCGAAGTCGATAAATTTCATATAATGTGTCGATAATATAGTTTAAAATATCGTCACAAAATCGTTGAAAAATCGAATTCGAGAAATTTCATATAATCTGTCGATAATACAGTTTTAAATATCTTCACAAAATCTTTAAAAAATCGAATTCGATAAATTTAATATTCTTTTTCGATAATATAGTTTCAAATATCTTCACAAAATCGTTAACAAATCGAATTCGAGAAATTTCAGATTATTTGTCGATAATATAGTTGTAAATATCTGCACAAAATCGGTGGAAAATCGGATTCGAGAAATTTCAGATTATTTGTCGATAATATAGTTGTAAATATCTTCACAAAATCGTTAAAAAATCGAATTCGAGAAATTTCAGATTATTTGTCGATAATATAGTTCTAAATATCGTCACAAAATCGTTGAAAAATCGAATTCGAGAAATTTCAGATTACGTGTCGATAATATAGTTTCAAATATCTGCACAAAATCGTTGAAAAATCGAATTCGAGAAATTTCAGATTACGTGTCGATAATATAGTTTCAAATATCTTCACAAAATCGTTAAAAAATCGAATTCGAGAAATTTCAGATTATTTGTCGATAATATAGTTTCAAATATCTGCACAAAATCGGTGGAAAATCGGATTCGATAAATTTAATATTCTTTGTCGATAGTATCGTTGACGAATATCGTCCTAAAATCGTAATACTATCGAATTCGATAGTTTTTAGATTTTTTGCCTATAAAATCGTACAGCTAAATCTGTATCATATCGTGAGAACATCTTTAGATTTTTAAACGATTTTTTATCGATACGTTTCAACTTTCGATATTATCGATCGAGTGTGCTGCTCGGGTGGTTCAAAAAAATTTCAAAATTTTTTCAAGAGAATAAAATATACAGATATAACTTTTTGAGGCTAACAAAAACAGTTACCTACGTGAAAAATTTGACTATTTTTGAAAATAAAGGAACTAAGTAATATAAAAAAGTCGAGCCACTGAAAGAACCCTCCTCTAGTTGAAAAATTTCTCTTTCGCAGTCAAATATTTAAAGTTCACTTGTCGCATCACACACAAGTGACGAATTTTATCAGCCAATAGGAATATTGGTGATGAAATATGCGATGGGCGACTTGTGATGGGACGATCGAAACACAAAATATTCGACTACAAAAGAGAAATTTTTCTGTTAGAGAATGATGTTTGTTTCAGCGACCCTACTATATGTACAAAGCTTTGAAAATCGGTATTTTTTAAATTCAACCTTTTGAAATTCCATAGCACGTTCACATTCAAAGGTAGGCAAATTTTTCGCACGACTTTTTTTGTTCTTTTGGAAAAGTTAAACATTTTTTCTTCTTCGAAGTGCTATCCACTGCCAGGATAGGAAAACATCTTGAACGCAGTGTTGTCAACCGATTTTGCTGGAGGAATGCAAAGAGTCTAGCCGGGTTTATATTAGGAGTGATTTAGCCCTGAGCACCGATTTTTGAACTTTCCAGTGGAAGTTGATCCTTATGGTCTAAAACTCTAGTGACAAAATCTTTAGCTCGATATCTCAACCCTAATCCCTTCTGGGAAGTTAAATGTGGATTTTCGTTGAAAATGTCTATTTTTGGCTGTTTTCAACTGATTTTTTTCAAACTTGAAACAATAATAGACAGTATCAAGGGTAATTTTCGGAATTTTTTGAAAAAAAATTCGAGCAATTTTTCAAGGTTAAATGGACATTTTAAGCTTTCTAAGCGTCTTTAGGTAACTCTTTTCAGAGGTGCAATTCTGAAAAAAGTATATATTGTGTATACTTAGTCTACATGTACAACGCCATATTTTTGTAGAACTTGATATTGTGGTGCGTCATCTTCAAAAATGCAAAAAATCGATTTTTTCATTCATTTTTTGCTCCTAAATGCGTCATTTCTGGTCAAAATTTTTTTTTCTTGAAATATATCATTAATGACACCAAAATACACCATCAACCCGAATTTGGATGAAATTCATTGATTTTTTATTTTTTTCCAAAAATACCCAAATGGTGCCATTTTGGGAACCCACAACCTCTTCAAGATGACCTTAGGTCCTAAAAATCATTTCTGGGTTTGTTTCAAGTCGATATTTCTCATGTACTGCAATTTCAGCAAAATCGAGCAAATTTGATTTTTTTTCAACTTGATTATTTCATGTAAAATTTTTTCCAAGTCCAAAATACTCAATTCTTAAAAATAAGCAAAAAAAAACAAAAAAAAAAACAGTAAGATGTGACCACTTTGTCAAAAATGAACTCACTTTACAGTTAAACACCTAACCATAGATACATAGCCAGTCCTTATGTAAAAAGAAAGTCTCGCCCTACTTTTAGTCAACCTTGAAAGAAATGAAGTTCCACAGTTTTATGAAAGAGGGCGTCTTGAGGTGAACATGCGCTAGTGCGCAATAAATCGGTGTCCTTCCCCTTTCCATCCTAAAAATGTTGCTACGTACCACTATCTCTGAAATAGCTCCATAACCAGACGAAAACCAGCTCTTTTTTTATGCATGGGCTGGCTATCTATTTATAGGTTAATCTATGATCTAACCAAGATAATCCATAGGTAACTTTATTTATTAATATAGTATGTGTCCCATTACTTTATTTGGACATTCAACGCGAAGTCTAATGATCTTCCATAAAATTTTTGGACAATTAATTTTTAATTTGTAATAGGGCTCTTTTTTGTGGATTGTGATACATGCACCAGGAACAGGACCCCTCATTATCACTAAGATTTCATAATTTCAGCTTACTAGATGATCTTCACCCCATTTCAGGCTCCAAAAAGTGGATTTTGGAGACATTTTTTTCACATTGGTCAGACTTCAGCTTCCCGAACTGGCTCACGGATTCCAAAATGTCATTGTAGATTAGGTTTATGCCGCTGATGTGTCTTTTGTGGGTTTTAACTTATTGACCCATTTTGACCCATGGGGATTTTCATGTTCTTTCTTTTGTTTCTAGGTATGTTGAACAGACTGCCGTCAAAACAAAATGACCTAAGGAGCCAAAATTTGGTACGTGAACTCCATAGAGATCACTGATGTGCTTTTTGGGAATTTTAACTTTTAGAGTCCAAATTTGGAGCAAGGATCTTTTTTGTGGGGACGGAAATCTAAAGTAATGACATTTTTTGAAATTTGCACCAACGATAAGGATTGACATTATCTCTGATATGTGCAAATTTCAGCTTTCTTGGTCAATCCCACCCCTTATTAGGCAAAACAAAAAGTAATTTAAAGCGGTTTTTTCCCATTGATCAATAAGCTAGGTACTTGCCCCCAAAAATGGTGCATGGGTTCCACAATTCCATTGTAGGTTTAGTTTATATCTCTGTTGTTCTTTTTGTAAGCCTCAACTTTTGGAACCTATTTTTTGGTGCGTTGATCAGTCCACAGACCAAACAAAGTGATCCAGGGAACCGAGACATTTAAAACATTCAGTTAATAGAGTTCACTGAGGAGATTTTGACTTTTAGGGCACAAATATTTAGGGCAAGCTCCTTTTTTTTGAGACTGTGGCAGAGGCCCAAAATGATGAAACTTCTGGAAATTTGTTTCGCGATGGGAATAACCAACATTATCTTTATCACGTACAAATTTGAGCTTCCCATAGGATATCCCAACCTCCTATTAGGCCCCAAAAAGTTAATTTTGGAGTCTTTTTTTGAATATAACGTTCTAAAAAAGAGTATGAATAAAAATCTTCTCTTCAATAGTAGCTACCTGACCGCTACTTCTTTTTTAGTAGGTATAGGTAAGTTTACAGGGTACTCACATAAAACTGTTAAATTCGCTATCCTGCGAATCGGCGCATGGGTCGGATTACGGAGCGGGCCCACTTGGCACTGAAATTCAGCATCGTCATCCAAGCTCACGTTGCGAATCCTCAAATTATAAACGCCGTTATCCTTATCGCCAATCATCATATATCTTGGAAATCCCACCAACGCTTCGCCGGTACCTGTAACACGAAACGGATATTTTGTTATACGAACGGTTTTTCGATAATTGAAAACGGCATCGGCAGATGCGGAGACAAAACGTGTTGAAAAATATTCAATTCGATCAAAGACGCGTAAAATAGTATAATATAAATCTTAATTCTAAAAAGAGCGTCAAAACACGGTAAACAGTGTCGAGCCAGATTCACCGAGTACGCGAAAGGTGTCATTAGCAAGTGGGTGAAGCAAATTTATTCAAGAACGTAAAAGCAAAGCAACCGAGCGTTTATAAACAAGTTGAACTTCTACGTTGTACCTGCACACTGATGCAGGGCGAGGAAGTTATGTAATTTGTAATGAGAAATCTTGCAGTATGCAAAAGCACCCCTTTTAGAAAATGCAAAATAACCGTGGTTCTTTAACATCATTAATCTCCGTATTGAGAATGTGTTTACCTCCACTTGAAATCCTATTTAAGCGGTTAACGCGTTAAAATGGTTTTTTAATTTAATTTCGCAACACCGGCGATTCAATAAAAATCTTGTATAAAAATTTATTTTTATAAATTAAACTCAAAGAACGAATAACAATTTTAACCATTGAAAACCACAAGCGAAAGAAGTTGAATTTCGATGAAAAGTATATTCCAGCGTTTGGACGTTCGAGCTTTTCAAGAAAATTATTTCGTTCAAAAAATTCGGGAATTAATGAGAAACTGATATTTTTTATAAAATGCATGCGACAAAAATTAAATAACCTTGCAGAGAGAATCTTACAGGAATTCGCAGATATTTGGGAAAATATATACCCAAGTAGAGGCATTCTGGACCATTTACAGGAATATCAGAGCATATTCGGAAGTCTACAAAAATTCAAAGGAGTAGGCACTTGGAGATTTCAAGAGCACGAGTCGAAAGGATGATACAAAAAACTTCTAGGTACTCAATTTTTCATTTGTGTTTTTTAAAAATATTCGACTAATTTATTTTGAAAATTTAATGAAATTACTCATGATTAATTTTGAAAATCGAATCGAAGCATTTATTTGAAAAATTAGATCAAATTAGAAATTAGCCTATTGGATTTTGAAAAATTCAATAAAAATATTTTAATTAGGAAACCGATCAGAATTGAAATTTCAATTTAAAAATATGGGTTTGAAGCATAGATTTCAAAAATGAGATCAACTTCCATGTTTTGAAAAATTGAATGGATTTATTGAAATTTTGGGTCAATCAAAATTGTATAATTTTTGAAAAAAATGATCGACAGTTATTGAAAATTGAATAAAAATTAGAATTTCATACTTAAATAAAATAAAATTATTGAATTTTTGAAAATCTAATACCTAACAACTATTTCAAAAACAATAATTAGTTATTGCACCAGTATGATTTCTAAAGAATTGAAAAAAAATATCTTCTTATTAATTTTTTAAAAATTCAGTGAATAATTATTATGTTTGTCGATTTTAGAAAAATTAACTAAAATCAATCAACCAAAATTTCCAATTCTGAAAGTTTTTCAAAATTAAACCCTTATTTGAGTTAAACACAGATTTTACAAAAAATAAGATAATTTTTTCAAAAATCGAATCAAATCATCGACTTTTTAAAAATTTAACCGAATTATTGAATTTAAAAATTGGTTAAAACATTCGGTAATTTTTGAAAAATTGTTTAAAATGTTCGATTATGAAAATTTCTTAAAATTAAATATTTTTCGATTTCAAAATAACAAGTTTTGAAAAATTTAACAAAATTTGAATTTAAAAATCAGTCACTAACTTTTGAAAACATGCATCGAAATTATTGAATTTAAAAATCGAAAAAATGATCAATTTTGAAAAATGAAAAATGTACCTATCTAATTATTGAGATTAAAAATTTCTCAACCCGAGCAGCACACTCGATCGATAATATCGAAAGTTGAAACGTATCGATAAAAAATCGTTTAAAAGTCTAAAGATGTTCTCACGATATGATACAGATTTAGCTGTACGATTTTATAGGCAAAAAATCTAAAAACTATCGAATTCGATAGTATTACGATTTTAGGACGATATTCGTCAACGATACTATCGACAAAGAATATTAAATTTATCGAATCCGATTTTCCACCGATTTTGTGCAGATATTTGAAACTATATTATCGACAAATAATCTGAAATTTCTCGAATTCGATTTTTTAACGATTTTGTGAAGATATTTAAAACTATATTATCGACACGTAATCTGAAATTTCTCGAATTTGATTTTTCAACGATTTTGTGCAGATATTTGAAACTATATTATCGACACGTAATCTGAAATTTCTCGAATTCGATTTTTCAACGATTTTGTGACGATATTTAGAACTATATTATCGACAAATAATCTGAAATTTCTCGAATTCGATTTTTTAACGATTTTGTGAAGATATTTGAAACTATATTATCGAGACGTAATCTGAAATTTCTCGAATTCGATTTTTCAACGATTTTGTGACGATATTTACAACTATATTATCGACAAAGAATATTAAATTTATCGAATTCGATTTTTTAAAGATTTTGTGAAGATATTTAAAACTGTATTATCGACAGATTATATGAAATTTCTCGAATTCGATTTTTCAACGATTTTGTAACGATAGTTGTTGAAACTATATTGATTTTTTTCTAGTCAAAAAATACCTACTTTATATTCAAAATTGGATGGGAAGAAAGGGCCAAATCGAAATTTTTATAATAACCAAAATTAAATCCAGAATATTATTCTACAACTTTTGTTTGAAATGTTTTTTCAATTGGACCTCATCTCTAGCCTCTATTATTTTGCATTTACCTACTTACGTGTAACAGTAATATGCGAAATCAAAATTGAAAAAATTTTCAAACAAGTTATCTAGTTTTTTTGGTTTACTAGGTATTTTACTTGAAACCAGATAGTTGTTCTTAAATAAAATTTTACCAAGTTCAATACTACGATTACTATGTGACTACTTAGTATTTAAAATTGAACGGGAGGGAGGCGCCCAATCGAAAATTTTGTAATGACCAAAATTATTCTTAGAACTTTAAGCTACAACTTTTGTTTGAAAATTTTTTCAATTGGACCTCTCCTTCTCCTCCAATTTTGCATAATACTCCGTTGATACTTATTCAAAATTGGAGGAGCGGAGGAAAAAGGGGCCAATTTGAAAAAATTTTCAAACAAAAGTTGTAAATTAAGGTCCTAATAATTTTAGTTATTATAAAAATTTCAATTGGACCCCTCCCTCTTCTCCAATTTTGCATAAGATGTTTGAATATTATAATCCAATTCGTATTATGCGAACGAACTCCGATGTTCGCAACAGACGCTTGTTTTGGTAGAAACTGCTGTATTTGGAACGAAATTCGCCAGCCTTAAGCGTAACTACGACTTCAAACTCGCCAGCCGGTCTTGAAAATGTGCGCGCGCATATACCCATATATGCTAAATTATCTACAAAAAATCGATAGAATATCGAAACTAGATAATCTACAAAAAATCGTAATATAAAATCGATAGAATATCGAAATTAAATCGAAATAAAAAATCGATAGAATATCGAAACTAAATCGAAATAAAAAATCGACAGAATATCGAATTCGATAAAGTGTCGCGTTAGTTCCGCATAAATCGTGTAATTATCTTTCGATTTATAGATAGGTTATCGATGAAGTATCTAACTATAATCTTGAGATTTTTAAAAGAAAAATCGTTCGATTTTATCGAAAGTTTATCTGTTGATGGATTTTGCCAACTATAATTCATCGATAATCTGTCGATATATCGAAAGATAATTTCACGATTTATGCGGAACTAACGCAACACTTTATCGAATTCGATATTCTGTCGATTTTTTATTTCGATAATTTGTCGAGTGTGCTGCTCGGGAAAATCATGCATTATTTATTTTTGAAAAACCAACCATCAATCCAAATTATCGATTTTAAAAACTCCTCAAAATTAAATTTTTTATTGAAAATATGAGTTTTGAAAAATGTAATGAAATTATTTTTTTCAAAAATCGAATAGAATCTTCGCTTTTATGAAATCTAACTAAATTATTGAATTTTGAAAATTGATTAAAATAAGGGCTTTACTTACTACTGTCTAATTTTGTGAAAAACAATTTTTTTTCACATAGGTAGGTACAATTCAAAGACCAATATTTTCAATTTTATTCAAAAACAAATTGGCAATTTACAGGAAATCTAAATCTCTAAATTTCCTGATTGTACGCGAATTTCTTTGAACGTCTTGAAAATTATTTTAATGCCTGCAAATTACTCCGAATGCCTCTAAATTCTACGAACACCTGCGAATTTTCCAAAATATGCGCTAACAGAATTATCGTTAATTCGTTATAGTCAGAGTTAGATATTGTTTTTACCTAGTTTGAAAAGTAAACAATCTCTAGGAAGTTACCTATATTTTGAAAATAGTTCAATATTAAGTCAATACTTGAAAAGAATTCCCCAAGTTTATCATTTAATAAAATTTTTCAAAAATTTGTATTACCGTAGTTTTACTTCTTCAAATTTTCAAGAAAAAGGTACCTACATAAGTGCACTATTCTTGAAAAATTATATCTATACGAACTCGTAGTTACCTACTTTTATTGCGTGCTTTATACGATTTAAAATTCGTTACGATTTCAATTCCAAGTTTTTACCAAAAACGAAGCGAACCTTCTTACTGTTCCCAAAATACGAATTTTGCGGTGGAAAAAAACTAGCACCGAAAAAGTTCACTATAAATCAAACCTTTCAAATTTCCCAACTCAAATACGGCCATTATTCCGGGAGCTATTTCTTGACCCGATAGAATGTTGGAACATTTATACCTAATTTAATTCGTTGAAACAATATCAAAGCTAATAATTCTAAAACGTCTAAAATAGCTGCAATTTTTGAAATATTTGCCAAACAAACCGCTTACATTTGTTTGTCATATAATAACAGCATCGCTTTATTAAACCAACCAAGAAATAAACTTTTTTTCCTTCCTTCAAATGGAGAGGAATCGCAAAAAGCGAATTCTCCGGAGAGTTACCCGAAACATACAACTACATAAGAAACGGTAAAACAATCAGAAGAACTCCTCGGAAACACTGTAATAGGAATTTCCTTTTTTTATTTTTTCTCCGAAAAACAGAGAGGGTTATCAGTTTTTCTTAGTTAGATTAAGCGGAAAACGAGTTTCTTGTTGCGGGGCGGGGGCCGAATTAAAAATGAAAAAATAGCCGGCCATACCGATATAGAGAACGCCGCCAGTTAAACTTTTTATAAACCTCGCTGATGAATCGCTTTTTCTACTTGAATATGGATTCGATTTTCGTATCTTTGTTTTTTCATTTTCTATTTCAAAATTCCCCTCGCGAGGGTGAAAAAAAAAAGATTATTAACGTTTTCTCTTCCCAGTACCAATAAATTATCGGTGATGAAGAAAGCTGATAATTTTTTAAGCTCGCGTAAGCTTTTACCAATATCCACGTTTATTTTTATTATCCTCGAGGCAACTTGGTATTTTAAATTTCCTATGCTCTAAAAGGTGCCAAAATATACGTACCTAAATAAAATACGTTTTCGACCATCCTTTAATCCTCCGACCTGGCCCTGAGCGTTAAGTCGAGCGAGATAACTCGTCAGTTTTGTTTTATTTATGAAGGCGAATAGGAAGGATCAAAAATAAAACATCTGTTGTAAATTTTCGAAAATATTGTTGGAAGAAAATTTTGTTCAATAGTCTAACCAGGTCAATTCGGTTGATAAAATCACTGATTTGGTTATATAGATAGGTTACCTACGCATCGCATGGCGTTCGTTTTCAAAAGGCTTTCACGAATCGAGAAAAAAATTCGAAATCGAGAAGAAAAGATGCGAAATTCGAAGTGTAACCTCTTCAAAAATAAAAAAATAAAAATTGAAAAAAATTCGGCTTCTGATTATTATATTTATATCGTATTTGAGTTTCCTTGAGAAATTTCCCGTTCAAAGGATTCGTATCCTATTACTGGAAAAATAAGGCGAACTTTTGGCCCGAAATTAAACCTCTATTCAAGTCTAATAAAATATACAAACGAAGAAATTCATTTATAAAAAATTACCGAGCTTATTTTAAAAAATAAGACGAGTGAAATTCGCGCTTTGAAAAATTAATGACCCCCAGGTAGCGACATTTTAATTTCAATTTTTCTCGTCAACGAACTAGATTATCGATCGTTGAAAGTTTAAAATTTAAAAAAAAATACAAATTGTCTAGTCTATACTTCAAAAAACTTCCTCTCTTTTCATATTTTATTCCTTCCTCGGTGGTTTTTTTCTTCGCGTTCCCTCCAACACCCGAATAAGAGATACGCGAGGTCGACGGTTGAAAAAAAAGAAGAAACTAAAAAAAGAAAAGAAAGAAATTCGTTTTTAAAACTTCTATTTTGCCTTCTACGCCGTATAAACGGCGTAAATTGGATACAATTTCATTAAAGTATATTGCCCGTAATAATTGTCTTATTAAGCTCAAAAAAGTTTCAAAGTTTCTTCAACTTTAAGGGTAGTTTTTTCTTCATTTTTTTTTTCTCGTTCTTCTTTCTTTCTTTTTTCTTTCTTTTTAATACGAGTACATATATAATATGAATCTCGCGCGAGCTTTCTGCGTAACATATAGCTTAGGTACCGTTATACTACGTAATAACAGCGGATCATTTAATTTAAAAGGAACTATGAATTAAGTTTTAATTCATTAAAAATTCAACAATACAGTAACATTTAAAAGATCTTTATCGCCGAATCCGCCGAGTATTTTATCACAAAAGAACACCAGCGAATTTTTCAACTTCACAATCGTTGTATAAATTAAGTTACAATGAACGCTGTTCGTCGTGCTTTTTGTAATTACGTAGTACGATCGTAGGTATTCGTTCGTATTTCAGTCAAAAAAACAATTCAATAGCTCTAGCTTTCACTATAAAAGTAGGTAAATAGAAATCATCAAAAAAAAGACAACGAATATTCCGTCATTTCACTCTTCTTTTTCTTTCGACGAATTTAAATTTCAAAAAACGCGTACAAATCCAAACAATTCTTCGAATTACTTTTTTTTATTGGGAAAAGAAATCGAAAATCGAAGTTTTTAGTTTATATTATTTTCATTATACACGGTGCGAAAGTACTTACTTTCCCCATTGAAATCAGTGGGGAAAATAAAACTTTTCCTCGCAGTATTTACGCGCGCTGCGCACGCAATGTAAAGTAACTAGCGTCACATAGTAACACACACAACGCATCGCAGTGAGTGTGTGTACTGGTATACTTTTATCATAAAAAACACGTTCTGACGGTACATGTACATGATAGTCGAATTTCAAATTATTCTAGCATTTCTAGTGTACAAAAATGTGATATTCTACGAGTTGTGTTACAGTTTCTTTCTTTATTCATCAAATCATTGAATCTTATAAATGTGATTACAGTAATTAATATTGGAATGGTATAGATTTTTGAATTCTCAACGTAATAGTACTTTCCCGAGCAGCACAATCGACAAATTATCGAAATAAAAAATCGACAGAATATCGAATTCGATAAAGTGTCGCGTTAGTTCCGCATAAATCGTGAAATTATCTTTCGATATATAGATAGATTATCGACAAATTATAGTTAACAAAAATTTCGAGATTATAGTAAGATATTTTATCGATAATATATCTATAATATCGAAAGATGATTTCACGATTTAGGCGGAACTTTTGCGACACTTTATCGAATTCGATATTCTGTCGATTTTTTATTCCGATTTTTCGTCTTTTACTAGCTTTTTTCTATAATTAAAAATCATTAATTAGCATAATTAATACATTAAACTATGCCTAAACACATTATTCATGTTACGGTAAGAGGATCATTTCAGAAAAAGTAAAAAAAAATTATAAAAAATCTGCCACCCGTGGGGCTTGAACCTTCTACCTCCTGCATTGTAATCCTCTTCCTTAACCACTATGCCATACCTTATCGTTGAGGAATTAGCAATAAAACGCTTATAATAGGCAGTTTAGTACTTCCAGACGTGTTGGACTTAGAAAAATTTTCACCAATTTGGAAATAATTTCAAATATCGTCACAAAATCGTTGAAAAATCGTTCGACAAATTTCAGATTATTTGTCGATAATGTAGTTTCAAATATCGCCACAAAATCTTTGAAAAGTCGAATTCGAGGAATTTCATATTACGTGTCGATAATAAAGTTTTAAATATCTTCACAAAATTGTTAAAAAATCGAATTCGAGAAATTTCAGATTATTTGTCGATAATATAGTTTCAAATATCGTCACAAAATCGGGAAAAAATCGAAATCGAGAAATTTCATATTACGTGTCGATAATATAGTTTCAAATATCTTCACGCAATCGTTAGAAAATCGAATTCGAGAAATTGCATATTATGTGTCGATAATATAGTTTCAAATATCTTTACAAAATCGGTAAAAAATCGGATTCGATAAATTTAATATAATCTGTCGATAATATAGTTTCAAATGTCGTCAAAAAATCGGTAAAATATCGAAGTCGAGAAATTTCATATAATCTGTCGATAATATAGTTTTAAATATCTTTACAAAATCGTTAAAAAATCGAATTCGATAAATTTAATATTCTTTGTCGATAATGTAGTTTCAAATATCTGCACAAAATCGGTGGAAAATCGGAATCGATAAATTTAATATTCTTTGTCGATAGTATCGTTAACGAATATCGTCATAAAATCTTAATAATATCGAATTCGATAGTTTTTAGATTTTTTGCCTATGGAAGTTGTACCGATAAATCTTTATAATATCGTGAGAACATCTATAGATTTTCAAACGATTTTTTATCGATACGTTACATCTTCCGATATTATCGATCGAGTGTGCCGCTCGGGTTATTTCCTTATTTGGATAAATTATTTTACGTTGCGAGGGAGAAAAAGGCTTCTTTATACTACCGAAAGATCAGCGAGAGGTATATAAAGCAGCACTTTATCTCCCTAGTAACGTAAAACATATAAACAACATACTAAGTTAATTTATCTACCAATGTTCTTCTTTCTTTAGTACTCGTAATTCTTTTATTTCGTTTTATTACCGGTTACAAGTAAAATTTTAACGTTTCACTTCAACAATGAATGAAAATATGATGATAATGCAAGAAAAAATCTGTTAGCTACGGTTAGCTACTAAAAATTCAAACCATAGGTACGATGTAGCTTATCGTCATCAGTCGTATGTTCTCGGATGGAAGAAAGCAAATTCAAATTAATTAATGAACATTACAATTTACAACTCTGATTCGGAAGATGTTCTATTAGTCTATTTTGAAAATGAAACTAATAAAAAGGCACCTTCAACGCTACGGTCATACTACTCTATGATTCACAAAGTGTTAAAAGTTGAAAAGAATATCGATATCAGTGTTTTAGTTCTTTGATTTTCAGTTCATTCGCACTGTTTATAATAAAAATTATATTACTTAATAGGGTGCGAATTGAGCTTTCTCGCCTTCGGCTCGTTCAGTAAAAAACATTGCTGGACTCGCCTACGGCTCGTCCAGCAAAAATGTCCCTACTGTGAGGAAAAGCTCAATTTTCGCACGCTTTTAAGTAATACACTAATTTTTTTGTGTCAACAAATACCTACCTAAAAGGAGTAAAAAGCCACGAATGGAAATAATTAGAATTTTTACAACTCGAAAAGTAAATAGGATATCTCCAATTGGAATTGAAAATTATTCGATACGCGGACGAAAAAGTGCCTACATATTTTGCTTACTTAGGCAGGTAACTACCGAAGCATCATTTTGTTTTCTTATCTTTGTTTGTTTAATTTTTTCCTTATTTGAGCAGAGTATCTAACAGTTCAAGAATATAATGTCAGTCCAGCAAAAGTCTTTCTTTTTTTAAATTTGAAATCATAATTATCATTCAAGCGAAAATCAAGCAATGGAATTTTTTTTAAATAAATTTTAATGTTAGGTAATTCATTTTTAGAAATTTTACAACTTCAATTCAATTTTTTAAATTTAGTACATTTTTAAAACTTTTTCTTTAAAGTTGGGAAAATTTGAAAAATTTCTATAAACATACAAAATTTGGTAGTTTTTGAACTTGATAATTTTTAAAATTGGTTTTATTTTTAATAAAATTTAGAAAATCTTTAAGTTATAAAATTTACTCCAACCTAGTAAATTTTTGAAGTTGGAAAATCGTTTAAAATTAGATAAATACCTATTTAAAATTTATAAAAATGATAAAACTCGATAAAAACACAAAATTTGGTATACTTTTCAAGCTTCAATAAATTGAGAAAATGCATCATTTTTGTTGCTCGATAGAGTTTTATAGTTTTAGAAATTGAAGTGAATTTTTTAATTCAAGATATTTCTAAAATAAATTCTAAAATTTGATAAATATCAGAATGTTGGTCGTTTCAAAATGTTGATAAATTTCTGAAATTGGATAAGTTTTTAGAATTTAATAAATCTTTTAAGAATTTATTTTTTCTATTGGAGGAAAAGCAGTGTTCTGAAATGTAACGAAACTATAAAAAAAATAAAAATAAAAATAACGAAAAAATTTCAAAAAACGAAACGAAATAAGGAAATTTAAAACGAGCATAAAACGAAACGAAACCGGAAACGAAAAAATTACATTTAAAAAAAAAAAAAAAAACGAAACAAAACTAAAAATTTTGAAAATAACGCGAAAAATGGTTTTTTCGTTTCGTTTCTGGTTTAAAAAAAAATCAAAGAACTGAAAGAACTGGCCGTGTAAAAAAAAAAAAACAATGACAACAACAGAATTGAAAATTTATTTAAAATTTACTGCATTCAAAAAATTTTTTTTTGTGAATTTATTCTTCAAAATTTTTTGTTGGAAATTCAAAAAAATATTTTGTGAAAAGAATTTAATTTTCTTTTGTCCTTTCAAACCTTTTGCAAATAAATTTTTACAGCAAAAAAAAATTGTTTGAAAATTTTTTAAAAGGATGTCAGTCTATTGAGCAAGATTAGAATTTTTTTTGAATAATTGAAAAAATGATATTTCGTGAAGAAATTGTTCCAATTTTTCAACAAAACAACAACAACAACACCAACAACAACAACAACAACACCAACAACAACAACGACAACAACAACGTTGAAGACTTATTTATATCCAATTTATTGCATTAAAAAGCACTTTATTGCAAATCATTAATTAAATTTTTTGAAAAGTGTTTCTTCGCACAATTTTTGTTTGGAAATTATAAAAAAAACTCGCTCAAAATTTCAATAACCCAAAAAATTTATTATCTGAAAACCACAAAATATTATTTTTGTCATACAGACTTATTCCAGCACGAAAATTGAAATTTGAACAAAATTTCCAATATATTTTGAGTAATAACAAAATAATTTCAGAACGTAACAAAAAGTGAATAAAAATAAAATAAGTAAACTGACAGGAAAATGGAAAATGAAACGAAATAAAAAATTGAAATGGACAAAATAACGAAAAAATAAAGTATTTTAAACGAAATAACGTAAGGAAATAAAAAAAGTGTTGTTTCACAACCCTGAGGAAAAGGTGTAAGTATGCTCATAAAATTCAATTACATTTAAAAAAATACTTAGCCTAAAATATAATAAACTTTGTAAATTTTGTAAAAATTAAGTTTGAAAAATTTTCAACGTTTGATAAAATTTTTTATGTTGGCCAGTTTTAAATCATTGAAACTCGGAAAATTGGTAAATGTTTTCAAGTTTAGTAAATCTTTGAAATTTGGAACCTTTCCTTTTTGAAAATGTCCTGTGTGGGTGTTCATTGTTCAAGCGTTCACCAATCAAAATTTAAACTTACCCAAACCAAAACCATCCTTCGTCCATTGCACTTCACCGCCTCTATCATTGATTTCACATTCTAATGTGACTTCGGATCCTTCTTGAACTTGAGTATTCTTCGGTTCCACTCTAAAACTTTGTTGCTTGACAGAAAGGACTGCAAAAAACACAAAAAAAAATGTAAAATTATTTTAAATGAAAAAAATATCTTCTTCAATACTTGGCAATGTTTGCAGTTAGGCTTCAAAAAAAAAAAAATACAATTTTTTTTGACATTTTTGGATTTAAAATCCAAGATTGAAAATACAAAATTAAGAAAAAAAAAGAAGAAATCTGGATGCAGATGCACTTACAACCCATCTTGAAAATTCTTTCAATACATTTTTCATTTTTTTTTCTTTTGCGAAAATCAGTGTTTTCAAAAAAGAAATCAAAAAGGTTCCTCATGGCTCATGCCAAAAAAATTCTTTGATGCTTTTTTCGAGAGTGAAAAAAATCGTAGGTACCAAGGAATATAAACACTATCGTACTAGGTAGTCTGGATTGTTGTACAACAGAAGAGGGTTGGGCGGTAGGTAGTGGAAAAATCATCGAAAATGACGTCACTAGTGGAAAAATCTTACTTCATTAGTGGAGAAATCGCTTTTTTTGGTAGTTTTTTGTTAATAGCTCTTTATAAAATGGATTGACTAAAATATTTATGAGAATATTTTTTAAAGAGAAGGAAATTACATTTCGAATGGTATGTTTACTTTTGAATTTTACTCCATTTTGGGTTCATAAGAAAGAGAATCATCCGTGAAATTTAATTCGCTCTTCAGATTATTGAGAAAATCTGTACTAACATTGATTTAAATTGCAGAAAACTATATATCGTTGGAAAGAGGATAAAAAATGCTACATTTCGTTCGCTTGGAGTACCCATCTATCTTTTACAGTTTTTGAAATATATTGAACTCAAACTTCGCAATACATTATCTCAAAAACTATAACAGATAGATTGGTACTCAAAGCGAACGAAATGTAGCATTTTTTATCCTCTTTCCAACGATATATAGTTTTCTGCAATTTAAATCAATGTTAGTACAGATTTTCTCAATAATCTGAAGAGCGAATTAAATTTCACGGATGATTCTCTTTCTTATGAACCCAAAATGGAGTAAAATTCAAAAGTAAACATACCATTCGAAATGTAATTTCCTTCTCTTTAAAAAATATTCTCATAAATATTTTAGTTAATCCATTTTATAAAGAGCTATTAACAAAAAACTACCAAAAAAAGCGATTTCTCCACTAATACAGTCAGATTTTTCTACTAGTGACGTCAAAATACACACACAAAGACACATATTCAACGATCCAGACTACCTAGTACGATGGTGTTTATATTCCTTGGTAGGTACAAAAAACTCTCGTAAAATTCCTTATCAGTTTGCCTTTCGAATTTTTTGTTTTGTTGAAATTTTTATCATTTTTCTATTTTATGGTTTGAAATCCAGAATCCAAGTTGATGTTGAAAATTTTTTGATTCAAAAATCTCAAAATAGTCTGCAATCAGTGCAATCTGTCAAATTCCGGTTTGCAGCGCATTTAAAGTATACGGAGCAGATGTGTAGAACCTAGCTCATTAACAGGATTTTCGAAGGAAATTCACGAATATACGAAATTTGCCAAATGTATACGATATGGTATACGTAGACTTACATCCCTTGATAATTTCAAATAATAAGATAGTAGAATATAGTGGCTATAAATTATGTACAATAGTTTCGTCGACGTACGTGACATAATTTTAAACTTGGGAAACGCGTAACGTAAAAGAGTAGACAGGGACATATACACTACTTACACAGAGACAATGAACGTAAACAGGCAAACATATGAAATTATAAGTGGTGGAAGTGAGAAGATTACAAAGGCATAGCTGAAAAGTGATATAAGAGGAGGATTATGCATAAGGAAGCTATAGACCCTTTGAAAATCTTTCAACTCGATGCCGATACGAGCCGCTGTAGTTTTTTAACAACGGAGTTTATTATAGCATTTTCATCTCAACGCCTACAAATACCTGAGCTTTGGTTTTCAATTAAGAAAACAAAGCTTTGGAGGTCTACGCTTTTCGTATTATATTTCAAATAATTCAAACTTTCGTCGGGTTATCAACACTAGACAGATTACAAACACCATCTTTCATTCCACGATCCTCCTCCTTCTTGTAACCGAGTATACTTTTGCTACTCATACAGAAATAAAGTATCTCGTGCTCGGTTATTGACGGAGGGAAAAAAATGAATAAATAAAACGAATCGAATATTCAGCACTCCGCGGGTTATTTCCGCGAAACAAATATTTCCTTATAATATTTCTACGCCAGCGCCGAAAATCCTCGCGACCTCATGTCAACAGATACTATCTTAAGTTGGTACAGCGATAATGATTTCTGGTTCCGTAAAGCTTTCCGCCTGTCAACTTTCCCATATTTTACTGTCATTGCCGCACTTTTCAGAAGGGGGAAAAACTCTTCCGAATGAAACGATAACACGACAAACCAAGAAAATAGAAAAATCAAGTTAAAAATACGCTATACACGTATTTTGAACTGTACAGTTCAAATATGCCAAATATTAGGCGTTTCATCGTCGCTTTATTCCTACACGTAAGTTGCCATTTAATAAATTTGCTTCGGTCGTCACGTTTTAGCAGAAATCATAAATAGCGTTCCGTAAACAAACCATAAGCGAGGTAAATCTATAGGTGGTAATATTTCACCTATGGGCTTTCGTACGAGCTATTTACGAGCATAAATCTCCTATTTTGTTACCTACCCCAATATTTAGACACCTACGAGAATTACCAATACGTGCGTAACAGCGAATAAATCTGACGATTGTATCCACTTGCTAAATAATGATTTTTTTTATCTTTATTTTTAGAAAAATTATTAAGAACAATTATTATGAGTTAGGTTAGGTACCTACTGAAAAAAAAAATATTTTTGTTTACTAATCCTTTCATTACCGAAAATACCAAAAATAAAGTAGGTAAGTTTTATTTGTTTTCAATTTTTTTCTCATTTTTTTTTTAAATCAAGATTTTTTTATTCCAGAAAAAATGATATATTTTTTCTCCAAAAGAAATTCGAAACATTTTTAAAACATTACCTATATTACAAAAAAATGGATTTTTTTTTCTCTAAAAAAAATTAAAAGATTTTTTACTCCCAAAAATGGGAAAAAAATATGAAATTGAATTACCTATTTTATTTTAGAAAAATTGAATTTTTTTCTCAGAAAAAATTGAAAATTTTTTTTCCATTCAATAAAGATTTAGGCCTACATAAGCGATTTTTTGGCTCCAAAAATATGCAAGATTTTTTCTCCGTAAAATTGAGCAAAAATATTAGGGATTTTTCTCAAAAAATTGAAATAAGGCAGACTCTAATAAAATTAAGATAAAAATTATTTACTTTTTTTCAAAGAAAATTAAAGATTTTCCCCCCAAAAATTTGAGAAATATTTTTACCCTAAAAAAGTAGAGAGATTTATTTTACAAAAAAATGAGTCAAAAAATTAAGATTGATTCTCAAACAGTAAATTTTTTTCTATAAAATAGGATATATTTTCTCTCAAAAATTTAAAATATTTCTTACACCAAAAGAATTTAAAAATTTTCTCATTTCAAAAAACTTTTTTTGCCTTTTTAAATTTTTTTTACTAAAAATAAAATAAAATAAATTTTTTTTTAATCTGACTATTAAAAAAAGTTGGAGCATACCTACTTTTTTATTCCAATAAAATTCAGAATTTTTTAAAACGTTGTTTTCAAAAAAAAAAGATTTTTTTGATAAAAATCTATTTCTTCAAAAAATTGAAAATACTTTTTACATCAAAAAATTGAGAATTTTTTTACATCAAGAAAATTAAGAAATTTTTTACATAAAAAAAATTGAGAAATTTTTTTCATCAAAAAAATTGAGAAATTCCTGTTACAAAAAATTGAACGCTTTTTGACCTTTTTTTGAAAAATAGGTAGATGCTGACTAAAGTAACAGTTTACATTTCAAAATAATAATTTTAAAAAATAGGTACCTACACATAGGTATTTTTGTGACAGAAAATTTCCGATCGAAAAATACCAGAAAGGTGCGTAAGCCCAATTCACTGGTAAATAGAAAATCCAGGCTGATTGGAAATGTTTTCAAGCCTTAACCCCTCTTTCATCCCCCCAAAAAAAAAATCATTTTTCATTATACACGTACTGAAAATTGAACTTATCATACGCGCCAATCGGGAGGGAAGAGTACTTTTTCAGTGGTACGTTATTTTCCCTCCCGCCGGGAGGGAAATTTGCGATTTGCATTTTTCCCTCCCGGCCTCTTGTGATTTGCATTTTCCCACGTCTTTTTGAAATTGTTACTTTGAGCTCTTGTAGTGATTACATTTAAACGAAATTTTGGAAACAACTTCAAAATAAAATGTAAAAATTTAGGTACCGGAATGTTATCATGTTGAATTTGTTTGATGCAATTTTAATTCAATCTAGACAGATAGATTGTGATATTACGATAGGAGGTATTAGATTATACGTCTTTTTGTTCATTAATAAAAGATTCGTTTTGTTTTTCTTTCTGAATGAAGAATAAAAAATTGTGTTGCAATTTGACTAATTTTCAGTGCAGTGTATAATGAAAAATATCTTACTATACAAGGGTGGAGGGAACTTACAATCTCGCATTATCTTTGCTCACCTCGCCTTCGGCTCGGTTCGCAAACAATCTGGACACTCGACTGTAAAAGTTCCCTTCCCACCCTTGTATAGTAATATACTATTTATTAATTGTTAAATTTTCGCAATTTCTTGTGAGGACAATTATTTTAAGAAATATTTCGCGAAATTATTTGTTGACTTTCGAAATTTTTTGCAAAGACAATTATTCTAAAATTTTAAAATGCAAAAATGGAAAATGTTTTGTAATTTTTTTTTCATTCTCATCTTTGATTTTTCCAAACAAGGGAACATTGTCAACTCGTTACCTTCCATTCAGCTGAAATTTACCTCATTGAAAAAGCATGTCACCTTGTCGTTTCACCATCTTTGAAACAATCAGAATCGTTTTTACAACGTTTCAGAAAAATTATTGTACGGCTTTGATGATTAAAAAAAATGTTAATTATGTTTTTTTAAAAATCTGGATCTAATATTGCTCGTTGACATTTTCAAGTTGTAAGTTTCGATTTTTAATTTGGGCTTTTTTTGGGGGGGGGGAGAAGAATTTTTTTGTTGAAAAATAACTTTAAAAATTTATAAATTGAAAAATAATGTGAATGAATATTTCAAAATCGATTTATTTTTTATTTTTGTCAGAATGCCTATTTTAAAAAAAAAACGATTTTATTTTATTTTAATAGGAAATATATTTACTTCTTAAAAAATTTATTTCCAATTGAAGCCACCAAAAAATAAAATAAAACAAAATAAAACATCACAAATTGAAATGTTGAAAATGCTTCAGGTTAAAGTAAGTTTCCAACTTCTGAAAAAATATCTAATAATTTAAAAAATTCAATTGAAATTCGATTTTTTTTTAAGCAATATTTTTAACATTTTACAAGTATAATTCATTGTGAATGAATTTTTGAAATAAAATTAATGTAGAATTTATTTTCCTTGGAGTACACTCAATATAATATAAAAATTTATTTTCGAAAATAATCTACTTAATTTTTTTACCATATCCAAATTAAAGTGATGAACAATATCAGTATACCAACCCTCCACCCCGCCCTCCAATCAAACGAACCACAACGAAAATCTTGACAGTGTCAATAAAAAGTATACCTACACATTATACAGCCATAAAGACATTACAAATATGAACAGAATAAGCAAACACTTTCATCGTTACGATCCCTAACTTTATTCAGGGCAAACAAATTATGCAACTTATTCGACGTGTTCTGTTATTTTCGTTTCATATGCGAAAAGATAGTGAAGTTATACGAAATACAGCATCATATGTCATGGGCGGGGGTGGGAGGGGTATAAAGGTGATATTTTTCTGTTTACAATGCAACGTAATCGTATAATAATGTCAACTTTTTCAAAGATGAGAAATGGGACAAAATCTCGTAGGTACATACGCATATGATATTATATTTTCGTTGTATTTTGCGCAATTATTTCTTACTTATTAAAAAAAAAAAAAGTAGGTACTCTCAACAAGGTTGTTAGTTTTTGAAGGGAGAATATGTAAAATCGTGCAACTGCATTTTGGCACTTTACTTATGAGAACACGAACCTGGTAGCTTCCGCACGGCGTAAGATTCGAGTTTTGATTAATGAAAAAGGAAATGATCTTTATGTCCATTATCGTGATTTTCCTAAACTAATCTAACAAAAATTTCAAACGGAAATCCGGCTATTATAAGGTCTCCTTTGATTATGTTTTTTGCCCATTATATGGCTACAGCGTTGAATAGGCAGTTCGATATTTGAATATCTACGTGTGAGAGGATATTTTTCAATTTCATTTCATTTCTGTTTTATTACGAGAAGAGCTGAGATGAAAAATCCATTATTAGTTGAAAAAATATCGAAAAATTTCCGTTGTCATATTGTACGAGTAGATGGCATTTAAAATTTTCCTTTTAAAATCGTTCGTTTGTTTATGTTTACTTTTCTTTTTGCAGCATACGGAACATTAAAGGATTAAGCGAACTGGTGTAAAAAAAACTTTCTGCTTGATTTTTTTTTCCACGAAAACACTTACTGATAGAAGGATTACTGGTTAGCCGTTAAAATTAACGTTTTTTATGCCGCCTTTTTCATTCCTTCGACGAAATGTTTATTATTAATTTTTTTTTTCAATATGTTCTCGCTTATTAAAAAATTTCCACTTCATGGTCGACTTTTTTGCAGCGCCTTTTGAAAGGTACAACATCTGCACGAATTCATTCGCGACTGATTGATGCGCGAAATTATTCCAGAAAGCTTAGCGTACGATTTTATAAGGTTGAGTTTTGTTTATGGAAAGCAGCATCAACTTTGTTAACTTCTGGTGGCTCAGCTTCGAGCAACTTCTGCATAAACGTCAATTTGTGTAGTGAAATGTTTCGTGATCGCGAATTTATCTTTAGAAACCGAATCTAGACTGATATATGACGTATAACAAACTATACAACTGAGAGCATAACACACGCTTTAAGCTTCTTTCAGCGTATGTTATATTAGTCAACGTCATTTAGCAGCGTACATTTATGTCTTAATGCGTACGGGTAAAGAAGAAGAAGAAGAAAAAAAAAAAAAAACTTTCCAAGTATACGACTTACTTACGAGATGTTTGAAATTTTGCGGTTTTAAAGGGTATACTGAAATGATATACTTTTGTAAGTTTTTCTTTCTTTGTAAGGTGTGTAGCATTAAGATCTATGTGCGATATCGTTTTGACCTTGATAAGATCCTCTTTGCTTTTTGACGTTATTTCGTAACTTTTTGTTTTCACTTTCGCCACAACTTTCGAAAAGAAGAAAAATTATCATCTGTTCCAAGTTGGTATTTAACAGGAATTTACGTAGCGAAAAATCCCTTTGGAAAAAGCATTTCTTCACAAAGATTATTTTGTAAAAATATCTTCAAAGAAACCCATTGCAAAAATAATTATGTAGGTATGAGGATATAAATATACAAATATTTAGTTGGAAAAACATCATTGACAGAAATATCCACAGATGAGGTGAAAAATTTTTACTGAGCAGTTTAAATCTTTAGAAACCAAGCTCTTTCTCGAAAAAATACAAAAAAACACTAAAAAATTATCTCATTCAAATTCGAGGCATCATGACTGAATCCCCCCCCCCCCAAAAAAAAGAGTTAATATAGTAAGTAACCATTTTTCATCAAAAAAGCATCTAACCAACAAGTAACCAACCAACACTATCAATTTGCAAGATTATTGACGAATGTTACTTTTGCTGAAATACTCAATTTTTCTGATCCTTCCTCTAGTACTATTTTCGAGAATTTTGTATTTTTGTTGCATAGCCAATTACCCATTTTTCGCTCAAATACAAATGTTTAACCTTTGCACAATAGGTATAATTTTTTTCGAGTACAATTTTTTTAAATCATGGTTATAAAGATGATTTATTCTGAACACCATTTAAAAACTTTTTATTAAATTGTATTGTAAACAAACTGTTTGAACAAAAATTTTCTAAGTAAAATGTTTCGAATTTCAATTTGAACTATTTTTTTTTATTTTTATTATTTTTTTTGGCTCACGTGACTAAGTGCAGGTACCTAACTTACAATTTAACTTGTTATGTTTTACCCCGCACTTAGGATCATCGCCGTCTCCTGTTGAAAACAATTTTTTTAATTTTTCTTTGGGAATAGTTTTTTTTATGCCTTCAAAAATACTTGAATTATTTTTAATTTTTTGAAACACAAATTTTTGCAATATGGTACCTAGTTTGATGTTCCCCATAAATCTTAGACAGAATTTTGAAACTTTAGATTGAGAGCATTTAATAAACGAAAAAAAAAAATCAGTATTTTTTCATCTCAAAGTTTAAAAAAAATAGATTCTCTATTCAACTAAAGTTTTCCATTTTATTACATAAGAAGTATGAAAAATTTTTAAGTAGCAAAATTTTGAAAAATCTTTTCAAAATGATTCTCTGAAAAATTATGGTGATTTTTTTTCAATTTGAAAAAAGTTATTTAAAAAAAGACATTGCTGAGAAATAGATTGATTTTTTTTCTTCCAAAAATAGATTCGTTTTTGAAAAAAATGGTCCTAGGTACTTGACTATTCAAAAAATTGAAAAAAAAATTTTGAAGGAAATAAGTTCATTTTTAGAATTTTTTTTCATTTTTAAATGAGACATTGAGTTGTTCCTAATTTTTAGAAGAAAGAATTTGTTTCCCTTTATTTTTCGAAACAATTCCATTATGCCAATGAATGTAATGGGTGTAACTCTTCGAAAAAAACAAAAAGAGCTATGTTAAAATTTTCCTGTCATTGGAAATGAAGAAGGTGCGATGTATCAACTTTGAAAATGCAAGTTTCAAAACTTGACAGCACTTTCATTTTCAAATATGGGGGGGGGGGGGGGCGATCTCAAGAGTAAAAATTCTCATTTTTTAGTATTGACATATCCCAATAAAAAAATTTCAATTTGATTTCCCTAGCCTCCAACACCAGAATTGTCTAGAGCTAAAGTGAGGTAGGGCACATAAATTATTCTGAGCCCTCTGTTGACCAAAAACTATGTGATTTTTCCAACTCAAGCTGAAAAAATTCAATTCGGGCCCCTTGGCAAAACTCCGGGACCGAGGTAAAGTGCCCCCTTTGCCCCCTCTCGACAGGCCTGCTAGCCCCTACAATTTTTGAAATAGGCACCATATGTATACAACATTTTTTGTTGGTGGTACTCGCTTATACAAATCTGAAATTTCTTAAAGTACTCGTACTCCCCAGACACCCTTGATAATTTTTTTAATTTTTAAAAAATTGTGACCTTCTTATTTTTAAAAAACTATTTTTTAAATAAAAAATCTTCACTCGCTTAGTAATTTCTTTGAGAACGCTTCACGACCCTCGAATGAATCGCAACCCCAGTTTGATAACCACTACTCCACGAGTAAGCAGTAAAATCTTCCTGTATAGGAGATATTTTGGAAGAAAACCGTTTTTAAAAAATAATCGTAATATTGAAAAATAAATCTACTAGCCAAATTCTTCTTGGCAACAAAAGTTTTCAACAAAGAAAAATCTAGAAAAATATTCCCTCAATATAAAATAATTAGTCCAAAAATTTCCACATAGTTGGGAATAAAAATCATTGAAAAATAAACCTACTAACCAAAATCTTCGGAGGCAACAATAATTTTCAAAAAAAAAAAAAAAAAAAAAAAAATCTAGAAAATTTTTTCTCACAACGTAAAAATATAAATAGTCAAAAATTCCCACATAGTTGAGAATAAAAATCATTGAAAAATAAAGCTACTAGCAAAAATCTTTTTGTCAACAAAATATTTTGAAAAAAAAAAAATTTAGAAAAATATTTCTTCAACGTAAAATATAGGTAGTCAAAAAATTCTCACATAATTCGAAAAATAAATCTGCTAGCACAAATCTTCTTGGCAACAAATATTTAAAAAACTAGAAAATATTCCCTCAACATAAAATACTCCTACGCATAGTCAAAAAATTCTCATATACCTAGTTGGGAGTAAAAAAATCATTGAAAAATAAATCTACCAGCAAAAATAGTCTGGGCAATAAATATTTTCCAAAACAAACAAAACAAAAAAAACAAAAAAAAAAAAAAATAGAAAAATATTCCCTCAGCATAAAATATTGGTCAAAATTCATAAAATGATTTTTTCAAATAACATGGAAAAAAATCTCAAGAGTAAGAACTACCCATATCTCAATGAAAAATTTTCAATTTTATTTACCTAGCCCTACAATTTTTGAGATAGGCACCAAATCTTTTTGACAACAGATATTTTCAATAATAAAAAAATAAAAAATTATAAAAAATATAAAAATATTCCTTCAACCTTGCCTTCAACTTAAAATGTACCTAATCAAAAAATTCTCACATAATGCCTATCTCAATAATTGTAGGTGCTAGGGAAATAAAATCGAGATTTTTTGGAGATATAATTTGTTTTGATTTTTTCCCTCGTGTTTGAAAAAATTATTTTATGAAATTAATTTAGATGAAAAATAGCACTCTTTTGAAAAAAATAAAACCATCAGACGAAATTTCTCTCTTCGCGAAAACCTCTGAACAGAAAAATTCACCGAAGGAAATAATCATGCTTATAGAAGATCTCACTGGAGACTTCCCAGTTTCCCACCAATACCGGATAGATATCTCTATCTACACGCAAACTATACTTTAAAACAATACAAATGTTCTTCTATTTAGTAATACCATTATCTAACTCCACATCCGCTGATGAAACTCGCAAAACAAATTACCTGCGCTGATTTCAGGTGTACGAAGTGCTTTTACCTACGTTACTCTCTCATCAATGCCAGCACATTGCTACGAATGCTAGGTATAGGTACATATTCTCGCATCATTTAATCGGCAACGAAAAAGGCTATAGGCAAATAAATGGAAATGGTAAAAAAGAAATGTTTAGCTTGAAGGGTTGGAAAAAAATTTGTGTGCTATGTAGTCAAGCATTGTTAACTTCGCAGAGATAAACCGAACTCGTATTGCATTTAAATTATTACCCTACGTGATGGTGCCCAAGTTGGACATTTTTTACAGCCGCTAAAATTGATTCAATTTGGATTACCCGCATTCTATTTTTTGGTCCGAATTTCGCGTCCGAATTCCGAAATTCCAACATGCTTACGATTTCATCTGCCAAGTAAAAATGTAGGTGTATTTATCTCCTATAAAAGGATTAGGCTAGTATGGAGAATAATTTCCTATACGGTGGTAAAAGCAAAACTTGAAAATTCATCACCTCTTCGATACAGCATACTCGCAGGCTAACGAATAAAAACCCTCACTTTGCAGAGAACTTTCCACCCGCCACTTCCGCTCTAATACGTTTTATTTAATATTGATGTATCATCTCATCAATCTTCAAATCAGACAAGCTCCTTTTTTTTCTTTTTCTCTCTTTTTTAACAAGTTGATATCGTTCGCGGTTTCGTAGAATTAATTTCCCACTTTTTATTATGCTTTTTCTCGGGTCGACGCTCGAATCAGAACTACTCTAAAATACGAATGATGTGTGTATATCCGTTTCCCTCTCAAAGATACCCGTACGATGTACTACAGATACCGAACCCCTCTTTTATACGAAAATCGATATAAAGAAAAGTAAAATGTAATTCAAGGTTATCTGCGCTTTTCAACAAACTTCCTCGAAGCCTCGATTACGCGGAAATAGTTTAATTCTAAAGGAAACGGTGTGTTTCCTTCGATCAGGCAATCGTCTGTGTCAACAAAAATTCCAGTCTATCGTACTAGGTTCATCGTAGGTAGGTATCAGAAGAGGCAAACTGTATCAGTATCGATCATAATCCACATCGAGCTTCGTCTCGTCTCGCAGAGTCATTTCATCAGTAAATGTTGTCAATCTTAGTCAGCTTCTCTTATCAATTCATCCTTATTGAACGCGAGCGAGAAAAATTTCACTCGGTGGAAATTTCTTCGCTGTTTATACTGAGAAGAACTTGCACGAACAACTTGAGACTTTTATACTCTATCTTACCACTCATCTGCCACAATTAACATAAAACCGTATTTAAAATCTGTAAAAACAGACTTTAAATGTTTGAGATACAAAAAGTAAAACTATCTACTGTGAGACGACGCCGATGGTTTATTCGAGCGTTAAAAAGGGGGAAAGAAGATTTCATGCCATTGTTTGGAAAATTTTTATCGAAAGACTTTTCTCTTTGCTCGCGTTTTTTAAACAGCAAATTTCAAACAAATGATATGATTATGACGCGATGGAATTTTTTCTCTCTTTGCTAGATTGAACAGATTAACCTCAACAGGGCTTTCATTTTAAAGTCATTACTACAACTTTTATACTAGTTGAAGAAATCGACTTCGAGCTGTCGACTTTTCTTTTGTACAAAAGCGTGAAATTTTTCCGCTTCATTCGCATTTTGTCAAATCGGCCACAAATTCGATAAAATATCAACCGCGAGTAGATAATTAATTATATCTGGAGTTTTGTTCGAATAATTCAAAATAAACAGAATTAGACACGAAATTTAAAAGGGCAATGAAAAATTAATAAATTTTACGTGATCCGAATTTAATTCAAAAAGCTAAACTGAAAATATGTAAAATCGAGTTCAAAAGTTGCAATTGTAAATATTTCGTTCCGCTGGGTAACTCGCGAAGAGACCGGGTGACTGGCGACAAAGAAAGTTTCATTAGTATCGAAAAATGCATAATGTACGATATGAAAAATTAAAATCAGTTTCCTTCGGGAAGTATTTCATATTTCATAAAGGCAAGTTTACGAAAAACCGTACACCTAATACATTAAAAATATATGTACGTACACTTGTGTAGTGTAGATATTTGTTAAGCATGTCGTACGTATTCGAATTTAAGTTTTACATAAAACAACCAAATTTTATCGTATAAATGTTACCAAATAACTTTTACTGCGGATATTGATTTGTTTATAACGTTGAACTTTGCCATTAGTAAATTAGGTACCTCGAATGAAGCTTCGCAGTAAGAAAACTATACCAATAGTAAGATGAACTGGTTCCTTGAAATACGAAATCGTTACGTTTGCAAAAATTGTGAATTTTTTTCAATACAATCGGGTCGTATTTTCGAGGTTTAATTTTCATTTTTGTAATAATTTAGAATTGGGAAAATTTCTGCCAAGTCGAGTTTGCGAAAATTTTCAACTCGCGAAATTCATTCTCGAGATTCAACTTTCCATTTTTAAATAACTTAAAATGTAAAAGAATAACTCGCTGATTCAACTTTCATACGTTATCATTGACTGTTTGAAACAACGGCGATTCCAATTCAAATAATTGTTTGCATAAAATCAGGGATGCTGAAATGAATAAGCAAAAATAAATTTTATTTAGAAATTTGTTAGGCCTGATAGACTAAACTTTTTTATTAAAAAATGAACACTTGAATTTTTTACTAATTTTTTATTTTGAATAAATTAAATAAAAATTCTATTTTTTGAATTTTTTTTGACAAAAACACATTTTAATAAAAAAAATTATCTACGTTTTAAGATATTTTCATTAAATTTTAAAAACTCGATTTTTATAAAGAAATAATTAAGTACTTCTCCACTTTTTTTTTTTAATTTTTTTTCCTCAAAAACATAGAATTCATTTTTTTGAATAATGAAAAACACTATTAATTTTAAGAAAAATCGAATAATGTAAAAAAAAATTTAAATACCAGTTTTACAAGAACTTTTTTCAAAAATAAATTTTTACAGAATTTTACAATATTTTCTCAACATTTTTTTTTTTTTTTTGTAACAGGAATTACCTAAAAAAATGTTTATGAGAAACGATTTTTTTTCGGAAATACTTTTTCAAATTGTTTAAAAATGGAATAAAAGATTTTCACTTTTTTAAATTTTGAAAACTGAATTTTATAAATGTACGGGCAACGATTTGGTTATTTTACCTCCCAAAGCTGACTTTTCGATATTTTTCAAAACTCCAAACCGAATGAAACTGCGTGGAATAAAAAGATGAATAAGTCCCTTAAAAATCAGTTTAATTTTCTCGGTCATTTCCTACAGAAATTAATTTTTTTCTAGCCCAAAAAATTCACGAGTTCGCAATATTTTACCCCCTTCCACACCTCTCACCATATACTTCCAATCTAATGAAGCTGGAAAATAATTAAATTAGCTTGTTTGAATCAGCACAACATTCTTGACCACTTTCTGTAAAAATAAATTTTTCAACTAATATTTTTCAAAAAAAAATTTTTCTCAATTTTCAAAAACTTATTTTATTTGAAAAACAAACTAAATCTTTTTGATTTTTTTTTCAAAAATCCGTAGATATTTTTTTTCAAAAATAAGTAGAGATATTTTTTTTCAAAAATAAGTAGATATTTTTTTGCATTGAAAGATATTTTTCTCAATTAGATACATCAAAATAATTTGAAAATGTTTCACCGACATTTTTTTTTTTTTTTTTTTTCAAAAACTGAATTGATTTTTAAATTATGAATTTTTCCATTTTTTATTTGACAAAATTCATGTTGGATTAAAAAAAAAGTTTGATTTTTCAAAAACAATTTTCGTTTCTTTATAAAAATCCCTATTTTTCCAAAAACAGATTACATATATTTAAGTACCCATTTATTTATTTATTTTGAAACATCAAATACTAGGTAATAATTTTTTTTTGAGAAATTTAATGATTCAAAATTTTTTCAAAGCTAAGTACATTTTCAATTCTGTATTTCTTTTTGCTTCAAAAGCAATGCTTAAAATAATTAAAAATCAAATAGTACTTTTCAAAAAGAAGTTTAAGTAAGTTTTTTAAATGTTGAATATTTCTTTTGAAAATTTATTTTCTTAAATACTTCTCAAAAATTACCTACTTTTCAGATTTTTTTTTTCAAAAAGATTCTCATTTAAGTAAGTTTTTTCCAAAAATTAATTCATTTCTTTTTTTAAATCATAAATCTTTATGTTATTCTTTTTTCATTTCAAAAACACTTTTTATAATTTGTATTTTTTTTTCAAATTAATAATTATTTAAAAAAATGAATTTGAAACTGTTTCTTAAACATTTTTTTTTGTTTTTCGTTTGTATTTTTTGAAAATTAGCTAAAAAAATTTCGATTTAAAAAAAAATCGTTCTAATTAAAAAAAAACAATTTTGAAATTTTTTGAATATTACTTACTTTTATGTAACTTTCTTAAAAATGACTTTTGTAATTTTTTTCCAATAATACCAATTTTTTTCAAAAATAGTTTTTTTCCCTTAAAAAATGAATTAAATTATATTTAGAAATGTACGAGTATCTGATTAGATTTTTTTAAATTGCTAAATTTTTATTTGTGTGTTTTTTTAATTCAAAATAAATGTTAGTTAACTGAAATAATTTTTGAAGGACTCCTTTTTAAAAATAAGTTTATGAAAAATAATAAAGAATTGAGAAATTTTGAATTGAAATCCACTATATTTTGTTGGATTTTAATTTTCAACTGCAGGTTTTTACAATATTTTTGAAAGTTATATCATTGATATTGCTATTCCTTCCTAGATACTTAACATAATAATCCTCCTATTACTTCACTCGAAACCTTAAAATCTCAGATTCCATAAATTTTTGTTATTCTCCTAAAAGTATTAGGCGCTCGCACGAAAGTGAATTTTAATTGATACAAAAACGTTTTCGTAATTTAATAATAATAAAAGGACCAATATTATAAAATGCAGTTTTCGAGGTACTGCTGTTTAAAAATTGCCCATAAAAGCATAACTTCGTGCACCTGGTAGCACGACACGTTACTGTCCTTTTTCGAAAACAACCCTATACGAGCCTCAGAATACCCCCTCTTTTGACGCAGCAAAGTGTTTGATAATATTTCTCACGTAGGGCTCTTTTTTTCCGATCCTTAGATAAGATATCAAGACTCGGATTAACCGATCGTGGAACGTTTTAGTGAACATTTCCGGCTTTGTAATCTACGAGCTGATCTGAGCATTTTCTTCATCACGTGGATTCTATTTCAATAAAAAGCACATTTTTCCAAAATATAAATGGGTCTTTGTTTCAGGCATAGTCGTTTGTTGCGGGTACAATAATATTTAGTATTTTCTTCGTTTTTACCCCATTTAACTTTTCTGCCATAGTAGTGACTTGACACCAAACGAAGGCCAAATATCCCCCAGGAATTTCGCCTTTTAGCTGGGTTTTAATTTACAACGCGGAACTTTGGGAAAATAATTTAGGGAGAAGTCGACTCCTGAAAGATGTATTTTTAGTATACTCCAATTTACAAACACTGCTTTCATCGTAAGACTACCTAAGTAACGTACAAGCAGGTTAAGCAGGTTTGTTGAAAATCAGCGAGCATAAAATTACGAGAATAAAATTTCAAAAAGCTTATTCTTCGAGTATAATTTTAATCCAACTATGGCTGGCTTTTTCGCAACGAAATTAAAGCTCTTTCCGGAAGATATACGACAAGTATGTGTTTATCATGTATCATCTTTTATGTTCACAGGCGAAAAAAAAAAGAAGTGAAAAATGGAAATCTACGGTGTAAAATGTTTAAGGAAGGTGCCAGTAGCCTAAGTTTCATTTTATCCTAGGGCTATTTTAAGCCCCCTAAATGCTCCAATAAATTTCAAATATAACGTTTTTATCGCTTTAACGTGATAAATATATTGTGGCCGGTTTATGTATTTATAATTTATTTACTATTAAAAATTTATCTTGCGTAACAACCAGGAAACAGCGATAAAGGAAACATCAGTAAATTCTTTACGTTGAAAAAGAAATTTTTTAAATGAAACCGTTTTCTTTTATAGGTATCGGAAAGTCTTGGAAATAAAATCACCACGATGTGGTATGTTTTTGTGTAATGGGTATGCAGCGGCATTCAAAACTTGGCTATAGCATACGAGCAGTTTAAGTATTTCGCAATATTCGAATTGATGCGAATGCAGAAATGGCAAGCTCGCTAGGTCATAAGAGCCATGGCATGGCATCGTGTCTCCTCCTACCAGAATAAAAGAAAAATAAAATTTCCCTCTTTAATTTACATAAACATGCTTCGTGTAGACATTTTTCCCTGCTGCTCTGAGCCAGATATCATCTCGCTACAAACAGGGTAAACATTTTCATGCACAATAATAGGTATATTTATAATCTGTTGACGTCTTCTTAAAGATACGCTAAAGTGTAAATAACGTCGTCGAGTCGTAACACGAATATTTACACTGTGAATTACCTACGAACATTTTACACTCGTATAGTTCAAATTACCGCAGATGAAACGAACTTCCTACGAGAGTCCGAAAAAAAGATGGAAAACAATCAAGGTAGGTACCTGCTTTTAAATTCATCATTCAAATATAGATTAATTATTCTTTTTTCAGAGTGTCTAACTTTTTTTTTTTTTGAAATTCATGACCTTTTTCATGAACAATATATACTTATATCTACACTTCCAGAGGCCACATAAGCGTAACTTGGAAGAAGTATGGGCGAGGGGGAAAATTTCCCTCATTTTTCCTCTATATTTTGTGGTAAATAGCTGATAAAAAAATATTGAGGGAGGGGGCGAATGCATCTTGAATCCCCCAAGTAATGCATATGCCCTCCAAGACCCTTTTTTTTTGTAATCAAAAGTAGCTATACAATTTCAAACAAAAAAGCTGACACCGCGAGGCTGGTATCAAGCTGATACCTCGAGGCTGGTTTTTTTTGCGAAAATGTATCGAATTTTTTCCTTTACAAAGAAAAAGTTAAGAAACTTTTCCACACAAATTTTAAAAATAATATCTTCACATTAGAAAATTTTACAACATTTTTTCTCAAAAAAAAAAGGGATTTTTGAATATTTTTTATTCCCTGAAATTTCTTGCTCCGAAAAAATTTCTCCTCCAGAAAATTTGAGATTTCCCTATTTCAAAAATAATTGAGTAGGTAATTTTTTTAATTCCAAAATAATTTTTAAAAATTTTTGAACCAAAAAATTTGTTTTTAATTTTTTTTTATTCCAAAAAATGAGAATTTTTTCTCCAAAAAACAGAGACCCTCTCCCCAAAAAATGAAAATATTTTGTTTTTCAGAAAAATATTGAAAAAAAATGAGATTTTAAACTCCAAAGTTCGAAAACTATTTTGTTTCAATACATTTCAATTACAAAACAATAAAATTCAGATTTTTGATTTTTTTTAAATGAGAATTTTTTCGCGAAAAATATTTTTACATCAAAAGATTGAGATTTTTTAACGCCTTGTAACTACAGCAACTACCTAAGGCTAGTAGCGTGAAAATGTTTTTTTTTTTTTGTTTTTTTTTTACGCCATATACAGCAACTATATAAGGCTAGTGGCGTATCGTGAAGGAGGTTTAGTTATAGAAGGGATCGTAAACCAGTTTTGGATAGAAAGGATAATAAATTTTGAATTTTAATGGGGTCATCTGTTAGGATTTCTTTTGGATTATTGGAGGTTAGGTATAGGGATTTTTCATTTTGATATTTGGGACAATCCATAACAATTAAAATTCATTTCTTTTCATTCCAAGAAATGGTAATTTTTTTTCCTAAAAAAATTGGTAGAGATCCCCCCCCCCCCCCGAAAAATCACAATATTTTATGCTTTTTTTTTTTTTTTTTTTTTTTTTTTTTGAGAAGATGCAACAGTTTGAAAAAATTTTACTTTTATGCGAATTTGTAATTTTACCTGGGTAATACATATTATCAAAAATTCACGACCCATTTTCAAATTTCGTGACTTTTTTATGATTTTCACGACCATTAAGACACCCTAATCTTTCTATAAATAAACAATTTTCAAAATTTTCAAAAAAATAAAATATCAACAATTTATTCACCTATTAAATTTTTATTTATTAGAATTACCTACCTAATTATTTAACCTTCAAAAAAAATAATAAAAAATGTTACCTATCTAATATTTTATCAGTCTTGTCATTTGAAAAATTTTCAAAAGAACCACAAAGAGAACGTACGCAGTGAAAAATATTTAAAAACAAAAAAAAAAATTCAAAATAATTTCCCGTCGAGTTTTTCGCCTAAAAAGGCATCAATGGTATGCTTTTGTTGTACAAAAAGCCGGAAAATACGCCCCTCGACACTTTTATAATTCATTTAACTCGAAATAGGTTCTTGGAGAAGTGACACTAAAACAGCCAATATAAACGGTGGCAGCAAAATACCAAATTGATAACATTGTTGAATAACGACTCACTATATTTTTCAAAAGAGCGAAATTTGCCTACATTTAGAAAATACGGCGCGGTACGTTAGAGAACTCTTTTTATTGCGGATAAATATGCCACAAAATCTTGCTAGTGCTCCGAAAGCGAGTACAGCAGCTTGGGAAAAAAAGAGCCAAAAGGCAAATTGGTTAAAGATACGTCAACGATAGGTTTCAGTTATAAGAGTTTAGTAGCTCTCGCGATAATGGGGAATATCTGCTGAAAAATTTAAACTTTTTTTACGATTTTCAAAATACAAGTGTTAAAACATAAATAACTACACGAGTGATTTTTTTAACATAAAAATTACATAAACTTTGTACGCTCGACGAACTTGTATCGAATTTACAAAAAGTTCATCGAGTAAAAGAATTTTTTCTCATCGGAGCAAAACAAGTACCTACACAGTAAAAATAACGCCAATAAAGAAATATTATGGATTTCGGTTATAATGTATTTTATATGCGTTCGAGTTTTCGCGTATAAAATCGATTTTTCAAAACTCGCCTTTTTTCAATTTATTTAAAAATAAATACGATGTGTACTGCGTAGGTACGTACATCCGAATATAAAAATAGAAAAATTGCTATTAACCATTTCCTGGTGAAATTTTCAATTCGAAAAAAACGTACGAAAAATGTTCTTGCTCTACATTACGTAGCCATCGATCGAATTATTGAAGGGAAACTATGTAAATTTAATAAAGAAAATTTTTCAAATTATTCCTACGAAAACAATTTATTGAAAAAAAATACCTACAAAATTCTTGGAAACAGTTTTCAAAGAATTATTCTTTGAGAATTATTTTTCAGGGAAAAAATACTCTTGAGAAAAAATTCTAGTCGAGAGAAATTTCTTTACTAAAGAAATGCTGAGATGGTTTTTGGGTTGGGTGGGGTGGGGGCGGTCTCTTGTAAGAAAAACGTTTTTTTTAGGATTATAAAAACTTTTCTTTTTGAAAAAAGTATTGATGAAAAAAGTTTTTTTTTGAAAAAGATTTCTTGAAAAAAAATCTTAAATTTTAGAAACAAGATTTCAACAGAAAATTCTACCGGAGAACTTTTAGATGAAATTTTCTAAAATTAATTTTTTTATGACAACAATTTTTTTAGAGAAAATATATGTGGTGTATCTTTCGAAGTTCTTTTAAGAAAACGATTAACCTATTGCATAAGTGTTGAGTTTTTTCTTCAAATTTCTCTCATGAAAATCTTTAAAAACTAGCGCAAAAAGAATTTTTCAAAAAATTTATATTCGGATTTTTTTTTTAAAGTTTGTAATACCTACGAGTATACTATAAGTAATAAAAATCAAAAAGAAAACTCTCTCGGGAAGTATTTGAAAATTCTCTCAAAAATCCTTCAAAAACAATTTTGTACCTGCTTAAAACTGTTTCTAAAAATGTTTTTGAGAGGAGAAATCCCCCACAAGTTTTTGTTTATCAGCAGAATTTTTAAAAAAAGAAAAATTTTCCGGAAAGCTTGGAAAAAATTCTCTTAAAAAATTTCATTAAAAATATATTATACCTACCCATTTATCGTAAAATTTTTAAACAATTTTTTTGAGGAGAAAAATAGGCAAGTATACCTTCCCAATGTTGCCATCAATACCATTTAATATTCTAATTAATAATTAGCTAGGCGTCGCCCTATTACCAAAACTGTCTAACTCCAAAATTGATGTTGATAGATTCACTGGCAAATTGCAGCGAGAGAAATATTATTTGTGCATTATTGATCATTTTGTTTCGTAATATTTCATCTATAGATATTGTAAATATCGTTGATGTAATATTTTGACAAAGATGTAAAGAGAAAAAACACTTCTAATCTTCCAAAATCGTCCAAAAAAAAGTGGAATTAGACAGTTTTGGTAATAGGGCGACGTAGAGGACAAAATTTCGAAAGAAAATTTCTCGAAATGAATTTCAAAAATTTCCTCAAAAAATTCAATGAAAACAATATACCCACCCAGCATATTTTTTTCTAAAGATTTTTGGAGACAATTCTTTGAGGGGAAACAATTGAACAACACACACGTCTTATTAAGAAAAAAATTCTTAAAATTTTTATTGGAGTGAAAAAAAATTACCTAAATGAAATGTAGGTATTCGGATACCTATATCATTTAGAGAAAAAATTTCTCAAAAATTACTTGCTTTAAAAATAATTTTGTAAAATTTTTTGGGAAAATTTCGTGAATTAAACATGAAAAGTTTGCTATCAGCACATTTTTTTTTCAATAACATTCTACTGAAATTTTGAAAAATTTCCTTCAAAAAATGTTTCCACCTTAAAAAGGATTCAAAGGAAAGATTTCCCGGAAGCATTTTGTATTTTAAAAATTCTATTGAAAACTTGAATCAACAAAAATATTCTTTATTATTTAAAAAAAAGATAAGTAAATTTAAAAAACGAAATTTCCTCTGAAAATTACATATTTGAGGGAGAAAAAATACCTACTCTTGAAAATTCTACCCAACAGCACAATTTTTCCAAAAAAGTAAGAACAAGGTAATTTGAAAATTTTCATACTTAAAATACAAAATATTTTAAAGGGAAATGCACCCGAAAAACACTTAGAAAAAATTTCTTCAAAAAGATCTTTTAATTGACATGATTTATTGTTAAAGGAGTTTGATTGAAAAGTTCTTCTTATAAAAACTAAATGTTCAAAAAAATTCTGCCAAAAAGTTTAAAAAAGTTTTCTCCATCAAAAAAAAAACAAAAAAAAACCACTTTAAAAAAGATTTTGTAAAATTTCTTTGGAGGCAATTTGTAAGGAGAGGGATATACTCTTATTTATGCCAATTGGAATACCCCCCCCCCCTCCGCCAAAAAAAGGAACAAAAAACAAAACCAAAACAGGAACAACCAAAAATAAAATTATACCTAAAAGAAACAACATTTCAAAAGGACATGCCCATGGAAAAAATTTAGAAAAAATTCCTTTAAAAACGATTTTGTCGAATTTTTTGAGACAATTTTTGGAGAAGAAAATACTTCTGAAAATTCTGCTAAATTTGAACAATTTTTTTTGGTCAAAAAGAGTTTATTGAAAGTTTTTCTTAAACAAAGTAAAAATTTTCAAGAGACAATTTTTTTAGGAAAACCATAACTGTTTGAAATACTGCTAATTACTACAGAAAATTTTCACTGAAGTTTTTTTTTCAAATTTTATTTTAAAACCCAAAGTAATACCTACGTAGCTAAAAAAAAACAATTGAAAAGAAACTTCCCTCGAAAAGTTACTGTAAAAAAAAAAAAAAAAAAAAAAAAAAAAGTCTAAAAAAATAACTAATCGAAAACATTAGGCTGACGTGTAATAGAGTGGCACATGCAGCAGATACTTGATCTTATCCATCTCAGAATTTCAAAACAAGATAACTTTTTGATGAACTGATTTTTCGCCAGACATACAGTCTGCCCACGAAGAGATGTCAGTCACACCGCTTCTTATTACGGAGAAGTTTTTGCCAAACGGCAAGTCGACTACTTTCACTACGTGGGCAGACTCGATCACCGAGAAGGAAAAAAACAAAAGGAGTTATAAACTTCGACGCGATGATTTGGTAATGTATAGAAGAAGGTGTTTCGCTTTTTCATTAATTTCCAGTTGGCGAAACAGGTCTACGCCCATGCCCAACAGAAACGGTGCTAAAAGGATCAACCAGGATGGCGAGTAATTTTTTTTTACAAAATGAGATAAATAGTACGCTGAGATCGAAGGTTAAAAGGTAGACACGAACGAGCCTATTACACGATTGAGAATTCTAATCTCGGCAAGATGGTGAACTGTAGTTAACAACGCAACGTCAATTGGATAAAAATGAATCAATTTCACTATTAGCAAAGTTTTAACAGCTTCTGCATTCTAAGGTTTCGCATGAGTACAGTTTGTCAGTATGGAACGAATGCGACGCGACGCAGGGAGTTTTAAACTGAAATTTTAATAAAACCGTTACTATGAGAAAGTAACTTCTACAAATGCTTCAAGTTTTAACCTTCCGTTTTAGGTAGTCAAATTTAAGTTGTTTAAGAGTTATTCAGCTTTAAGTATACCCTCGAGGATATTGTTAAGTTACCGTACGCGCCTTGCACTGCTCCGCTTTGGCGTGAGCGCTGAGCGCCCGCCGCGCGCCGCGCGCCGTCGCTCGTTGGCTGATTTTCATTTCTTTATCCGCCGAAAACTTACTCCGATGCAAATTAACTTGAAATAATAAATGATTCATAGTGTAGTACTATATCTGCCGTTTATGATTTCCATACGTTGTTTGTTGTGTCAGTTTTGAAAAATTACTTTTCTCCGTTATCAGATGCTAATGACTTTTCGAACTTCTTTTGTCGCACGTTTAACAAGTTAGTCGCCCGAGGGCTCAGCCAAATTACCTTAATTTTCCACTCATTTTCCACCACCGTATCGCATCATCGCATCACCGCACCATCATCCACCATGCCATGCCAATTTTTTCACCTCTTTTTATAATAAAATTTACCTCGGCGCGAATTACTACGTGCTGTGTACGTTTGGCACATTACAGAGCCCCCGCAGCATTCATTTATAATTGTCATTTTGAAATTCGTACGTGCGTGTAAAATTTTTCGCTCGCTGCTGGCATCGCATAAGAAACGCGTGGAAATATCAATCGGTTAATCGTGGCCGCTGAAAAAAACGTGCCAATGGGATAATTTTTTTCACTACCGTTTGTATTTCTATCGAATCGAATCGAACGTCGCGTCAAATATTATCGCAAACAAGAGAACGCTTCATTTTTTTTACACGTCTACTCTTTCACTCATTTATCTATTCTTTTTCCTATAATAAATTTTGCAAAGTCTGCGATTAACGTGTGCAATATCGTCGTGTTATTCCACACGTTGACAGCCGACACCGAATTGACACGATCGATGGGCCTATATTTCAATTATTCTAACTGTACGACTCAAAAGAATTTCTAGTTTTGTGCAAATACACATGTTAAACACACATATCGATTACACTTCAGGCAAAATAGAATCCCTACATAGTACAAGGGTGTAAAGTGTACAAAAAAAAGTCGAGAATCTTTCCACGCATACAGGGTGTCCGGGGAGAAGGTTACAAAACTTCAAATAAAAAATTTGTCTATCTCTGAAAATGAAGGAGCTGCGATGTATCAAACTTTGAAAATCCAAATTTCAAAGCTTTGTAGGACTTTAAATTTCAAAAATAGGCAAAATTTCTTTGAAAATTCATACATTGAATTTTTCAAAATGATCCATATCAGGTAATTGAAAAATTCATCACATCATTATTTTGAGGGGATCCAGAATATTCGAAAATTGATTACTTTAAAAGGGACAATTTTTTTTCGAGTAGAAAATCTCAAATTTTTCGAAGTCAGTAATTTTATTTTCTATTTTTTCAAAATTTAAAAAAGTTGACAAAAAATCTCTTAATTTTTTTTCTTTTTTGAAACAAAATGTTTGAATAGGGATTGAATTTTTTTGGAGAAACAAATTTTTTCAGCTTTTTGAAGAAGTAAATTTTTTAATTTTGTCTAAGAAACCCGAGCAGCACAATCGACAAATTATCGAAATAAAAAATCGACAGAATAACGAATTCGATAAAGTGTCGCGTTAGTTCCGCCTAAATCGTGAAATTATCTTTCGATATATAGATAGATTATCGACGAATTATAGTTAGCAAAAATTTCGAGATTATAGTAAGATATTTTATCGATAATATATCTATAATATCGAAAGATAATTTCACGATTTAGGCGGAACTAACGCGACACTTTATCGAATTCGATATTCTGTCGATTTTTTATCGATTTTTTATTCCGATTTTTTGTCTTTTACTAGCTTTTTTCTATAATTAAAAATCATTAATTAGCATAATTAATACATTAAACTATGCCTAAACACATTATTCATGTTACGGTAAGAGGATCATTTCAGAAAAAGTCAAAAAAAATTATAAAAAATCTGCCACCCGTGGGGCTTGAACCATCTACCTCCTGCATGGTAATCCTCTTCCTTAACCACTATGCCATACCTTATCGTTGAGGAATTGGCAATAAAACGCTTATAATAGGCAGTTTAGTACTTCCAGACGTGTTGGACTTAGAAGAATTTTCACCAATTTGGAAATAATTTCAAATATCGTCACAAAATCGTTGAAAAATCGTTCGACAAATTTCAGATTATTTGTCGATAATGTAGTTTCAAATATCGCCACAAAATCGTTGAAAAATCGAATTCGAGGAATTTCATATTACGTGTCGATAATATAGTTTCAAATATCGTCATAATATCGTTGAAAAATCGAATTCGAGAAATTTCAGATTTTGTGTCGAAAATAAAGTTTTAAATATCTTCACAAAATCGTTAAAAAATCGAATTCGAGAAATTTCAGATTATTTGTCGATAATATAGTTTTAAATATCTTCACAAAATCGTTAAAAAATCGAATTCGAGAAATTTCAGATTATTTGTCGATAATATAGTTTCAAATATCGTCACAAAATCGTTAAAAAATGGAAATCGAGAAATTTCATATTATGTGTCGATAATATAGTTTCAAATATCTTCACGCAATCGTTAGAAAATCGAATTCGAGAAATTGCATATAATCTGTCGATAATATAGTTTCAAATGTCGTCAAAAAATCGGTAAAATATCGAAGTCGAGAAATTTCATATAATCTGTCGATAATATAGTATTAAATATCTTTACAAATCGGGGGGGGGGGGGGGGGTAAAAGGAGAAATTTGCCGAATTTGTCGACTGAAATTTGAAAAATTATCTACGAATTTGCCGATAATTTTTTTTTCCTGTTTGACCCTTCTTTTTAGCGAACGAATTATTAACTCAATGTTGGCAAACCCAAATCGAAAAAATTTGAAAGTTTGCTTACTTTAAATTTTCGGAAACAATTTAGGAAATTTTCGAAAAAGTTTCACCAAAAAACAAAATGGCCGAATTTTAACAAAGTATGACCAATTTTTCCAAAGATTTCCGCATTTTCAGGAATTTGCTGACTTTTTAAAAAAAATTTCAGTGGGGGGGGGAGTGGTTTGGGTCTGAATACAAAGGGATCTATATAGAGAGTCCGCACATTCGAAAATCATTTAAATATTTCAAAGGGGCCCATATTCGAAAAAACCATCATTTCATAATTTTGAGAGGGTCCATGTTTTGGAAATAGGATATTTGACAGGGGGGGGGCATAAGTTGAAAAATTCATTATTAGATAATTTTAAGAGGACCTATATTCAAAAATAAAAAATTCATCGGGCTCCATACTTGGAGAAATGATTTTTTCATGATTTTGAGAGGTACCATATTCAACAATAAATATTTCAAAGAGATCCACATCTAAAAAAAATCCATTATTAAATAATTTTGAGGGGGTCAATATTTAAAAAAATGAAATCTTTCAAATGGCACCATATTTAATTCATAATTTCATTATTCTGAAGAGTATCCTTAACTGATAAGATATCACGTACGTATAACATTTCTCATTAGTGCTGGTACCTGATTTTATCCAAATCTAAAGTTTTGTAAAATGCTCCCCCGGACACCATGTATGTATCTACACCGTACAGGTACGCGTATGGTTCATTTATACTAAAAATTCGTGTAAAATTACAAAACGCTATGTTTATTCAATGGGAGTTGGTAGATATTTCTCCCTCATCACCGACAGATGGTAATTCGGTGAAAAACGTCATTTGGTATTATTAGCATAGGACCTTTTTCATATCTTTCAGTTTTATGCACGCGTGCACACGATTCATTTGTCGCTCCAGCTTAAGAATTTTGTCCGAATCCGGAGAATACACTTGTGGGAGGAAACGCTGCTCGCTTTTTACAGCTAAAAAAAACACCGAAAAACAAAACAGAAAAAAAAACGCAAGGTCTGCTAGACTGGTTAGATATACGTGTACGGTACAGTAGGGAGAAGTAGGACCATACCGATGGCATTTTTACTTCCATAAAGACACTTTTGTCTCGTTCGCTTTCAAATTTTGTTTATTTGCGTTGATTTCCCGACGGTAAAGTAGTATATGGAAACGATGGTCGTTCGTTATATTTCATTGAGGGACTTGCGGTTTAGGCCTTTTTTCGCCTGAGGTATTTTCATAATGAATCCCCGAGTAGGTAACCTATACTTTGGTTGCAGAAGGATTTCAGCATTTCACATGTGTATATGTCGAATCGTCGATATACGATAGCAAGGTACCTCCTACGCCGAAGTATTATTATATAAAAATTCACAATAATTATCTTCATGTGCCATCGCTGGTCGTGATTTTTCCTCTCTCGAGTTATACTACAACTTAATTTAATTACCTATACTGTTCGATCCCAAATTGGACACCATTGTAAAATACCCACACAACTCTCATTTGCTTTTGCCAAATGCTTTCTTCTTCCGTATCAAAACAATCGTTTTACCATTACGATTTCTGGAAATTTTCCAGAACCTATTCTAAGGACTTTCCGACATAGTACAAAATCACAAATTTTCATTGCTTCAGAATTTGGGTTTGAAAAACAAATTCCAAAAATGAAAAAAAAAAATGAAAAATTTATACTTGAAATTTTTTTTGAACAACATTTCAAGTTTTTGAAAATTTATTATAAAAATTTACTCTTAAACAAAAAAATAAAAATTCTTGGAACTGGAAGAAAAATCATCTAAAAATATTGGGACCCAAGAATTGAAAAAATCATGTTTTAGGGATTCCAAATTTTTTTAATAATTAAAAAGAAAATTAATTAAAAATAACCAATCTTCAGAAAGAGGGGCGGGAGTTGATAACGATTTGAACACTCATCTTCACAATCAACTTACGTACCTAATCTACTTAAATTAAAATAATAATTATGTTTTCGTGAAAATCTTGTTAGCACATTAATTGAAGACGATTCAATTTCCTATCGATTGATATACATTTTATTTCAATTCATGAAGTAACTACGCTTTTGAGGACATTTGTTTTCAGCTGTTTTCAACATACCAAAATTTCAATTCTAAATTATCCAAAACCTACGCATAAGACAAAAAATTTTTCTATAAAAGTTATTAGAAATTTAATCCACTTTCCAACGGTATATTTTCCAATTTCGTAGCTTTTTCATTCGAACTGTTACTTGAATTAGAAAGTTGAAAATTTGGATTTTGATCTCACAATAGCTGATCTGATGGAATTGATATTCAAAATTGGAGGGGAGGGGAGGGAGGGCTCCAACCAAAATTTTTTTATAACCAAAATTGTTTCCAAGATTTTAAGCTAGCTACCACTTTTGTTTGAAAATTTTTTCAGTTAGACCTCTCTCTCCCCTCCAATTTTGAATAACATTATGTAGATATTTATTCAAAGTTAGAGAAGGAGACAGAAAGGGTCCAATTGAAAAAGTTTTCAAAGAAAATTTGTAGATTGAGAGCTTGAAAATTATTTTAGTTATTATAAAACATTCAATTGGACCCCTCTCACCATTCGATTTCACATGAAACTACGTAGATCGAACTTTTCTTTCTTCTGTGTGGAAGGAGATACGTCTTTCGACCCTAAAACCAAAATTATGCTATCTCGCTATTTCCTGATTCGATTTTATTTTTCTTCTTCAAAAATTGAGTTCGCTTCCTTCACAACAAATAAGTAGTTTAATGTAAAAATTTCTAAAAAACACAAAGTAATAGCTGGTAATAGCAAAACTGCGCATAAATATAATTACATTTCCTCTACAGTACGTGAAAAAAAAATTAAGGATATAAGTTTTTCTACTTTACTAAGATAGCTTCTTTCATCTTTGAGATTGAGAAAACTGGTAAAATAAATATACTGGTAACATCTTCGCTTACCTAGAACAAAAAATAAATTGAAAGTTATGTTTCGTCAGTATCGCAATTAAAATAATAAAAGAGAAAAAGCTGAAAGGAGAAAAAAGAACACGCCCCTGAGGTTATACAAAAAAACCAAAAGGCTTTTCTATTCGTTTTTTAATGAAAAATTTGAAAATTCATTTTTCGCCAAACAAAATTCAATTTTCTCGACAATTATTTTTCGCTCTATTTAAACCCCACAACTCACGAAGACGAGACATTCTCGACTAATAGAAAATATTCTCCTGTAAATCGATTTTTTTTTTTTTTTTTTAAAAGACGAACAATACCTGTGGAGTTGGAAAATATTCGAGGAAAAAAAATATCAATCGCTTTTACAAAAAAACATCGATACCTTTTTAAATTGGTCAAGTATCCAAATAGCTATTATACAGGGTGTCCGATGAGTGGTCTGCCAAACTTGGAATTTGGATATAACTTGTACCACTAACGAAAATCTTCATGTACACATGGTGCCTATCTCGATTTTGAAGGGGCAGTGGTGTACAAAATTTTATAGATTTTGTGAAAACAGTGCACGAATCAGGTGTAACTTTTTAAAAGTAACAAAAATAGTTATGTCAAATATAGGCAAAATTTTCACATGACGTTTTTTGTTCCTCTCAAAAAGTTACACCTGTTTCGTGTATTTTTTGACCGAATTTCGTAATTTTCATGTATCACCACTGCACCTTAATAAATTGAGGTAGGCAATATTTTTGACTGGGATTTTACGTTGCTGTAACTCCTTCAATTTCAAAGATAAGCAATCCAATATGATTACAGCTTGTATTGCTTTTTTGAAGATCTAACCACTGCCGGCGTTGAAATTTTTTTTAAATGCAATGTTGCCAATTGATTTTGCTAGGTAAAATACCGATTTTCAAACCTTTGTATCTCCTTCGTTTTCAAAATTGGACAATATGTGTACATAACCTTTTTTGTTAGTCGTACTCAGTTACTTCCAAATTTAAAGATTGGCAGACCACTCACCGGACATCCTGTATAATTTTAAAAATCTACGCATGCATCGGAACGAAATTTCAGGGGGAAAAAGTAACTTTAGTAACCTAAAATTTTAAAAAAAGTAACCAAAAAAGTAACCAAATTTTTCAATTTCCACGCACTCAAATAATTACCATTAGCCCTCCCACTCTCGCATTTTTCCCCAATATTTCTTCTGATTGTGATGTAAAGTCCCAACAGCAACATGAAAATTACCAAGATTATGTCAAAAATTCGAGTTTGGTTCATAAAAAGACCCAAAAAGCACGTAATTATTTTTATTTTCAATAAAATGAAATTTAATACTTCAACTTCGAATTTTTATTCGTAAAACGTCTTAACCATAGAATAGATAATAAATTGATATAAATTTTTATAACACAACAATCAACTTTTTCAACATTGACATTAAAAATTAATAAACGAAGCTTATTTCTAAAAATAAAACAAAAAATTCATTTCGTTGACGACGACTCCAACGCCGAATTCACAAGTTTATTCAATTTATCTTGGATCGAATTTGTTTTTTGAGCGATTTCTTTCTCCTCTTTTTTCAAATTTTCGGCTGATTTAAGCAATTCTTGGGCAACTGAAATCTCAGCAAAACTCTGTTTTTCAGTTGCTCTCTTCAATTTCTTTGCACCCATCGCAAAAATTTCTTCATATGTTTTTCGTTTTTCACCCAAAGTTTTTTGCGATTCAGCAAGTTGGTTCTGTAAAGTTTTAATGGTACACAGCTGTTCTTCAGCTTTCTTTCGTCGTTCTTCTTCTTTCATCTTCAATTTTTTCAATTCTTGTTTTTTTTTGTCTATAGATTCTTGAATTCGTTTTTCTTCATCAAGATAATTCTGATACGATTTATAAGCTTGTTTACTCATCGATAAAAGCTTCTTCGTTATTGGCACTTTTTCTGGTTTATTGTCATACAATTTCACTTCTTCTTTAATATTCATTCTAGCGTTTAAAGTGCGTACACACATTCTTGTTTTATCGGAGGTTAGCACTTTACTGGATTCGGAAAAAGAACGCTCTACGTCGGCGTTTCCATGAGACAGAGTGAAGCAACATTTCAAAACCTTCGTTATATTGGGAAATTTCGGCTCTCCACATGAATACTTCGCCTCAAAAAAGGTTTCCAAAATTCAACAATTGTCTGGCCTTTACTTCTTTCAAATTTTGGTCTCTCCGCTTGAAGTAATTTCCACTCGTCTACAAGAACATCAGTTCGAATTCCAAGTGGAAGACATTTTGCAACTTCGACAATATCAAGTTCACTTTCTTCTGTCTTTATCTTATCCGGTGATATACAGCTGAATTTTTTCAGTGTCGAAAAATCGCATTTCTTCAAAACATAACTACAGGAAACGACGTAGAAAGTCCTAATTTTTTTTTTGAAGTTTGTTTGAACCTCTGCAGGTAATTTTTTCAGTTTTTCCAACACGTTTTCTTCAATGGTGATTTCGTTGACGGGTTTGAGGTTTTCATCGTCGAATACATTGTTCAAAGTTCGATTTGGATCATTCAAGCCTACCTTGCAAACTCGGTTGACTATAACATTAACAAGGTGCATTAGACGCTCATGTAATATGTGAATCAAAGACGTCTGTAATTGGAAAAAACGAGTAAATTCATTGAATAATTCGGCGACGGAAATTACGAATAATAGCTCTGGTTCGACAGTCGTTTTCTGCAGATAACTGGCAACAGATTTATACTTCTTGCTTTTCATCAAATCAGGGTCGTGTTTTGGTATCCATCTGAGAAAATATTTCTTCAAAGCCGGCAATTGTTCCAAAAATCGTTTGGCAGATGTTGCTAATGTTAGCCATCTTGAACTTACATGTTTTAATAGGTTGTGGTCTGGTAGTTTCAGCTCCTCTTGTACGATTTCGAAATCTTCCCATCTTAGTATGCAGGTGGTGGTGAACTACAGATGAAAATGAACTGGAGCGTTGGAATTGATCGAAGCAGCTTACGTAACAAAATATTCCACTTCATAACAAAGTTACTGACGATGATATCTTAAAATCATAATACACATCCATCGTCAAGCTTGTATCACGATAAAGAATAAAACCCGATTGATCTATTTATTCATTTACAGAGGGCGAAAAATAAAGCGAAGAGTTGTACCTATGCTTAGATAAGAAAGAGTTTTTCACGTCTTACCATGATCAGTGTGAATCTTCCGTCAAGTGAATCTAAAACGAACAGCTTGAAATAAAACTAGCAGATATTCAAACTCCAATAAAATTCGAGAAATATCACTAAATTCACCGTAAAATATACTCGATTAATAATTATTAATTACGAATTTAAACGTAAATGGCAAACGGCATTTTAATCACATATTGTGTATGATGCAACAAAACGCACCCAAACAGTGGATGCGTGGTACTGGAAAGCAAAGAAAGGTAAACGGAGTTGTACAGTGACCTCTGGCGGGCAAGCGTTGAACGAAAAACCTACATTTTTTTTTTTTTTAAATTTTAAAACGTGTTTGAAGAAATTTTGAATTTTAAGAGCAGTTTTGCATTTTTCATTCAGATTTTTGACGAAATAGTAACCAAATTGAGTCCAAAAGTAACCATAGTAACCAAAATGAGCCCAAAAGTAACTAAAGTAACCAAGCCTTTAAAAAAGTAACCAAGTTACTAAAAAGTAACCGTGTTCCGATGCATGATCTACGCCATGCCATTGGACAAAACGCATAAATGAAGTGGGAAACGCGACGTGATGGTTGCTTTTTCAGCGAGCCGAACTTGCAAACAATATATTAGTTGGAAATCGGAAATCGTTATCGGAAAGGTGTAAAATTGAACGCAGTCTACGGGAAATCTAAATCGAGTTTATATCCCAAGATCTACGTTATGCCACGTAATAAAATTTATAGCTGCATGTAACAGGGCGAAGGGTGTAAAAGGGGTAGCGCGAATTTGAACTTGGAATATTTCGCGGCGAGATAAATCAGCTATGGATTTGTTCCGGTTTTAATTCGTAATATATTTTATTCGAATAAAATAAGTACACAGCCGTGTACAACTGTACACGTAATAAATTTCGGCGACATGTTAAAATCGCGCCTGATCGCGCTGGCAAAATGTTAAAACGCGGATGAAGAAATTGTAAAAAAAAAAAAGTCGTATAAATTTGATTACTGTTGGGCTGCAATTTAACACATCGAGTTTATCGTTAGTTAGAAAAGCCACACCGTATAGCTTTTAAACCTTGCTTAAAATCTTAACCCAGCCGCAAAACTTAGATTACTTTAATATTGGCTAAGTTCCGGCAGTCTACTATTAAAATTTCGGAAGACCAAAGTTTTCGAGGTGACCGACGAAGAAAAGTAGGAGGCTTTAATAAGTTGCGAGAGAGTTGCAGTGCCAAGCTTTTCTACAGCTACACTATATACAACGCAACGTCTTTGTGTATATACATACACGATCGCTATCGCACGCTTAAAGGGTGATAAACTTGACGCTTTTGGTGACTGTTGCGAAGAATTTGACCACAACTTCACCCTAATACGGTATTTTACGGAAATGCGGTTTCAAATCCTCAACGTTTGTTACGCTATTTTCCTACAGTACGTACACAAAAACTAGCGACGAAAAAAAAAAAAAAAATGAATAATATGTTCCTGCGAATTTTCGCCATCGCGTTATTTCCATTCTATTTATCTTTTTCTTCTTCTGCTGCTGCTACCTACTTTTTTTTTACAGTCGAAAATTCGAGATGCGTGTAATCGATATTGAGCCTATACCTAGACCTACCTATACCTATTACAAATACTATAGGCGGATACTCTTTACAAATACATCGCATCGGTCAATTTGTAACGTTAAAAATTTCACAGATTTACGACCATTATACATTACATTAGGTACATTACGATATTGTGAAAAAGTATTGCCTATAATTGACATCACACTAGCTACACGAGAGTTGGATTGCTCTCGACCATTCAAGTCGAGCACCTTACCCGTAACAAGACACAATTTATATAGTACCATTGTCATCAATCACTTGCTCGTATTTGCTCAACTTAATCTCAATTCATCATTGTTTCTTCTTTGTATAATCGATTTCATTGGGCTTTTTCTTTTCTCATTTTCGCGCCAAATTGTCATTTTTATAAATCACTGCACGACTATGAGTATTATGTACTGGCGTATTTTCAGTCGCTATAGCGAACCCCTGAAATCAAGCTACCTTTCATTTCGTAGGTCTACCTAGTACCTACCTATATCGAATTAAAACATTATTGACGCAATTTGGTAGTCCGAAGAAATGATGGGGATCGTAGATTGAATTCGAAAGCTTACTAGAGATATTTCAGTTGACAGGTGAGCCTTGTAAGCGTGAGCCTGACTTGTCGCATTGGAACAGCAATTTTAGTAAAAAAAAGTGCAATTTCTCGACAATTTTTTCAAACAATATTTTTTGAGGAAATTATACTAATTCAATTTTTTTAGGATTTTTGAGAAAATTTATTTAGAATTTTTTTTCAAAAAATGTATTTTATTTATCAAGAAAACTTCCATAATTTTTTTTTTTTTGAAAGATTCTAAAAAAATTATTTGCAGAAAATAATCAGTTTGAAAAATTAAGAAATTATTAATTCGATTGTAAAATCATTTAAAAGGAATAGAAATACCTACCTATTTAAAAAATTCTCTACAAATTAAAAAAAAAATTTCTTGGCATTTTATTGAAGAATAATTTTTTTTTTGCAGAAAATTATTTTCACAATATTTTTTCTGAAAGTATTTTTTTTATTTAGGTACCTACTTATTTATTTTTCTGAAAAAAAAACACGAGAATTCTTCTAAAAAGATTTCTGCTTAATTATTCCTTTACAACAAAGTTTTCTCCAAAGAATTCAAAATTTTTTTTTAAAAAGTTATAGATTCTGGTGTATTTTTAATTTTTTAACTTTTATTTTATTTTTTATTTTTTTTAGTAGAAAGGTTTAAAAACCTCTCTCAATAGATACAAAATTTGTTTTTAAAAAAAATGTAAAAAAAATCCTCAATAAAAATTGTTTTTAAAAAATGTTGGAAACCCGAAAAATTGCTGATTTAATTATAATTCAATTGAAGGGGCAAATATTTTAAAATAATTATAGAGATGAAATTCCTTGCAATTTTTTTCAAACAAGATTTTGAAAAAAAAAATCATTTTCACTAATTTTTTCAAGAAATTTCTTTTTTTTTGAAACAGATTTTTTTAAAAAACCACGAGAACTGTTTTGAAAAATGTTATTAAAAATTCCTCTTATGCGAAAAAATTCTGTAAGGAAAAATAAATAGCCTAAAAAAATAATTAAAAAACCTAAATATTGTGAATTTGAAAAAAGTCATCTTAAAGCAAAATTAATTGAAAAGCGTTTGTACCCAGAAAAAATTGTCAATGATTTCATTTGTTGATGTTGTTGTTATTGTTGTTTTTGAAGATCCAAAAAGTATATTATTCGACTTTTTAAAGTAAAAATAGGCCAAATTATTAAGAATTCAGGTTACTTGAGACTCAAGAATGACATGAGGCTGTTTTATATAATTTTGTTAAAATTTTGTTCAGTGGATTAAAAAAAAAACACAATTTTTATGAAATACTCACCTGCCAACCTACCAACCTAGCAATATTCTTCAAAAAAATAAAATAAAATCAAGCTAGTTTTTCGAAATTTAATGGAAATTTATATTAAAACCTTTTTCTATAATTATAATCTTTTTTTTAAGCAATATTTTTTTATGAATTTGATTTAAAAAAAATTGTGTCTGATATTTTTTTTAAAAGTTTAAAATGAAAATTTGAAATATTCTCACTAAATTTTGGCCCGTATTTTAAAAATTTGCTTAAGCAAACATTAACCTTAAGGCGAGGTGATTTCACACGTATCATGTCAATTTACATCGAGCAGCCATTTATTTGTATGGAAAAAATAAACAAAACTACTTGGTCTGTGTAAGAACGCTTCGCCTTAAGTATAAGGAAATTTTTAAAATACGGGCCTTTGACTAAATTGCTTTTGAACAAAATTTCAATGAGTCTTTTTTTGAATCTTTGAAAAAACTTGAAATTTTATTCTAGAAGTATTTCGTCAAAATTAGTTTGAGGAATTTTTAAAATTTTCAATCACGATTTCTTTAAAATGTCGATCTAAAAATTTTTTATTAAAAACTTTTTTTTTAAAATTTTGTTCAAGAATCTTTCAAAGCATTTTTTTTCATTTTTTCAAAAGAATTTTTTAAAATTTGTTGTTTAAGACCTACTCACCTATAACAGATATTTTGTCAATTTTTTACAAGATTTTTTTGTAAAAATTTTTTCCACGTCAATAAAATTTGATTTTTTTGTTTTATTATAATTTGTTTCAGGGGATGCTCATGTCCTTGAGCCCCACGAAACCCACTCGAAATCTGATCCTTCCCTTGCAAAAGAAATAGAATTAGAAATTATTTATTGAAAAATTACTGTGTGCCTAATTCATCACAATGAGACAGATATTTTACCAAAATGGTGTAAATTTTTCAACGTTCCTCAAAAAAGAAGTTATTCAGAAAATTATTTTCACAGCTTTTTCATAAAAAATCCCACCACCGAGAATATCAGTGTAAGCATAAAATATAGAAAAAAGTACGAAACTATCGCGCAACGATAAATTCACGAATGCGAAAAGCTCCCAAATCACGTATAAAACGTGACGCTGTCGAACTAGCCAAAAATGCATTAACTTCAAATCGCGGCTGAGAAAAAGAAAGAGAAAAAAATAATAATAATGACATATAAATTAGAAACACGGAAAGATACAATAAACGGTAATTCTATCGTACAACAAGAAACATTGTACGGAAAATAAGCCCCAAAGGACTTTTCTATAAAATGAATTTACCTTGCACCGAAGCGTATAGTTGCTAGGGGCTGTTCCAAACTATTTTTATGCTCATAAATTCTAGCGAGAAAGTATCTACGAACCGAAATTCATAAATATTGCCCTAAATCCGACTAAAGACCTCGAAACTTACGAAATATAAATCTTTGCATTGTTTACAGTTAAATATTTTTACAATGTTTTAACCAAGGCAAATAAAGTATTACAGGTGAACGATTTGTTTTCGCAGTTATACGAATACCAAAATAGACTACAAAGTATTCCTTTTACTGGTCGTCATTCGAGATATTTTTCGAAATTTCGATTAGTTATTAGAAATTACGTGGTCGCGTAGAAGATACCTTTGCAAGAACCAGAAAATGACTTTTTCCCCCCCATCTAAGTACACGGAATCATCGTGTATTTAGCATTAGGTGTAATTTCGTCGTAAACTTTGGTGGTTTTTTTTTTCACAGAGAATTTTCAAAGTACGCGGTAATTAACACGAAAATAACACAGCTGGCGAGATTAAATTCAATTCTTTCAACGGTGGGTTTTTTCATTTGTCAGCAAAATTATAACAGGTAGAAGTACGAGTATATGTTTTTTTCTCGGTGAGAATTTTTCTAGTACATTTTCATCACGAAAGTGAAGTAAGGAAGTTAAATACATAAAAGCCTGAAGAACTTTCAGAGGTACAATTTTGCACCTCGAAAAGAGCATAGCCAGGTAAGATAGGTGAATCGGCCCCCAGCAAGAATTTTGAAAGGGCCAAAAATGTCATATTAGGATTGTAATTTTTAATTTTAACAGTTTTCAACCGAATTTTTTCAAACTCGGGTATGATGCTAAATACTATCAAGCGTCATTTATGGGATTTTTTTCAAAATTTTTCGAACGTAACTTCTTAGTGAAAAAATAATCTCCCACGAGATGTTTGGAGGGTATAAAATTCATATTTGGACAATTGGACATGTTTCAACTTGATTTTTGTCCTATATTTCAATTTTAGAAAAATCGAAAAAATTTGATTTCTTTTGACCACATTCACAAAATTACACATTTTTTTCTACAGAAAATTGTACGCACAATTTCACATATCTATACCTAATACAACAGAACCTCGATTATCCGAGTTAACTGACGGTGCGAAAAAAGATCGGATGTCAAGAAAAGTCAAATAATCGATTTTTCGTTTCATTTTTGAAAAAAATGCAACAAAAAAGTTGTATTGCAAATTATTTTTAGAACTGACAGCACAAACAGAAATAAACGAAAAAGGTACAAATGTGAAGTGAATCACTTCCGCTTAATTTATAACTAGATGAAAAAATTCTCAATTTTTTGAGACTTTAAAAAAAATTGGGATAAGTTTCATTTTTACTTATTTATTTGAAAAGAAAAAAAAATCAATTTTTGGACTAAAAAAATTACTTATTTTCGTAAAATTAAAAAACAATTTAAAAATGGAATTAAAAAAAAATCTTAATTATTTTAAACAAAATTTTTGATTTTTTTTTTCGTGATTTTGGACCTTTTGTAAAAAAAATGATGAAATCATTTCATTTTGATTTTTTCAAGTACCTATTACCTAAGTAGTTTTTTAAAAATAAAAAATTCCTAATTTTTTGGAATAAAATTTTCAACATTATTTGCTGGAACTGTTTTTTTTAAATAAATAATTTCTTATTTTTTTAATTACCTAAATATTTTTTTTCGAATTTTTCCAACATTTTTTTTGAAGTAAAAGAATTATTTTTCTAAAATTTCTTCAGTAAAAAATCTCAATTTTTTTTCGGATCATCAAGTCGTTGCACAAAAATAAAGGGAAATCAGATAATATAAAATTAACTAACTTGGATACCAGATGTATATAAAGGAAAGAAATCAGTTGCAATTTTTTTCTCGAATAATCGAGAAATCGAAAAATCGAAAGTCGGATAATCGAGGTTCTACTGCAGCAGTTGAAAAAAAATCAAATTTTCTCGATTTCGCTAAAATTGCAATATATGACAAATATCAAGTTGAAACATGTCCAAACATAAATTTTAGACCCTCGTGACACCATGTGGGAGATTGTGGGTTCCCAAAATGGTGTCACTCGGTTAATTTAAATGAAAATTAGAACAAATAGAAAAAAAATCAACGAATTTCATCCAAATTTAGGTTGATGGTGTACTTTGGTGTATTTTACAGTAGGTATATTACAAGAAAAAAAATTTTTAGATTAAAAATGACCGTTTTAAGCGCGAAAATTAGTGACAATATTCGGTTTTTTACATTTTTAGGGGCCTTTTACCATATTAAAATTTTTTACAACACATATTTTTTTCATTTTTGCAACTCTAAAAAAAAATCATTGAAAGTGCCGTTAGAAAACTTAAAACACGAATTTCACAAAGAAAATACGTTCGAAAAATTTTGAAAAAATATCCATGAATAACCCTTGATAGTATCTAGCATTTACCCGAATTTGAAAAAAATTCAGTTGAAAACTGTCAAAATCAAAAAATCGCATTTTTGGCCCTGGAAGGGGTGGGGTGAGCTAGCGACTTAAAAATTTTATCACGGGGGTTTTAGACAACAAGGACCAACTTCCACTGGTTGGTTTCAAAATTCTTGCTGTGGGTCGATTCATCTACCTATCTTACACAGCTATGCTCTTTTTTCAAAATTACAAAAAAAAAAAAAAGAAGGTGAGTCGACTTAATTATTAACAAGTTGGAAATAAAAATATAGGTTCGATCTTCGATGGGTTTTTTCGACATCATAACTCAAGCGTAGAAAATCTTACACCGAGAGAATCGAGGCAATATTTTGCAGAATATATTAAGCGTCGTTCATTCCGATAGGAATAACCTACGTATGAATTCCCAGCCAGATTCGGCTGCATTGTTTAAAATTACGGCAACTAGGGTAAATCTGAATGAAAATTGGTCCGTAATATATAATAATTAAAAGTGAAACGGTTTCGACGTCCGAAAATTACGGCTTCGTTTACACGCCCCAAAAGGAAACCGAAACCCTGCGACACATAGGACATAAGCACAGGTGTGTATCGCACAGGTCCTCGTTAATTTGCCATATTTCACAGCATTTTTGTTTAATCGTTGGCTGTGAAAAACGTAGGTAATAGGTATCTACTCGAGCAGGTATAATAGGTATGTAATAAGACACATCAATGGTGTAATTTTAACGAGGACTTGAGTTCAGGAGACCGGCGAGTAGGTGAGGGACTCGTATGCGAAGAACAACGTTGATAATAGTTATTTATGCAACTAGTATCATAAAGTTGATCATATTGATCAATTTATGATACGAGATAATGAAATCCATTATGCAACTCTTTTTTCAAATTTGAGTGTCATAATAAAAAAAGAGTGGCATAATGATTTCATTATGCCACTATTATGCCACTAGTGTCCTAATGTAGAACTTTATGTTACTGTAATTCATACATTTGGAAATCATAAAATAAACTTTATAACAAATGATCAGATAAAATATATAACGAAAGGAGAAAATTGTTAAGAGGCAGTAATATTAGACTGTACTTATATATATCTAGGTAGGTATTCGAAGAAGTTGAAGATTTTATACATTCCCAAGCTTTTAACAATTTCGCCGAGACCTTTTTCAACGTATATGAAAACTCATCGCGACTTCATTAAAAGCAAATTTTAAAGTAAGAGCCATCTCCACTTACGTATGGTATATAATATATAGATAGGTACTCTTATAATGTTAAAATCAGTGTTTGTGTTTTTACCGTTTTACGTGTTTCGTCGAATTAAAATGGTGTGAGTTTTTCATTATACGATGGAAACTAAATTAAAGCATGTTTCCGGAAATGAAGTTGAAACCTTAGTGCAAAGTTTACACATCGAACGGCACTGTATTCGGTAATTTGATGTATTTCGAAATGTTATGTGTTTATTTTGGCTTTAATTTTCAAGCTCGTGTTATCCTCTTAGGTACATTCTGTAATATAATCCAAAGATGACTGTTTACATTACAAATGAAAAAAATGTCTTTCGTTACGTCTGTTTTTTTTTTTCAAAATCTTGTTTATACAAAGATATTTTTAGTGTAGATACCCTTTCTCGTTAACATTAATTTGATCTTTTTCCCACTCGTGTACCTACGTGAAAGCAAGTTAGACTTATACACGAGGTACAAGGTAGCTAGTTTGTAAATTTATTTCGACCATTTTCGCCATTTTAAAATTACTCTCCGATGAATTTTTCCACTTTATCGAGAAAAAAAAATCCATGTTATTTTAGTAGAACAAGGGGAAAAAACCAAACACACCTGTTCTAAAACAAATAAAGAGTTAATTTCAACAACTATATAAATAAAACAGCCAGCGATGGGATACATGTGTCCGTCCCGCGTACCTAAAGGTATTATTCCAGTGCTGTATTTTTCGACGCTTATCGCTATCAGTCGATTTTTTCCCTCTCAATTGTAGGAAAGTTTTTGAGAAATTTTTTTTTTTTCGAAATAAAAGCAAAAAAAAATGAAGAGAGATGCTGTAGACTGTATTAAACGCCATCATCGTTACACCTTCCGTCGAATACCACTTCATGTCATCTCCCTTGTACAAATTTGAGATAAAATTTTATCGGAGAACAGATTATAAAGAAGAAAGAAGGAATGTTACATCGAAAAGTATACCGCGAGTAAGATATTTTTGTTTTATTTTCAGTTTAAAACTTTTTCAAGGAGTGAGAGATGAACAATGTCATCGATGAAGATAAAACATCGGAGGCGGCAGCAACCAATTCAAGACATTGTATACCATTTTGGGTACGCTTTTTCAAATTAAGGAATAAATATAATGAATATCAAATTTTGAGTGCTTGAATAAACAACAGAATTAAAGTTGAAAATAATCTCGAGTAAATAATATTGAAAAATTTTATGTTTAATTTTTTTTTTAATGAACATTTAAAAAAAAATTGATGAAATTTAAAAAAATTTTTGTTAGGAAAAAATTTGAAAAAAGTAAGATGATGATAAAAATTAATTTTTTTCGTGATAAAATTTTAATTTTTAAAGTTATTGAGAATAAAAATTAAAAACAAACTAATTCTTTATAATGATAAAAACATTGAAAAGTGTTCGATAAGAATGTTTTAAACATTTTTATGAAAATTGTGGTATATTTTTTGTTGAATAAAGATTAGAAAAAAGTGTGTAATTTGAAATTATTTTTGCCCGAGCAGCACACTCGACAAATTATCGAAATAAAAAATCGACAGAATATCGAATTCGATAAAGTGTCGCGTTAGTTCCGCCTAAATCGTGAAATTATCTTTCGATATATAGATAGATTATCGACGAATTATAGTTAGCAAATATTTCGAGATTATAGTAAGATATTTTATCGATAATATATCTATAATATCGAAAGATAATTTCACGATTTAGGCGGAACTTTATCGAATTCGATATTCTGTCGATTTTTTATTCCGATTTTTCGTCTTTTACTAGATTTTTTCTATAATTAAAACTCATTAATTAGCATAATTAATACATTAAACTATACCTAAACACATTATTCATGTTACGGTAAGAGGATCATTTCAGAAAAAGTCAAAAAAAATTATAAAAAATCTGCCACCCGTGGGGCTTGAACCATCTACCTCCTGCATGGTAATCCTCTTCCTTAACCACTATACCATACCTTATCGTTGAGGAATTAGCAATAAAACGCTTATAATAGGCAGTTTAGTACTTCCAGACGTGTTGGACTTGGAAAAATTTTCACCAATTTGGAAATAATTTCAAATATCGTCACAAAATCGTTGAAAAATCGTTCGACAAATTTCAGATTATTTGTCGATAATGTAGTTTCAAATATCGCCACAAAATCGTTGAAAAATCGAATTCGAGGAATTTCATATTACGTGTCGATAATATAGTTTCAAATATCGTCATAAAATCGTTGAAAACTCGAATTCGAGAAATTTCAGATTACGTGTCGATAATAAAGTTTTAAATATCTTCACAAAATCGTTAAAAAATCGAATTCGAGAAATTTCAGATTATTTGTCGATAATATAGTTTCAAATATCGTCACAAAATCGTTAAAAAATCGAAATCGAGAAATTTCATATTACGTGTCGATAATATAGTTTCAAATATCTTTACAAAATCGGTAAAAAATCGGATTCGATAAATTTAATATAATTTGTCGATAATATAGTTTCAAATGTCGTCAAAAAATCGGTAAAATATGGAAGCCGAGAAATTTCATATAATCTGTCGATAATATAGTTTTAAATATCTTTACAAAATCGTTAAAAAATCGAATTCGATAAATTTAATATTCTTTGTCGATAGTATCGTTGACGAATATCGTCATAAAATCTTAATAATATCGAATTCGATAGTTTTTAGATTTTTTGCCTATGAAGTTGTACCGATAAATCTTTATAATATCGTGAGAACATCTATAGATTTTCAAACGATTTTTTATCGATACGTTACATCTTCCGATATTATCGATCGAGTGTGCCGCTCGGGTGTGAATTTCTTTACAAAATTATCGAGGACAGGTTAAAAAAAAATGTTTGATAAAAAGTACCTAATTGCTTTTCTCGATTTGAAAAAAAAACAGTTGGAAAAATATTTTTACAAAATTGTACAATTTTGTGAAGAAAAAAATATATAAATCATTTGTATTTGATATTTTCAAAGTTTTTAATACTTGAGCACTTGAAAAAAAATGTTAGATGAAAATTTTCATAATTTTTGTTTGATAATACTGGGTTTTTTATATGATTTTTTTTTTAAATTATTGAATACAAATAAAAAATTCTGTAATTATTGAGGTGAAGAATTATAAAAGTAATTGTATGATAAGAATTTTTAAAAAAGTATTAGAAGATTTCAAAAAAATGTTTGATCAAAATATTTAGGTACTTATAAGTACGATATAATAATTTCTGTTGAATAAAAATTGAAACTTGATAACAATTTTAAGAAATGTTTGAAAAGAATTAAAATTTTTCGTGAAAATTAAAAAAAAAAAAATGATTGGTGAAAATTTTAAAAAGTGTTTGATGCAATTTTTTAAAATATTTTTTCAACTTTCACCAGATTTGCGCGTTTTTGTATAATTCGAACCTACAACACTGTAAGACTGCTGGATAATTTCGAGAAAAAGTTCATAAATTTTATGAAAATTTAAATTTACAATTTGAATAATTGTTTGGAATAAATTTTTTCGATTTTTACCTATTGGATTGGGTTATTTTTCGTAAGATTCGGCCCTACAAGTGTAGGACTTCTGGTTTAATTATTTCGAGAAAAAATTCAATAATTTAAAAAAAATTTGAATTCGCGGGTCGAAATTTTTTTTTGAAATCGATTTTTTTAAATTCTTGCAGATTTGGCAATTTTTTCGTAAAATTCAACCCTAAAAATACAGGGCATCTCAAGTATATACCAATTTTGAAGAAAAAAAAATCATATGATGTAAGTTTTGAGGTAGGTATTGTGCTCATTCATACGTTATGCATGCGTTTATGGAAATAGAACCAACAAATAATTGGGGCAGCAATGAAATATTTCCGGCAACGTACAATACCATCCCTCGCCACATAATCCACGAGAACCTCGTAACAAATAGGTACCAAACCTATAGTTGAACTCGCATTAATGGTAAATACTAAATAGGTACGTATTTCACGTACGAGGCGGAATTTCGTATAAAAAATAAAATTACGACGCATTAGCCGAAACTTCTTGCGAATCAGATCACTATAAATAGGTATCGGTGCGAAACACGCGTAATAATAGTATCGACTTGCAATTAGCATTACGATAATTTAATTACAACTCGCGTGCGCGACCTCTTCATTATTTAAATTTACATTAAAATTAAACGCGACTAGACACACAAAAGGTTCGACATTAACGAACTATTCAAGTGCGTCGTACTGTCTAACAAGGCGATGCCGCTTTTCAAGCAGGCGTCATTAAGGATTATCTGGCAAAATGAAGGAATCAAACGGCAGTCAAGAAATCCATACAGATCATGTGCAATTCTCAGCAGGCGATAATTTTTTCTCATCGCCAAAGATAACGCTAACGTTAATGGAAATCTCGCTTCGATAAGGGAAAAAAATTCGCTATTCGCGAAATATACTTACTATCAGCCTATCTAAACATTTGCCTATATTAAAAATATCCATTAACGTAAATAAACAATACAATAGTCGTAGCGTTTATTACTCTGGTAATTTGAAAGTATAAACAAACCACCCCTTCGGTTAAGAATTCAAGATAACCGTGCGAAAAAGCCTTCAAACTTGGGCACCGTGTAACACAAGAAGTTATTCTTTTCATCCCTGTGTAGCATTTCTCACTCGTTCGCATTTTCAAATCCCATTGTTTCTCGGTATCTCGTATTCGTGTACCCTCGCACTGGTATAAGCGAATTCCATTAAGAGCTGCTCAAAATTCAACGAGTATATATCGCAAAACAGGTTTTCAGCTTTTTGTTAATCCAATTTTTGGACAAAATGTAAGTATTCTTTATCATATTTTAGCACAGTACCAAAGGAGAAACAATACACTCGACACAATATTGCCGAAACTTTTACCTAAGAGAAAAAACTTGCTGCCATGTGTCATTCTACTTTATTCTACGAGGGATCTAACTCGAAAGCGGTTATTTTCAAATTAAAAGTGATTAGGAAACATCCGAGTACATGATACCTTTGATTTACTACTGTAGAATTATTCTACGTTAACAGCAAGTCACTTTCAATTTTTCATTTCTTAATAAAATAACGTGAGCGAAATGAAAACAACTTATTAAACGTTAAAGTTACGAGAACTAAAGTTTGAAGTTTTTTCATACGTGATATTCCAATTCCAAAGAATGAAGGAAAAATTACTCAAAATACTCGTATAACAATAAAGATCGAGCGAATAAGTAAATAATTTCTCCACTATGACGATTTTCATCATGGAAATTTCACAATTTGGAACGATCGGCTATTTTTACGGAAGTCCTTGCACTACATAAATAATTTATATTCAAAATTGGAGAGGGAGAAGAGGTCCAATCGAAATTTTTGTCATAACGAAAATTATTCCTAGAACTTCAAGCGACAACTTTTGTTTGAAAACTTTTTCAATTTGGTCCCTTACCTCACCCCTGTTTTATTTAATAATGGATTTTGAATAAGTTATATTATTCAAAATTGCAGGGGAGTGGAGGGAGGGGTTCAATCGAAATTTTTGTCATTACCAAAATTATTCCTAGAACTTCAAGCTACAACTTTAGTTTGAACATTTTTTCAATTGAGTCCCTCTCACATCTACTAATTTCGCATAACACTTCTAAGATACTAATTATTTAATTAAAAATTGGAGTGAGAGAGGGGAATGGGTTCAATTAAAAAATGTTTGCAACAAAAGTTGTAGCTTGAAGTTTCAGAAATAATTTTGGTTACAACAAAAATTTTGATTGGACCCCTCCCTCCCCTCCAATTTTGAATAATATACCTACCTTATTCAAAATACATAACTAAAAACAGGGGCGAAGTAAGGTTCCAAATTGAAAAAAATTTCAAACAAAAGTTGTAGCTTGAAGTTCTAGTAAAAATTTTTGTTATGACAAAAATTTCGATTGGATCCCTTCCTCCCCTCCAATTTTGAATATAAAGTATTTTTGTAGTAGATACCTACTACACTTGTCAAAAATTTCAAGGAGGATCGTCAATTTTGTAATAAAAATTGAAAATATTTCCAACTGAAGCCGACGATATACCGTTATAATAATTTTGAATTCATCTTAAAATTATAACCTATTCCAAGTATAGACAAAGGCTCTTGTGCTCTTCAAAAACCAACTAATCATACAAACAAACAAACCTTATCAATATTCTTGCTTCCTTCTTATATGTAGGTACCATTTTATAAGCGGACGATCGGGTTCTATCTCGTATCAATAGCTCTTTGGTCAGAGACTGAAGCTGTGAATAATTGCAACGAGAAATGCAGACCGAATAAAAGGGACTTAAGTGTCAAGAAAGCCGCACAAAGCTTTTAATAAACCGAACTTGCGGTTCTTTGTGCAATTAAAAGCCTTCGGCGTTAAAATTACAGCTCAACTATCTGCAATTATGCCGTAATGGAGCTTACAGCCGCATCAAAGCTACGAAATAATATAATTTTAGCATTAAACTTGCGCTTAAAATTTAGTAATACCGTTATTTTTGACTGATAGGTACTCGTTTCAATTCCAATGTACGTTGGATACCTATTACCTACGCTACCTATAGGTACATAGATTGAATTGCAATTTTACCAAATAATTTCTTTTGACCGACCATCATTCGATCCCTGAATTTGTTGAATATTTCAATGCAAAAAATAAATAAAATAAAAAAATACGTCGGGTTACTCTTTTAAAATGGATAAATTGTACAAATGTACAATGTATTTGAATTCTTTTAAAGAATAGTAAAGGATAAACAACTAATGAAATTCAAGAATAAAAAATACAAATAAATAAGCCCGAATCGTAGACGAAAAAAGGTATAGTGAAGCATGATGAAATGCAAAATCGGATTAAAAATGCAACAACTTTAAGGGCGTATTGTGCAGAGAGAAAAAACATCAAGAACGACACACGAAACACTGAATCAGATTTATTTGTCGTGAGTAGATGCAGATTTGGTTGTCAAAGGAAAAGAAAAAATGCGACAAATTCAAAAAAAATAAAAAAAACAGCAAAAAAGATACGGATTTATTTAAAAGTTCGACATTTTGAATGGGAATTTTATATACTTACATACGTATCAGTGATTCCCAAGAACCTATGAGTTGCTATTTTCTACATGGTTTCTACATCACGAATGACAAACGATTTATGGCTTAAAATAAAAAAATGACTGTACAGAAATTCTTTTTTTCACCTACTATTTCTCCCATTTTTGGAATAAAAAATTCTCAAAATTATTTTCGAATGAAATTTTTTTTTAATTTTTTGAGAACATTTTCTCAGTTTTTCTGAAATAAAAATATTTTTCAAATTTTAGAAAAATAAATTCAAAAAAACATTTTTTTTGCATCATTTTTTTTTTTTGAAAATGAAATATTCGATTTTTTCAGAGAAAAGAATCTCTGTTTTCTAAATCACTCAATTTTCGGAGGAAAAAATCTTAGTAATTTGTAGGTATGTACTTTCAATGCTGAAATGTTTCCTTTTTTTTGTGGAATAGGTTTTTTTTTTTTTTTTTCGATTTTTGTTATCTACTTAATAAAGAAATTCCTCATTTTTTTGGAATGAAAAAAATCATTCAATTTTCCTGCAATAAAAGATTTAAAAAAATATATTTTGAATAAAAGAAGCTCAATTTTTCTTAAATAAAAATCTCTTCAATTTTTTGGAGTACAAAAATTTAAAATTATTTTTTAAACGAAAGGTTTTCCTAATTTTTTTGGAATAATGAAGTTTTCAACTTTTATTTAGGTAATAGGTACTTACCTAATAAATTTGAATCAATATTTTTTCAGTTTTCTTGGGGTAAAAGTATTTCTTTAATTTTTGGAGAAAAAAGTCTCCCAATTTTTTGGAATAAAAGTTACTAATAAATTTATCTTAAGCTGAGTAAATATCTTAATTCTTTTGTAAAGCAAAAAAAAAATCTTGATTTTTGCATCATTTTTTTTTTTTGAAAAAAACTTGAAATTTTTTTAGAGTAAATCTCTGTTTTTGAATCACATTTTTTTAAAAAACATTTTACTATCTTTTTTTTGCAATAAAAATATTTCTCAACACTTTTTGGAGTAAGTACATAAAATTTTTCAATTTTCTGATTGGAAAAATATTGTTTAATTTTAGAGGAAAAAATTCTCTTATAAAAAAAAACTTAATTTTCTTGATTTAATTTTTTTGAAGGAGAAATTTTACAATTTCTGAAGAAGAAATTCTCTTATATACCTATACTCAATAAAACTTCGTTTCCTCCTATGAAAAACAATAAAAATAAAATTTAAATTTAAATTTCCTTAGCAAATCTATGTATTGGGGGGGGGGGGGGCAGATTTTCTTGGAATTAGGTGGAAAACTTTTCAATTTTACTATCGTAATTTCAATTTTTGGAGTGAAAAATTTCTCAATTTTATAGAGTAGAAATATTTTTCAATTTTTAAAGAAAAAAATCCATATTTTTTTGAAGAAAAAATTTTGAGTTTTCCAAGAATAAAAAAATTCTTAATTTTTTTGGAAGAAAACTATTTTTCAATTTTTTGAAGAAGATTTATTAATTATTTTGCAGGAAAAATCTGACTTTTAATTTTCTTGAAATATATGTTCAAAATACTTCAGTTTTGGAATAAAAATCTCTCATTTTTTTCATATTTTTTCCCCCAAATTCTTGAAGAAAAAATTATCAATTTTCTTGGAACAAATTGATAATTTTTCAATTATTTATTTATTATAATTTTTTTTTTTTTGAAGAAAAATATTTTTTAATTTTTTAAGAAAATATCTCAACTTTTTGAAATAAAAAGTGAAGTAAAAGGAATATTTATTAAAAAAAATAAAATATAAGTTTTTTGGAGTAGATCTCGATTTTCTCTATCCTTCTCGAGCCATCGTGAACCAACTACGTAGAAAAAACATCTTCCACTAAACCAGCGAAACAAAAATTTCAAATGAATATCTAGCCTGTACATATTAAATTTAAAATGGCATGTGGTTTGAAAATTTCTCATAAGAGCCAATCTCTCAACGTGGCTCCCAGCGTAACAATTCAAGACAAGTGGAAAATTTCACGAAACTGTTCATCTCGAAAATTGAAGCACTTTGCAGAGGGAATTTTGGTGGAAAAATGAGTCTATTTTTGCTAAGTATAAATTTCAAATTACCAAAAATTCCCAACTCCCAATGGAAAGCATACGTTACGAATGGCTTGATAAATTGCCTATCTTTCACTTCGAGTGAGCCGAATAGGGTATTTAAAATTTCAGCCGATAAAATTAATCACCTATAATGCACTCGAACGTCGAATTTAATTCGAAAAACAGCCAATAATACGATAACTTCTTTGCAAAAGGTCACGTCAATGTTATAATGCGCGATTTAAGATTTTGTTTATTTAAAAACCGTAATAGCCCCTACGAATTTCAATGGCAGGCAACACGCCTTATCGAGTCATTTGTTTCACAGCAAGCACGAGTACGCCGCAGTGTGCACCATTCCCATTCCCTTGCCATTCCCTGTACGTAATCACCCCTTCGGAAAAAATATGGCGTATTTTTATTGGCTATTCAAAGAAGACAATATAACCCGAACGATGATCTCGAGCCATTTGAAATAAGATATCGAATTATAGATACCTCCATAAATTGCCTGCAGCATGGTGAAAATCAAATCTCTTTTCTGCGATATTAACAAAAAGAAAAGTAAATTTGAACCATTTCTATCGTACTGTTGTATTTGGATGAAATATGTTTACAGGTTGAAAGCATACAATGTAACTTGAAATGTTCATAAGATACCGAATAAACCGCTTTTAATACACAACATAGAGATAACGCGAAGCTGTGTATAGACTTCCGAAATATTGTTTTTGACCACGCTGAAAAAGGGTCTGAACTGGGAAAACGTCCAAGTTTTTCAATTTATCAAATTGCGCTCTATTAGTTAAACAATGCAGATACCTTACAGAAGAACAACATCCACAATACAAAACTATCTAAATACACGATATTTTTCACGGACCCGGACCCTTCTTCGGTATATATTACACAGTTATAGCCTGTTTTCAAAACCGCATTAATCTGCACTATGCATATGGTTCTGTTGGTGACAAGAAGAAAAACAAAGTTATTAAGAAACTAGCAAACCTTTGAAAGTACATACAAAAACAAGCCAGATGATTTTTTTTTCTCTCCGTGGAAAAGTACTCGATATCTAAAGATTCTTTCGACTCTTCTTTTTTTCCCATTTCAGATACCTAAGTATATCTACTTTCTTTTTCGTTTCCTTTCTTTTCATTATTACTATATTTACTTTTTTTTCTTCTTCTTTTAGCAATTGGGTAAATAAAACACTTTATTAAAGGGTCGCAAATGCTATAAATTTAACTACCACTGATCTCGACTCTACACATATAAGTATTAGGTTTTCAACGTTTAACGAGAAATGGGGAAAAAAGTAGAACATGCCTGTCACCTGATTTACTATATTAAATTATCTGACAATCATTTTTCATCGAAAGGTAAATTAAATCGGCACCCTTTTTGGCGGCATTTGTAAAACTCTGTCACGCTTTTTCCGTTTGTTCGGTAAGCAATGGGAAGAACGCAAATCAATTTATTTCTGCAAATCCGCGTTTCGCGGAAATACCATCCGCACGGGGGCATCCGCTTTAAACTAGAATACGTACTTTTGCAGTCATATATCACGGTTTTCTTACTCAACCCAAAGGTAAATATTAATAATGCTGCGTACAATAAAAATCTACCAGAAATTATACCATAGGAATTTCCATCTCGCACTTCGATATTTTTCAAATTAGGGTTTTACGTGAGATTGAACAAAATTAAAATCAGAAATGACAAGCTTTTTTGTCCTTTTTTAAACGACTCGTCGTTTGAGTTATCAGCTTAACGCGTTCGAAATACAAATGAATGTTTTTTCAAATTAAACTTCGTCGCGAAATTTCGCGTCGCGTCGCGTCGCATCGAAAAACGTTGCTAAGGTATTTTGTATCCATCTCAGATTTAACATAGGTAACTTTATATAGATACGTCTGTGGAATCTGCGAATTTCGTATGTCTGCGATCTTAATTTGACACGTGAAAATAAATGTTTTAATCGATAGTCGAACAAATGCCAATTTTCATTTGTAATTATTTATTGTTCTTGGTATTGTGTTGAAAACTCGTGCGTATTATGTTTAATGACACAATCGAAATCACTCGAAGTAATTTTATTTAGTGAAGAGGTACAATTTATTTTTCAAGATGAATTTTTTCCCAGAAAGTTTTCTATCATGCAGAGGAAAAAAACAACAGCTTTAACGCTAAAAAAGTATCTCAATTTTTTTAAAAGCCATTTTGCAAACAAAAAATCCTTGGAGGAAATCCCTTAAGAAATTATTCTCAGAAAAAAATTTCTGAAAAAATTTCGGAAAAGCCTTCGGTGACATTTCTCAACCTGGAACCACACGGCTGTAAATTGTAAAATTTTGTTGCGGCAAAATACTGAAAGATAAGAAATTTTCTTCCACAATGCATTTTAGAGAAAAATTGAAAGAATATTTTTTTGTAAGAAATTTAAATAGGAACACCTTTCTTTTGTATGAATTATTTTTTCATGATTAATCAAGAAATGGAAAATTATACACAAAACTGAACAATAATTGAAAAAAAACAATTTTGAAAAAAAAAATTAATTTATTCCAGGAAAACAATCATTACTAAAGAAAAATTCTTCAAATAATAGTTATTCCCCGTTAAATTTTTTATTAAAATATTCCTTCTCACTTTTTTGTAATTCATCACTGAAAAAAGTTAAGATTCTTTCATTATCTACCTATTAAAAAAATAAATCTTCAAAAAAATTGATACTGACAGAAACATAATTAACTTTCTCCATTGAGAAATTTTTGTAAAAAAATGTATTGAAACATTTTTATAGGAAATTCAACTAGGAACAATTTTTGTTTGAAAAGTTTTTCTCTAACAATGATAGTTTTATGCACAGCTACGAAAAAATTGTCTATCCCCTCTTGAAATTTCCGTTTTGGGTTATTTGGCACATTTGCATAATTATGCGAGCTTTTTATACACCTACACTTAACTATTCAGTCCATCCCGTTCATAATGGGTGTCCGGTGAGGGAGGGACTTGGAATTTGGATACAATCGAGGAGGGACATACCATACTGACAAAAAACTTGATGTACGCTAGGTGCCTATCTTAACTTTAAAGGAGCAATGCAAAAATTGTTATGTGAAAAATTCCCCCATCTTTGAAAGTGAAGGTGCTACAAATTTTTAGAACTTGGTATTTTTCTAAATCTCAAAATTTTTCATGGAATTTTTTTTTCTTCAAATTTTTATTAGGTAGTTTTTTTTTGTTTTTTGTTTTCATTTTTTTCAGGATGAATTTTTTTACGTCACTAATTAAATTGTTTTCCGAGTTGTTGATACATTTTTTTCTAATTTCTTATTGAAATAATTAAATTGTTTTCCGAGTTGTTGATACAGTTTTTTCTAATTTCTTATTGAAATTTTGTTGAGGAAATTCTTCATCAAATTTATATCCATTTTCTCTCAAATTTTTCATTAAAATTTATCTTCTAATCGTGGAATGAACTCATTTCTAAATTTTTATTTAGTTGTTAAAAATTTTCTAATTTTGGTACCCAAGTTTTACCTATAATGATTTGTTTCATAAAAATGCTTCTAAATCTGCACCACATTTTTTTCAAATTTTTCTTTTGAAAATTTTCCCAAAGAAATTCTTCATTGATTTTTTAAAAAATTTCCAATAAAATTGTCATTGATTTTTTTTTTTTTTTTTTGGGGGTGTTTATAATTACAGGATTATTACACCCATCGGAAGAATTTTTTAAATTTTATTTGTGAGGTTGAGTTTTTTAATTAAGTTTATGAATTTTTGAATTTCGGAAGGAATATCTGGTATAACTGGGGGATTTCATTTATTTGTAGGGTTAGTCTCTCTTGTTTTAACTTGGGGCATTCGAACAGGATATGTTGGATAGATATAAGTTGAATAGTACAGAAAGGGCATAGAGGTTTTGGAGTTTTTTGGTAAAGATAATTGTGAGTAATTTTTGTGTGTCCAATTCTTAGTCTAGTTATAATGATTTCATCTTGTCTATTTAATTGTGAGAGGTTTTTCCAAGGATGCACTCTTATTTAATTTCCAAACTTCCATCGAAATTTTTCTATATTTTTTCCCAACAATTCACCTTTTTATTTAAATTTTCCAAATAATTTTCATCAACATTTTTCTTCCGATTTTTTTTCAAGTAAATTCCCATTTCATTCCAAGTTTTTCTTCTGAATTCTTTTTATTTATTCTTTTCAAAATTTATTCAAATTTTTATAGTTGAAAATAAAATTGAACGCAGTGCTGTCAACTGATTTTTCTTAGCAAAATACTGATTTTTAAAGCGTTGAGTAGCTACTTTATTTTCAAACTTGGGTCTCGCTGGATACCCTCCCTGTATAACAATATTTATTTTTACTGACGAAAAATTGTCCAAAATTTTTCATCTAAGTACAATTCTACATGCAGTGAGTCTCGGGAGTAGTAAACATTTTTTGAGATTCAAGATTTAAATATGATCGAGCCCAGCTAATAAAAAGTTTTATGTGCACATGGAGGCTATTTCTGTAAACGAAGATATGTACTTCAGAGGTTTGAAAAGCAAAATCGATTGGAAAAACTGCATTCAAAAGAATTGTCAACCCCTCCCGTGGATAGAAATGATAGCATTTATAAGAAATGGAAAAACGTTCAAATCACATCGGGATGACTATCTTCAAAATTGAAGGAATTATACTGACAGCAAGAAGAAATTTTTGCCAAACGTATTGTCTTTCTTAATTTATACCGGAGCTACTGGAGCATAGAACTTTGACAATTGGTACCTATTTTTGAAGTTTAAAGCTCTGTAGCTCATTCATTTTCAAGAATAGGTGAATATTTCAATTTCACAAAACTATTCTTGTTCTTTTCAAGAAGTTACGAGTACACCTATTTCGCATTGACGAAATTTTAAAATTTCTGTAAATCCCTGCTCTTTTAAAATTGAGATAATACAACTTGTACTAACATAAGTTTTTTGCTATAAGAATTGGACTCGGTTATATCCAAATCTCGAAAAGTGTCAAGGTTGATTTCATTTGCATCTAGTTCCTTCAATCTCGAAAGGGGTCTACTCGTATATTCGCCGATATCCGATTTCAAACAACGACTTCCCAAAAGTGTCATTCGTTTGGCCTTTCAATTATAACGAAATTAAATAATAAAAACCGTATTGCGGTTTCTTTTTGAACCAATAAAAAGAAAGGACGAACGGTTGCCAATTTTGTATACACAATGCTGGGCTGGCGAAAATAAAAATTTGCTTAATCTTATTAATATAAGCGATAAATCGCGACATTATTAGGCTATTATGGGTAATTCTTCCGCGTTTGGTGATAAATAATAGAGAGATTGCTTTTAGTTTCGAATTTTCCCTCTGTATAATTCACGCTATTATCGTAAATTACAATTGGGGTGACTTTCACAAGCATGCAGTGTGACATCTCGAATGATTTAAAAAAGTCAAAGTACAGAGATGTTTTCGATAGTGGAAATCGATAACATTTAACGTACGTTTTAGGTATTCGCGTGTAAAATATAACTCTTTCGTAACAGAATGCATTTTCGCGATGATAGACATTGCGTCGTGTGTATAGCGTCTCAATGCATCGCAGATTTTATTTATTTTCATTTTATTTCAGTGATAAAAATGAAATACAAAAAAATATATAGATAACAAGCCCACAAAAACGGAAATAAAAACAAAATGCATTCGTTGATTTCTCAAAGAGATTTCAACTTCAATCGTTTCTTAAGTAGTCAACTACCAAACTCTTTTTAAATTTCTCCCAAGACACTTCTAACGGTAAACTTTTATCTGCGATACCGAAAACGAGGGTGTACGCTGAAGTAGCTTTTTAAAAGGGATCGACCCTTAAATACGAAGGGAAGCGAGTTACTAAGACGCAATGACAGGCGACGACTGTATAGTTGACCCTTGGCGCCCAATTTTTTCGAAACTATATCCTCTCGCCTTCAAAATGTAATTGGGGAATGAACGGGATACACAATTCATCTCGAATGCATCTATTTCGCTTGCGAACAGTGTTGCCATCCATGTTACGTCGTCGTATCGGCTGACTGGGCAAAAATTTTACTACGTGATTTGACAATTTTAGCTTCGTTTTTATTCGTTTTAAAAGCGTAGAAATTTCGCGGATTTTTTTTGTGAAATTTTTTCCTTAGGCGCAAAAATCTTTTGTGAAACATCTATCAAGTGTTCAAATCGACCAAAAAGAAAGCAACTACAATAGATAGGTACCTACTATACCTACTACAATTTTCATTCAAGTCGATACCTGTGCATTTCCTGAATAAGTACATCTAAACGATGATAAATGATTAACATACTTCTGTGTTCACCTTTGAACCTACGTACAATCAAAAGGAATACTCAAAGGTACAGAACGTAGGTAAACTTCCCTATGTCAATATATAGGCATTATTATTTTCCAGTCTACATACGTAGTCTCACGAAAACGCTTGCCAAATTCAGGAAAAATTTCTCGAATTTAATTAAACAGCCAAAGTGGAATTCTATTCGTGAATTTCACGCGAATGAACATGCACTATTTGGGTACCTATATAAATAGGTGCACATTACTTCATAATTACACAGATGACAAATTTCATTTAGCAAGTTACCATACATTGGGAAGTCAATGGTAAAAGATTTCGGTATTCTGAACGCATACAGGGTGTCCGGACCTTCGGGGAGTGATTGCCAAAATTGGAATTTGAATATAACCGAGCACAACTAACAAAAAAGATTATGTACACATATTGCCTAACTTTGAAAATGAAGGAGCTACAAAACTTTGAAAATTGGTATTTTTCCTAGCAAAATAGGTTGGCAACACTGCGTCCAAAACAATTTTCGACACAGGCAGTGGATAGCACTTCGAATAAACAAAAACAGTTGCAATCACATTGGGATACCTATCTTTGAAATTGAAGGAGTTATAGCAACATGAAATTTTTGTAAAAAATAAGGTCTACCTCGTTTTTAACGGTTTATCTACTGGTTACACACAAAAACTTTAAAATTCCATCAAAACAATACATACATGCGAAAAATAGGTGTAACTTTTTGAGAGGAACAAAAAAAGTTTGTGAAGAGATTGTCTATCTTCGAAAATTAAGGCGCTATGGAGCCTTTAACTTCAAAAATACCACTTCGATAATCGTTCGTAAAATTTTAACCACTGGTAGTGCTCATGGAGACGATCAACAAACATCATCATGATAAGTTCCCTATCTTGAAAACTGAAGGGGCTACAAAGCTTTGAAAATTGACATCCGCAAAGCAAAATTGGTTGGCAACCCTGCGTTGAAAAATTTCTTCAGTACAGACAAGCATACTTCGTTAATTTATTTTTTCGCTTTCCTGCCGTTTCAATTATTTTGTTTTTTCACTTTTCGTTGCGTTAACCGAAATTTTTCGTTTTTTCATTTCGTTATTCCAGCAGTATCCATGTGGGTATTCTAAATATTGGAAATTTTATCCAAAATTCAATTCTGCAATTAGATTTCAATTTTTGTGCTGGAATAAGTCTGTATGACAAAAAAAATCATATTTTTTGATTTTCAGATAATAAATTTTTCAAGTTTTTGAAATTTCGAGCGTTTCCTTTTTTTTTTTTTTTTTTGAATTTTCAACCAAAAATTAGGAAGAAACCCTCATTCAAAAATTATTTGCAAAAAAATAAATTTTCAACTCCGTTATCGTTTTTTTTTTTTTTTTTTTTTTTTTGTTGTTGAAAAAATGAGAAAATTTCTTCACAAAATATGATTTTTTCAATTATTCAAAAAAAAAATAATAATAATAATAATACCTAATAATATCCACCCTAGCCCGTGGCCCTATATCTAAGCAAACTAAGTAAAATTCCTTTTAAAAAATTTAAAAATTTATTTGCAAAAAGTTTGTAAGGATAAAAGAAAATTAAATTCTTTTCACAAAATATTTTTTTGAATTCCCAACAAAAAGTTTCGAAGAAATTCTCTACCTACCAATTTTTTTATGTACAGTAAATTTTTAATGAATTTTCAATCCCGAGCGGCACACTCGATCGATAATATCGGAAGATGTAACGTATCGATAAAAAATCGTTTGAAAATCTATAGATGTTCTCACGATATTATAAAGATTTATCGGTCCAACTTCATAGGCAAAAAATCTAAAAACTATCGAATTCGATATTATTAAGATTTTATGACGATATTCGTCAACGATACTATCGACAAAGAATATTAAATTTATCGATTCCGATTTTCCACCGATTTTGTGCAGATATTTGAAACTACATTATCGACAAAGAATATTAAATTTATCGAATTCGATTTTTTAACGATTTTGTAAAGATATTTAAAACTATATTATCGACAGATTATATGAAAGTTCTCGACTTCGATATTTTACCGATTTCTTGACGACATTTGAAACTATATTATCGACAGATTATATTAAATTTATCGAATCCGATTTTTTACCGATTTTGTAAAGATATTTGAAACTATATTATCGACACGTAATATGAAATTTCTCGATTTCGATTTTTTAACGATTTTTTGACGATATTTGAAACTATATTATCGACAAATAATCTGAAATTTCTCGAATTCGATTTTTTAACGATTTTGTGAAGATATTTAAAACTTTATTATCGACACGTAATCTGAAATTTCTCGAATTCGATTTTTCAACGATTTTGTTACGATATTTAAAATTATTTCCAAATTTTAAAAATTGGTGAAAATTTTTCCAAGTCCAACACGTCTGGAAGTACTAAACTGCCTATTATAAGCGTTTTATTGCTAATTCCTCAACAATAAGGTATGGCATAGTGGTTAAGGAAGAGGATTACCATGCAGGAGGTAGATGGTTCAAGCCCCACGGGTGGCAGATTTTTTATGATTTTTTTTTTTACTTTTTCTGAAATGATCCTCTTACCGTAACATGAATAATGTGTTTAGGCATAGTTTAATGTATTAATTATGCTAATTAATGATTTTTAATTATAGAAAAAAGCTAGTAAAAGACGAAAAATCGGAATAAAAAATCGATAAAAAATCGACAGAATATCGAATTCAGTAAAGTGTCGCAAAAGTTCCGCCTAAATCGTGAAATTATCTTTCGATATTATAGATATATTATCGATAAAATATCTTACTATAATCTCGAAATTTTTGCTAACTATAATTCGTTGATAATCTATCTATATATCGAAAGATAATTTCACGATTTAGGCGGAACTAACGCGACACTTTATCGAATTCGATATTCTGTCGATTTTTTATTTCGATAATTTGTCGAGTGTGCTGCTCGGGATGCTGTGTTTGTTATATTTTTTTTTACACTAAGTAATTAATTTTTTCATTTTTTTTTTAAATTTGAAACGAAACGAAAAAAACCAAATTTTTCCGTTATTTTCAAAATTTAAGGTTTTGTTTTGTTTTTCATTTTTTTAAATTTCATTTTTTCGTTTTCAGTTTCTTTTAATTTTTTGCTCATTTCTGATTTGCTCATTTCGTTTTGTATTTTCGATTTTTTTTTCGTTAATTCGTTTTTCGTTTCGTCGCGTTTCACAACCCTGCTAAAAATATTGCCTAACCTCAATTTTTTAAGGTGCACGAGTTAAACATAAAAATAGGAAAATTTCGTCAAAACAATACATTTCCGTAACAGGTGAAACTTTTTGAGGGTAACAAAAACAGTTATGTGAAAAACTGGATCATCTTTGAAAATTAGGGCAGTACAGAGCCCTAAACTTCGAAAACACCAATTTTCAAATTTTTGGTGACCCACTGCCCCTTCAAAATTTAGATAGGCAACTTACCATTTAAAATTTTGGGCGCGGTTGCGGGAACACCCTGTACTACAGACAAGGACAGATGCTATGTTTCTTTCCTAGCGCATGGAGAACCATAAACCATCAGAAAAACTTTGGCCTATAATGATGACCTGTTTTTCAATTTTTTTTTCCTCAAAATAAACTAAAAAAAGTTTATTATGTACGGTGGCTATAAGCCATTGTGTTAGATGCTTCGTCACGTCGTGCTTTCCCATCTCAACGATAGGTATATAGAGCTACGTACGTATTTCGTTTTCATAGAAATTTCAAATTTGCATTTTGGGTAGCCAGTAATCGCACGCATTATCTACGAGTATATGGAATACAATCGAACGAGAATAAATGAACGGTATATCGATCGAGTATATACGAGACGACAAGAACAACACAAATCGTTTATTAACAAAATTTCAATAATCACTGGTCGTTCGGACAGCTCGAAAAGTATTTCCTGTTGTCGGTTCAAACACTATACGTACGTTCACTTTAAAACATTAATCTTATTATATTGCCATTATATACTCGACCAAAAGTCAAAATTACACCGAAAGTTGACGCTAAATGACACTTCAGTTTCCACTTACATTCATCGCATTCTGCAATTTAAAACAAGTTGCCGAAATTGAACTTTGAAAAGCTGCTGCTAATCAATGTTAAACAGTGTCTCACAACATTCCTCCAAAAATTACGTAACAAACCTTTTAAACTACAGACGACATTTTAGACGGCGAAACATTATGCGGAGATGAATACTCAAATGATAAACTTTATACTGACAAAATAAGAACCACGCCAGACACCAACGTCAAGGACGACGAATCTGCACGAACCATTGAAATTTACCCCTATTATCTTCATAAAACGCGAATCAGTAACTCGACAAATAACGCGTTTGTCATCTTTACAAATTAGCTAGATATACGTAGCTCTTTCATTATACTTAACGTAAAACGTCGCGTCATCGAAACACCCGCGAATAGCGTAATGAGTAATATTTCAAAATTGTTTTAAAATCGTTCGTGTATGTGTACATAAGTAGGTGAATATACAACATACATAATACAGGTGAATGTAAATTAATAAATTAAAGAGACATCAAATGATTTTAAAATCAAATTCTTATCAAGAAATTCCTATCACTGGCCATGCAGAACAAAATTCGCAGCAAAATGATGTAACTAATATCAAAAGTAGTAACCTTTAAGTGAAATTCAAAAACAAGAGTGAAATGAAAATTGAAAATTCGCGTAATATTTGTCAAATGAACTAGATAAATTTTGAATTTTCTAACAAACCTACATAGATTACACTTCATGACATTTAGAAACTGTGTATAGCTTATTCGATTTTCTTTCTTCAATTTATACCAAGGCCTCGAGTAAAAATGAAAATGCTTTGCGAACCGTAGCTGGAAAAGAAGCAAGAATAATAATTTCGTTTTCTTGTCGCTATACTGGCTAATTTTCAAGCCGGAAATTAAGAAAAACTTTTGAAACAATTCAATGGGCTTAATTGGACCTTTCATTGAGTTCTTATTTCAACTTTTTCCATTGAAAAATTTAATATAATATACTTATTGAATAAAAGCAGCTTCCAAATGACAACTTGATCTGTTCCAGTTATAGATTTAAAAATTGCAATGGGCGTGCCGTATCAAATTAAACCAGATAAAATAGACATCTACGTATATTAATAGGCATAAAAGAGTCATTCAAATTTCTTGAAAACATTATTTTAAACCAATAACTTTTTCAAAACGAGAAATTCGAAGAAAATTATAAATTTCTTGAAATCTGAGTTAGTGGTATACTTTGCTTTGTAGGTAATCTCCACTTCATAGGGGGAAAATGAAATAATGGATAAAAAACGATTGAAATAATTCTTTGTATGCATTTCCCTTTTTTCTGCATTTTTTTTTTTTTTTTTTTTTTTTTTTGAAAATTTCCTAGTCAACATTTTTTTGAAAATTTCTTTTCAATGTGTTTTCCTCAATTCTTTTCAAATAATTATTCTTAGAAAACAATCTATTTCTAAGTATGCAAATTCCATTTAAATTGAAATTTGTCACTAAAAACTCCTGAAAAAATCCCATTCACAAGAAAAGTTGTCTACAAAAATTCCAGAAAACTTTTTTAAGAAATCATTTTGGTTCTTCAAAATACCGTATTAGAAAAAAAATTCAAAGAAAATTCAATTCTTGAGACTTTGTTTTTGCAAAAAATCGTTGGATTTTTTGAGGAAAATATTTTTACAAGGTTTTTAAACTCGTACGTCTTTCTTCGTGTTTTTTCTATTTTTTTTTTTTTTATTTTTTTTTTACCTAGTCTTGTAGAAAATTCTCGAAAAAAATAGTTCATTACGCCTAACACATTTTTGGAAAAATTTCAACCATAATGTATCTAAACCCATTTTTGAAACTGTAAAGGAGGTACTCGTATCTTATTTACCACATTGAATTTAGAACTATCTAGTCCTAGTCCCTACATAAACCAGAACTGCACATTAAAATAACCTAAAAGTATGATATTGTCCGATCTTTATACGATGGCGGACCCTGCCTGAAACCGCGATTTGAAAAGCCGAAATTTTTTCAAAAAGATCAGTAGTTCCCAAACAATGTTTACATCATAATTTGTAAACAATGCAATATTTTTTCCTTATTAAAATAAAATAAGGTGGCTTTAATGTGTCTTTATTACAATTTGAACTTTAATTTATGAAATAAAAGCATATTAAGGCCCTTTGCTTCATTTTAATGAGGAAGAAATATTCCATTGTTTACAAATTATGATGTAAACATTGTTTGGGAACTACTGATCTTTTCGAAAAAATTTCGGCTTTTCAAATCGCGGTTTCAGGCAGGGTCCGCCATCGTATAATGGTCGGACAATAGCTTTCCAAGAAGCAAAAAAAAATTTTATCAATAATTTGAAAATTTTCAGTTCTTTGCATGAGTTTGTTTCTAAAAATTTTTTTTTTTTAACATTATGAATAAATTAGGAAAATTTTTCAAAACATTAAAAAAAATCGAACGAGCAAAAGAACGAACATAAGAGATAAAATCAATAACATTTTTTTTAGGTACTTGACTTTCAAGAACAAAATAACAAGAACTGTTCTTACAAATTTTTCAGCTCATTCATTGTTCTCAATCATTTAAAAAAAAATCATCAATAAAATTCTTAATTTACCATTTATTTCATTCAAATTAATTCATATCTTCAGGTTTATATTTGTACATGGACTTCTTTTTTTCTTACTCCAGACTCCAGTCATATTCATATTATTATCATAGAATCTTCGCAAAAAAAAAAAAAAAAAAAAAAAAAAAAATGGTGAAAAATTGAAGAACGAAAGAACGCCTGTACCTCTTCATTTCCCTCTCCCCGGCTTAAAAATACAAATTTCAGCATTTTATCAAAATTGAAAATTGATAAAACAACAAAATTTTGTATACTTTCGAGCATTTTTGTCTGTCGACTTTTGAATATTTTGTTTGGAATCTTTACAATTTTTTAACACAAATTTTTGCTGACTCCCAGAGCCCTGAATTCAGGTTCAAAATCGTTCTCTCGACCACACACTTATTTGGAAAATTTGCATCACCTACGAAAAGTCCCCAAAAATACGAACGTAAAAAAATTAGTAAATTTACTTGCTCTTTGATTTGTCACTTCAAACGTTTAAATTTCGGTCCACAAATATTTACCTGTAACAGACCACAAAAAATATTTCATTCAATTAATACAACGGGAAAATAGTACAAAAAAAAATAAGATACTTAACCCATGATAAATAATACCTAACAAAATATCTAACTTTATTCTAATTTCTAAAAACATAAAAATGACAAATCCCAGGCTCGAGGCTCGAAAATATCAAAAATATGTAAGTATAAAATGTAATCAAATCTACATAAACAAAGGAAAAGGGCAAAAAATATACAATCATTCGATACCCAATAAATCGGAAGAAATTAACGTCGGAGGAAAAGAAATTTTTAAGATAATCATCTGATAGTGACAAGTCGAAAATTTAATAGTTAATGTTCGACCTGCAAAAATTGGCTTCGTTCCAAAAGAAAATTTGAAAAAAAGCCAAATTAATGAGAACCAAGATTACAGCAACGTGTATAGCGAAACCGTACACCCGACTATATATATTTCTCCATTTTTTTAATTTTCCCTCGTTAATATTCCAACACATATTATTCCCTATCATACAGTACGATAATCGAATTTCATTTCGACAAACGAGCAGAGAGGACACGAGACTAGGTAGTAGGTATCTGCATAGCCAAGGCATCCGGATGAATATCATTTAACGGTAAGAAACTCGTGCGATGTAATAATTTCAGCGAAGGCTGCGGTATTGCATGGTGTGGCATCGCGAGGGTGTGACTAAAATAATCGTATACAGAGAGAAAAGCCAACTGGTGAAAAGAGAAAGCGAGAATTTCAAAGGTAAATTAATTTTTGAAACAGAAGTTCAACGTCTTCTTATTATCCCTTTACGTTTTACTTTGTTTTAACAAGTTGTATGGGTTAAATTTCTACGAAATGGTCGCACACTAAAACAGCAATAAGCAACGGATGTTTCAGACATTTCGCTCTATATTCCTTTCATCTCGTAACGAAATTCAATTCGGGTACAGTACAGTATGTTCTGGTAATTCATGAATGAGATGTTACACCGAATTGCAGTCTTCACGTCTTGCCCAAAATAAAATATTCAAATTCTTCTCATTATTTGTGCGCCAGAGCTTTAAATGCACGTCATGCCGCTCTAATAGTTTAATAAGAAGTAGATATGTGTGCACTAATAAAAGCATTTCTACAAAATCCTCTTCTCCAAATCATGGTTTAATTTAATGAAGTTATGTGTATACGCTTTCGTACGAGGTATAAGTACAACTTATGCGTTGTTTTCAAAAGTGGCGCGACGACGACGCCGCGGTGCTAAAACGAAAACAATATTACGTTTGGGAAAAACCACGTACTCGTATTTAGAATATAAGCAGCTCTGTGTGAGAGTGTTTCGTTGCAAATACCAGAGGTGAATTACGGATCAGTGAATTATTAATTAATTTTAAAACAATAAAAACCCTAACCGACGAACCCATATGATAAAATATTCAACCTCTGTCTTCGCTGTGGAAATATCGAAAAGCCGAAAGGAAGTATATTAGTATCTGCGCTTATATCCGCTACTCTGCGAATTGAATTGCGGGTATGAGACCAAATAAATTTATTCTCGGTATTATTCTAGCGAATAGATATTATTTTTTGTACGTCAAAATGGAGGAGATGACATCGAATTGGTATTTGACTTAAGTTTAACGTTTATAATATGAAAAACAATTTACCAGAAGCAAAATCATGTTACGTTGTGACTTTTGTAATTTTTCCATCTGGTGGGTTTGAAAATTGGAAATTTTTCATAGACGAGCTGATTAGATATCAAATTTATCTGCGCTCGAAGAAATACTCGTGTTGAGAAAATTTCGACCCATATAGTCCAAGAAAATTACGAATTCTATTCTGACAAATTGATACCAACATTTTTTTTTGGTAATAATTCACGCACTTGCGCAGTTTTTTTTACGTTTATTTCCAAAAATATGTTCTTTTTTGAAAAAATGATGATTACATAAAATATTCTACATAAAATTTCGTACAAAAAACGTTCTTATAATTTTTTTGTAGAACGTACCCTAAAGCCCCATGGGCAGTGATTTAATTTCACGCATTGTAGGTGTAAATAGATAAACCTTCATCGAAATGGGATCAACTGTGGCCCAAAATGTTACTTCTGATGTAAAAATTATCCCAAAAATTTTTTCGAACCCCATTCAACCCCCACTCCTAAATCATGACTCATGAGGCATTAAATACAGAAAATTGGATATTTAATAGCAATGGAAAAAAACATTGAAAAATAGTGACAAATTTTTTTTGAAAAAAATTTCGTCAAGACACCCACATGGTACCCATAATTTATTAAAATTTTCAAAAAATTTGCACCAACCTCTCCATATTGTTATTAAATATTCAATTTTCTGTATTCAATGCCTCATAATTCAGGAGGGGGGGAAGTGAGGGGTTCAAAATTTTTTTTTGGATAGTTTTACATCAGAAGTAACATTTTGGTCCACATTTGATCCCATTTCGACAAAGGTCTATCCCCATAGGGGCGTTAGGGTACGTTTTACAAAAAAATTATAAGAACGTTTTTTGTAGGAAATTTTATGTAGAATATTTTATGTTATATCATTTTTTTCAAAAAATAACATATTTTTATGAATAAACGTAAAAAACGCCGCAAGGGGATGAATTTCACCCCCTAGCTCGCTATGTAAGCGTCGTCCTACGACACCACATTATAAGACAATATTGAAGAGGGCATCGAGTACTACCCAGTACCTATTACCAAAAAAAAAATTGGTATCAAATTGTCAGAAGAAACATCCATTTTGACACAAATTTTCCTAAACAACTATATCCCAAATCTGGTGGTATTTTCCACGTTTTTAGGAAATTGCCGAAGTAGATGAGAGGAGAGGATTTCGAACAGGGCCATATATGGAAAAGGCTGGTATACTATGCGTGTTTGAACAGGAACCATGTAATAAATTCAACATAGCCATTGCTGTTATCTGATTATTAATATAGTATTAGGTCAGATTCTGCGGTTTAGGTTTATTTAAACATTTCTCTTAATGTGGCCCCCGAGATTTGTAATAGCCTTCTATTGATACATTTTATGGTCGGAGATACACGTTTCGGCCTACATACATCGCTCTGCAACGATACAGAACTGTTGGCTTTGATTTATTGTCAAAGCTGGAAGGGTTTTTGTAGACATTCATTGTTATACCCACTCTTTGCCCCCCTTTGCAACTGCGCGAATATGTTTAGTCCGTTGCATTACCGCCGAAGATCTGTCGTAAAATGCTAAATCTCTAAAGCCGATTTACCCCCCTTTTTGCCATTGCACGAGTGCGCGTTTCATCAGTAGATATAGGTACCTATAATACCTATAATAGGTGCTTATATCGTATACATTATTTTGCCATCTTATATTTAAAGCGATAAGCTGTGTAATTAATTTTATACTCCGAATACTATGCCTAATCTACGAGTAGGTATAAAGAGAGAAAATCTTACGTTTAAAAAAAAATGAAAAAATTTTTTTTTTAAATATAAATATTCAAATTAAGTTACATTATAGTCAGTATAGTTTTCACGTCAAGTATACACCTTACCTATATACTTCACTTGTTGGTTCTATAGTAAAAAGATTTTCATTCGTGTTGACATATACGCAACAATAAAAAGTGTACATTTTGACGTAGAAAAAGGTCAAAAAACTACTAAGAACCTTGCAAAAGTTTCCGTAGCCGGATATAACAAATTGATTTTTTTATGTCGTCCTTTGAAACAATCTGTTGTGCATGTAGCCTACGTCTACATACGGAACATTTTGATGCCAAATCCATCATTTAAAAGTAAAATCAGGTTAGGCTCAAAATCGTACTTCCAGCACAGACATGATTCAAAGTAAATTCGAGTTGACAGAATTTTTTACTCGATACTTGGGGATATTTTTGCTAAGTTCCTTAAGCATAAATTATCCAGCTGTTTTTTGTTGCCCAGTGTTCATTTTTTTAAAATTATTTTGATGAAGATATCGATTTTTTTCTAATTTTTACAAAATTTTTAAGATAGGTACTATCCTCAAACAAAATTTTCCACAGTCTTACTCAAATTTAATTTTTCAAAATACTTAAATTTAGATATTAAATTTTCCTTTATCAAAGATAAAATTTTAAAAAATTTTGCTCAATTTAAAGGAAAGTAAAATACTCGGAAAAAATCCTGAAAATGTCAAAATAGGTATAACGTCGATTATAACTTTTTTCAATTTTCTCGTGCTCAATTTTTTTTTTAATTTCGCACAAACAAAATTTTTTTTTTAATTTTGCTCAAATAAAATTTCTTAAAATTTCGTTCAAACAAAATTCGTTAAAATTTTTCTCGGACTAAAATTTTTCGAATAATCATTTTCTTTTCAAATTTTGCTTAGAACTTTTTAAAAAAATCTATCGTACTCAAACAATTTTTTGGTTTTGTCAAAATGATTTCTTTTGATTTTGTTCAATTTTTTTTTTTTTTTTTTGAATTTCTGCACAAAAGAAAAATTCTTTAAAATGTTGCTCGGACAAAATTTATTAAAATTTTACCCAAACTAGATTCAAACAATTTTTTTTTGAATTTTGCTTAAACAAATTCTTCTAAATTTTACTCAAGCTTAATTTGTTTCAAATTTTATCAAACTAAAATTTTTAAAATACCTAATTAATTTCTTTAAATTTTGCTAAAATGTTTTTAAAAAATTTCCCGCTTTTGAACCGTTTCTTCAATTTTGTCAATATATAATACGTGCCCAAGTATGATACATAAGTATTTCAAAATTTTGATTTTGCTCAAAAGGAGAAACACCTCAATACTTAAAAAAAAAAAAATACTTCAAATTTTACTCAAACTAAATTTTTTAAAATTATCAAACTTATCTATTTTTCTTTAAAATTAAATTTTTCAACATTTTTTTTTTTTTGAATTTTGCACGAATTAATTTTTTTTTTAATTTTCACAAAATGAAAATTTTCAAGTAATATATTTTTTTTAATTTCACTCAAAATTTAAAAAAATTTCTCGTCCTCAAACAATTCTTTCCAAATTTGTCCAAATATATATTTTTTTAAATTTATTAAATTTTTTTGAATTTATCAAAAAAGAAAAATTCTTTAAAATTATGACCCAAAAAATCCTTAAAAGTATACTCACACTCATATACAAAGAGTTTTTTAAATATTGCTCTCATTTTTTTTTAAATACCTATTCAAAAATTCATTTTCATTTTTGCTCAAAAATTTTAAAACAATTTTTCTCATGATCAATCTTTTTGATCTTGCAAAAATAAAATGTTTTAAAAATCCAGTTCAATTTTTTTCTTAATTTTTACATAAACATAAATCAAAGTGAACATTTATTTAAAAATTTGCTCAAATAAAATCATTCAAAATTTTACTTGAAACAATTTTTTTTAATAGGTACACTCGGACATTTTGTTTATTTCTCTACAACAAAACTTGTTCAAGAATATTTTTATCTCCATTTTTTCAACAAAAAAAAAAATCTGAATTTTTTTAAAAATTTCTTTATTTTGCTCAAACAAATTATATTTTAGTCAAAAGTAGTCATGCATGGATTTAAAAAAATTCAATTTCGCTAATTTAAAAAAAAAAAAAGATGTCTTCTAAAAAATTGTTTATTTGAAACAAAAATTCCAAGTTTACAACACCATTTTTTAAAATTTTCTTGGTCAAGTGAGAGAAAAAAAAATATTTCAAACAAATACGTAGGTTATACTATGTTTTTCAACATTTGTTCACAATTGATTTCATTGACCAAAAATTTAAAAAAAATCATAATTAAATTTTCGAAAATTTTACTCAAATAATTTTTTACGTACTTAGATTATGTCCATAATCAGGAATTCAGGATAGGTATTTGTAAATTTTTGTTTAGAAATTCATTATTTAGATTTCTTTTTTCTTTTTCATAATTGACTTTTTTCACAATTAATTTTCATAATATTTTTAAATCAAAATATTTTTAAAGACCCCTCAAAATTAAAGTTTTTAAAAAGTTGTACAAACAAAAACGTTGAAAAAAAAATTGTTGATGGATTTTTTTCAAACTAAGTGAAAGTTTTTTTTTTTTTTAAATTAATTTATTTTATAAATTTCTTCAGAATTAGTTAAATTCTTTTGTCAAAAAGCAAATTTAAAAAAATTATATTCAGGTTCAATTTTCGAAATATTTTGAGCTCAAATTTTTTACATTTCTTCTAAAATTAAGCCCAATATTACAAAATTTTGTTCAATCCATTGCTCACCTGTCACCTCAGTTCGAAAATTTTCACTACGAATTGAATTTTGCGTTAAAAAAATTTCTGATCAATTGGTTATGTTTTCACGGTGAAATATTTCTACGCAAACCTTAAAACCAATTATCCTCGCGTTAATTTTTCATAATACAATACAATAATTATACGATAATAAGATAATTATGTTTTTTTTGGTTTTGACAGATATATATCAGTCTTTGCTCGGTTAATTTTTGCCAACATGAGTTTTTTTCCTTTAGCATTCGTGTCTTCCATGCCTATTAATATAAATCTTCGCGGTTAAATGTTGGCTAAGCGTGAAAAAAAATAAAAAAATAAAAAAAAATTAAATTAGAGGAAAATGCTAAGCCAAAAGAAACGAAAAAATTACCAAAATTATTCAAAAAATGTCAAATGCAACCGAGCAAAAAATCCGATAATTAATTTTGGAGAAAATTTTTAACGAACCACGTTCATTTCGCAACCCTCGGCTTTTATATAAAACAAAACGTATTTCCATGTTCGCATACGAATGCCAAGTATTGATTAGACTTTTCCAGCAACGTTGGTACATCGTCGTTACGTTCCGTATATGGAAAAAAATAGCTCGCTGGACGCTTTGTTTTTATGGTTTAAGAATAAAAGGGCCAACATAACTCTAGTTTTTTTTACGACGTATGAAATACGTAGGTTAGCTAGGTTTACAAGTCTAGGTACCTCCATATAATGCGCAAATTGTCGACGTACATATCATCGTGATCAATTTTTTTCTTCTTTTTTTTTTTGGCTATAAAATCGCTGCAATCTTTCACGTTCTTAAAAAATCTACTGCGCTCGTCAATAAGGTTTTGTAAATGGGCAAAAAAGAAGCAAAAAAAAGTATAAAAATAAAGAACATGGATAAAATTTGAATTTTTCAAGATGCCGGAAGGATAACTTAAATAAAATTATTTTTACGCTCGCGGCTTTAAATTATATTACTTTAGATGATTCTTGGAGAAGCTTTTTTCTTTCGTAGTAAAAAAGCTTTTCGGTGGAATTTTGTTTTCCGGGGCTTTATTTAAATTGAAGAAATATTTGGCGAAAAATGCCAAATAAATATCGAATCAAACGTTAAAAACGTGCAGCTTGTCTGTGTATTTGCATTAAGATGGCTACCATCTCAGCTTGGTTGCGGGAACCTCGTTCGCAGTTTTCAATTATACCTCGAGCAATCATATAAAATGTTATTTTTCAGATTTTCGTAAAGATTCTTTGATCAATAGTTCATTATTCGTTATTCTTTCAAACTCGGCAACGAGATAAAGAGCGCATTCATTTATGCTCTAACACTATGCTCATCACGTTTCCTCTTACCCCAAGGGTAAAGCTCGTTGTTATTTGAACTAATAATCCCAATTTATAAAACGCAAAAGTACAGCAAAAGCAGACTCAGTACGTACGTAAAATCATTGGGGCGATCGCAGGAGTTGAAAAAGTGTTCCAAAAACGTGAATGCTCAATCCCGAGTAGAGTACATTATATAAGAAAGAGGACGAGTGGACGAAGAAAACGTATACATTTGTAGCCCGATATACGTATATCCAAAATCAGTGGCAATAATAATATTAAGGTACTAGATGGGTCAGGTACCAGCAGCGAGAGAAACGATGCACTATTATATACCCTACTCGCCTCACGATCATTAAACTTAGTTTCCGTATTGTCCGATAACAAAAATAATATCCTTTGATTTCCTTTTGTGAAAGTTCTCGAAAAGCCTTGAGTTACAACACTAATAACTGTATCTATAGGTTAGAAAACATTACCAAGAAGTATATATGAGATTTCTTCCTTTTGAAAACCTATTTTATCATTGTACTAACGGTTCACGTAGCACATTGATAGCTTTCTGATTTGCTTTGAATTCTGTTTATAAATTTCATTCCTTTTAACTTTACCCCCCTAACCCGTTTCTTTCATGTATTGCGACTTCTTCTACCTTTTTTTCCCTATCGTTTCCACTTCCTTAATTTGTTTCATCCAATTAAAAATTAGCAGTTTGTGAAATTACATAGAATATTTGCATGACAAAAGATACCTACGTTATAATTTAGAAGCGTCGTTATTCCATTTTTTTTTTTTTTTTTTTTTTTTTGTATGAAACAATTTTATGCTTTGTGTGTAAGAAATAACGACGAAGAATTTTGAACAGAATTTTTTAAAATTAAGTAAAAAGGTTTTTACCGTTACATGATAATAAAATTTTACCTTTAGGAAGTAGGAACCTATACAATGAAATTATTTCGCTACAAATAAGCAGTACCGGGTGTTTCATAGCTGATTGAGTTCCTTCCTCCAGGTGAATAGGCAACCGATAATGAACAAAATATGTTAAATAAACATGTTTCCCATCTTGAAAATTCAAGAGGCAAGGGAAAATTAAATTGAGAAAAAATAATTTTCGATTGAGCCAATGAATAGTACTAAAAAAATCAATTTTTTTTTTCTAGACATTGTTTTGCCTATCATTGAAAATGAAGGCGCAGGAGAGCTTCATACTTGAAAAAACCCGGTTTTTTTAATTTTCAAAGCTCTGTAGCTCCTTCATTTTCGGCGATAGGCAAATTCATCACATTCATCACATAACTTTTTTTACTCATCTCAAAGCACTGAACTCTATTATTACCTCTGGAACGCTTATGATACCACGTGACGAGGTCGAAGCAATCAGAGAACGCTGGGTAATGCAATCCATGTCTAACACATTGACAGATGCAATTCCAAGGATGCGTTCACACTTACGAGCTGAACCTGTGATCAGCTGTAATGCTTGTTACAGGCTCGGCTCGCAAGTGCATATGCACCCTTTATTGCAACCTACTAATGTGTTAGACAAGGATAGCAATACCATACCAACAACAACCCGTTTAGGCCACGCCTTCTCGCTCGGGTAGTTTAACACAGGGCTGCACTGATAATTTGAAACTCAAAAATGATCAATAGGTACAAATGAGACACAAAAATGTCAAAATTTTGTCAAGGTGATACATGAAAGAGGTGTAACTCTTTGAGATGAGAAAAAAAGTTATGTGATGAATTTGTCTATCTCCGAAAATGAAGGAGCTACAGAGCTTTGAAAATTATAAAACCTGTTTTTTTCCCCAAGTTTTAAAGCTCTCTTGCGCCTTTATTTTCAATCATAGGCAAAACAATATTCAGAACAATAACAGTTAATTTTTTTAGTACTATTCACTGGCCCAATCAGAAATTTTCTCAATTTAATTTTCCTTTGCCCCTTAAATTTTCAAGATAGGCAACATATGTTTATATAAAAATTTTTGTTCCCTATGGGTTGCCTATTCACCTGGAGGAAGGAACTCAGTCAGCTATGAAACACCCTGTATAGTGCAAAATGTCGAATGCAAAATAACTAAGTACCCAGATCTTTACCCGCAGATAATATATCCAAAGCAAGTGAAAGATACTATATAAAAATTTAATATATTCAATTAAACAGAATCTCGTAAAGGATTCATTTATTAATACGTACTAAAATCGCATACAACATGCATCCAAATACGAATGTTTTATTCATGGTTAAACTGTAAATACATCTTTGATTACGAACGCTTAAATCAAATACAAACAAAACGTTTGCGTTAAGGGAAGTACCTACAGTACACAACTGGCATGAATCGGTTGTTTGAGATAAACTGCAAAACCATGTAGCTACTCAGTTCATTTAAATGTCATTCAACGATTGGTAAACTGGAGTAAAAAAAAATTCGATCAGAGTAAATATTTGTCATTTGGTACAATACACAATTTCATTATTTTTCTTTTCTTATTCGCCTAAATATAAACTTGAAAGAACAAATTAGACTAATGGTTATACCAAATAACAAGAATCATTCTTACAAAAAATACTTAAAATTAAATTAAATATGTACGACAAAGCGTAAGAGTAAAATAAGCAAATCAATGCGTAACAAATGAAAGACTTTCCCTCGAGAGCAGATAAAAACGTTTGATAAGGAAACGTTTGTTTTAAAAATTTAAATTATTAGTGCTATCAGTTCGAGACAAAGGCATATAAAACAGAGAGAAAACTTATAAGGAAATCACGTCGAGCTGGTTGGCAAAATAAAAGAATCTTTTAAACGTAAGAACAAAAAATAATCAACAAACAAAAATGAGAAAATAATTTTAAAAACAAAAACTAAGTAAACCGACGCGACGCGAGGCAAAAGAGAATGGTGACTTTTAAAACGTAGATATATCTAAAGCCGCCTTTTAAAATGTATATGTATATATTACTTAAGTATAGCATAGTGTACTTAGTTAGAATGTATTTTAGAGAAAATGAATGAAGTCTTATCGTAAAGTCGAAAAGATAGCATAAACAAACACCCCGTGTTTATGCTTTAGTGGCATTGATATCAAAAGTAAGAGCATAATGGGTACCTACCTACTAACAACAACAAAAATCTTATCGTTCTTTGTCTTTTACAGGTGCCATGCGATTTGTATATTTACGTTGTAAAAATATAATGACTAAGGTCTATCCTGATATTGAGATTATTCTAGCACAAAGAGGCAGTATCCGTATAAGAAAATTTTTCGGTTTTTCGATTTTTTTTTTGAGAGAGAGAGAAAAGTTGTTTAAGCGAGATTTGATTTTTTCAAATGACTAATTCTTTTAAGAAAATGAAGTTAAATTAAACACTAAAAATGGATTTCTAAAAATTTATCAATTTTTGAAAATTGATATTTAAATTTGTTTTAATTTATATTAAAAAATTTATAGTTACATAAGTGTTTGAATCTGAATTTTGCCTACGAACCTACGCGGTGCCTAATTTCAAAAATTGATCAAACTTTGAAAACACCTACCTGAATTTCAAAAATTGATTTGATTTCAAAAATTGGTCAAACGTTAAAAATCTATCTTTTAACTAGCAAAAAAAAACTCAGTTTTAAATAGAAATCAAATTTTTGGGTTGATAAATTTTTTGAAATTTCTATAAATCTAAAAATTGTCCGATTTAAAATTTTTACTAAATAGATCGTGATGTTCTATGTAGATTGTAATTCATTTTTCAATTTTTGATCTTTTTAAATTTTTTTTTATCAGCGTTTGTTAGATTTACTGAACATTTTTATAAATTAAATTTTTTTTTTTTTTTGAAAATTTCAACGATTATTTTTCAATTTGGATTTTATAGCTATTAAATTGTTTTTTAAAAATTGCGTAGAATTAAATTTAGAAAAAAAACGTATCAACAAGAAAAATAACAAAATCGTTCACAAAATTAAAAAAAAAATCGTTATTCGACATTTTTTTAAAAATTTTGCTAATCAAAACTTAGAAGGATTCATTTTGGTTTCTAAAAAAATTCAGCTTTTTTTTGAAAAAATACAAAAAAAATGAACAAATTTTCCAAAAAATGCTTTTCAAAAGTCCAAACTTGCTTGAATTCGCACCACTGTTCAATCAATGACAAACCCATTGGCCACTTTCAGCCAAATTCTCAAAAAAATAAAATTGAAAGGTCTATGAATGAAGGGGATAAAATTTTTTGAAAATTAGTATTTTCAAAGTGTGAGGCTAAATAGCACCTTCATCATTGAAAGTTGGCAAAAAATGCCAAGAGTAAATTTTTTTTTTTTTTTTTTTTTTAGAACTATCCACTCATGTCCGATCAAAAATTACGTTTTTGGTTTTTGTTAGTTTTATTTTCAGTTTCCCCGTCGATTTTAAATATAGCTGCCGTTTATATCTAATATCTATATAATATATCTACTCGTTAGATTTTTGTTCCTTATGGGTTGCCTATTCATCTCGTGGAAGGAGCTACATCAGTTACGAAACACCCGGCATATTTTAGCAGCGACGAAGACTGTTTGCGTAGGTTTGACAAAATACGAGGTTGGGATGGAAAACGATGGGTTTCTTGAACATCACACCGAAAAATGAAGAATTCAGTGTATGAAAAAATAAAAAGCATGGACCAGAATGGGAACTTGCCATATTCTAGATATAAAAGGAAAAATACTCGTATAAAATTGAATCGAAAAAAAGAGAAAAAAAATCTCGTAATTATTGATGCGAATAAAATATTATGTGCTATAGTGAGTCTACGTCGAATTCACGCATTTGCAGAACCCGTATTCCAGATATATCAGAATTGTTGCCAAATGCGTGTGTTTGGCAAAAAAAAAGAAGGATAATTCAATGCTCGAATTCGGAAGTAATTTTGTAAGAAATCGATCCCGAGTAAAAGTATATGACTACATTTTTTATTTAGAATTTGAATATAATGGGTGCTCAATTCGAGAAAGGAAAAAATTGAAAAACGAATGATAATTTTAATATTGCCGGTTGAGTAAGTAGTGAGTCCCTTCTGTTTTCATAAACAAAAATTATATTGATCGGTTGAGAAGGGTGTGGTAAAAATGTACGGTTACCAATTTTACCATTTTTACGACTAAAAAAAGGGATGTCATTGTGTTGAAAATTTGCCAACTGATGTTCAAATCAACTAATTTTCCAAACGATTAAGGGACAGTTTGCCTCTTGACCTCCTTAATTGTGTCTTTTGTGTTTCTGTTCTTTCAGACTAAACTGCTAAAAAAAAAGAAGGAAAAAAAAAGAAAAGGAAAAAAACATTGTAAAAATTTAGTCTCTTTATGTTCCTGTAGACTGTATAGTCAACAAACCACTTCACAATTGTGTAATTTGAGGGTCATTTTCTTGAATATAGAATATTGTGCGCAGAATTAAGTAGCTGAAAATAGCTTGATCAATAAAGTTGAAATCTGTTGAGTTTAAAACTTCGAAAACCTTTCCTTGCAAATCAAATCAGAGAATAAATTAATCCATATTTGAATCCATATTTCTATGACTTCAATCCACAACTTTTGTTTGAAAAATTTTTCAATTTTTATTTGAAAAGATTTTCAATCGGCCACTTTCTCAATTGGCCACTTCCTCCCTCACTTCTCTAATTTTTAATTAATATCTCCCGAGTGTTGTGCAAAATCGGTGGGGAAAGAGGGGTCCAATTGAAAATTTTTTCAAACAAGAGTAATTGTGGTTTAAAGTCTTGAAAATAATTTTGGTCATTACAAAAATTTCGATTGGACCCTTCCCTCCCCTCCAATTTTGAATATCAATTGTGTATATATGTGTACAGAGTGTTCCATGAAAAGTCTGCAATAATATAGTCATAGATGTAACTCGAGTAGACAAACAAAAAGATAAGTTGCCTATTTCGAAAATTGAAGGCGCTATAAACTTTTGAAAATTTTGTATTTCTAAGCAAAATTAGTTGGCAACACTGCATTCAGAAAAAAAATCAACCCCGCCAGTGCAGAGCACTTCGAAAAAACGAGAAAAATTGTAATCACGTTTGGATGCCTATCTTTGACATTGAAGGAGTTATGACGACAAGAAAATTTTATTGAAAGTATTGCCTACCTCAAATATTATGGTGCACTTTCGAGACATGAAAATTAAAAAATTCTACCAAAACAATGCACGATATAGGCCTAGATTAAACTTTTCGAGAAGAACAAAAAAGTTATGTGAAGAATTTGCCTATCTTTGAAAATGAAGGCGCTAAAGACCATTTAAAATCAGTATTTTCAAAGTTTGAAGCTCCGTAGCGCCTTCATTTTCAAAGATAGACAAATTTTCAACATGACTGGTTTTACTCCTCTTGAAAAATTGAATCTGTTTCATGAATTATTGTATTGACGAAATTTCGAATTTTTTGAAACGACTGCTCCTTCAAAAACGAGATAGGCAACTTATCATAATTAGGTTTTTTTGCATACTCGAGTTGCATCTACAGGGTGTTTCGAGAAACGTGTGAAATACTTCAGATTTGGATATAGATAACTTAATAGGTACCACTAACAAAAAACTTCATGTACACCAGGTGCCAATTACTTACAAAAATTTCAAAATTTCGTCAAGACAATGCATGAACCAGGTGTAACTTTTTGAAAGTAACAAAAATAGTTATGTGAAAAATTTGCCTATCTTTAAAAATGAAGGCGCCACAAAGGTTTGAAAATTGGTATTTTTCAAGTTTAAGGCTTCGTTTCCAGTGATGCCGGAACGTAACGATAACGGTAACGAAAAACGAAAAATAACGGAATTTTTTTCGTTACAAGTAATGGAACTGTAACGGAACTTTATTTTTGAACAGAAATTGTGTAACGAAATAATAACGTTACAATAAAATGGTCTTTATGTTACGTAACAAATAACGAAAAAATTTCGTTACGTTCCGTTACTTTTTTTCGTTATTTTTTCAGTTTTTTTTTGTATTGCCTGCACTGCCAACCGCAGAAAATGTTCTTTTGGTTCGTTGTAACTCACTAACGTCTAGTTTGATAGTTTTGTTTACATTCATGGGGTGCAACTTCGATAAATTTTTACCAAGTCCAGTGCTACATAATACTTTATAGTCAAAATTGGAAGGGAGGAAGGGGTCTAATCGAAATTTTTGTAATAACTAAAAGTATTTGTACAACTTCAAGCTACAACTTTTGTTTGAAAATTTTTTCAATCGGGCCCCTTACCTCCCCCCTGTTTTTAAAAATGTATTTGAAGGAGTTGGATTATCCAAAATTGGTGGGGAGGGAGGGATCCGATTGAAATTTTTGTTATTACCAAAATTATTCCTAGTACTTCAAGCTACAACTTTTGTTTGAAATTTTTTTCAATCGGGCCCCTTACCCTCCCCCTGTTTTCAATAATGTATTTGAATGAGTTGGATTATCCAAAATTGGAGGGAAGGGAGTCCAATCGCAATTTTGTCATGGCCAAAATTTTTCCTAAAACTTTGAGCTACAAGTTTGTTGCAAAAATTTTTCAATTGGACCCATTTCCCCTTCCTCCTTCAATTTTTAATTAGTATTTTGGGAGTGTTATGCAAAATAAGTGGAGAGAGAGGGGCTCAATTGAAAAAGTTTTCAAAAAAAAGTTGTAGCTTGAAGTTTCGCTAATACTTTTGGTTATTACAAAAATTGCGATTGGACCCATCCCTCCCCTCCAATTTTGGATAATCCAACTCCTTCAAATACATTTTTAAAAACAGGGGGAGGGTAAGGGGCCCGATTGAAAAAAATTTCAAACAAAAGTTGTAGCTTGAAGTACTAGGAATAATTTTGGTGATAACAAAAATTTCAATCGGATCCCTCCCTCCCCTCCATTTTTGGATAATCCAACTCCTTCAAATACATTTTTTAAAACAGGGGGAGGTAAGGGGCCCGATTGAAAAAATTTTCAAACAAAAGTTGTAGCTTGAAGTTGTACAAATACTTTTAGTTATTACAAAAATTTCGATTAGACCCCTTACTCTCTTCCAATTTTGAATATAAAGTATTATGTAGCACTGGACTTGGTAAAAATTCATCGAAGTTGCACCCCATGAATGTAAACAAAACTATCAAACTAGACGTTAGTTTGTAACTCTTGAAAAATCTTAATTTCACTTACACTTATGTGTAGGTACTATGGTACTGCCAGGCCCTTGTAACGTTATTTTTTCAATTAACGTTATTTTTTTCGTTCCGTTCCGGGTTTTTTTTTGTTACAGCGTAATTTTTTCAGAAAGTAGGTAGCAACACCTCCAAACTTGTAATTTTCTTCTTAGTTCTTGATGTTTATTTTATTCTATTGGACTTGATAGTTATTAATTTACATTGAAAAATGAAGATAGCAATTTTTTTATGATTTCTGGCTATTTCGGAAAAAAATACGTTGTAACGAAAAAACCGGAACGGAACGGAAAAAAATAACGTTATTTGAAAAATAACGTTACAAGGCCCTGGCGGTACCATTTTCGTTCCAAGTAACGTAACTAATAACGAAATTCAGAATTTTTAGTTACAGTAACGGAACGAATACCGTAACGGAAAAAAAAATTCGTTACTGACATCACTGTTCGTTTCAAAGATAGGCAAATTTTTTAGATAACTTTTTTTATTCCTCTCGAAAAGTTACCCCTGCTTCATGTACCATTTTGACGGAATTTTGATATTTCGATGTATCACCAGTACACCGTAATGAACTGGTTGTCTGGTTAGGCAATATTTTTGACTGGAAATTTGTGTTGCAATAAATCTATATTTAAATTATGAGTTTAAAAGCTTAACTTTTAGCTTATTTTTCTTATTTGGAATAAATAGTAATAGTAAATTGTAAATTTATAAAAAAAAAAAAATTTTTTTTTTATTCAATTTATTTTTTTTAGGTTTTATAATTTTAAAATAATGTATTAATAACTCCTTCAATTCGAAGATAGGCATCCCGATGTAATCATTTTTTGTTTTTTTGTCTTTTCAAAGGGCTATTCAATGGTTGGTAGGAAAATTTTTTAGACGCAGTGTTGCCAACCGATTTTGCTTAGCAAATATGTACCAATTTTTTAAGTTTTGAAGCTCCTTCACTTTCAAAATTAGGCACCATGTGTACATGAAGTTTTTGTTAGTCGTACTAGGTAGGTGTAGTAGGTGGTATCTAAATCTCAGGTATTTCACACGTTTCCTGAAACACTTGTATAGTTGAATTATTGCGGACGCTTCATGGAATCGTTCTCAATTTTGTTTTCTCTCTATCCTTCAATTTTTGAGGTAGACATGTGTATTTTTTTGTTCCTTATGGGTTGCCTATTCACTTCGTGGAAGGAGCTACACCAGCTACGAAGCATGAAACACCCTGTATCTATATAGGTTTAAATCTATCAAAAAGTTATTTATTCCAACGTTCCAAAGATCACTTAAACGGATCGACGTAAACGTTAGCGAAAGTTGACAATAAACGTTATGCACGATCGACGAACACGATACGGTGCGGTGGCGGTGGCACGGCGGAAACAATGCGTATAATTTAAATTCGGTGTAAGGGTAAAAATCGCGCCAGGCCAAAAATCACGCTGCTGGTTGGAAACGTTGGAATTTTCCTTAGCATATTTTTGCGAACAGCAGCAATCAAAAACAACATTACAATAAATGCGGGCTAAATTAAAGCATTGTTGAAACCGGCAACGACGTCAAAATGTCAAATAGACAAAACGTTCTATGCTGCGAAAGAACGTTTTATGGTGACCTAGTTAACCGAAAGAAAGGTTGAATCGCATTAAAACTTGAATCACATGTCAATTGCGGCTTTAATTCGGAGAAGGTTTTTATAGCAGCGTCGAACCTGTTACCTGAAAAACTATAACCCGAGAGATGGAGACCGAAATCGACAGAACAGAAACAGAAGGACGAGCTGGAATAAGAAACTATACGACGCGATATGGTCGTACATCCAACGACCTTTTCTCGCTGGCAATCTGTTCTTAATTAGACGGTTCATTTTCGACGCCGTTGAACATATTTCCACTCATTTTAACTTGACAAAAATTAACTCGCAAAAATTCGCAATTATTTGATTGAAACGAGGAACGCGCGACCGTGCGTCATTATTTTTTCACTCCCTTTCTTACCGTTTGCCTTTTTTTTTCAACTCCCCGACACGGCGGTGGCGAATCGTTTCTAGTTAGTTAAGCAAAGGTACCACACGTTGTGTCGCTACCCTTTCGCCGAAGCCTGACTGGAATAAAAATTTGAAGGGAAAAAAACGACTGCCACAAAATTGCACTCTACCGCTGTTTATACCGATTACCGCAACAAACAAGCTTCTCATCCCGGAGTCATAAACAGTTTAGTAGTCGTACGCGTTCGCATATGCTGATTTTACTCTTTATTAAATTCCTTTAGTTTTAGTACGGCCATCAAGTATGAGGCAAAAAAACGTATATTTTTTCTTAGCCTGAGAAGTATTTCAATTCGTATTCGCATCTTTATGACTATAAAAGGTCTAGCGTAAAAAACAAAAGTCAACGGAGTAACAAGAGGGTGAAATGTACTATTACTAGGTCACCAGTACGGTATTCTCTCTCCGTCGTTCATACAAAATTCATGGCCATTTCTATATACTAACCTAACCAAGCAAAACTATAAACTTTCAAAAAATCTGTCCACATTTCGCTTCAATAAATTCTCGCCAACGTTAGATTTATGTCGACTCGAACGTCGGTGAAAGTTGTTTGAAAAAAAGGAAAAAAATCACTCTTTCGAGCAACCGTGTATATTCGAATAAGTACATTTATTAGTATTCATTTTACGCAAATATCCAAGTTCTATATGTCTTCATTTATACTTCTACATCCTACACGAAGGAGTTGCGAAAAAAACTCGCGACTTTTTTTCCCTTTTTCGCCGACAATATATAAGTAAGAAAAGGGTAAGAAAAAAAACCTCTAGCCGAACTTATTTTAACAAAATTTCGATTCAAAAATTCAAGAACTACTAGAACTGAATAAATCATATTTATTGCGAGTTGGGTGTTTTTTTCTTATGCCAACTATCCGGTATAATATTTTTAAAAATGCGCTTTAAGAGTGTGTATTGGTTCTAAAAACCTTTTATTTATTATCTTCAGAAAACATCCCTTCAAAACGTATTAAATTCTTATTTACGACTTAATAAGGATTCGTATTTCTGGCCGTTGCGTTTCCGTATTCATCCTTCTTGTAAAGGCTTTCCTTATTATCATAATGTATGACCGTGATCGCTATATGCGAGTTACATCTTTCAACAAATTCTCGCAAAAGCTAAAAATATCGGTTTTCTTTTCAAAATTACTCCTCATTTAATACGAATAACATTTTTAACGGGGTTTCTTTCGTTTCTCTTTTTCTATTCCTGAGAGCTTTTCATTTTTGTCGTACAAGAAAATATATATATGTATAAGAAACATCTATTGAAAAATCATCAAAAAAGTAGGTAGGTACACACCTACCTATAGGTAGATATTTTCAGAACCAATGTACGAAAAAAATAAATATCCTACTCAGTTCTATACGAAGACGATCAAACTGATAGGATCAAGATGTAGATTTTCAATTTATCAACTAACTAAATACCACGTTGAGTCGTACAATAAAATAGTGCTTTACGAGTAGCATACTTAACCCCTTTATTCAATTTATCTTCTCGTAAACGCGGTGGTTTTCAACAGATTTTCCAAAAGTAACGTTTATTTCTCAGTGGAACCGAGAATAAGATGGAAGATAAGCAGGGGCGGAGCGTGCAGGGGGGAAAGAGGGGACGTCCCCCCCCCCTTAGATATTAAAAAAGTCGAAAAAGTTGGCAATTTCGAGTTCAAGGATAGTTTCAAGTTGGAAAATTCAGTATTCTGTTGAAAAAAATGAAAAAGTTGACAATTTTCCAAATTGGAATTTAAAAATTGTCAACTTGAATTTTAAAAATAAAAAAATTGTCAACTTTTCTATTTTCTCAACAGAATGTTCGATTTGCCAACTTTAAGTTGATAAATTCAGCATTCTGTTGAGAAAATTGAAAAGTTGGCAATTTTCCAACTTGTGCCAACTTTTCAATTTTCTCAACGGAATGCTGAATTTGCCAATTTACATAATTTACAATTCAAAATTATCAACTCAAAACAGCAAAACTTAAATTTGTAAAATTTCTCAAAACTTCATCTTTTTGAAAATCTTCAAATTAATGCTAAAAATGCATTATTTCTTAATTTCCGAGTTCCAATTTTTTCAAAATTTTCGCCCTCGCTTCGCTCGGGCATCATGCTGCTTTTGTATTTTTTTATACTTAATCCAAAAATTATCATGTTTTCAAAATTTTTGCAAAAAAAAAATGCCTTTTTTTCTTTTAAAATTGAAATTTTTTGAAAAAATTTCGCCCTCGCTTCGCTCGGGCAGCACGTATCAGTCACAAAAAAATCCCGAAAGAAGTCGCGAAAAGTTGCAAATTTCAGTTTTCAAAATTTGATAGACACTTTGAAATAGAATCAAAGCGGGGGTCCGGGGGGCAAAGCCCCCCGGTGAGGCGCGAAGCGCCGAGTTTTTTCCCCCCAAGTTGGCATTTTTAAGATTTGCAGTTGGCATTCCTCAAAAAATCGTTACGCTACGCCTCTGAAGATAAGCATAAGTAAGTATAAGTATACCAAACGTACTCGTATCATGAGTATCTCTACCTACTACCTAGGTAACGTATACCTACATTATCGTTGCAAAAGAAATATTATTAAACATTGTAGTATGAGGAAAGTTGAAAGAAAACTCGGTATTTACCTAGGACCTAGGTCAATAATGAACTTCAAATTTACACTGGTGATTGTAACGCATACGAAATTCGTAATAAATAAGCAATAAAATAGCTGGCGAGTGGTGAAGATAAATTTATAAACAGGAAGAAAGTTTTAACCGCTGTAGTACGCATCCGTAATAAATTCTACAAGGACATCTAGTTCTGAATGAAAATTTCTCCAAGTAGGTAACCACTATTGAACTCTTGTACAAAATCGATAATTTTATTCACGAGTATTTCTCGCCATTCATAAAATAACCTGAACTATTACACAGGTGAGTTTACGTTTTGAAATCTCAAAATATTACGCGTTTATAACGGCGGTTTGATGCTAATCGCCGGATTTCGAGATAAATAATATTATAGATTAAATCTAAAAATGGAAATTTTACGTTTAGGATTATATTTTTATATCGATTAACATAGAAATGACGTTTTTGCAAGTAGGTAAACATTTTATTTTGGAAGTCTTTGAAAAATTTGAATTTTCAAGTTGCCAATTAGCGAATGTATTTTTGAGATTTTTGATAAGGACAATCAGCGAATAGCAATTATTAAATTTTCAAGTTGAAAATTTAATTTTTGGCAAGAGGTCCCATAAAATATGGAATTTTTAAATTAATGTGTTTTATACCTACCTACCTACCTACCTACAAAAAAAAAAAAAAAATCAAGTGGCAAACCAATAATAGGTACATATTATGATTATTGATTGGGTACATTTAATTTACCTAATTGGTCGTTTTTAACTCTTTTAAGTAAGTATAAAGTTTTTCTAACACATACTACATAATATATTCCCCCAATTTCCTCCAAATTCTAATATTTTAGGAATAATTACTATACCTTTCTCTCAGTGAGATGATAACAAAATTTTTACGCCACAATTTAAAAATTCCGTATTTTTCAACCCCCCCCCCCTTCTGCCCGTGCCAAACATTTAATTTTTACTAGAAAGTTTTTTAACGTGACAAAGTTTGGAAAAAAGCACCTGAAAAAATTAATGTCAACAAATTTTGAGAATGCATACATTTTTAAAAATGCGAAGGTACTTATTTTTTGAACCCCTGCCAAAAATTCAATTTTCAAGTTGAATTTTTATGACGTGTCAATGTTTGGAAAAAATGCATCAATTTGGTATTTTTCAAACCTCTGCCACAAAATTCAATTTTTAAGTTGAAATTTGTTTTGCTTCTCACAGTTTTGAAAAAGTAGCAAAAAAAAATTAATGCCAATCAATTTTGAAAAATCCATTCATTTTTCAAAATGCGTACATTTAAAATCCCTACCAAAAATCCAAAATTTTCAACTTGAATGTGACGATGTTTGGAAAGAAAAGTGAAACAGAATAAAACAAAATTTGTTGGAAAACTCATCAAGTTGAAAAAAATTAGCAGGTATTTATAAACCCCTGTCAAAAATTCAATTTTTAATTTGATTTTTCTGTGTGACAAAGTTGGTAAAAAAAGTGTCTTGCTTAAAAAACAATTCCAACAATTTTGGAAATTTCTTCAATTTTTGAAAATACATACATATTTTTCTGACCCCTACTAGAAAATCAATTTTTAGCCGAATTTTTTTTTTAAAATTTAGGCTATTGTGTCCGACCCTGATTTAGAAGGAGGGGGGGTAGAAGAGTTCTGACCCCATTTGTCGACGTTTGGGACCAAAAGATGACGATCTGTCACATGTCACATATTTATATATATATATGTATATATATATATATATATAATTTTTCCCTACTTTTGGAACTCTAGGGCCGAGCCTAACAGGTCAAATGAGGTCAAACTTGATATGTAGGGTTCCCTTGGTGGCGGAAAGATGCAAAAAAAATTTTGGGGCCCTAACTCAAAATTGGGGATATGACCCTTTTTTGAGGAGGGTGCGGGGGAGCCCCAATATCATGAAATTTTTTGAAACTTGCCCCAGGGATGAAAGCCCTAATTACCTACACCATAGTCAAATTTCAGCCCCCTAAGTCATCCCCACCCATTTTAGGGCCCAATGGGGTCATTTTTTCACGTTGATCAGGCTACAGACCCCCCAAATAGGGCAGGGGGGCCAACATTTTCATCATGGATCAAATTTGTGCCCCTGATGTGCCTTTTGTAGGTTTCAACTTTTGGGCCCCCTTTGACCCCTGTCAAGGGTCAAAAATCAAGATTTTTCACTATTTTTAAAATTTTACCGCTACTTTTGGAACTCTGGGGCCGAGCCTAACAGGTCAAATGAGGTCAAACTTGATAGGTAGGGTCCCCTAGGTGTAGGAATGATGCAAAAAAATTTTTGGGGCCCTAACTCAAAATTGGGTATTTTACCCCTTTTTGAGGGGGTGCGGGGGAGCCCCAATATCATGAAATTTTTTGAAACTTGCCCCAGGGATGAGAACCCAAATTACCTACACCATAGTCAAATTTCAGTCCCCTAAGTCATCCCCACCCCATTTTAGGGCCCAAAAAGTGGATTTTGGGGTCATTTTTTTCACGTTGATCAGGCTACAGACCCCCCAAATAGGGCTGGGGGGCCAACATTTTCATCATGGATCAAGTTTGTGCCCCTGATGTGCCTTTTGTAGGTTTCAACTTTTGGGCCCCCTTTGACCCCTGTCAAGGATCAAAAATCAAGATTTTTCACAATTTTTCATGTTTTTTCTCGCTTCCCGGTACGTTGATCAGCCTGCAGCCCAAACCAAATGACCTTGGATGCTAAAATTTGGTATTTAGGATAGGTAAGGGTCACTGAGGTGCCTTTTGGGGTTTTTGACCCTCGAGCCCCAAAATTGGGGGTGGCCCTTTTTTGAAGAGGGCTCTAAAGAGGCCCCAATTTGACAAAATGATTTGAAATTTTTACCAACAACAGTGACTCTGATTGTCTCCACTGTATCCAAATTTCAGCTTCCCAAGTCATCTCCACCCCATTTTAGGGCCCAAAAAGTGGATTTTGAGGTCATTTTTTCACGTTGATCAGGCTACAGACCTCCCAAATGGAGCTGGGGGGCCTAAATTTTTATCATAGATCGAGTTCATGCCCCTGATGTGCCTTTTGTAGGTTTTGACCTTTAAACCCCTTTTGACCTCGATACAGGGTCAAAAATCAATATTTTTCAAGTTTTAACCTGTCTTTTCTGACGCGTTGAACAGCCTACAGCCCAAACTAAAAGACCTAAACAATCGTAATTTGGGATGTAGGGTCAGTAGAGGTCACTGATGTGCCTTTTGGGGGTTTCGACTTTTGAGCACCATTTGACCCTCGTACAGGGTCAAAAATCAGAAATTTTCACGTTTTAACCTCTTTTTTGGTGTGTTGGCCCTCGTCTGAAGAGCTGAAAGTGTGAGGGGGATTGAGAGCGAAGCCCTCAATCCTCTCCTGCCATGTCCCTATTGAGGGTAAAGTCCCCCAAGAGGGGCATGGGGCGGAGCCCCCATCTGAAGAGTTGGAAGTGACGAGGTGGTTGGGGGCGAAGCCCCCAACGCGGGGGCATGGGGGCGGAGCCCCATCCTAAGAGCTGAAAGTGATAAGGAGGTTGGGGGCGAAGCCCCCAACGCGGGGGTATGGGGGCGGAGCCCCCATCCTAAGAGCTGAAAGTGATAAGGAGGTTGGGTAGGAGCCTCAACGGGGGTATGGGGGCGGAGCCCCCATCTGAAGTTGAAATCTTCAATGCAGAGAGGAACTAAAACTGAAGACAAAAACCTGACATTTTTAAACTGAATTTGAAGTTAAAACTGATATTGAAACTGAAATACCATGGATGAAAACGTTTTCAAAGTGGTACACTAACTTGAAAAAAAAAATTCGGCTGTCGCGGAGCATCTTGACTGCTACGCGTTTTTTTTTTTTTGTGTGTGGCGATGTTTTTTTCTTAAGTAAAAAAAATAAATGAAAATTTTAGAAAATGTACCAATTTTTTCTTGCCGAAAATTCCATTTTTACCTTGTATTTTTTTTGTGCGACAAAGTAGATATTGGAAAAAAGCAATAAAATAAACATGAACCATTTTATGAAATGCATTCACAATTTTGAAAAATACGTATTTTTCAAACCCCGTCAAAAATTTAATTTTCAACTTGATTTTTTGTATGACAACTTTTGAAAAAAATAAGTTTAAAAATCTCAGGGCAAAAAATTATTTTTCTTGAAAAAACTTTTGCGTGGGAATATTGGTAGGGGAAAAAATGTGAGAAAAAAGACAGTAACGAAAAATTTTGGGAATATGCATCAATAACTTGAAAAAAAAAAAAAATTTCAAACCACTGCAGAAATTCAATTTTTAACTAGAACTTTTTCGTTTTTTGTGAAACAAAATAATTATATAAAATTTTTTTTTAATTAAACACGAAAAAATTTGTGAAATGCATGACACTATTTTTTTTTAATAATGTATTTTTCGAACTTTTGCCAAAAAATTCAATTTTCAACTTGATTTTTTTGTATGACAATTTTTGGAAAAATTTTTAAGAAATGTGTTATAATTTTTAAAGAATTCTTCGAATCCTTGAGAGAAAAAAATCAATTTTCTTTAAAATGTGTTGGCTTCACAATATTTGGAAAAAAGTTTTAAAAACATCAATATTGAAAGATTGTGGAAAAAAATTAATGCCACCAGGTAGAAAAAATAAAACGTGTTCAAAAATTCAATGTTTTTCAACCCCCTGTATAATTCAATTTTCAACTTACTTTTGTTGACTTCACAAGGTTAAATATTTTGTCAATCTCAATAGGTACTTCCAACTTGTAAAACAATCAATTGCAATACTGGCAGGGTATCTATTTTAAAAATTCAGTTTTTCAAAAACAAAGTATGTTGCACATTGATGCTCTAAGGAGTCTGGCTAATTTTCATTTTTTAAATCTGAAAACATTGTGAGGAAAAAATGGAGTGGGTGGCAACGCCTAATTTCAAAAATTATAAATAACGGACACCCTAATGCTAATAACCATAGCATTAGAAGAGCAGCTAATTTGCTAAAGACGTAAAAGCGAAGCTAATTTTAAAAACCCTTTTGCAATGAGCGAATAGTTTATAGCTCGTTTTTATTGATTCGAATTGACTGAAAATATTAATTCACGAATTTTTCAACAACTCACTTTTACCTTCTCTCATTTTTATGACGAAAATTCAATGCTCACCTGAAACAAAGAAAAAACAAAAATTGTCGATTAGTTGGTAGTAGATCAACTCAGGATTAAATTATAATTATGTATTATAAAAAGTTCAAAAAAAAAAAAATTGAAAATTTTTGAAATTGGAAAATTCTTCAAGAGTTCTTTCAAATCTTAATAAAAAAAAAAACAGCCATCACATAATTTATTTTTTGTCAATCAATTTCACAACTTACACCATATTGAATGAAAAATTTCAAAATTCATCCATTATTTCACTTTTGAGCACAAAAGCCCCCTACATACGCCAAAGCAAAAGTATACCGGATGGATTAATTTCAAAATACAATATTTTTCACATCGCTTGAGTACAGATAGCAAAATACGAGTCGACGTAAAATAAAAAATAAATCTGAAACGACTTTTACCAACAAGTGAACTAGAGAGAGAAAAAAAAATTTCATCAAAAGCTCAAAACATACGCTTGCATTAAATGCAAACACGCGATCTCCATTTAATCCGTTTCAATGCAATAATTTAAAAGAATATTTCACAAATCACTGACAATTATCAATTAATTCTTCGTTTTAAATCAGAAGCCACATAAATAAAACTCATGTTTCAATTTTACGCAACAAAACGAACAAAACACACGTTGCTTTAGTTTTTTTCGCTCTCTTTCCGGTGCATATTTACATAGAAAAAAACTCAATTCCATGTTCACACACGTCGGTTGCAATCTCGCGAAAAACGTTATTTTATATAAATGCCATCTTAATTTGAAATTCGGTTCCAAAATTGTCCACACGAGTGTCGAACAGAAGAGGAAAATTTGTAATTTTGGTAAATTGCATCTTTCTAAAGCCGTATCGACGCGGAAGCTGTTGGACAATTTCCAAAATGCTTCGAAAATTTCCATTTTTTTTTCAAATCTTTTTTCTATATTTTTTGGGGTAATTGTGAATATTCGTATGAGATAGAACTACTGATAAGTAGCTGTATAAATTCATGCAGTAACACACGAGGAAAAAAGGGCTCTTTATTTGTCCGAGTTATTTTTCTTCCAGCACAATCATAATATGCGACATGTGGGAAAGATAATTTAGTACTTATTCCTACCGATATGGGAGTATGCAACTTTATTAACATGCTCGGTTCTCTTCAACGAATTAATACGTCGCGTCAATGGATACGAAGAAACGTGAGAGGAGAAGAGGATGGATCATGTGCGAAAAAATTCATTTTTATTCAATGTTCCTCGCCATTTTTTTTCCTACCAAAGATTAAAAATACATCCTAAATTAAATCCTCGTCGCATTAATCTAATTAAATTGTAAACTATAAAAGAGAATTAGATGGCGTTTCGAGTACTTAAATCATCGCAAGAATGCAGCTTACTTATGGAAATTTGCATTTTCTCTAAACGTCAGTAAAGAAATACGAATTGTTTCATTTTTCCTAGAATAATGAAAATAAAAATTTTCACGCAAACGATAATCGTATTTTTCGAAGGAGAAAAAACAGAAGGAAAAAAACGAGTAAATTTCCATCTTCAAGACGGATGAAAAAGATACCATAAATACATAAAATACAATAAAAAAAATGATAAAAAAATTTCGTTTTCATTCTTTGTCGACGTAGCGCAAAAAAAATAAATTGCAGAAAAAGTACATAAAAGAGAGTAATAAACGTTATAAAGAAAAACTTAAAAGTATACATTACGAGAATAATACAGGAAAATAGTATAACGTCAAAAAATCTATAAACTTGGAAGTAAATTTACGAAATTTACCTTTTTTAAAACGTTTTTGTCTCGAAATGAAAAATTATTCCAAATTCGCATATTTAAAGCGAGAAAATTTTCACTGAAAAAAAAAATTGAACTAGTTTCAACAATTGAAACCAAATTTGATGCACAATTTTTGCTTAAACTTGGGGCGTAATTTAATCGAAAAATTTGCAGATGTGCAGATGTTGTAAATTTATACAGAGAACAACGATAAACGAGTAGGTAGGTGTAGCTACTTCTACCTACGTATTGTATCATTTGTACTCAAATAGATTTCATAAACGAATTGTAAAATATTTTCGTGAAAAGCTCGAGATTTCGACATAATTTTCCACCTCAGTTCACCGTTTAACCAGCTTTTCCCAACCAAAAAACGAATGTCCATTACCTCAACCCTTCTATTGCCCTCGTTTAACACACGATATATGAAAGTAACATGAAATTTGTTTATTTTTCCAACCTTTATCAAGACACTTTCACCATCGAGTAAGTCTGCTTTGGTTGACGAATTTAAGTATCTAGCCAATAACTTATTATTAGGTATATTCGGTATGGCTAAGAAGAGAGGAGGGAAGGAGATCATGCTGTAAGCGAATTTTTCATATAGAAGGGTGATAAAAATAATTTACGAATTTACCGCAAACCAAATCAAGCGTTTTTCATTCAGGCAAGTTTTCACATGCGTGAAATTAACAATTAGAATGTAAGCTAACGAATTGGATATGTTTAGTATTACTTTCAGCTACATAGAAAATATTTTCCCGTACACTTAACATTTGAGGGTAGGTATAAAATAGTTAGGGCTAAATCGAAATTTCTTCAAATTTTAATCTACGTGTGCGCGAACTAATACGTCGAATAATTTAAATTCGCATCATAAAATACTCATACACGTCTATAAACGATGGCGATGTAATTTTTCATATTTCTAAGCCCTCGTGCGCTACGAAATTTCAAAAATAAATCGAAATTGCCGTTTTACGAAAAACTTTTACCGCACACATTTTAAACCTACGTATTTGTAGGTACATACTACATACCTGCTTACGCGATGGATTTTGCCAAATGTTTCGTAACCTATTGAAATACAATCATATCTACAGAAATAAAGGGATCAGCACGTGTAGACCAATAGCCCACATAATTTCACGTTGTTGTTGTTGTTATTGTTGCATTTAAAAATAACACTCCTCAACGACTACGTCCAATTTACTCGCAACGTGTATGGTGTTTTTGATCTATACACATAAATCTGTCGATCAAAAAGAAAAGTAGGTACCTATCTGCAGCAGCTATCTATTCGTATGCATTTTGACGATTTTTCGGGGAAAGGGAAGGGAAGGGGAAGGATGCACTGTTTGCCATCATAAATAATTTTCAAAACTCTACGATGACACACAGCTGTGACTTTACGATTAGATATTTTTTTAATGTTTTTTTTTCTGCAAAAGATTATACCCACATACTCGTATTAAAAAAATTTTCTTTCAAAAAGATTTTTAAGACAATTTTTTCCAAGTTTTTTCTGTGAAGATTGAATTATTCGCAGATTTATTTCTGCAGAAGTTACAACCCAACTTGGTAAAATATTTTTCTACGATTTTTTTTTCCAAAAAAAAAAAAAAAAATTATACCTAACTTTTAAAAAAAATATTATTGAAAACTTATTCTAGACAAGTTTTATTCTAGGATATTTTTCCACGAATATTTCATTTTTGTATACATTTGTAATTTTTTTTGTGGAAATTACTTCCAAATATATTGGTAGGTATTACTAAACTTTAAAAAATACACAAATTTTTAAAATTGTTAAAATAAAATTTTAAGATTTATTAAAATTTGGAAATAAAATTACAAAACTCCAGTTTTTTTCATTAAAAATTGAAAATTTTTCAAACTAATTTTGACAGATAGAGGTAACAAATTTTGAATAATTGAAAAATTAAATAGGTACCAAATTTCAAATTTTTATCAAATCAAAAAGTTTTACTCATAACATTATTAAAATCTACAAATTGAAGATTTTAAAATTAAAAAAAAAATTACAAAGTTTGAAAGGAAAATAAGAAGATTCGAGGATTAAAAATTCTAATCTACTGCAGAATTTCAAATTTTCAATTTTTTCCATCTTGAAATTTTTTATCTATAATGTTCGAAATCTATTATACCTACCTACTTCACAAATTGACCGTTTGATTTTTTTTCAAATTTGGCGAAATTTTAAAAATTTATCACACTTAAATTATCAAATTTTGGAGATTTATCCAAAATTTGAAATACCAAATTTCAAATTTTCATCATATTTTATTTTGTGTTGAAAATTCTTCAAATTTTAAATTTTTACTTAACGTTTAAAATTAATCAAACTTCATAAATTGGTTTTTTAATTAGCTCAAATCTGAAAATCGATCACATTTATAAAAATTTCAAAATGATTAAATTTAGAATTTTTGCTAAATTTTGATGATTTAATAGGTAATTTAAAAAATTAGTTAAGTAAATGTCAAATTTCAACTTTTTATCAAGAATTTTCAATTATTACCAATATTGAAAAAGTTTTACCTAACGTTTAAAATTTAGCAAAGGTACTTCACAAATTGACCTTTAAATTTTTTTTAAATCTGCACAATTATGAAAAATCGACCAACTTTTGAAGATTTTTGAATTTTAAAAAAAATATTGAAACACAAAAATTTTTCTAAAATTTATAAAATTTATTGACCTTAGAAATGACTAAATTTCCCATTTTTATGAAATTTTTACAATTTTTTAAATTAATTAGGTAATTAAATTTCAAAAATTCTAAAGATTTTCGAAATATGTTTCAAATTTTTGAAACTGTAAAAATTTATTAAACTTGAAAAATAATCCCATTGTTTGAAAAAAAATAAACCAAAATTAGAGCATTTTTCAAATAATTTTTTTTGTTGAAAATTATTATTAAAAAAAGCTGTTTTCTTGAGATAACTTTTCCAAATATTAGATAATAATTAACAAGGTACTTACCTACCTATTTTTTCTTCAAAAAATCTCACATCGTTTAATTTTTGCTTTAATGAAAGAATTTCGAATTTGAAAAAGCAAAACCTTCAGTCTATGTCAAATCTCGACTTTAGAGTAAGGCTTCTTGAAAAATCAGTACCTTCAATTGCGTTAGGCACCCTCGAGATTTTCATTTCCAGAAAAAAATTTTATGAGTAATTTATTTGAAATAGAAATGTTTCCCGTCAAAATTTTAATTTTTTTTTGGAAATTTCTTTGACAAAATTTTCAACAAAAAAAAATTGGAAAAAATGTTGTCTATTTATTTCTGTTGAAATTAATTCTTCTATAGGAAAATTTCTAGAGCCCGTTAAATATAAGATGAAAAAGAAATAGGTGTATAACATTACATGTATAGTAGCATTAAAGTAGAAGTATCTGCTATCATCTGTCTCGAATCAAAAAAAAAAATTAGGATATAGTATTTCACTCATATTGGTTTAATAAAAAGATTATGGTTACCGCTATTATCCGATTTCTCAAGTACATATTATTTCATATTTCAATTGTATTCTTTTTTATCTCAAAAAAAAAAAAAAAAAAAAAAAACTTCGAATGTTTTATATTAAATGTTGCATATGCATCGAAATCATAACGAAAGAGTTCACACATTTTTTCATTTTTTTTATAGGTACCCTACGAGTACTACCTACATAATTCAATCCAGATTACATCATTGAAGACGTTTTTACATGAAGCAAACGAGGTGATATGTTCATATGTACGTTCATTAACTAGATACGTTACCTACCCCTACCCATTATGTTTAACACTTAGGAAAACCTTTTTTGAAAAATATTTAAACAAAAATAAAAATACTGACTGAGAATTATGAGTTTAACGAGCTATCATATTACGAGAATTCTTACTCGAAAATTTTTTTTTTTTCTACGTACAGAAACACGAATAAAAAATCTTTTGAAAAATACGTCGAAATATCGAATTTTCTAAATTGAAAATTTAACAAAAAAATCATAAAGATACGCTTAGTATCGCCTCCAGTCACTAGATATGCAACTTACATAACTTATCACCCGAACTATCTCGATACCTACAGAACCAAGAACCTACCTCGTTGTATGAAATATTACGCAATGAAATACTTATTATGAAAAATACTCCAACGAAATCCATGGGGACAATTTTAGCGAAGATAATTCGTCGAAATCTTGTCCTACAACCATTTTCGGAGCATTCAAACCGAAATCACGCACGTAGCTATAGTATAAGAACATCCATAAAAATATAATGTAACACGAAATGGAAGTTGCAAAAGAGCATAAGTTTCATCGAAAAGTTTAAAAAGTCAAACTTTTTTATGTCATAACGACTGTACCAGAAAGAGAAAAACACTTGCCGTTGTTTGAACCTAATGTTATTGTAATTACTGCCTCCACAGGAAAGCAAACTTCCCAACACTTATTTCAGTAAAACGATTTCTTACCTTTCGGTGGGTTAAACTTTCAATTTTATTTGAAGCCTGCTTGCTTTTCCAAAGTCATCTCAAAGGCAACTGCGTAAATGTGTTGATCTTAAATCGAACTACAATATCGTTATTTTCAATGCGACGTTTTTGAAATTTTACAAAAGTCTTACCCATCAATATACCTATATATACTTTCGAAATGAGACAAAATTCAACTTACGATGGTTATTTTCAAAAATTCATCAACTTGAAAATTATACTTTCGTATTTTACTTCCTTTAATCAAACATTTCGAACGTCAACTTAAAACGAAATAATTGTTTTAAACTTGGAAATATTTCATCAATTCGTATCAACACCAGCGACCCGAAGTTCACCTATTGAAAAAAAATCGAGTCGATGGGAACTCGGTCGATGACCAATTACCACAATTAGAGCGATTCGAAACGACGTAAAAGTTACACACGCAGCCACTAATTAAACACAAATATACGTTTCATTGTGAAAATTACCATATCTTCCGAAGTCCGCGTCCGGGAAACATCTTCCGGACCAGATTAGTGATTTGAAAAAAAATCTCGAACCAACAAAACGATTTAACTGGTTTTTAAAGGAAAAATACTTCTTCGTGGAGTATAACTTTTAAAATGGATTTTGTCTCGTAAACCTGACAAAAATTGAAATTTCAATTCGTTTCTAGTTTTTGCATACTATTTTCATTCTAAAAATGGTAAGTATTCGAGTTGGAATCGAAATAAAATGGAAAGATTTTTACGAGATTACGATAATAAGCTTAATAATATTTTTAAAAATTATCAAACAAAATCAACGATTTTTCGAGTGTTTTTTTAAATGACAAAAAAAAAAAAAAAAAACTCGAAGTAGAAATTTCGTTTTCTTTTTTCTCTTCGTGATTTCCATTTTAAAAAAAGGAAGCTCTCAATATACAAAAGTAAAATTTTCACTTTTTCCAATTTTCTCAAAGCTGCTATGTACAAATCTAATAAACTAAATAGGTAAGTATCTAATTCATATTAGAAACAAACATGTTTTTACGTCGCTGTTTATTCGAAAAAACCGAGGTTACGAAATTAAATCGTTGCCATTTCTTTTTCGCAAGGCAAGTACATGATAAGCTTAGTTTTTATAATAACCGCATGGAAAACTACGAGACGAGATCAGCTCTTAAGGGAGATGAAAATTTCTATCGCAGATCATATTCGCGTATTCAACAACACCATGTTCTAAATGGGTATTGGTTCACTATTATAGAGAAATTTACACAATTTACCGTAGCTGAATATAAATGATGCGGTAATTTCGCGTTAAAGTAATATTCAAAACACGAGTCTTGATTTCAAGATCAAATTACAATAATTGATACTAGCTCCGCGAACGTATATGATTCTATAATATTTTTACCCTCGTAAAAATCATATATTTTTATAAAGAAATGATTACGATTTAAAAAAAAAAAAAATGATTTTTCAATTTAATTCTGAAAATCGATACTTTTTTATGACCTGATTAAAATAATAGAAAATTATTTCTCAAAGAAACACGATAACTATCAAGTATACCTATTTAGTCGTAAAAGAAAAGATGATAATGAGACGATAAGTATATACGTAGATAGGTATATAAGGTACCTAACGATTAGAACTGCTAACAAAACTACTGATGAAAGTTAACTCTAAAGAAAAGGTACTCATGTGTACTTATTGACTACCCGTGAACGATAAAACTAAACAACGATAGTCCAAAAAATACGATAGTATCGAAACATTGGAAAAACCAACTTCAAAAAAGAAAAAGGCTCAAAAACTTTACCAAGTTATTCTCCTGTTTCCTCTTTCTCTCTCTCAATCTGTTTTTTTTTATTTTTTATTTTTTTTTATTATAACGAAACATGCTATTTCGGGGTTTTACCCTCATCCGTGCAAACCCACTGCACACAAGATACGTTCCTACGTATGTATACATTCACAATAATCTAAAACATGAAAAAATCCATTCAACAAATAGAAAATAAAAAACCAATTTACAAAAACTTCACCAACAGTGGAACACTTTCAAAAGAAAGGAAATTAAATTCCTCACCTATCGAGGATTTTACATGAAAAATGACAAAGAAATGTAAACATGTAAATAGATAGGTATACAAAAAAAGTAACGAGTGGGTATAGATCAATAAACAAAATAGGTAGTCAATAAAAACCACGTTGTTGATCAGAAATCGTATAGGAAGTAAATTAGGTAAAAATTATGTACAACGCGAGGATGACGAATCAACCTTACACTAGGAGTGGTGGAGAAAGAATTCCAATTTTTCCTGGTATAAAACATTTTTTATTATTATTTTATTTTTATTTTTTTTTGCGGGGGAGATTTTTTTTAATTGCAAAATATTTTTCAAATTTTCGAAAAAATTTTACTTACAATTATCAAAAAAAAAAAAAAAAAAAATTGGTCTTTCTTTAATTAAAAATTTTTTGGAGGAGAAAAACTCTATTTTTTCTAATTTAATGATTTTTATGTGTTTTTTTTTTTGGTTTTTTTTTTTGGAGTAAATATTCTTTTGTTTGCAATAAGAATTTTTCTCACTAAATCTTTGGAGGGAAAAAATTGAATTCTTTTGCAAAAAAATCTAATTTTTTTACAATAAAAAATGTATTTTTTTTTAGTCAGTATGGTAAAATTTTCAATTTTTTCAAAATGAAAAAATGAGTTAATTTTTTTAAACTTTATTGGAGAAAAAATAATTTAGGTTAATTTTTTAATGAAAAAATTTCTGAGTTTTCTTGGAACAATACGAAATCAATTTTTTAAAGTCTAATTTTAAAAAATCTCATATAGCAAGTTGCACTCACAGAAACCAGTGCAAAAACCACTAAACCAAACCAAACCAAACCAAACCAAACCAAACCAAACCAAACCAAACCAAAACAAAACAAAACAAACCAAACAAAAAAAATAAAATAAAAAAAAATAAGATTTAAAATCCGAATTCTATTTTTTTTTAAGAATTGGATTTAGAATTCAAATCTGGATTTTGAGGAGTTTTTGGATTTAAAATCGGAAGTGATTTTAAAACCTGCCGAACCTGCATCTCGAAATATTTTAATAATTTTCCAATGATAAAAAAATTTGGTTTGTGAAAAAGGGGGGAAAATTCAAAATTTTCGATTTTGCTGAAATCGCAATACGAGCCTAATAAACTCTGAAAAAATATATGTTGTACATTTGGGAATACTGGGTACATATTTTTTAATCGTGGTAGGTCCTGAAGCAACGTTTAGGTATTATTATTTGGCATCTTAAAACTAGAATTTCCATAACAAGGAACATTAAAAAAAAAATTGGAAAAATGTACAGGAATGCCATTGGTGGGATCCATCATCCCTGCAAATTTGAAAAAATTCGGTCGAGAATTGTACATAATGAAAATTTATAACAAAAGGGGTGAGAGTAAGTTGGAGGGCAAAAAATTTTATCATCGAATTTTTAGACCTCAAGGACAAAAAATCCCAGCCAAGGCCAGATTTACCTTGCTTACTTGGCTGTTTTTTTGAATTAAAAAAAAATACATTGAAAACTGAAACCTTTTTTCGTTTAGCTATAATTTTTGAATAAAAAATCCTATAGCACCAAAGGTACATAAAATTCAAGTTTAAAAAAGAGAAACGAAAACAAAAATAAAAATTTATACAAAATCATCTTTCATTCATTCTAAACACCTCCAGTTAGATATGTTCAGTTAAAAGTGATAATTTAACTGAAGAAAGTAAATTTTCTAGGCGAAAATGGATTTTTTAAATTTCGATGTATGGTAAATAAAACTCCATTATGCAAATATGACGCTTAAAAGTGTTTTACTTTTAAAGGCGCGCGATATATATTTATGAGGAAAATCGCTATTTTATTTCTTAAGTTGTAAACAAAACACTGAGAAAATACCTTTTCGCATTTTTCGCTATACAAAATTCTCCTACAGTGTTATTTACTGTTGGAAGCATTAAAAAATAAAATGAAAACATTGTTTCATTTTGCAATTCATTGAGCCAACATATCCACCGTGAAATAACCAGCTTAATGCAGTCAACATTTCGCCGAGTGAAAATTTTCTCTCGAAATGAATATCGCTATTATCGGCTTAAATTCTACATGAGTATGACATTAACAAAAAACAACTGAAACCTATAAATATATAAAATGAAGTAAACACCTGCTTATTTCAACACATCATTTCAAAATATTTCATAATTAAAACTACGTACCATCCCCAAGCTTACATGATCGAAGCTCATTTTGAATGGAAAAAAAAAAAAAAAATGCCAAACGGTATTAACGAAAATTCGCCAATATCGGCGTCATCTTTTTTCATTATTATTTTTTTTTGTCGTCAAGTATAATCATATGATAGCGCTCGCGCTACTACCCGCAGCTTATTTCAATTCAATAATTAAATTCCAAACATTCGTTACATAGGATAATTTCGATTGCTTTTCTTCCATCATACGGATTAAATACACTCTAATAAAGAATGACGTTTGAATAGATACTACTGCCGTATCGAGAACCACATTCACGTATCGCGTAAATCGATTACCGTTCGATTTTATTGTTCTTTCTAGCGTACGCGATTAAAAAGTCGGATTACCAATGAATTATTTTTCTGCCATTTATGCCATTGTTTACATGCACCTCGCGTTCATGCCAGCTCCCTACGAAGAAGTTGAAAATCGTCGACGATGATGCTGATGATCGAATATAAAAACAATCATAATTTACAATTCAAGACCTTACAAAGGAAATTACCTACTCGGGTAACAAAAGGGCTCTCATCCTAAAAAGTGATCGGGTGTTGACTCATTTGGAATGAATTCTTTTTTATAGGAAGAGTTTCGTCGATGCCGCAGCAAACGATGCTTTGAATGATTTTCAAAATATGTGTAGTGTTGAAGTGTATTCTCTTCACTTTTTTTTGCTTTATTCTACGAAGTAAAAGTACCGAGGACAAGTAACTATAAGGTAGGTAAGTCAACCTACATAATGTAGGTGTGGGTAATACTAGAAAATTTCTCAGTAGGCTTAATTCACCTTTCATATTTTCAGAATTAAGAAATTTCTCTTTGAAAAAATATCAATAATTTCTTCTAAACAAGTGATAATTTTTTTCAAAAAAATTAATAACTAATTTCCTCCAAAAAATGAATACATAACTTTTTCTCAACAATTTGATGATTCTCCTTCCCAAAATGATACCTAATTCTTCCTCAAAAAAATTGACGATTTTCTGTTCTTGAAAAAATATGATTTTTTTTCTCAGAATAATTTTATTGATTTTTTTTACCCCCCAAAAAAACAACTTTTTGAGTAAAAAAGTCATTATTTTTGGGTAAAAAAAAATCATCAATTTTTGAGAGAAAAAAAATAATCAATGTTTTTTTTAGGCAAAAATCGTCAATTTTAGGGGGAAAAATCTTTAGTTGTTTTGAGAAAAAAATTGATTACATTTTTCTCAAAAAACTTGATGACTTTATTTCCAAAAAAAAAAAAAAAAAAAAAAAAAAAAAAATTAAGATTTTTTCCCCTAAAAAAACTGAAGATTTTTGTTTCTCTAAAAAAAAACCTGAAGATTTCTTTCTCTAAAAAATTGATGATTTCTGTAATTTAAAAAATCACATTTTTTCTCAAAACATTTTTTTGACTTTTTTCCTAAAAAATTGGCCATTTTTTTTTCTCAAAAAACTGATGATTATTTTTCTCAACAAAATTGGCGATCGTTTTTCTCAAAAAACTGATGATTTTTTCTCAAGAAATTGATGTTTTTTTCAAAAAGATTTGTTTTTTTCCCTCTCAAAAAAGTAATAATTTTTTACTCAAAAAATTCATATTTATTTTAGGTAATTCTTTTCAAAACATTAATGATTATTTTACAAAATGAAGATTATACTTACACTTAGTTTTTCTTTTAAAAAATGATAATTATTTTCCTCAAAAAAAAATTGATGGCTTATTTTTTCTCAAAAAATGATGGTGACTTTTTTTCTTCAAAAAAAAAGAGTTTTTTCAACATTGATAATTTTTTTCTCTTAAAAAACTTAATATTATTTCTTACAAAAATTGCATGATGGAGATTTTCCCTATTTTTTTAAAAATATTTTTCTTAAAGCTAAAAAAACAATTCTAAAGAAATCAAGAGTTTTTCTCCAAAAACAGTTTTATCTTTTAAAAAATTGAACAATTTTTCACTAATTTTGTTATTTAAAAAAGAATAAATGCTCATAAAAAAAAATTTAAAAATATTTTTCCTAAAGAAAAATTGAAAAATTAGATGAAAACGTTTTCGAAATTTCGAGTTCCCTTTATTTTTCAAACAATCCAGACAAATTTCAACCTCTCTTTCATTTCTAATTAGAAGTAATAAAGTCATCTCAGGACGAGTACCATCCGCATAAAAAATACGTACGTTTTGCAAGTAACATATCCGATTCGTGTACATTTTACCATCAACAATGCGCTGATCCGAACGTGACCAGAAAATGTTTAAAACTGTAAGTCAAAGCGCGAGCTACCTGCCTATCTCAGACAGGCGCTCGCACACTGCACAAGCACGCGACTATTGGCACAAACCAGATTTATCGTCATTGTGCGCGTTTATCTCGCATCGCAACCACCATCACGTTATGCTGTATCTCAGGCATACAATAATAATTATTTCTTCAGCGTGGATCGTAACATCCAAGCTCATCATTGTATCATAAATAATACCGTCATCAAATTATTGCGCACAGACTAACGAGAGAACGTATAATTATCGGTATAACACTTTGTATAAAAATTTTCTAAGAATAGTACTTAGTAGTAGTATCTTGGTTTTAAACACGAGATGATAAAAAAATTAATAAGAATCTTTCCTCATTTTTAGACCGATATCAGAAATTGCCAAAAATTCATCTCGATGGAAAATTACATAGGTAATTATATATAACAAGTATTTTTCTTTTAATGTATGTACGAGAGGTAAGGAAATGGAAAATCGGTCCGTTTTTCCTACTTCACTTCTCGGCTGTTTCTTTACCTCTAATACATTTTGAAATAAAATCTTACGAGCTCGATTAAACGAAGAACATGTTCCCCAGCCCGTAAACATAATTCTTTCTAACTAAATGGAATTAAAAAGGTAATTATTTAGTGAAGCGTTTAACATCGTTTAAATTAAAATTACATTCTTACCACTGCGAAAATAATGACGCGATAAATATTTGATAAAAAAAGGTCCCTATAAATTACACCTTTACAAAGGTAATAACGAAAACCCTATTGTAAATAATTAAATCTGTAATGAAAATACACAAATTAATAAAACAAACGTACTTATTCTCTAGTTAATAGTGCTGTCTTATTTGGCGAAACGATGGTGTTTTTTTGAAAACACTGATTTCAGTAGAAAAAACATAGGTACCTAATGTATTTCAATTTCAGTCGAAAAAACATAGGTAGTGTATTTTAAAGTTTTAGACTAAAGCAATAATTGTTTTTCAAGTACTGGACATTGTTTTGTCAACTTATTCGACAACACTACGAATTGATACGTTGGACCAATCAATCAATAAGTATTCAAACCAGATAGAACACATCAATCATAAATTCAACTGTGAAAAGAAAACAACTTCAACAAGCATATGTTATTAGGCATTGAGCCAAAATTGCACAACATTTTTTCAGTCCCAAGTACCTATGTACTCTATGCAGCATTCGTAGACCTGTGTATTTTTTAATAGATCGATTAAATTCTAGAAAAAAAAAAAATTCAAATCCGCAGAAGCCAATTATCGAAGTATCAATTAGGCCTACCACAAAATATACAAATTAAAGAGTTGTTTTTCGTTTCCCTTTTGTTTAAAAATGATCGAGTGTAAATAATGAAAACCGTTTACGCGTTTACTTTTAGAACTAGTAAGCAGACGATAAATAAAAGTAATAGTTGGAGATGTAGGTACCGCGAGAGTGCATCGAATTATACCTCTCGCAGCAGCATCTGATTCAACAAATCACTCATTCAAAATATCTAACTAAACCGTGTTCATGAATTAGACCCAACGCGTATCGCAGAATCAAATAAAATAAACATTAACTGGTTAATTTTCAATAATAAAAAAAAACAAAACCCCAACGAATACACCTATTCGTTAGATTAGATATCTATTTACTTAATTTTTAAAATAAAAACCCGGCGCGGCATTTCACATTAAAAAAATCACACTTCACACGAAATCGTGGAAAAAAATCAGCAACGTATTTTGATAAAAATATACGAGCTTAGCTTCCTTTAACGTTTAATGCGACCACATCCTACGACATCATTTTTCCGGTCTTCGTAATATATTTTTTTTTTCAGTTCATTAACTCGCCGAAAAAAAAATGTTGAGAATCGTAGTCCAAAATACAATAATATCTATCTTGTCACTTTGGTTATCCGCCAATTTTCAAAGAACGGGTGATGTAAACCGGTTCTGCTTTTTTCCTCAACTGTCACTAGAACTTCCCACTTCTGAATTTACATAAATGCGTAACTATTACCGACATGACCGCATAATAAGCAAATAATTTGTGTCGTTTTATTCATCCGGTCAGTGTTAACCTTTTATTAGTCTCAATTTGGAATGTGACAAAGTACCGAGGTACCTCTCTAAAATGTGAAATAATAATAAAGCAAAATGCGCCTTATATCACGAGTCAAAGTGACTCTTATTTCGAATAAGAAAAGAAAAAAAAATACTAAACAAACAAGCTGCCGATGGATAAAAAGTATGGCAATGTGAATCTGCATCTTGAGATTAGAAATTATTCGTAGATAGCCTACCAAGGCCCTGATCATTTATTTTTAAGGCCCAGAAACAAAAACTTTGAATTTAATTTTTTTTTTTTTTTAATTTTCACTGTTCGTCTATTAAAAGCCAAAATTTGCTCAATTTATTTCCAATTTCGAGTCCCTAAAATTTCCAGCACAAGGACAGCTGTCTCATCCCACCCAAGCCCCCTCATTAGGTTGTGCCTTAGCCCATCTACCATATAATATGAGATACAGAGTTCGGAAAAGTAACTCGAGTGAAACAGTAAATTTTACAGAACATTAGCAAAAAAAAAAAAAAAAAAAAAAAAAAAAAAGTGGAAAACTGACGATATTCTTAAATCTTACTTATTGTATTTGTATTGCTACTACTGAGTGTTTTCCTCAATTTTCCAAAAAAAAAATCCTTTAAAAAAAGTCGCAGGAATTTGTAGAGGTGGCATACTGTATCACTATAATGCCTAGTTTACTCAATTTGTTTACATGTACGTAGATCGTTGTTGAAATTTATCAAGTCCTACAGTTTGATATTCAAAATTGGAGGGGAGGGAGGGGTCCAATCTAAATTTTTGTAATGACCAAAATTATTCCTAGTACTTCAATTTACAAATTTTGTTTGAAAAATTTTTCAATTGGACCCCTCTTTCACCAATTTTTAATAATGTAAGTATCCAAGTCATATTATACAAAATTGGAGAAGAGGGAAGTGCCTAATCGAAAATTTTATAATGACAAAAATTATTTTCAAGACCTCAATCAACAACTTTTGCTTGAAAGATTTTTCAATCGGACCTCACCCTAAATTTCGAAAAGTATCTATCTGATGTTACGTGAAATCGGAGGAGAGGGAGGGATCCAATCGAAATTTTTATAATAACCAAAATTATTTTTAGCATCTTAATCTACAACTTTTATTTGAAAATTTTTTCAATTGGCCCCTCCCTCTCACCTCCAATTTTTAATTAGTATTTTCGGAGTGTTGGCGAAATCGGTGAAGAGGAGGGGGTTGAATTAAAAAAAATTTCAAACAAAAGTTGTAGCTTGAAGTTCTAGGAATAATTTTGATTATTATAAAAATTTCGATTGGACCCCTCTCTTCCCTCCAATTTTTGGACTAGGTAAAATTCAACAATAACGATCCACGTTCATGTAAAGAAATTGAATAAACTAGACACCAGTTACTGTATTTATAGTGTTTTAGCCTAAAGCCCATTTCCAATCACATTCGTCTCATATCACTGGCATAAAATAGGTACCTATTACACACTATTCGACAAATAAAAATGACCAAAAATATAGCCTAAGAACCTAAAAACGATCCATCCGAGCAATCCAAAATCAAAAATACTTTTCGTACCAAAATCCGCGTAAAAAGAATCAGTGCAATCAGATTGTAAAAATAAAACAGACGCGTGTGTTGCAGTGCACCAGTTCAAGTCAGGTTCAACGGCACACGGAGGTTAATACTGGCATTAATTTCAAAACAGGTTATTCAAATCGAATATCAACACCGGATTTCATGTAATGCAGTAAGCCACGTGTTTCGAGATGAAAATATACAAAGACTTATTCTGTCAACTGCGCCACTCAATTCAATCCGTTTGGCAGCATTTTCATCCCTACGAAAAAATATATCCATATCCCATAAATTGAAAAGAAAAAAAAGGATTGAAACTACACGTGTTTTTTAAATTGAATTGTTATCTACCCATTTAGAAAATAATTCTTTCGTATACGATCAACGTCGTTTTTGAAAAAAAAAAAAAAACCACCTTTGACCATTTTTTGAATTTTCTCATGTTATTCTTTATTATTTTAACCGAACGTGTACTTCATAGAATGACCGCGAACACGATGCGATGTCTTCTTTTTTTATTGTGAAAAAATAAAAACGTAATAAAGTTCATAAATTCAACTACCTAACCTGTTTTGCAGCAACGATGGCAGATTTTTCTTACAAGTACTCGAGAATTTAATATTTATACGCGATAGTCGTAAAACGATCGCGCAAATGCGAGTGTTTTATTCGAATTTTTTGAATAAAAAATTCAAAACAGCCGATCACAAAAACCGTAATTATTATACGCCTGTAAATCATCGAGTAAGCGTACCTACTTATTTCTTTTTCACACTTATTAAAACAATTTATCGATCGATGCGGGGCATATTTCCAGCTTGAAATCGTATGAAATATGACGTTAAAGAGGCCAAGTACGCGCGAGTATGATTTTTCTAAAACGTTTGAAATGAAAAAAAAGAAGTCGTTTTGTTTTCGGTTAAAATATTTAAAGATGTTTTAAATTCACAATCCTCAGAGAGCGTAAAAAAAATCATGATAACGAAACGTCTGAGAAGTTCATCTAGACCAACTCTTGATCTCTTGTATACATGCACTAACCCTCTCATATTTTGTCACAAATACAACCCCTTTCATATGAGCTCTAAATATTTATAGGTGTTCGAGTCTATTATTTCCCAAGAGAATAAAATGTAAAGGAGATACAGCGGATTTGCAATTTGGTTTCTGTACTTTGAACATGACGTGCATTAATGAACGTATTATTGTTGGTGTATTGTGCATATAAGAGGCATATACCACACATAGTAATACGAAGAGAAACTTACTCGTACATTCGAAAAAAAACACAATGAGTAAGTTTGCGGCCCGAGACGTGTAATTTTTTTATTATCTTCGAGGGTTGTTTGTCGTTTCATTAGGCAAACAAAAAACAAAATCGTCGCAATCGATAATGCTACTGATATAAACTTAGTCGTGGATATAGTCGTGGATTTTTAAATTCGTTTTGAAACACAATTAGCCAATCAGGAATGTTGAAAATTTCAATGAAATGAAGGCATGCAGCAACGCAGGATCCAAAAAATTACTCGCTTCGTTTCATTTATTTACAATTAAAGGATTATTTAAAATTATGCTTAATTAAGCGAAACGACCAGCGACAACGATAGCCACAAATTAATTATCAATTGACACTTGGTAAACTTTGTTTTTTCACATCGATTCATTTTTCGGTCCATCTATTTTAACAATTTTTTTCCTAGGTAAGTAAGTAATTATCTAAAGACGAATTTTAATATAAATCTAACGTTTATTTCTTTTTCTTCAAACGTTTGCATAAATCGAAGCAGAAAATTGAAATCGTTTTGCATTTCATTGGAATGACCTACAGTCCGAAATGGCATTTTAAAATGTTCATTTCATCTTAGATATTTCTCTATGATCATGATCACTTTCGTGATCTCCTTCGTATTCTTCCATTTCGGTCATGCTGACTGTAGAAAAAAAGAAAAGAAATAATACCTAATCGAGCAATTCCACAAAATTAGTCTATGCGGTCTCAAAAATGGAAATGGAAATATATACTTGATTGTAGGATTAAAAAAGATTTTATGATTTATTAGTAATTTAGGATGTATTTGTATTTTTAAAAAAATCAGCTGGCGTTACATTTTTTCCAAGTTCTTCTTTTCCCAGGACTCGCCTTCTTACCAAAAAAATCCCTATTTCTGTACCCAAGGCCCCAATTGAAAAATTTTTCAAACAAAACATCAACAAGGAAATGGTGCATAATTTTTGGCTGAAAATTTTTTCAACTAGCACCTTAGGTACAAAGATAGGGATTTTTTTTGGATTGACCCTGGGGAAAAGGCGTGTTAAAAAAATGTAACCCCAGTTCATTTCTTTCAAAATGTGTCTTAGATTACGAGTCAATCATAAAATCGTTTTTACCCTTTCCACCAGTAGCAACACCACCTAAGATGTTTTTTTCCATTTGACACTACAAGAAATAGCAGAGACATGCTTCTGCATATTTAGCTCAAAGAATTTCGAAAATCACCAATTTTGGGCACCCAAAACTAAGACATAGAAAATGCTAATAAAATATATTTTAGAACAAGTTGACATGGTCAGTTTTCATAAAATTTATGAGCTCGTATATGTGATTTAGATTTTAGAATGGTACAAAATTTAAATACTGCATTCAGCTTAGGGGGTTTCTCTCTAAAAATAGTCAAAAAATAAATTTTTACCTACTCCAAAAAATTGAAAATTTGTTGATCTATTGATCATTTTATAGGTACTGCAAAAAAATTTAGAAATTTTTTCACCCAAAAAAGTTTAGATTATTTTCTCCATTTTTTTTTTTTTTTTTTTATTTCACAAAAGAAGTTCAGATCTTTTCTACAATTTAATTTTTTTTTCTCAAAATGTTTTTTTTTTCCTTCTAAAAATAAAGAATTTTTTTTTTAGAAGAAACAAAACTATTTTACATTAAAACATTTTTTTCTAAATGTTTACCAACTTTTTTTAAATAGGTAGTTTAAGAAATGGGAAATTTTTCATTTTTGTTCCAAAAAAATTGGAAAATTCTGAAATTTGTTTTCTATAAAAAATTGAAAATTTCCTCCTAAAGAATTTCAGAAATGTTTTTCAAAAACTAAAATGTTTTCCCCAAAAAAATGAGTAGAAAGGTAATTTTTATCGAGAAAAAAAATGAGAGATTTCTTTTCACCAAAAAATTGGAAGATTTTTTTTACCTAAGAAAATAAGAATTTTTCTTTAAAAAATTTGAAAAAAATTGATTTTGTTTCCTCTTAACATTAGGGACTTCTTTCTCAAAAAAAAAAAAAAAAAAAAAAAAATACTCCAAAAAAATAAGAAAAAAAATTACCTACCTTATTAGTGTTATAAGATTGAAATCTTTCATTTCAAAGAAATTGAGAAAAAAAATTCTATATACCTACTTAAGCAGGGACAGATGTGTAGGTACTTTCTGGAGAGCGAAAGTTTCTCGTGCTAAAATCACGTTTATTTTTTTTAAAAAATCATTACCCTCCCAACGAAAATTCCACTAACTAAAAAAAACCAGGAGCTCCAAGTTTTGAAAATAGGTTCCCATACATTGATGTTCCCAAATATGGGAGCATGCCACTGCTAAATACAAGGTGACCCTAAGAAGAAGCACTTTTTGTTTTTGTTATAACTCTGGCGGTAACACTGCTACAGAGACGAACGCGGCCTCCTAGTGATGTACCATCCAGGGAGATTTGTTAGCACATATTGTCAGTTAGTCATAGGCAGTGCTACCAGATTAACGGATTAATTTGTAAAATATGAGATTTTTCGAGTATAATAAAAAAAAATTGAGTTTTTATCAAAATGCGGATTCTTTTCGCATTAAGTGCTAATTTTTTGGGTAAAATGCGAATCTTTTTTCATAAAATTTTGTTTTTCACATGAATTCAATTCAAAAAAGTAAAAAAAAAAATTTAGCATTTTTAAAATTTTTTTTTTTTTTCAAATTTTGGAAGTTTACCTTTCTCAACTTTCTTGAACACTTGACCTTTCCGTCTAAAATGTTGAATAACTTTTTCATTTTTCAAAATACGGACCTGAAACCAATTCCATTCGATTCCTGACAATTTTTTACATAAGAATCAACAAAAATGAAAGTGATAGTTACGGGTTTTTTCAGTATCTTTTTCCACTCTCTTTGCATATTTTTCTTCAGAATGGGAATTTTCAAAACCGATGAGAAACATGTGTGAGAGAAATTGGAAACGATATAAATAATCAGAATATTGATTTAAATTTCATTAAAACAGCTCACTCTTTGTAAAAAATCATCAGGAATCGAATGGAAGTGGTTTCAAGTCCGTATATTCAAAAATGAACGAGTTATTCAACTTTTAAGATGACAGTGTCTCCTAATCCAACTCAAAAATTCATTGTGGTACAAAAGAATGCGTACAATTGGTAGCAATACCCATGACTAACTGACACTAGGTGCTAACAAATCTCCCTGGATGGTACTTCATATGGAGCCCGCGTTCGTATCTGTAGCAGTGTTACCACCAGAGTTATACCAAAAGCAAAAAGTGTTCTTCTTAGGGTCACCCTGTACTTAGAAATAATTTTCAAACAAAAATTACGTGTTTTCATCTTATTATGCATCTCTCCATTGAGATTTTTCTTTTGTCGTCTTTCCGAATACCAAAAAGCCAAAATGATAAAAGGTGTCAAAATTATCAAAACGACTGTAGCCAAGAACCATTTGGAAAACAAGGGCAACCGTTGAAACTTCAGGCAATCTTTACGTTGTTGTATTAGCGCCTCGGAGAAATTCGGATTACAGTTGATTTCTTGAATCAAAACCATACATAATAAATATTTTTTACATTACAGCCACCCACTATTTTCATTCAATTAAAATACGAGCTTAAATCAACCAACCTCCTGGAACAGACGTTAAGCAATTCATCGGTACATCGTACTCGTAAGCGATATTAAAACCTTGAAGCCATCGACCTAAACGCAAGCAATCGCATTGTTTATACGAATCATTAAACGCAAAAGGCAACCCGAAATATTCCAATAAACAAAATGGAGCTAGGTGCTCGACGGTGATATTCTTCAGTGACGGATTCCATCTTAAATCTAATCGTTTCAACGGAGCAAATTGATCAAATTTAGGAAACGATCGAAGCGAGCAGCCAGACGCGTTGAACCAAATGAGACGTCGCACCGAAGATACGTCGACATGCTCGACAAAGCGATTCCCATGCAATGAAATATTATTCACTTTTTCCGGCCATTTAAAAGTGAAATTAAAAGGCGTCCCAATATTATTAACGGTAATCGTTTGCAAATTTTCCAAAGGCCAGAATGTATTATAGTCGATGGGATTCTCCTCGTTGGCATAATGAGTCGATTCTAGATTTAACCAAACCAAACTTTTGTACCTCGCGAACGAGTATTCGTCCAAACGATCGAAGGAATTCTTACGTAAAATTAAAATCTACAAAAGATAAATTTTTTTGAAATATTTCATCGCTTCAAAAGATAAAAATCGAGCTTACGAACTACGAAGACGTCGAGCTATCAACGTTGCCAATTGAGCTGAATTTTCAACGAGTCGTACCTCAATTGAAGTATCCAAATCTTGAGGAATTTCCGAGAAATAACCTCTGGAACTGCAATTAAATCCCCAAACGTTATATATTATGAGTGGATTGCATTTAGGCCTGATGACTTTCGAAACGCTTCTAGACAATAATATTATACAATGAATACCTGAAAATTTATAAACTCATTTTCACACTTATTCTCGTCAATTTTTGAAATTCAAAAAAATTTTCTTCGATGAAAAATTATTTGAAAATAAAAATCGTACCTATTGACAACAAACTATTTAACAAATTCATAATAAAACGATTTCGAATTATTTTTTTTTTTTTCAACAAATGATAATTTTTTATCAGTTGGTATTCTTTGACAGCCATTAATTATTAACGATTCAAAATGAATGACAAAATCACGCAATGTTGAGCAATGAACAAGCCATGAAGTTAAATTTGGCAACCTTGCCGAAGACGGCCGACTTGAGCAATTGAAAATACGTTTTCTGGGCAAACGAAGTGTTTTTCGAAAAAATTGATGGGAACCAAAATTGTAGAGGGAAAAATTAACTTTCGTCTAGTGTATTCGGAATTTTGATTCGACTAATATTTCTCGAGTTACGGTCAAAAAACTGATTTGAAGATGGGCCGTCTACCAGATTTTCCCTATTTTCCCGGTCAAAGAAGCGATTTTCGTAAAAATTGATAAGAACAAAAATTGTAGAGCAAAAAATATCCTTTCATCTTAAAATCATTGAAGTTTTGATTCGACGAAAATACCTCGATTCATTAGCAAAAACTGTTTTCTCAGATATGCAAATTTTCACATATTCTCATTTTCAGAGCGAACGAAGCATTTTTCGTAAAAATTGATCTGAACCAAAATTGTAGAGCAGAAAATTTCCTTTCGTTACTGTGTTGTCAGAATTTAGATTCGATGAATATTTCCCGAGTTATCGTCAAAAAACGGATTGGAAAGTCGGCCGTCTACTACTCGAAAATGCGACGTTGCCTTTCTACGTTCATGGCTTGTATCTCTAGGTGATTTTGGCAATGACCACCCTGTTAATACAAACACAATGAAAAGTAGTTGGAAAAAAAAATCTTAAAAACTTGAAAGGTCGATTTTTTTGTCATCATTGGTAAAAAAAATAATAAACGAGTAAAAGAGGGTATCAAGAAATGAGCGAATAAATTCAAGCCCAGATTGGAATCGGAAGTACATAAAAAACCGATATTTTTTCATTTGACGTCATTTTTTCCACCTCGGGATTTTCCTACTTGGAGAAAAATCGCCACGAAATTGACATTTTGTCAAATTCTTACGCAATTTAATGCTCTCGATTGCGGCATGAAATGTCAAAGGACGAATTCGACGATTAAAAAGAAAGCTTTTTACGGTAAGACTGTTTCGTTTGCAGACTGCGACGTTTACTGAAGATGGTCATTTACGTATAAGGTTTTTCCAAAGTATCTACTGAGAACTAATTTCTTTTCTTTTTTGTTTACTTAGACATCCTTTCGTTACAGTTTTTTCAATATCCTTTTCCGGACTGTTGCCTGCATCGCATCGCGACACGACTTATTGTGCGGCAGAAAATTACATTTCTGTACGATATATTCTCGAAGGATAATAATACTCGCCGATATAAATGAAAACTTCCATAGGAATTTTCATATTAAATTTAAATTTGTCTCGGATGCGACTTTTTTCAATTTCTTTGCCATTTTGTAATTTGTATGGAAACGAAACTGAACACTATAGCCGATTGTGATTTATTCGCTTTTTCGTTGCTTAACTTCTCTCAAGAGTCGTTTACCAAGTATTTTAAACAATTTAAACGAAACAAATGGAAACAATGGAAAAGTAAAACACAAAACTTTAATTACAATTTAGTAATTTTCTTCTAACGAGACTTCGAATATCTAAGCGAGCGTGGAAAAAAAGAAGCTCGGAATTAAAAACCAAATCTTTTTTCGTAATAAAATTTCATCAATGTCATAGCACGACACGACCGAGCAAATCAAAATCAACTCGACATTTTCTAATTTACTTTATTTAGCGCACTTCCTTTTTAATTAAGACGCAGCCTATTCACATTTTTTTTTCTTGAAAATTACTATTTAATTTTATAATATTTTATAAATAGGTAACGAACATTTTTATACGTTTCCAACGGTCGCGCCGCGATGTTGAAAAATAAAAATCTGGAAATCTTCTTTTTCGCAACATCTTAATTATCGCAGCGTGATACGAATAAAATAAATCGATCAGTCGAGATTGTCGAGGAGTATATCAAACAAAAAATTTATTCGTCCAGCCCGCGTAAATAAGGTGATTAGGTGATTCTTTGTTGATGAACCATTGCATCAATGATCACGAAAAATGCTCAGCGAGTTTACGCTTACTCGCCGATTACCAACACCCACTGACCTATCAACCAAAAATGAATATTAGCTCAGTCATTTCGTCAACAAGTCGAGTCATCGCATCTAATCAGAAACCTGTGATAGCCTATCCGAATACGAAACATCCGATTGTCAACTTAATTACGTTGAAAAAAAATCTTCTACCAGAAAGAATTTAAAAAACCACTCAAATGACGAAACATGAATTTGCTCTCATTTTGTGAAAAATTTTGCAATTCGTGAACTGTACAAACAAAATAATTCATACTTCAAGGAAAACTTTTGACAATTAAAAATAAGATGGTCTGGAAACTTTTGATATAAAAAAAAGTTTAGGTAAGTGAAATTTCGTTCAAGTTGATCAATTTCCATGCGAAAAAAAAAACACGAGAATTGGTAATTTACGAGTAGGTGTCTATCAAATTGAATAGTCAAATAGCAAAATTCTACTAATATTTAATTGATTTTTTTGTGAAGAAAAGAAGTTTTATATGCATAAATATGAAAGTAGAGTCTAATCAAACTCAGTTGAGTCTAATTTTGGAATCAGATGAGTCTAACTTTGGATTCAGTTGAGTCTAATTTTGGACTCAGTTGAGTATAATTTCTGACTCAGTTGAGTCTAATTTCAGATTTAGTTGAGTCAAATTTCAGATTTAGTTGCCCGAGCAGCACACTCGATCGATAATATCGAAAGTTGAAACGTATCGATAAAAAATCGTTTAAAAATCTAAAGATGTTCTCACGATATGATACAGATTTAGCTGTACGATTTTATAGGCAAAAAATCTAAAAACTATCGAATTCGATAGTATTACGATTTTAGGACGATATTCGTCCACGATACTATCGACAAAGAATATTAAATTTATAGAATCCGATTTTCCACCGATTTTGTGCAGATATTTGAAACTATATTATCGACAAATAATCTAAAATTTCTCGAATTCGATTTTTTAACGATTTTGTGAAGATATTTGAAACTATATTATCGACACGTAATCTGAAATTTCTCGAATTCGATTTTTCAACGATTTTGTGCAGATATTTAGAACTATATTATCGACAAATAATCTGAAATTTCTCGAATTCGATTTTTTAACGATTTTGTGAAGATATTTACAACTATATTATCGACAAATAATCTGAAATTTCTCGAATCCGATTTTCCACCGATTTTGTGCAGATATTTAAAACTATATTATCGACAAATAATCTGAAATTTCTCGAATTCGATTTGTTAACGATTTTGTGACGATATTTGAAACTATATTATCGACAAATAATCTGAAATTTCTCGAATTCGATTTTTTAACGATTTTGTGAAGATATTTAAAACTTTATTATCGACACGTAATCTGAAATTTCTCGAATTCGATTTTTCAACGATTTTATGACGATATTTGAAACTATATTATCGACACGTGATATGAAATTCCTCGATTCGATTTTTCAACGATTTTGTGGCGATATTTGAAACTACATTATCGACAAATAATCTGAAATTTGTCGAACGATTTTTCAACGATTTTGTGACGATATTTGAAATTATTTCCAAATTGGTGAAAATTTTTCTAAGTCCAACACGTCTGGAAGTACTAAACTGCCTATTATAAGCGTTTTATTGCTAATTCCTCAACGATACGGTATGGCATAGTGGTTAAGGAAGAGGATTACAATGCAGGAGGTAGAAGGTTCAAGCCCCACGGGTGGCAGATTTTTTATAATTTTTTTTGACTTTTTCTGAAATGATCCTCTTACCGTAACATGAATAATGTGTTTAGGCATAGTTTAATGTATTAATTATGCTAATTAATGAGTTTTAATTATAGAAAAAAGCTAGTAAAAGACGAAAAATCGGAATAAAAAATCGATAAAAAATCGACAGAATATCGAATTTGATAAAGTTCCGCCTAAATCGTGAAATTATCTTTCGATATTATAGATATATTATCGATAAAATATCTTACTATAATCTCGAAATATTTGCTAACTATAATTCGTCGATAATCTATCTATATATCGAAAGATAATTTCACGATTTATGCGGAACTAACGCGACACTTTATCGAATTCGATATTCTGTCGATTTTGTATTTCGATAATTTGTCGAGTGTGCTGCTCGGGTGGGTCTAATTTCGGACTCAGTTGAGTCCAATTTTGGATTCAGTTGATTCTTATTTCGGATTCAGTTGAGTCTTCAGTTGAGTTTAATATAGGACTCAGTTGAGTCTAATTTCGGATTCAGTTGAGTTTAATTTTGGACTCAGTTCAGTGGCGTATTCAAGAGGGGGTCAAGGGGGTCCAGAACCCCTTTTGACGAAGAAAAAGTTGAAAAAATGACGAAATGTCAGCTTTTTAATGCTCTTTTTTACGAAAAATTTCACTTTTTTTGGTCTAGACCCCCCCCCCCCGTACATGTCTGTCTGGCTACGCTACTGAGTCAGTTGAGTCCAATTTCAGATTCAGTTGAATCTAATTTCAGACTTAGTTGAGTCTAATTTCGGTTTCAGTTGAGTATTCAGTTGAGTTTAATTTTGGACTCAGTTGAGTTTAATTTCAGATTTAGTTGAGTCTAATTTCGTGCTCAGTCGAGTTCAATTTTGGATTCAGTTGAGTCTAATTTCGGATTCATTTGAGTCTTCAGTTGAGTTAAATTTTGACCTTAGTTGAGTCTAATTTTGGAATCAGTTGAGTCTTCAGTTGAGTTCAATTTTGGACTCAGTTCAGTATAATTTTTGATTCAGTTGAGATTAAATTTTAATTTTATCAAATATCTACAATTTTTTTCAAATTTTGTTCAAACCAAACATAACAAATTTTATTTTTTGGAAAAAATTGAGGGAATTCCATAATTTTTGGCTTAAAAAATGGAAGAACACATGGCACATGTTTCTCATACATACAGCGACAAATATTACGCAACAATGTATTGAAATGTAAAAGCAGTTGCAGAACAAAAAGTGATCCAAAAGAAGTAAACGTCTTTTAGGCTTCTCACATACCCACCACTACCAGAATACCATTCAAAATCCAGAAATACTTTGGTCTCCAGATACGATGACGAACATTTTTCAACGCATAGGTATAAAAAAATTAAAACGATCGTTTTTAAAATTGGATTTATTTATGTAATGAAAGAGATTGAACGAGCCACGGAAACTTCATACCTCCATAAATTATAAAACTTCATAAGCCATTTAAAAGAAGAAAAGACACGATGAAAAACTTAAACACGCAGATGGAAAAATCTGCAGCGCAAAAAGAATAAGAGGGTTGCTGCGGCATTCGAGGCAGGCGGATAGGGATAGAACTGGAACGTTTTTAATCAGATAAGAAAGACGTAATATAACATCAATTGTATATTTTACCAAGATATCTATTCGGAAAAAATCGACGACAAAGTACTAGTAAAAGACGGTCAATTATCCGAGACAAATTATAAAAACGTATCCATTTCCATAAAGATATTGCTTACAGTATCAGCACCATCGGCAACAGGGGTCGAATATAGATAATTTTATCAATACCGGCGCTAAGAGAGAATTACGTAGCGCCATCGCGAAGCATGTTATAAAATTATTAATCAGTTTGTTCGAAATGTTGCCAAAAAGAAAGCTAATTTTCAGTCTTATTTCACAACAAACGTAATTACCTCCGACAATATTTCGTTCCATAGAAAGCTGGTCGGGTTGGCTTCAAACTCGCCATTATTTTTTTCTTTTCAAAAAAAGATATTAGCGCAGCCAAAAAATTGGGGTGCGCGATGAAGAAAAAAAGGAGAAGAAAGACGACCAAATGAAAAAGCTTGTAAGTTATAAAACGAGTCATAAAAAACGTACATTCCTGGAGGTGAAACGTAACCCATCATGATACTACTAAATTCTAAAAAGTTGCCCCAAAATTTATTTCACCATTTCAGTTACTCGCGTACAATTACCCGAATCCATGTCCCAAACTTTAAGAAATAATTAAACTTCCCGGTAATAAATTTATAACCCAGGCTTCGAATTAAACTTGCTAATAAAAGTTCTAATTAAAAGTTTTCTTACTACTTGGTATCATCTTTACAGTGAACATAAAAGTAACACGGGGCTGGCTGGCTCGAGGAATAAACTTCAAAAAAATATGTGCTGTACACGGCGAAAGATTAGACAACATACTGGCGGTAATGAAACCCAGGTTAATTGGCGTTTTTCACTTTTCTCTTTTCATTCCGAGCTTTTATAATACGCACGATAGCAGAGCTACCTATACATACACATTTCTTTTATATTTTGCCTCCCGTTCGTTCGAGATTCCGCGTAGTACCTACTTCTAAGCTGGTATGCAGCATCCCCTTAGTACTTTTTCTTACATAACTGCGTGAAAAAATGTCTCTCTATTTCAAAACGGATCGCTTTAATTCTTATGTTGTTATACTCGTAGAAGCGAGGGAATGAAACCCTCGCAATAAAAATTCAGCTTTGGTAGCCCTCCATGAATCACGTCCAAAAAAAAATCGCACTTGACTTATAGCTGCTAATTTGTTACCGACAAACAATAGAGGCTATAAATTATCATTCAAATTGAACGTCTTTACACATGAACAAGAGAAAAAAGCTCGATGGTAGGTACGTTTTATTCGTCACAAAACTCAGCATCGTCGCACCCCGTCCGCGTCCGCGTCCTATCTTTCGGGTTCTTTTTTATCAACTCTTACAAGTGCGCGACGTGTTACATACTTGTTATTTTTATATCAAAAAATACGCATCATTCTGGCTCGTGTCACCCCTTTGAATAAACGAAATCAATTTCGTGAAATTAATGATGAGGTGTGTTTTTCTTTTCACATACGCGCGAAACACACTTTTTGGCCTCTTTTTTTTTGATGTGCGGATCAATATGGAACAAAGTACATGAAGATATTTTTTGAAAATTTCCTAGGGCAAAAACTTGTTTTTAGGATGACGACTCTTATTTTTGAAATGTTAAAATTGGAAAATAAAAATACTCTAATTTTGTTACTTATCAGCCCAGCCCAACTTGCAAAGCCCATGGTGCAAATTGAAATCAACTTTTGAAAAACTTTTTTTAAATTTCAAGAAATTCAAATTTGTTAGGTACTATTTATTTGATGGTATTTTCAGTACTAGGATTTTAATGACAAATTACTACATCAACCAAAAAATGACAATTTTGGTGAAAAAAGTAGATTTTTCATAAACCTATACTTTTCTGAAAATTAAAATGTTCTTTTAGCTTAATTTTTAGAACGATTAGGTCTGCTATTTTAAAAGTATAATTTTTTCCATTAGTTAAAAAAAAATTAGGTAATACCTACCTAATAAAAAACTTTTGTAATAATTTTTAAAATGAACACTGGCAATTTCTTAAAGTTTTTTTTTTTTTACTTGTATGAGGGTTCTTATCAAAAATTAATTTTTCACCAAAAAAAAAACTTTTTTCAATTTTTTTCAACGAAAACTTTTTAAAAAAATATTTATAATAAGATTTTTTCATAAAATTTGGTATACATGTACTCAGGTAGGTACTTACTTTTTTTTTTTAATTGAAGACTTTTATGCGAGTAGGTAAATATTCAATAATTATTTTTCCATCAATTTTTTAATTTTACTCAAGAAATTTTTTCATTATTTTTTTCATTTATTATTTTTAAAAGTTCTTTCTAAAAAATGAACTAGCATTTCTTAAGGGGGGAGGGGGGGAGGGGGACTACCTTTAAAAAAAAATTTTGTAATGCATAGCGTTGACAAGCGGAATTTTTTAAAACTTTTTTATATGATGCATTTTTGATTTTTTTTATCTGAAGTATCGAGGAAAAATTGAAAACAAAAATCATTTTGCATTTTTTTACATAAAAAATTAATTTTTGACTTTTGAAAAATAAAATGCATGGAGTTTTCAAAAAAGAAAAGTTATATTCATATTGCATTTTGATGATGTCGTTTTGCAAAAAATATTGATAGATTTTTTGGAAAATGAAAAATTTTAAGCGTCAAAATTGGAAAACAATGCGACTTTTTTTATGCCCCGTTTCCAGAAAAACTATGCAACGCACGAGGTTCTTCCTCAGAATGTTTTGTATTCAGTACAGTTTGGTCTGTAATTTAACGAGAGGATTTTGCAAAATTCCTACTTTCTACCCGATTTTATCAAACCCTCTCATAGTTTCTCATCGAAGTATTTCAGTCAACTCGAAAGAAATCGTCGACAAATTAAAATTTTGTAAAATCCTCTCGTTAAAGTACGGGGGAGAACTTCTTCTACAACCCCAAAAAAAGATGAGCTCGATACCTCCATTAGTTATTGAGTCATGTGAAATGGGTAGGACAGAAAAAGGGTAATTAGAGTTTTTTGATTTTCCAATAATACATTCATATGTTTTTGTTATTTTGTTGACCAAAGTATAATGAAACAGAATTATTTTGAAGTCTCAAAAACTCTAGGCATTTTTTACTACGAAATCTAGGAAATCACAATTTCAAAAATATTCAACTGGAATTTTTGAAATTTTTAATTTCCTATTTTTTTGGAGTCAGTGGAGCCGGGGATGGTCCGGTCTTGGCGTATTCAACTATACTGTCAATACATTTGTACTCTATGTAATAAAAAAAAAGTCGATTTAAAAGTAGCCCCCCCCCCCCCTAAGAGGATTAAAAAATACTTTTGGTACGATTTTTGCTAAAGCACTATTTTTTCTACCAAAAGTATTTCATCAACTTTTTTTTAGAGAATTCTTTCTTAAAAAATTTTTCACGCATAAAAAATCTTAAAAGTTTTTTCTTCTGAAAGAACATTTTTTTTTCAATAACCAAATTTCTTAATTTTTTTTTAAAACTCGCATTTCGGAGAACTTTTCAGCATAATTTCATCTTCATTTATTCGTTTCATGTAACTACAGAAATATTCCTCCTTTTTTTCGAAAAGTTTGTTACAAATTAAGAAATTTCATTAATGAAATTTTCATTTTTTTTTGAGAAATTTTTTGCAAAAAGCAACAACAACACTAAAAGAGTTCTTAACTTTTTTTAAAATATTTTTTCAACTTTTTTTTTTTCGGAGACTTTATTTCTGGAAAAATATTTTTAAACTCGGATAATTTGTTTTTTAATTTTTCAATTTCGTTAATTTTTTTTACGATGCCCCCTTATCGCTTTTAAGTAATCCATAATAATTCATATCAATTACTTACATTTACTCGAATTTTCCAATTAAGATATTGGGAAAGGATCATTTCAAGATTTTTCAGACGTAACACACGTACTCTTTAGTCTTTACTCAACATGAACAATTGAAATTTTCGTACTGACCTAAAACAAAAATAAAGATATAAAATCAGTATTATTTTCAGTTCAAAAGATGAATAAATCAATAAATTAAATTTATGATTAAATATAATAAATTAAGTCAAGTTGATCACTTCGCACCACTCAAAAGTCATTCAGAAAATAGTTTCCTTCCAAAAAAACATGTTTTGTGGAAAAAATTGATAAAATTCGTTTCTCAAAAAAGGTAAGAAATGTTATTCATTTATTTATTTTTTTCTCAAGGTCTCAAAGTTTTTCTTTTCCAAAAAATATGATTTTTCATCATTTTTTTCGAATCAAATAAACTTCTCTCTTTTTTCAAACTTAGTCGAGAATTTCGAATTTCTTTCAACGTTTACATTTTTTTCAGAGTTTAGCATAACTTTTTTCAACATTAATTTTAACTTTTAAGCGAAAAAATTCAGGTAATTGATGAAAAATTTTTTTAAAAATATAATCTCAAAAAAAGACCTAAGAAGACAAGAATGACTACTTTTCAAGCTCTATAGTATAGCATTTGAATTTTTATATGCACGCTTACCTACTTTTTTTTTTTTTTTTTTTTGTAATAATTCAATTATTTCAATTTTATAAAATTCGCAACAATTTGAAAATTTCCAGGCCTAATGACAACACTTTGAAGGATATACTTATATTTCATACTTGCCATTTTTTCATGGCGAAGCAAAATTTCATGAAAAAACATAAAATGAAAGGAAAGACCAAAAAAAAAAAAAAGTAAACAATAAAAACTTATAACATATTACATTCCTTTTAACACAGCCAACAAAAAAGAAAATGGGTACAATCCATAGGTATACTTTTTGTGTTGTCTGGTGTCATTGTTTAGCGTTACGCACGCATAATGTATATATTTTCAAAAAAAAAAATTGTTGTTAAACTATATATAGGTGCATAAAAAGGAAGATAATTGGGAAACCTGATATTTTCCCCAGTTTTTCTAAATTAATTTTTTATGCCAAAAAATACGCCAAGGATTTCGAAATAATCGCTAATTAAACCAATCAGTATAATTTTAACAATGCGGAGTTAAAAACGAATTTTAAATCAGGTTAAATGAACAGAAGGGAAACAACCCCAAAAACAACGGCATGGCACAAAAACGCCATTCGAGCGGTAAAAAACCAAAACTATCTCCTGTACCTCTGCAAAGATAAGACTTTAACCCAAGTTGAAATTAAACCAATATCCTACATGAAACAACCACGAGTAAAAACTATGTTTTCCATCAATTTCAAAAATAACGCAGATATTTCGAACAATCTGTTTTTTCCCACGGGAATGCTTAACACTTATTTATTTGCTCACCTACACATCTACCACCATCCGCTGACATACTAAACCATAAATTGAACAGTAGTACGTACATAAAACCAGTTTTTTCGTTTTTAAATTGATACGATCATATGCGTCACTTTTTTTTTCAATATACTTTGTAATCTAACGACAAACTGACAATTTTTTTCTACAAAATTTGCATAATGTCTACATTTTGAAACAATGTTTATCAAATGGGCTGCCAAATCACAGTCGCACAAGCCTACCTACATTTTCTATTTTTTCTAATCAAATGACAGTAGATGGATTTGGCTTACAAAGTGGAGAAAATAATGGCGCCGTGTGCTTTAAAAAAAATCTCAAAATTCACCAAATATTAGAAATTGAAAAATGTGATGATTTGTGGAGTCATTTTCAGGTTGGAGGAGGTTTCAAAAGATAGAAAATACAGAGTGTTTATTTTTGGATTTTTCTTTTCCATGACCTTTATCATGAACAATATTTCTACTTTTACAGCCCCTCGTACTTTGGCATAAGTGTAACTCGGAAGTAATAGAGGGGGGGGGGGGGGTCAAAAAATTATTTTTCCCTATATTTTGTGGTAATAAGCTATAGAAAAAAATGATTAGGAGAGAGGACGAATGACCCATTGAACCTCCAAGTTACGAACATTCCTTTCGGAACCCCATTTTTTTTTTTGTAACCAAAAAGAAATCTACAATTTCAAAAAAAGCTCATTTTTTGGAAGTACAAAATTTCCATATTAAGTAGGTCTAGGTATGTTATTAAATTATAGTAAAAATTTTCTCAATTTTTCTGGAATAAAAAAATGTGAGTTGCCAAATTTTTTTTATTCAATTTTTCGTTGAAATTTCTATCATTTTTTTGATGGGCCAGAATTCAATTTCTTTTGAGAAATTTTTAGATTTTTTTCTCATTTTTAAAAATTCTTTATGAGTGCCACTAGCCTTAGTTGCTGTACATGGCGTTAAAAAAAATCTTCCGAATTGATAAAAATTTTTAGATTCATTTTGTAATTTTTTGGAATAAAATAATTTTTGGATCTTAGAGTAGCTTATTATTTCATTGATTAAATGCAATTTTGAAAAAACTTCCATTTTTTGAAATTTTCTGAAAATAAAAATTTTCTCAAATTCAGCCTGAGGAGGATTTTGCATTCGATCTTAGGGTAGCTTTTTTCATTGACTAAATGCAATTTTGCAAAAACTCTCATTTTTTTGAATTCATAGAAATTTTTTTTTTTTTTTAATTTCACTAGGGCAGGATTTTGCATTGGATTTTTTCGGAGCTTTTTTCATTGATTAAATGCAATTTTGCAGAAACACCCATTTTTTGAAATTTTCTGAAAATGAAAGTTTTCTCAAATTCAGCCAGAGAAGGATTTTACATTGGATATTAGGGTAGCTTTTTCCATTGATTAAATGCAATTTCGCAAAAACTCTCATTTTTTGAAATTTTCTGAAAATAAAAATTTCTCAAATTCAGCCAGAGGAGAATTTCGCATTACTTCCTTTGGAGAAAAAAATGTCTCAATTTTACTGTACCTAGTAGAATTTTTTTAAATTTTGCTATAAAAGTTACTAAGTTTTTTTCTTAAATTTTCAGGGATTTTTTTTTATTAGGTGAATGTGCCTCAATTTTTCTTTAGAAAATATTTTCCGTTTCTTTGTGAGTAAGAAGATAGCTTATTTTTTTTAAAGTATTAATATTTCTTGAATTTTGGGGAAAATTTCCCAATTTTTCTGGAATAAAAAAATGTAAAATAATTCAAAGTTTTTCGTTGAAATTGTAATTTTATCCGGGTTCACCTATTATCAAAAATCCATGACTTCAAAGAGTAAAATTTATTACTTTCCACGACGTGGTGATTTTTTTTGAAAATTTCAACGACTTTTCCATGACTTCCAATGACTTGTAGACACTCTGAAATACTGCAGTATGGTTTTACGTTACTTTTTTTTTTAAAAAGAAAAAAAATCACAAGCAACTAAAAAGTTACCTATAATCTTTCTAAATGGTATTTTTAAAAGATCATCGAACTCCTCTACTCGAACGTAGAAATTTTCGAAAAATTTTACCTATTCGAGAACATCACAACATTTTACTTTTCCAACCATATATGCAAAATTTCATTAAAATCGTAGGAAAATTCTTCGTACAATTACTTCGTAATTCGATTAAAACGTTACATGATAAAATATGTAGCTACCTGAACCATAATCCAATCATATCCTATTATGTTGCGAATTTGCAGGAAATATGGCAAAATAATGGTTAAGAAACATCTCTTCATTACGTTTACCTATCTAATTTAACCACCCGATGGTATTACTCCTATTACCAAATAAATCAAATTTTCGTTGGTGTTTTTTTCACTTTGTTTTTTTTTTCATAAAAAATATATATATTTTTTTTAGAATCAAAAAACAAGCGATAGAAAAGTTTATTCTACATTACTATTTACCGAAGCATTCAACAATGTTTATGGAATAAATAATTTTCTCGGTAGAGTTTTTCCATTCGTCGTTCCGATGATTGAAAAGAAGAAAAAAGAAAAAAGTTCGAGAACAGTTTAGCGAACATGAAAGACTAAACAATTCCTGCTGAATTTTTATACGTCGACTTTTTTTTTAAACCAATAACTTTGGCAAAATGTTTTCTTATAAACAGTTAAAACGTATAGGTACTTTTTCGAAATTCTTCCAGACTAAATGGGTTCGTCGAGGGGGAAAAATGTTCAAATTTCATTTCGAAAAAAAAACTTTTTATTAGATACCTGAGCTGTGAAATAATTAAATAAATTATTTAAAAAATACGAAGAATCCAAAAAACACGCGCGGATTGGTCGGGTCGAAAATTCCACCATATGTGACTAGGTATATAGAGAAACTCGCCAGCTGTCGAATTAGGAAAAACAATTCATTTTCGTGTATACGTAAAGGTACGTTTACGTAACCGGCATAAAAAAATCTGTTGCAACTAGTCGGCCAAACAAAATAAAAAATGCTACAAAATTCCAATTTCGGTATTAGGGTTTGAAGGAGGAAAAAAAACAACGCTGTATCGGATCTGTGGGAGGTAAAATTCGCCGATAACGAAAGCTGATAAAATTTAATCCAAGTGTAGAATTTTAAATACCAATCTTACGTTAGGTATTGCCTGGGTAAATGAACGCGAAAAGAGGATAAGGCGGACAGCTGTTACCGATTTCGATGCTCTCGGAGAGAGCTACTTTTCGCTATTTATCACCATAAAAAACGGACGAAGCGCAGACGAGGCGGACGCGGACCCCAGACCCGGACGCCTGTATTACGAACGAGCATAATGTGAGGAGCGAGCGGTGCACGAATAGAAAACTCATTTTTTTACAATTGCTTTATTTTTTGTCCGCGACTTTTTTCCCTTGACAGAAAGTATATCAGCTGTTCTTACAAATTTTAAACACGTATGTGAAGATTTTGCTTATTCCAGCCGTGATACGAAGTTTTAACAATACTTTTTTTTCTAACCGGCGTAAGCACGTACGTTTGACGCGGCAAAACTTTTTTTTTATTCCAGATTCGCTTCAAAAGAAAACTGCGAGGTAGTCGCAGCTTTTGAAAGTTTAAAAGCGATTATCCTAACTCTGCTATACTCTTTATCCGTAATTCGAGGTATTTTTTTGTACGTACCGATTGTATATGTAAGATTTTTTCTTACAGATTTATATCTCAACTCTATATTGAACATGGAATATCCGATAAGGTTCTCGCACACGCCAAAAAGCACACTGATGATAATTCGCCTCGCACTCGCCGCCACATTTCTTTGCAAAAAAATTACTAAGTCAACGTGAATAGTTAGAGGTAAGATTTTTTTGCTTTTTTCTCGTTGCACCTATACCCCTTTTCTTAAATGAAAACCCGTCGCAGGGGAGGAGGACAGGCGGGCTGATACACCAAAGACTACCAAAGCGGTAACTTCCATAAAAGAAAATTTTCCATGTTGTTTTGCATTCGAATTTCATCAAGACTTCGTGTTGAGAAATTCAATTACTATACCGACGTCGTCAAAAAACGTTTTTCTTGAACACGCTCGAGTATATCTACGCGTCGAGAGGACGTGGTGCATGGCAAAAAGGCGTCTTCCAAAACATACAGATGGCGAATATATTTAAATGAAAAGTTCAAATTAAAAATAATAACGTAATTTTCTCCATTTTTCGCTACCCTTTATATCGCACCTTTGGAGTAACAAGGTCATATTTTTTTTTAAATTGTTGGTTTTTGGTCTCTATTTTTCCTGGTCTATCTCCACATATTTGTATTTTTTTTTTTGAATTTCAAACCCCCCCTCTCCCCTCCCTCAAGAGATATTATAACTCAAAATTGATTGATGTTTGGAATATTTGAGAGCAATAAAGTCATATCTCAAAAACAAAACAACAAATCACATTTATTTATTATTTTTTCCTTTTTTTTTTTTTTTTTTTTTTTTTGTAATGAAATGTAAATTTTTTTGGGTAATATCTTCAGGTGTCATATCTAATTGCACTTAAAGAAAAAATTTCAAGCAAAAGTTTTTGTTTTTTCAATTTTACATCGAAAATTTAAATTTTTTAAATTTTATGGTTTCTATAACTGTTACTTCAACCGAGATTTGAGAAGCAAAAGAGGGATAAAATGAAAAAGTGATAAGAACGTTTTTTGTGTAAAATAAAAAGAGAAATAACTTTTATTACAAAAAATTTCTGATACAAACCGCCATTATCGAGATACATTGAAAAAACAAAATTTTAGCCCCTTCAAAAGTTTAGCATTGGCAACCTAACCACCATTTTTTCTTAAATTCTGTGTGTTGTTCATTTAGTCAGCCATGTACACAATTATTATTTGCAAATATTTTCGGTTGCTAATACTCTTCAAATTGGGCAAATTATTTGCTCATCCTTGTTGCATTTGGTAAATATTTACCCTTTCCTTCCCCCTTGGCCCTGATAGCTCGCGTGTTGTTTCGGTATTCTCTCGCGCGACAGACATAGTAATACAAAACGTAACAGAATTTACACCTTGTGAATCTAGGGTTGATAACCCTAAAATCTCAGGCGAAACGTAAATTACAAAACTAAATGGGGGGGGGGGGGGGAGGAGGACCAAAATTCATAGTTTTTCGAAGATATCAAGCTAGATATCTAAATGTATATTTTTCTACCTCCTGAATCAGTTGCTGGTTATTTCATTAAAAAACCAAAAACAAGACCCTAGGAGACCGCATTTGAAATTTTGAAAAATTTGAATTCGATACTTTGATACCTAACCGTATTTTTTTCTTCAGCGTGGATCTTCAGCGTGGAATCCTCTTCTGCGGTAATTTTACGACAAATCGCAGAAATGTCTCAGTTGAGTGAGGATTAAATTTTTTAGAAAAGAGTTTTTCTTTTTTTTAATGTTGAATACAAAAATAATTTTTTATTCCAAAAAAAAAAATTGTTCAATTCAACTCCCCCCCCCCCCCCCCCCCCCAAAACAAAAAACTATTTTTTTTCATTAAGACAAAAAAATTGAGATATTTCCAGAGAGAAAAAAATTAAAAGCTTCTTCTTCTAAAAAACTCCAAAAATTAGAAATTTTTTCATGCTGACTACAAAAAAATTGAGATTAAGAGTACTTCGTAATCAAAGAAAATTCAGACATTTTTTTCATCGTCTGGAAAGATTTTTTACTCTAAAAAATTCAAAATATTTTCAACTCTACAGAAATTTTCTTGTCCCAAAATAATTAAAAAGCCTTTTTCTCCCAAAAAATTGAAAGATTTTTTATTCAATTTTTATTTTCAATTATTTTTTTTTTAATGGAAGTTTTTTTACGTTGAGTCCAAAAAATTAAGATATGCATTATGCCCTATTTCGTAATCCAAGAAAATTCTGAAATTTTTTTAACCGAAAAAATTAAGACATTTTTTAGCTCCAAAAAATTCAAAATATTTTCAACTCAAATAGAGAAAGTTTTTTGTTCCAAAAAATTAAAAGGGTTTCACCAGAAAAATTAAAAAAAAATTTATCCATTTTTTAAAAATTTTTCACTTTAAAAATATGAGATTTTTTTCGCTTCAAAAATATGAGATTTTTTCACTTCAAAAAAATTTAAAAAATTTTTTCATGATGACTTCAAAAAAAATTAAAATATGTAGGTATTTTATTACACGAAAATACGAAATTTTCTCTCCTCAAAAGTTTGTGAAAATTCTTTTCTGAAAAATTTAGACAAAAAAATTTTAAATAAATTTTGAAAAGAAATGATTTTATCTACCTACGTATTTTCCCAAAAAAATTAAGAATTTTCTTTCCTTCATATTTATTTTTTTTAAATTGATCAACTTCTTACAACAGTTTAAAGTACCTATTGTTTTTACTTTAAATAATTTTAGGTATTTTTTATTCCAAGAGAATTCAGAATTTTTTGGGGAAAAGTAGGTTATACGAAAACACACAAAAATTTCGAACTCGGGATCCATCCTAAGGACTCCACTGGATCATATTTTTAGTCAAAACAACCATAGAAATTGATCCAAGCACTCAACAACCAAAAGCAAGTCGAAATGTGTGAAAACAAAAATGCAAACAGGAAGCAATTAAGTAAGTATGAGTTCTAATCAATGTTATAACTCAAAACCAAGAAAATTTACAGAAATTCAAACTGTCATAACGCAAAATGTTTTTGTAGGTGTTGAATAAAAAAAAATCATTTTTTCAAGAAGTAGAAAATTTGAGGTTTTTAAAAATATGTTTTGTTGTCAGAAATGATCAAATAATTTGTGCTCAAAAGTATGTTCAAAATATACAAATTTCTTCAATGGTCATTTTCCTAAAAAAAAAAAAAAAAAAAAAAAAATTAAATTGCTCTGGATGCGCAATATGTACCTACCGATACCTACTACACACACGAAGAATGGTGAAAACTTGAAACTTGGGACACGAGCATCGCAATGGGGAAATGAAGTTGAACAAAATACTCGGTGTATCCTATACATATAGCTAACGTGGTTAATTTACAAAAACTCGATGTACTCGTAGTATACGCTGTTCAGCTTAATTTGTGTTCTTCAAAGAGAGGCACAGGCGCCACGTATAAAGACACTAAGTGAAACCAAGGCAGAAACATTTTTTCAAATTTATTACACGTTTGGGTTTTAACTAAACGAATGCACGTACGTCTTATCGATTAATTATTCGAAAGCTCTTACCGAGTAATTTAACATTTTTCGAAATTACACCCACGAACGTAAAATCAGCAATTTTGCTCGAAACAAGAAGTAAAAAAAAAACATATGACGTAAACTCGATGAAAAAGAAACTTTTCGCATAAAGCCTGCTGAATAGAAAACTTGAGATAACAGCTCGGATTGGCAAGACGGCGTGGCAGTCGCCGGCAGGGTTGTCCGAGGAGGGGTGCGACGCGACGCTCCACTCGAAATGCAATAATTGGCATTTAACCACCTCTGAATAATGCACTTAATCAAAACTAGTACATTTTTAATCAAAACGAGTACATTTATGCCTTTCGTTGGTTGGTTTTTTCTTTCAAAGATGTACAACGATCATCAACCTAACAAATGAGAGAAGCAGCAAAAAAACAACACCGTATCCTCAGGAAATAAAACATTTAAAATAACGTCTACATAAATCAATGGAACGACGAAACGCGTCGCGTTGCCACCCCCGGCCCCAGCCCCATCTCCACCGTCATCGCGGACGCACTCGAGTACGAGAAATGCACATTTTCCCCTTCCCCTTTCTTTTTTTTTACAATTAACTAACTAATACCTATTTACGAATTCCTAAGAAATTCGCGCGGAACAAAAGAATAATAATACCGTTGACAACATGGCTCAGCCAAGATTATTGATAATCTCGAATATTAGGTAATTCTTTTTTTTTATTTCAACTTTTCATTTCTTTTTTCTTTATTTTATTCAAATTTTCCCTTTCTGTTTTTTCCTCTTATACCAGCGTTATTTTCCTTTTTTTTTGCTTCGACTTCATTTCATTTTTTTTTTAGTTTCTTTTCTTTATACCGCGAGAAAAAAAAATACTGTTTATTTTTATTTATTTAAATTCTCTGGTCTTATCTAAAGAAGATTTTTTCATTCGAACCGAACGTAAGTGGTATTAAGTTTACCCGCAATTTCATTCCAAGTTGTAAATGAGAAAGCAGCAAAAAGCTCAACATTCATATGGTTTGAAAAACAAAACGAAAAAAAGTTAATACCGCAACTATACCGAAACACGAAAATAATCAAATACTCGCAGTCATTTATATAGGTACCTAAGTTGAAATGAAACACGTATGAGATGTACCGAAAAAATTTTAATTTAAAAAATAATACGAAATTGGTGGAAAACACTTCGGTTAAAATTATAATACCGAGCTTATCGAGAAAAACTGCAACATTAAATCTGGGTACCTTCTTATTCGACTTGAAGTTTAATTTATTCGTCAAAAATCATAAAATCAAACAATCTCCAAAAACTAATTCACTTTTCGCATACGGATCCGTTAATTTTTGCTTTTAATATGAAAACAATGTATTCTTTGCGAGCGCTAACAATACGATACCTACGCACAACATTTCCAGAGATTACAAAGGACGATAACGGTGCGTTCAGAAAATAATAAATAGATTAATTTTATCGCGTTCCGAACGATATATTAATCCGTTTTGTAATGAAATATAGGTAATCCTCGTGGATGAATGGATGCGAGAAGGATTAATATTAAAGATACACACAGATACGAATATGGATACAACACAAAGCATACATTACCTACTTAATAGTACCACATCGATCTTCCTTCGTGGTACATACGTATTACTTCAAGAGAAAATTCTCATACCATCAAAGTTTCTAATCCATTTTAAAATTTATTTTACTTAATCGAATGAGGAGAAAGAAATCACATTATCCGTAAAGCACAACACACACTTTAAACGTGGTTTTCCTTCCATCGAATACAAAACATTCTATTTTGAAATTTCAAGCATTTTACCAAATTAAAAAAAAAAATGAATATCAGTTCATCTCATTGCAAATATTATTACTTCAAGAGAAAATTCTCGTATCATCGAAGCTTCTAATCCAGTTTAAAATCTATTTTACTAAATTATGGTACACGTAGATAATAGTTAATTAATCGAATGAGGATAAAGAAATCTGATTATCTGTGAAGCACAACAAAAATTTTATTAAACATGGTTTTCCATCAAATGCATTAAGGAACATCCTATTGAAATTTCAAGCATTTTACCAAGTTAAAAAAATAAAGAATCCCTCTCCCTTTTCAAAGTAGAATTATTCATCTTAAAATGAACAAAACAAAATTTTAAACAGTTTGATTTCACACAGAATATTTTTCTAAACTCTTCTAAACAAATTTTTTTGAAAAATTAAAAAATTAAAAAACTAGGTAGGTAAGCATATTTTTCAATAAAATTCAATTTATATTTTAAATAATTATTTTGGAAAAATTTTTTGATAAAATTTGAAACGTTGATCTTGAATTTACTTTTGGGAAAAATTTGAAAAAATTATTTTTCAGTAATATTTTGCAAAAATTGTGATTAGGTAAGTTGATAAATATTTTTAAAATGAAAAGAAATCGATTTTTTTTAAAATTAGGTAGATATTGCAAAAAAAAAAAATTAAGCAAAATTAAAAAAAAAATACTCAGGTATAATTTTTTTCAGTAGGTAGGTAGGTACCTAGGCAATATTTTGAAAAATTGATATTTTAAATAAAAATTTTGCTTAATTTGAAAAAAATTGATTTTTGAGCGAAAGAACCTAGCTAGGTGTATGTATACTTGTATAGGGGTGATTTGGCTCTAAGCACTGAATTTGAAGTTATCCAGTGAAACTAAGTTCTTACTTCTTATGGTATAAAACCTCTGTAACAAAATTTTTAGCTCGCCAACTCACCCCCTTTCCCGTTCTAGGGAAGGGGGTAAACGTGGATTTTCTTTAAAAATTTCCATTTTTGACAATTTTCCACCAATTTTTTTTCAAATTTGCAGGAATAGTAGGTAAACAGTAACAAAATGTAATTTATGTAAATCTTAACAAAAAATTTTGAGTGACTTTTTCAGAGTCAAATAGACATTTTAAAGTTTCTAACGGCCGTTTGGGTAACCCCTTTCATAAAGGTACAATTCTGAAGACAAAAAATTATAACAAAAAAACAATCATAAAACTTCGCGTTTTCATATCAATAATTATAAACATCTGTCTTTGTAATTTTTTCTTTCGGTTTGTTTTCATTTTGTTTCATCATTTTCTTGATAAAGGCGGTTGTCGACAGCCGAAACGTCGAAATATTTGTATTATTTGTATTATTCGTTATTTTCCAATCATTCACGTTATTTTCATTTTTAAATAAATTATTATTATTAAAAAAAATTATGTACTTAGTCAAGAAGTGTAGAAGTATAACCTCGTATCTTTTATGATTCCATATCGTGGCACGTCACTTTCAAAAATGCAAAAAACGTTTTTTCCATTATTTTTTGCTCTTAAAGTGACCATATTGGTTAAAAATCACTATGCAATATATCATCATCCATTTTTTTCCAAGTCCCTTTTAAAATATTCGAATGACGCCATTTTGGGATCCCACGGTCCCCTTTCTGATTACCTAGGGGTTTATTTTTTACCAATTTCACAAATCAAGTATTTTTGACTTCAGAAAATTTTTTACACAAGATCAGTTGATTTTTTTTTTTAATTTTTGATTTTTCTGAAATCGCTACAAACTACTAAATGTCAAGACATGAATTTTAGATTTCTGAGTCATCCAGGAGGAGGTCGTGAGTTCCCAAAATCGCGTCATTCGAATATTTTAAATAAAATTGATTTTAAAAAGAAATTAAATAAATGGTACAATTTTGTAAAATGTATATTTAAATAAATATTTAAAATTTTTAAGGCCACAACTGAAAAAAAAATTAATTTTAAAGAGAATTTCAAAAATTTCAATTTTGTAAAATACCTAATTTTAGGTAGGTGAATATTTTTTTAATTGAAAAAAAAAAGATTTTAATAGAATTTTGAACAAGATACATTCAAAAAAAAATTGCCAACATTTTAAAATAGGTATCTACCTATGTAAGTAATTAACATTGAGCAAATTGCAAACAAAAAATGAAAGAATTTTTTAAAAGTCGTTTTTTATCAATTTTGTAAAATTTTGATTTAAATTATCAGTCAAAAATTTGTTTTTTGACAAAATTTGAAAATTGATTTTAGACAAAGCAAAAAATTAATTCGGAGTAAAATTTAAACAAATTAATAAAATTTGGAAGTACCTAATTTATATTTTGATTAAACTTGGAAAAAAAAATTAAACAAAATTTCAAAATGAATATTTTTGAGCAAATTTTGAAAAAAATACAATTAAAATTGGATAGAAATTTATAATATTTTTTTGTTATTAAGATATTTAAAAATTAGTTTCTAGACATTCGACATTGAAAAAATTGCTTTCCAGCAAACTTCATTGGGAAAAAACCGATAGAACTTTGATCCCTAAACCGTACAGACCCAGTTTAAATCAGACACGTACCAGATAATAGATTCGATAACATAAGAAAATTCATCGACAAATCGATTTCCTATCAAAAACCGGTCGAAGGGGAAGAGTTTAGCAATTAATTAAACAACTAGGGACCAGGTGTGGCTCGCGATAAAAACCAGTTCGCGAAATCAGCACGTCAGTTGTGTTCTTTTCTTGAAGAAATTCATCTAGGTAGTAAATTCAACATCGCTAATTTCTCGGTTTGATAAATTCATTAAACCGCTTGAAACGCGGCAAGAAGATCAAAACGTCATAACCGCGTATGGTACACATTTCTATTACAGACAAAAAGGTAGGTAAATGTATTAGGTATTAGGTATAGCTAAATGTATCACTGCGAGTAAAATTTAAACGTTTGCAAATGACCAATAAAATGTTTTTTTTTTTAAATTTTTATTCGGTTTCTTTACTTTTTAAAATTCGATTTACCTACTCGAAGCATTTCAGGTTTTCGCACTCGATTAAATGCACAAAAAACTCGAATCGTAACGAACGTCGCCTCGTAAAAAAATTTACACGAGGCAGGCAAAAAAACCACGCGCCACGTCACTTCGGATTGGTAGATACAACGAAAAAATAATTCAGTCGAGTATCTCTCTATTTATATACGATTCTCGAGTTTACACTTCGAAATTAGAGATCATTCAAAAAATGAATTCACATAGCAACACAACCCAAATGTCAATTTTTCCATAAATATAATAAAATCGATTCGAACTTTAAAAAATATATAGCTAGGTAAACAACACTTGGCGGAAATGAAACTCAAAAAAATATAACCACGGATTCTCGCTACTTCTTTCATTTATTCTGGTAAAATGATTTTTTTGCCGAATAAAATTTCGCCAAAAAAAAAAAACGTGCACACTAATGCGATGATTTTGCAGATAAAAATAACGTATAATAAATCAATTTATTCTAATTTGTGGAAGTAACTTTAAAACTTTTTTTTTGCCCCGAATTGATTGTACGAAATGAAAAACTTTCCAAAATATATACAAACTTTAAAAAATATTCGACGAATATTCTGTTGTGGTTTTCGAAGTAATTTTACTTAGAGAGCCACTTGTAACCGTGGGAACGAGAAGCTGACTATATAGTTAGCTGCAGGCCACAAAACTTCTCTTAACCTTCTACTGAATCCACATTGTCAAGGCAAATACCCTATTACCTCCGAAACACGTCCTAAACGTAATCCGAACCAGAACTAGTATGTATAATTAATACCCCCGTATACTTTCTTTCATGTCCTCTTATATCAGACGAGATTAATACTTCGTTACTTGCTACCACTTGTTATCTCGAGGTATACTATAGGTATAGGTAATCTATACCTTTACCAACCTATAACACTTTGCTAGAGGTTTACAGAAGAAAAAAATAACTTGAACGTTGAAAATACAAGTTGAACAACAACCCTTTCGACCTTTTATACGATTTAATCAACTTTAGACATAGATTTTCGTACCGTCTTAATTTTTTCACCAATGTCGAAAATTCCGAAGTATATCGATCTACCTATGACACGGCTTAAAGCCGAACTTTAAATTATTAAAACAACATACAACGAAATACGAGTAACTCTTTTTCTTTCAGCATAGTACATATAATAATGGTTTTACGATGACCAAACTCGACCAAAACGACACCAAAATCCGAGACCAAATTTCAAAACCAAATTGGGTTAGGTTAGATGTTGGAAGAAAGACTATTAGATATTTTGACAGATATTAGGTATAAAACTTAAATTAAAAAAAAAAAAAATTGATGAGTTTTATACATTTTGTCATACATTCTAGAAAATTGATTTTTTAAATTATTAGGTAGGTAAGTACATTTCTATGGAAATTTATTTTTTTTAAAATTAATTTTAAAATTTAATTTTTATGAAACTGAATCTTGTACATTTTGTCAGACATTAAAAAATTTGAAATTTTTTTCAAAATACGATTGTTCTACTTTTGACGACTTAAAAATACATTTTTTCAGACACTCTCAAACTTTTAAAAAATTTTGAAACTCAACTTTTTAATTAATTCAATTTTTATTTTTATTATGAAACTGACTTCTAGACCTTTTCACAGTATTTTGTTAGACTTTTTTAATTTTTACATTTCCATGTAAACTAATTTTTTCATGACTTTTAGCCACTTTGTCACAGAATAAAGGCATAATTATTATACTATGTTTCATAATTTCAAATAAATATAGTGTGGAAATAGAACCAACAAGGGGGGAAGGGGTCCAGGGAAAATTGAAATTTTGACATCAATTTTTCAAAATTAATTTTTCGATTTCGTATTTCCAAAAAAAGGTTTTTGATATCCAATTTTTGATTTTTGATTCGGAATTAAGAAAACAGAAACTTTGATAGGTATAGATGATATTATCTTTTTTTTAAATTTTAATATTTTACACTCGATTTCTTCTGATTTAGATTATTTTATTATATTTTTAATTTCTTTTTATTAAAATACCTAGGTATTTATTTTATTTTTCAAATTTTAATTTTCCATTCAGTTTTCTTTTTGATTTTTTAAAACTTCTTTGTTTTACGATTTTTCAATTTCAAAAATTCTAATTTACTTTTTTTTAATTTTTAGGTAACTAGTAAATTAATTTTTAAAACTTATTCTGATTTTGATTTTTTTTATATTGGCATTTTTAATTTTTCAACTTCATTTAGTAATCTTTTGATATATTTAAAAAAATAATTTCTTTCAATTTTTCATTTTATTACTGTTTAATAATTTTTTAATATCAGGTACTTATTCAGTTTTTTTTCAATTTTTAATGCATGGTTCTCAATTTCTTCGAGTTTTGATACCTTTTAAATTAAAAAAAAAAAAAATGATTATATTTTTTGATTTCTAAGTACTATTTATTCTTTTTTCAGTTTTCAATTTCTTTTCATTCTATTTCATTTTTCATGTTTCAAATTTCAATTTCCCGTTGCTATTTTTATTTTATTTTTTTGTTATTTTATTTTCAAGTTTTAATTTCTCAATTTCAATGTTTTTAAATTTTTTCATTCTTTTCGACTTTTAAAAATTTTCTTTCAATTTTCAATTTTTTTGGATTAACATGCTGAATAAGTATTCACTTTTAATGCATGTCGTCAACTCTTTTTAATTCTTATTATTTATTTATTTATTTATTTTTAGATTTTAATTCAAGTTACACACCTAACCTACGTACCTACTTGATTTAATCTTCTGATTTCGATTCATTTCTATATTATTTTTAATTTCTTTTCATTCTATTTAATTCATTTCCCCTCTATTTGTGTTTTGATTTTTTTTTTCTTCAAGAAAATACTTTATTTCAATTTTTTAATGTTAGTTTGATTTTTCAATTCTTTTTTTTTTTCATTTTTATTTAATTTTTGATTTTTTTTTAATTGGTTATTTTTTAGAATATGTAAGTAAGCTCTCAAATTTTTTTTAGCATACATAGTAGATAATGCTTCTACGATGACCAAACTCGAAAAAAAAAAGAAACCAAAATCAGACACCAAATTGCGTTAGGTTAGGGGATAAACGAAAAACTTTTACGTATTTTCATCAGACATTAAAAAACTTGGAAAAAGTTTTAAAAATTTGATGACTTTTAGACATTTTGTGAAACATTTTTAAAACTTGGAAAATGTTTAAAAGTTTTAAAAATTTTTACATTCCCGTGTAAATTGGGTAAGGTTACGTTCAAAATCGCCTTGGTCATCTCTTGCAATTTATTTTAATATTAAATCACCTTACCGAATATTGCTTTAAATTTTAAAATTGAAATTACGAATCTTAAGCATTATTGCTCACACATTGAATAAGATTCAAAACCAAAACAACAAGGCTGAAAAAGCTCAATGTTTTTTTCCCCGGATTCTACATATTTAAGTCGAGTGCGTCTCGAAATGCTTTCTCAGTTAGCTTATTATTCTAATTACCCAACCGCGATGGCAAATAAGCATAATAATGTGCTGGAATATTTGTGATAAGAGTACCTTACCAATCATTTTTCGCATAAATACATAATTTTAGCTCGCAGAGTAGGTAAATTAATTAATGCTTATCTTGATAAAGATATTCCTAAACACATATAAGATGAAGTAGTCGGCTGAAATTTCGTTTACAAAGTATGTATAATCCAGCTCCGAAGCTGGGTACAGGTACGTGTATTGTACGTATATGAAGTCTTTTCATAATGGATCCTTTGAAAACCCAACCTAATCATTTTATAACTTCTTACATTGCTTTGAGCAATGCATAACACAATTTACGCCGCGAACTTTCAGCAATTAATTATACGTTTTTAAGACACGAAGAAAGGTAAAAAGAAACACTCGCCGCGCCGCGCCGTGTAGGTTTGATTGTGCCCAGATAGCAGATACGTATGGTACATTGGTACTTGATACATATTTTCCCTCATTTGAATGCATTTCTTGAACAATATAGGTAGTTAGAGGTACCTAATGCTGACAATTATTGCAAAATAAATCTAGGTCAGTAATACGATACATCAATCAAAAGCAAAATCGAAACCATGTAATAAAAAAAAAAAGAATGCGATCTGAAAAATATAACACCACTACCTCTAACTATATATTCTTCATTCACGAATATCGAAGAAATTAATTCTTGGTGAAAGAAATAGAGGTTAGTCATGCGCAATAATTATCGAATAATTTGAAATTCGAGCACTTTCGAGAAAAACACGTAATTAAAAAGTAAATTTACGAATTCATAAATTCCAGACGTTAGTTTATAGGTACCTTTCTTTAATTTTTCAACGCTGCGATAGAACCACATTTTCATGCTCACTGCGAAATCGTGATGACCGTTTTCATTGCACCGATAGATACACCTAAACAAATTTACGAGAATATTGCTCGAGCTCGGTGTATCAATAGGCCATCGATGATGAGTTCATTAAAGTAGGCATCTCCACTTTGGTGCAGATCGACATCGAACGCCCGACCAAACTTTTAGGTCTTCGTAGAGAACATCTTCGATGATTTAATAATTACTAGCGATTGCTCAATTAAGTATTTCACACTCGAACGAGCAGACTAAAAATTTGTCCGATCGTTCATCCAATTTCACAGATGTTACAAAACCGAACACACAGTTAAGACTACCCACTAATTGTTCAGGGCACACCTATAAACGCATAGAGCACAATTTTTAACGATTCTCAAAATATTTCAGGGCTAAAAGTATAAGCCAAATATGTTCACAGACACGTTTCTCGTGTGTAGCGAAAACTTTCACTTTGTTACCAATAAATATGCGCATATTTTTGATAGAAAATTCTTTTCTACATGATACTACAAGTATTGAAGATATTATACTGTGCACTTGAATGCATCTTTTTTCAAAAATCTCTTATTGACGGTTTTTCTTTTATTTTTTATAAATGATACCTACATTTACTTCTACTCTCACTGTTGAGCATTCAAATCGAATTGGTAGGTATATTTTTTACGCTATACATATTAAATTTAAGCTATAACGTTACCATCAATAGGTCCTGGTTTTTATTTCCACAAAAAATGCCACTTCCCAATTATTACACGAATCTAGGAATATTTCACTTTTCCTATTCTGCGCTCAAACAATTAATCGGTAGAGTTAAAGTAGCCGGCATTACCTGAAACAAAACAAAACAAGTAGGTATTATAAGCTGAAGGTCTACACCTAAAATTTGCCAAGAAACTGTAAAACAAAACAGCAAACTGCTTTGCATTTGAATGTCTCGACTTTGTCAATTCAAAATGCGTAAAATAATAAATTCATCCTGCGCTACGAAAATCCCATACCACAGACCACAGAAAGCCGTTTCGCTAGTTAGCTAAAGCATTTCGTAATTAAACACAATTTGTACTATTGCGAATTCACCAAGTGCCTAATGAAAACAGCACAGTAGGCCTACAGTGGCTGTTTATCTGCTTTATTAGGCCAAGTCGTGAAATCTCATTGGTATGACATTTTTTTCATTATTGTTAGCATTTGACGTATTTATCGAATATTTTTTTCAAATATTTCAAATATTTGAAGAAGAAATAAGTGTAATCAGTCCAACTTTATGTACTCGTATTCACACATGGTGCATTTATTTGTAAACGAAGGTAGTACAAAGATTTGAAAATTGGTCTTTTCTAAGAAAAATCGATTGGCAACATTGCATTCAAAAATTACCATGATCTAGCCAGTGGATAATACTTCAAAAACGTGAGAAAACACAAGATCCAATCATATTGGGATATTTCTTGAAATTGAAGGAGTTTAGCACCAAAAATATTTCTGCCAAAGGTATTGCCTTCATAAATTTATTAAGGAGCACTAAAAAGACACGAAGATTGTCAAATTTCGTAGAGACAACACATTAAACAGGTGCAGCCTCTTGAGAGGAAAAAAATCAGTGGTGTAATTTTTTATTGGGAACAAAAGGAGCACGTATGCAAAAGGGTTGACTTGGAGGTAACTTGGGTGCGTTCGAGCTACACCAAAAAATTTCAAATGTGAAAATGAGCTACCTACCTTAAAAAATTTCGAAAATGCAAAACTCAAATAGTTAGGTAGGTATAAGTATTATAATCACTGTTTGTGAGGGGAGGGCGGGGTTACTCTTTTTCAAGTAAAAATATTTCTCAATTAATTTTTGGAGAAAAAATCCCTCAACTCTTTTCCAGGAAAAATTCTGATTTTTCGCGGAATCACAAAATTTCGCTTTTTTGGAGTTAGTGTGAAAAATCGCAATTTTTTTCAAGTACAGAAAATAAATAGTTAGGTAGGTAAAAAACACCTCAATTTTTTTTCTTCAAAAATATGTAACGATTAAAAAATCGCAATTTTTTTCAAGTAAAGAAAATCATTATTTTAATTTGATTTTTTAGAGCAATTTTTTCCTTCAATTTTTCTTTAAAAAATGCTCAACTTTTTGAAAATTGTCCAACTTCTTAAAAAACCGGAATTTCCCTAGAATATAAGAAAAAACTGAAATGTTTTCAAAGTCGTCACACAAAAACTTCTTATTACTTTTTTTTTTTTTTGAAAAAACTTTACTATAGGTACTTAAGTACTGGGGAAAAAATTGTTGTCAGTGTTGTTGTTGTTGTTGTTGTTGTAGTTGTTGTTGTTGTTTGAGAAAAAACTCCCTTATTTTTATCAAAAAAAAAAAGAGAAAAATTATTATTTTTTGTCTAAACTTTTTTGAAAAAATTCTTATTTTGTTTTTGAAGTAAAAAATTTCCTTGATTAAAGAAATTCTCAATTTTTTGAAGAAAAATATGAATTTTCATTGCCTACAGTCGATACAATTTATCTGGAGCCTTGGGTTTTGCAGACAAAAAAATCAACCTAGGAATTTTTTTAGTGCTTTTACCCAAATTTTTCTACTTTAATTTTGAATAAAACTTTGAAAATACTTTTTTTCAAACTTTGTAGTAAGTACCTTTTTTTTTCAAAAATAAATGAATTAGATTTTTTTTTGTACCTCTTGAGAAGTTACAACGAAATTTTGAATTTTTTTAAACCTCCAAAAGTGAGAACAACTCCCGTGGAAGTATTTGATTTTTTTTTTAAATACAATTTTGTGATTTTTTGAACATCCTGTAGAACGAATAACTTTTTCGATGGAAAACCGAAAAAAATCAAAAAGTTTGCTCCAAATAAATCTGCGATAAATTTTAGGAGCGATCTCGCAAACAGCGTAAAAAAATAGTCGGCCATCAAACTGAAAATGAAAAATTGCCTCAACGTCGAGCAGCAAGTAAACAAATATCTACAACGTTTTGCTGATTTTCTTAACAGTAAGTGGGTAATTTTAAAGCCATGTTTAGTTGAAAAAAACCTCACCGAATGTGAATTTTCGACGATAAAGATGTAATTGGTTAGTCACTGATGGGCGACATATCCTCATTATGAACATATCGGTAGTGAAGATATTCCTAAGTACGTAAACACTTTTTTCCCTCACCTATAATGGTTGCAATAGCACTGATTAGATGTGGTGCACTTTCGTACTCGGGGTTAATTTGATTAAAAATATACATTTTCAGGTATCGTATGCAATATTCTACTGATGACTAATAATTTACTCGTTAACGGTTACAATTGTTTATATTATACAACCAATCAAATTCGTTCAGTTCATTGTAAACATAGTGAGTTTGACGACGTACCGCAAGACTTCGATGACAGCATTGAGGTGATAAATTTTCACTAATCGTATTATTTTACCACAACCCAGGAATTGAAATTTTGGTGGATTAATTTAATTTGAAAAACTAACCCCTGACTATAGATTCGCCATAAGATACAATAACCTACTAACACTTGAACACAATACTTTAAACACCCTAACTAGGTAAAAGTGAAGCTAGAGAGTAAAACTTGCCATGTTTTTGTTTTTGTTTTTTTGCAGGAGATAGTTTTTGAGAATAATACGTTTCGACAAATGAGTGAAAAATCATTTGTAAAATATATAAATTTAACCATGATCAAGATAAGAAATACCAAATATTTAAACAAAGAAAATCCCATAGACAAAGGTGTATTTCGAGAGCTAACCAAATTGAATTTTTTATCGCTAGAGAATATTTTCACGGAATTCGACGCTTCTTTCTGGTTACCACCAAGTTTGAAGAAGATATCTTTAAGTGAAAATAATTTTTTAGAAGATGTCGATTTAAGAAGTGCATATTCATTAACGGATTTTTACGCGTTTGATTGCTCGCTTCGTTCATTTCCTCAGTTTAGTAAATTAGCTCCTCTCACTACCGTAGATGTAAGATGGAATCCTATGGATAACTGGACAGCTGAAAATCTCGCGCCATTCTGCTTATTACGCAACTTAAGTATAGAATGGGGCGATAGAGCTAGATTAACCGAACCTGAGCGTTTTTGTCAATGCTCGAGATTAGAAAAGTGGATTAAAACGTATAATATAACCACCCGATATTCCTTAAATTGCACACCACCTGAAAACAGTGAGTGAAACGAAATTACTTTATTTACGTTCGAAAATGTAGCTCCGTGGGAGGAAAAATAGCGTCATTTCGCGTATTTCAAATTTTTTCCTTCGTCTTGATTTCAGCGCAAGAAAGCAATTGTAGCACGATATACTCGGAAGATATACTACAACAGAGAAGAGAATGTCTAGATCGATATTCAGAATCGGCAGAACAGCCGTGGGCTTTCGTGATAGCCGCTTCGTTTTTCACCATTCCGGTCTCGACCATTGGATATCTTCAATTAAAAATGCAAAAAACCAACGTAAGGAAAAAAAGGCAGACTTTTTCGCCGAGTGACGATTCCCATTCGAAGAATATTACTACGAAAAGAGTAGGCTCGAAGAGTAAGCCCAGTAAGTATAATTTTCAAATATTCAAGGCCTAACGTATCGACTTTAATTCAGCGGCGAATTAACAAATTCCCTTTTTTAATGATTTTTTACAGTTACCTATTACTTTTCATTCGCTTTCAGCTACAAGAGGACCCGAAAAATCTGAGCGAGGCGGAGAAGCGGAGCCCAAGTCGAGGAAAGAAGAGCAGGATGAAAAAGGCAAAGGCAAGAAACACGACACGAAATCTAAACATGGCCATCATGAAGATGAAGAAGAAGAGGAGTTTGAAGAAGAAGAGGAAGAAGAAGATGAATAATGGCATTGCAAAGAAATACGAAATTTTTTTCAAAAAATATAAACGGAGAAGTTCGTCTGTACTTTGGAAACTTCGCGAAGTACGTTTACATTTTTCGATGTAACTGCCCACCATTTTATATGATACGAATTTCGAAAGGGTGAAAAAATCTTCGAATTAGAAATATTACGTAAATAATTGATTATTTACTCGCATTTTAGTCTTATATGAGTGTTCCTTGTCATGTTCATAAAATAAGCCTACTTGTTGTATTTTTTTTTAACAGATCGTAATTTTATTTCCATTCTTAATTGACTCTTGTTTGTAACATGTCTTTTCTTTATCATCGCATCGGTTGGTTGATTTTTCACGTATACGTAGAAAAATGTGTAAATAAAAGTAATAAGTACCTGCTGATGAAAAAATTACCACACACGTGGGTACTTATTTACTTAGTTTTTAAAAAAAAAAAAAAAATTTCAAAATATTTACGAGAAATTTATGTGCACGCATCTGCTTGAGATACTGGTTGGAAATAGCGTACATTGCCTATTTATTTTTACCTGTAAATAATAGACCCCTTTTGTGTAGCTATTCTCTGATTCACTGGACACTTATCTAGCAGGTATTTCGGAAAAGTCGTAAAACTGGTGAATTATGTCGATGTGTTATTCACCGATTTTATGTGTTTTTCTAAGGACTGGCGCATCACTTCGGTAAACTCGAGCAAAACGTTTCGAAAATTGAAAAAATTACGCCTTTAACATCGATGAGTCAGATTAAAATTTTAAAATATTATTCGCACCTTGGCTAAAATAAACTCGAACAATAGGTTCTGATTTAATCTCAGAGTATAGCCTCGATAGTGCCATTTAATTTATACGTACCTACCTTAGTAGGTAGGTACCTACGTAGTACGTATTAAAATTTAAGAATGTGTTGCTGTGCGACGATACTGAAAGAAAAGCATCGTTAATTTTTTACCACGAGGACACGTTGAGATATACTTGAACAAAATTTGTCAAAGTTGATGCAAAAAATTCATTCACTTAACAAACTAAAACATCCCTAATAGACCGAGTGGATTTTTCCATCGAACATTACAGGCACTTATTTCCTTTCCAGTACCTTAATTTTTAGAATTTTAATTGAAAATCGTCGATTTTTTCTCGCCCGTTTAGTCTCCGAGAGGTATGTTTGGAAATTAATTAAAATTCTTGTTGAAAATATGGACAAAAAATCTATCCATACAAGAAAAGGTTTTGATATACACCTCGAATCTATATTAAACTTCCGCATAATTTAAATTCTTTCACTTTTATAGGAAAGTTTGGCCAACTCTAAAACAAAATTCCCTCAGAGGTTAGTCCTCATCGATTTTTTCTCACATGGTTGTGATTGACTTATATACGTATACTCGTAGTTTGCCATCAGAAGAGAAAAGAAGAGAAGAGAAAAATACGCACACACTCCAAATGAAATAATTTTAAATTTTTCTCTGTAGATTTTCCTCGCAGGCTGCTCGTATGTTGAAAGTTGGGGAAAAAAGTCGATCTATATTCGTGACTGTGCCCCAGTGTTCACTTTATAAGCGGGTAATCATTCCCTGGACAATGGCAGTAGATACTATATTTTTGCTGGGCGGTTCGAAATTTGAATTTCGTACATTTACCGAGAACAAATTGGAAGTAAAGTTTCATAAATTGAAACGATTAAAACTTCGCTTTCGGAGATTATTTTTAATGGTCTACAAGAGGTTTGAAAACTTATATACTTAGACTTACCTATACCTAGAACCTATTTTATAACACGAGTGTATGACGACGTCAAATAATAACTGCACCTTTTATGCTGTTTAGAAACGTAAATAAATAAGCCCGAATTATACGAGACGTAGGTAAACTAGGTATCATATTTTGCTCGATAAATATGAAAAACTTGCACTTTGTTGGTCAAAATGGTAGTTTTTCTAGGTGAAAAAATTCATACAAGCTTCGATGCGTGATACCACAACGAGACCACCTTAATCTCTGGGTGCTGGCTCATTTTATTACTTGTCGTCAGCTAAATCACGTTCAAGTTTTCTAGGTTAGGTTCACCTCAGATCGCAGTATCAGTAAACCAGTTCCAACGTAGACCTCACTTGACCAGAAAATTATATTGATGCATCAGACATCGTGAAAACGGAAATAGGAATTTATAAAATTAAGAAATGAACCAATTATAGTCGGTCAGGATTAATATAAGTTGCGATATTTAATTATAATTTAGATTTAATTTACAATTTTTAATCGTATCAGCCGAGCAGCTTCGGTTTTCTCAAAAGCTAGGGAAGGTGTGTGGGAGTTTGATAGAAGTTTGGTTTCAACAACAATAAAACAAAGCTGAACAAAACGTATTCGTAGGTCAAGTCGTATGTAACAAATAAATGGACAAGTGTGTTTTAAATGAACGAAGTTTTCTTTTAAAATAATATTTTTTCATAAAACATTCGGCAAGATAAGATCTTTTGGACTGGAAAGTGACTCTTCCAAAAATTAGGAGGAAATATAATTAATTTTAAATTTTTTTTAAAACCATCTGGAAATAAACTTTTAAACAAAGTTACTCCAAAATAAAAATAAAAATAAAGATTTTTTTTCACTCCCAAAAAATTGAGAATTTTTTTCTAGCTCCAATCGAAATTAAGAAAAAATTTAATTTTTTTCTCTCAGAATTTGAAAAATATTTTTATTCCAAAAAACTCCGGAATCTTTTGCTTTAAAAAATCGATAGATATTTCAGGATGTCTAAACAAAATCACAAAACTAGAAAGCAGGAGTTTCATTCCCAAAAAATTGAGAATATTTTTTCCTGCTCCAATTGAAATTGAGAAAATTTTCAATTTTTTTTCTTAAAAAAGTAAAGTTAAATCTTTTCATTTCCAAAAAAATTTAGTAATTTTTTTTTCTTCAAAAAAATGAATAAATTTTTCTCGATGCTTCTAACAAAATTGAAATACTTGGATGATTTTCTCTCAGAATTTGAGAAATATTTTTATTTCAAAAAACTTCGAAATTTTTTGCTCCCAAGAAATCCATAGATTTTTCAGGATTTCTAAACAAATCTCAAAACTAGAAAGCAGGAGTTTTGCAGGACTTTACTATGTACATTCTACATAATACCCCACTTCCAAAAAATCAGATACTTCCAAAAAATCATAAAAATGTATAAAAATTCCGAGGGAAGTGAGGGTGACAATTTTGAAATTTTTTGAAAAAATCAAGCGCAAGCAAGAACGTAAAGTGTTGACAGGGGTTTACTTTAAAATGTGAAAAAAACAGAAAATTTAGCTAGCCTAATTTTACCAAAAAAAAAGGAGTTTTGCTTGCAGGATAATTATGCAGGAACGTTTGACACTTTGTTTTTTTCCTTCATAAAAATCAAGACTTAAGGCACGTATTACTTTTTTATTCCAAAATTTGATAATATTTAGTATTTCTCTCTAAAAGTAGGAGATTTCTTCGTTCAAGAAAATTTCTTCCTTCCACAAAAATTAAAATTTTTTCATTCCCAAAAAATTAAGTATACCTACTTGAGTTTTTTTTCTTGCTCCAAGAAATTGAAAAAATAATGAGAAATTCTTTCACGATGCCTCCAACAAAATTGAGATATTTTTCTCCAAAACAACAGAGCATTTTGTTGGGTATTTGTATATAATATGCACTCGAGTTCCAGCTAATATTGCCGTTCATTAACGTAAGTTGTTTTTGCAAAAAAAAAAAATCCAAGAGGCAAGAACTGATTTTCTTGAGATTTTTTTTTTAAAGAGAGCAATTTTTTGAGAAAAATTTCTACTAATTTTCAAAAAAAAAAAAAAAAGATAAAATAAAATAAAATTTTAAAAAATAGATAAAAAGAAAGAATGAATATTTTCTCAATGGAGAAAACAACAAAAGTCTCTCAGAAAGAAATTTTACGAAAATAAATTCAATATTTTCCATCAAAGAATTGAAAATGAAAATTTTTAATAATGTTTACCACCCTATTCGAAAACACCGAACAGAATATAGGACATCGTTGAATGTAATTTTATCAACTGACACACAGCATTTTGATCAGGTAAAAAAGCTCCAAGCAAGGAAAAACTAATTCTAATTCATCCATATTTCAGCTTTTTGTAATTGGTTCTTATCCGAGCGGATCAACTATATCGTTTTCTAAATGCTTTCCAAAATCCTGCCCGTTTCCATACACATGATACCGTTCCGGTGGTTCGTCGACGTATTATTAATTTTATACCTATCTTTCAGTGATAACAGAAAAGGAAAATGGTAGTTACGTAAGAAATTCGGCAAGCTTTGGTAAAACTCTACGCTTTTATGTAGAATTTGATCACGTGTATCTCAAGCAATACGTTAGGTATAGCTATAGTTACCTGCCTAAAATGAGAAAATGTAAAATAACCATCTTTACCTATACTTACACTCCTATATCATCTATTTTAGAAATCGATTCGAATAAAGTAACGTACCTAATAGTATATTTGTACCTATATAGGCACCAGTATTGGATATCATAGCCCATACACAGTTGCTTTTTAGAAATAAGAATAATATTTTCGGTATGTAGGTATATTACCTACATATATATGTAAATTAGTTGTCAAATTTTCAAGCTGTAAATGAGTTTTAATGCATACCGCGAACGTCCAATTAATCTTATGACACACCTTCACACCTGAAATTGAATTTATATAGTGTTGAACGATAACACAATGTAAATCTTACCTTAAAAGGTCCTCGTAGTAGGTAGGTAGGTATATACTGAAATCTATGTAAGGTAGAGTATTGGGATATAAAATATAAGTAGGCATCGCGGAGAATCCATAGACCATAAGCTAATAAACTAACACAACAAAACGTTCCGGTGAATCAAAAATAATTCGTAGTAAATTGTAATTCTATAAAATAAAAAACCACCCTTACACTTAATTTGAGTAACCATTATACAATTGATTCTTACAACACTTCATTACGTTTTCTACAGTACAACACAAAGACTTCCAATTCGCGCGTACTGTAGGTACAGTACACTCGAAGCTTATTCAAATAAATAAGTCTACTTCTCATTTATGCATGAATAAATATTTCGTCGCTATAACCGAGCATAACATTCGACTATTATTGTACCTGCGATATAACGATTGCCGCTTCTTCGGTATAAGGTGGTTCGTAAAATGAATATTCATACAACAATATTTTGGTACAGGTATTATTACCGATGTCAGCTTCAATTAACGACATCCATTTTTATTTTTCACAACGCTATATACATCCAATTTAAAAATATAAAGGATACCTTATATAAATAATAGATATACCAATCAGTTTTTTACATTCGTGCCTATCACATATTCAAAATAGTGTTCGGTACTTTTTTTCCTTCAATACTTCCTCTCACTCTCACTCTTTCTCTTTCTACTTCTTCACTTTTTTTTTTTTTTTTTTTTCATTTCATCGATGCGTTATTTCACAGCATCTTCAAATAGCCTCTCGATTTGTTCCGCTATTAGTGCATCCGAATGTTGCTTGGACAAAAGTCTTATTTCTATACGCTTCTTCCGTGACTAAATAGAAAAACCAACAAAAATGAATGTCGAACATAATCAATTCTTTATACATATTAAAGACGCATCCGTTGGAAGTATTTAGTCGGATATACCTTCCCCGGTGCAATTTTTTTCTCATAATGTTCGCTTGAAAATATTTTACAGCTCATCTATTGTTTATGTAGACGATACTTTCGTATTACGTACGTATATGCATGTATAACATAAATTGAATACATTATCTTATAAAACCACATAACATATACCTAAGGGAATGAATTAAATTTTAATTTTTTTCACCGCACATTAACGAGTTGTTTTACGAGTACATTTATCTCTGTCTTTTTTATACTGTTTTGCTCTCTTTGTAAGTAGGTACTTGACGTAAATTTGTTTCATTTTTTTTGTTCTCTTGTTTCAAATTTCTTTATTATCGATGATTGGGGATGTTAGGTTGAAGACCACTGGAAATATAAAATTCTGGAGCTCTTCGATACGTCTTATCGCGAGTTTTTCTGTTTGAATTATTTCCATCGTGAAGAATATATTACGTAGATCTCGAATATTACAAAAATACATATGTTTCGAAATTACTAAAATAATTTATCGAAGGCAGCAGATCGATTTTGGATCAACCTAATGTAAACTTGATTTCAATAATTTTAGTGAAAAAAGTACTGCAATTCATTCGTTTTTGAATAATTTGAATTTAAAAATTAAAAAAAAAAAAAAAATTAAAAATAACTGTGTGCCTAAAATTGTTTTTTTTTAAATTATTATTTTTCTTTCCAAGTCCAAAAATAATGCCAAATTTTACAACCAAAAAAAAAATGTAAATGATCGATTTAAAAAATCCTGAAAATATTATGATTGGCAATTGAACAAAATTTTTGGTATTTTACCAAATAATTATCAACATTTCTTTTTTTGTATTTTTTTAAACACAATTTTTTTCCTTTATTTATTTTTCTCATAAAATTTTTATTTTTAGGCCTATGAATTTCTTAAAACATTTTCTTTTAAATAAATTTATTCCCAAAATAGAATATTTCCTTGGAGAATTTTCTACAAGAGTAAGTATATTTTTTCCCGAGAGAATTTTTCACAGAAAACTTTTTACATGAAAATTGTCTTTCTTTACGAAGGCAAAGTGTGTTTTGGCACAACCTACTTCTTCCAATATCAAAAAATTCTGAATTTTCTTGTATTAAAAAATATCTCAATTTTTTAAAGTGAAAAAATAAATTGAAAAAAAAAAATGTTTCAATGTTTTAGAAGAAAAAACCTCCAGCTCTAATTTCTCAATTTTTTGAATCACAAAATATTTCTCAGATTTTTGCAGGAAAAAATCTCGATTTTTCATGTAACTTTTTTTTTTGGAAAAAATTTCAAACCGCTTTTTTAGAATGAAAATATTTCTCAAATTTGTTTAGAAAAAAATTTTTGAATTTTTTTGAAGAATATTTTTTTTTTTTTTAAATTAGCTCACAAAAATTTCATATTTTTTAAAGTGAAAATTTTTTTCAATTTTTTTCAATTTTCCTTGAGAAAGAGAGTTTTTGAATTTTTTTGAATGAAATAAAAAAATTCTTAGGCAGTTTTTTTGGAGCTGACATAAACAAATTTTCCTTTTTTTGAAAGATGAATAAAAAAGCTTTCAATTTTTTTGAAAGTTGGTCTTTCAATTTTTTCTCTTATTAAAAGAAAAATACTCTTAATTTTTCGAGAACAAAAATCATTTTCACATTCAACATTTAAAAAATGTAAACTCGACAATCCTTTAGAAAAAATCAAGCTAGGTACGCCTCAGAAAATTCCAAGTCATGAAAAGTAAGTTTGTCAATATTTGAATAGTTTTCCAATTTTGTTAATTTAATATATTTTTGAAATCGATTAATTGATTGATTTTTAAATTCCTCAATTTTTTCAATTTGAAGCGAGTTCTTTTTAGGAATTTCTTCAAAATGTTTTCTTTCGAGTACATTCATTTCGAGCTGGATTTTTTTTTGTAAAAAAAAATCAAAGAGAATTTTTCCACAAAAAATCATTTTCTATGATGATTTTTCCTATTAACAAATTTTTTACCTTGTGAGTAGATATTTTCAGTTACACGAGATATTCTTTAAAGGGATTTTTTTCTCGCTCGAAATGAAAATTCTATTACAGAAAGAGTATTATTTTCAAAGGAAATTGAAAAAAAAAAATACAAACGAAGGAACTGCACCAAAATATCACTACACCCTTAAGCTGAAATCAGGCACAGGTGATCAACTTGACCCAAAATCTATTCCACTCGTTGCGTACTAACTGCTATCTCCTATATCAGTGAACAGTGGTACATGTAATTTTTTTTAAAAATGCGACACTTCTATGTTTACCTCAGCTTCTTCAAGATTTAAGCCAATATCAACAGTTGAATATCTAAGGATAAAAAATGAATAAAACACGAACAACATCGAGTGGAATAGAATTAGATACAATCAAAGTGAAAATTTATTAAAGTACATATCACGCGAGACTTACATACATAAAAAATGTGACTATCGTCAAATTTCATGCAAATATAACGAGTCTTCTTACTTTAAAAACCCTGCATAAGGTTCCATATATGTACCTGTACTTTAATAAAAAATAAATAAATAAATAGAGAAATAGATTGAAAAACTATAATATACTCAAATCCTTTGCTTTATTTTCGAAAAAATCTATATACGGAATAAAAAATTAGGGTAGTTCTTCAATTTACAGAGAAAGGAAACGAATGTACCTAGCGATATAGCAGAAATGCATGTGAACATGTAAACCTCATCTTATCCACTTATAAATCACAAACATACACCCCATATACGTATACTTTGATAGTATTTGGAAATAAATTAAAAGACGGGTCGGGAAATCGAGTTAAATTCTAACCGATTCCCTCCATATACCGAAGGATAGAATAAAATACATTCCAGTAATGGAAATGCCGACTACAGGATAGAAACAGCTGAAGAGGTTCGGCACAGATACTGTATTATTCCCATAGATCCCCGAACGATATGCAAACTGTGTATTTATTTTCAAGAAATGCAAAAGAAAAAAGAAAGTATAACAGAAGCGTGTTATTTCTCAACAAAACAACGTTTTTTAACAAAAGAAAATTTTTCAGAAACGTTAAGAATGTTGGAAAACAGTACCAACTCAGTACACTGAAGCCATAGAATGTCATCTCGTAAAACTATATGCAGATTCTATTTTCTCAAATTATATACCCAAATACGTAAAAAAAATCACCCTTAGGCTCATTATAATGATAGAGCTGAGCATGAGCTTATATAAAAGACGTGTAATTTTTCTAGATCGCCCAAGAGACGAGTATCGTATATTAATTTGAGACATCGGAGCGATTACGCGGTTGCGGTTTTTTTTCGTGTGACAATCGACGACGACGACAAATCAATTATTTCATACCGGAAAATTACTAGGTACGTTAAATGAAAGCTACGGAATCGGTACCATTGTCACGATGGAATCACGCCACAACCGTGTCAATATGTTTAGGTCATTATCAACAGTAAATTATCAAAGCATTCGTCACTTTAAAATTATAAACTGGTATAATTTTCAGTGCTCGAATTGAGTAAAATTACGAAGTGGAATAAATTTTGATCCAAAATTTTTGCCAAACATGTCAAAATCAAAAATTGAAAATTTTTCCAATTTATTAATATTTTTACCCCCCCCCCCCCTCCACCATTAATACAATAACTGATATAATATTATTTTAATTTTTGGCAATGAGACATGAGATTTTTTTAAAGGTGGCTCTAACGTATACAAGTATTTTTTATTCCAAGAAAATTAAAAGTTTTTTTTTTTTTTCTTCAATGAAAATATGAGATTTTCTTCTACAAAAGAATACTTAACTAACAATTTTTTTTATCCAAAAATTTGAAAAATATTTTCTTTTCCAAAAAATTGAGTATAGTAAGATTTTTTCTCTAAAAATGAAAGATTTCATCATAAACAAAGAATGATTCCTTTCAAAAAATTGAAGATTTTTTTTCTCCAAAAGTTTAAGAAATATAGTAATACTAACTTTTCCTGGTTTAGATTTTTTTTGGAGAAATTGAAGTTAAATCATTTGAAAAAAATCGTTCTAAATAGAAAAACAGATTTTTGCTTCAAATATTTGTCAATAATCAAAATTATCTATTTTCTCAAAAAATTCGCAATCTTTTTTTCATACCTACTAAACAAAAATAGAGATTTTCATCTAAAAAAATTCAAGATTTTCAAATATTTTTTCGAGAGAATTTTTTTTTATTAGGAATTTCTTTCTCCAAAAAAAATGAAAGACTTTTATCCGAAAATTTGGAAAATATTATTACCTATTTCAGAAAAGCATGGAAAAACTGAGAAATTTTCTCCTCCAAAAAATTGTTTTTTTTTCTCAAAAATTGTCAAGGTTTTTTTCTTCAAGGTATTTGGAAATAATTAAAATTTTATTCTAGAAAAAAGGTGAGCTTTCTTTCTGAATAAAAAAGGGAATAAAAGAGTACTTTTTTCATAAAAATTGACAACTTTTTCTTCAAAAATTTGAGAATAATTTTCATTCAAATTATTATCTATCTACTTCAGAAGAACTAAAGAGTAAGTTAGTATATAATTATATTTTGAAATGAAAATCAGAAAAAAAAGTTTCAACTTTTCTTCAAATTTGGACGACTTTTAGACATTTTTTTCGTCATTCTTATACTTATATTTTTTTAAAAAACAATTTTTTAACACAAGCCTTTTTTTGAATCATAAAAACTGAGAATTTTTTCAAAGGTGGCTCCAATAAATTAAAGAAAGTATTTTTTATCCCAAGAAAGTTGAAAAAAATTGATTTTCTTTTTCTACGAGCATGTGAGATTTTCTTCTATAAAAAATTAGAAGATTTTTTCCCCATAAATTTGAAAAAATATTCCCCCCTCCAAAAAAAATTGAGATTCATCAAGATTTTTTTTTGTTGCTAAAACTAGAATTTTTCACTCTAAAAATGAGAGATTTGATTCGAGCACTGAAAATTTCGAAATACCAAGCTGAACCTCGACTGGAGAAAAAAAAAATCATCAACACGGTACATTTGTTGTAATTCGGAAATTTGGGAAGAAGAAAAAACAGTTTTTTTTTTACAAGTCAAATTTATATTCTTAGGGGTTAACCGACAAATAAATTTCCGAGTCTACGAGTTCTTTTTTCGGTAAATAATTCCGAATTCATTTGCAAAGAAAAGAAGAGAATTTCGAAGCACCGGATGAGACCAAAGGTACCTTTCGGCTAAAATCTTTTCCGAGGCGAAAAAAATGCGGCGCGGGAGAGAAAAAAGAGCTTAATAAATGCGGAAAAAGCGAACGCGATTTCAAACTTAAATTTATACGCTTATTTAAGAAAAACTACACACCGTACAACGAATAAGTACCTACGTTATTCTTCAAACCGGGTAATGTGAAGAACATTAAACGAATTTCACGTGGTAGTTTTCATTGGAAAACTCGCCTAGCACGTGTATGAGGGTAGAGGGTGGTAGGGGGTAAGGTGCACCGAGCACCACGCGACGCGTCGCTCGCACAATAGCTTCGAATTTCTTACCCGCTAACCGGACGAAGTAAATAAACAGATGGAAAAATAAATGGAGAGTGAAAATAACGCCTGATTAAACTCCATATAAATGCTACCGAGTAAAAAGAGAAAATATTCGGCCTAAAACGACACCAAAGTGTAAATTCTGAAATTAACTTGAAATTTACATTCGAAATTAATGATCCGCAAAATTACATTACAGCAGGCCTAATTAAATACTTTTATATCCAATCTGTTCAGGAATTACTCAAAATTATAAAATGAAACGTAATCGTCATTCTTCGAATATTTAATCGGCTAACGTACCCCGCCAACCCGCCAGCGTCGTACTCTGATGATTCTCAGCAAAAGTTTCCTTTTTTTCCCCTCTCGATTCTTTCCGTTACTACTCGTATTTTATCATACCAAAAGGGTCGTTTTACTTTTTGATCTTCAGCTTATGTATACATCGTACGATCGCGTTTCAAATAACATAAATTTTTTATACGACCCCTCGTTATAGCACTTACTCTTCCAACTAATGCCAGATATTCGTATAAAAAAAAATTGGTAAAAAATTCTCAAATAAATATACCCGGTAAACACACCGTCTGCTATTCGTATGCTAAAATCACAGAGACGAAAATCGCGGTCTATTCGCATACGAATAGAATGCGAAATCAAAGCAAAAATCGAAGAAAATTTTCTCAGATAAATTCGTATAATATTCGTGAGCGAATATCATGCTAAAATCGTATTTAAAAACCTGTAGATGTTTTGTGAGATATTAGCGCGATATTCGCTTGCGTATCGCATGCCTGAAATCACATTGAAAACAGGCAAAAAGTTCGTACGATATTAGCGCGATATTCGTATACGAATCGTATGCCTGAAATCACATTAAAAACAGGCAAAAAGTTCGTACGATATTAGCGCGATATTCGCATACGAATCGTATGCTAAAATCGCAGTGGAAAACGTGCAGATATTTCTTACGATATTAGCGCAATATTCGCTAGCGAATCGCATGCGATTTTCTCTACAACTTCTTTCAATACGTTTTACAAATGAGAGAAGTCAGTTTCAAACATGAACGTGTACTTGAAAGTATTGCAGTGACATTTAAACAATAAAATATAAAGGTTTTTCTGGATTTTTTAATTTTGTTGGGGAATTTTGTGTTTTGTTTGTTTTGATTTCAAAGTGATAAGAATGGAGACGAAGGCAGAATTTCTTGGACGATTTCCACTCACAGTAAGTTAATTATTTTGAATTTATATCTTATTTGTGATCGTGAATCTGTGTGAAATTAAATTTTATCAAATCGTAAAAATTTTAGACATCTTATCAGTGCTATAAATTTTTTCAATTGTTCCTCTACCTTCTTCAATTTGAACGCAGTATTATGCAAAATTATAAGGAAAGGAGGAGTCAAAGCGAAATTTTTGTAATAATCGAAATTATTTCTAAGACTTCAATCTACAACTTTTGTTTGAAAAAATTTTCATTTGGGACAGCGAGACAGCCCTTCTTCCCTCTCACAATTCAGAGTAATAAATATACGTACTTATACCTATCTAATCTATCTATCTATCTATCTATCTACGTAGTATTGGGCATAATTGGAGGGGGGCTCAAATTGAGAAATTTTTCAAACAAAAGTTGTAGATTAAAATCTTGGAAGTAATTTTGATTTTCCTAAAAGTTACTTTATCAAATGCTACTTATAGGTACTCCAAAAACTTTACGATTTGGCATAATTTCATTTTTCACAGATCTGCGATCACACATATGATATATTTTCGATTAATTAATTTACTGCTGAGTGGAAATTGTCAAAAATCATTTTCCTGATTTTTAGAGGCGAATTTCGAACGCTAATCGCAAGTGAATTAACAGCGAATAGAACGCTACATTCGCTGCTAATTTCGCGTACTATTAGCGTTCGAAATTAGCCGCTAAAAAAGCGGACATTTTTGAAATGCGAATAGCACGCTCTTTGACTATATACAACATGGACTGGTAGAACAGCTGGAATTCCTTAGCAGAAACCCCAAAAGCCTTGAGTGGAAAAAATTTTCACTACAGGCATGCTGGTCCGCCATTTTGTGTAGCATTAAATTTAATATTTGCTCATAACTCTGAAAATACGAGTTTAGCAAAAAAATGTCAAGAAATATTTTTTTTATAAAATTGAAAAACCTTTCGATTGCAATAAAAAAAATTGAATTTGGTTTGAGTTTAAAAATTTTGAAAAAAATATCAAGGCACAGTATGGCGGGCCAGCGATTCTCAACTGTGATTTCGCGCATGTGCAGAAGATTTTTTTCCACTCTGCTGATGAAATTGCATAATCAAAACGCCGGCATATCGGATCAAAAATTTAACATTGCTCTTATAGGGCTTTACCAGTCCATGTTGTATATAGTCAAAGAGCACGCTATTTTCGCATGCTATTCGTATACGATAAATGCGAATTTAGCGCTCTATTAGTACGCGATTCGCATACAGTATATTTACCGGGTAGGTATCTAACCTACCTACATAGTTACTTATTTCGAATAAGAATGAATTTTTTCTTCTTTAAAGCGCATTAAAATTGGACGCAATGAAAAATTTTTACCCAAAAAATACAGCAGGTCTAAACAAACCTGATTGATCTCTACCTAACTTGAGTTGAACGCAATCAGAGTTCTCAAAATTTAAATTTCACAAAGAAAACAAAAAATATTGAAAAATTAAACCTTTATTTTTTTAACAAGCGAAAATGTTCATGTAAACCAATTAAAAAAAAATTGTTAATGCGAGGGGCATTTTTTCTAACGAACACGAGGCAGTTTTGAAAATAGAAAAGACGAGAGGGATGGCTCGGCATCAACTTTACTGGATGGAAATTATAATCAGTCGATAATTAGCTTTATAAATTGATGAACTGCAAAAAATTGATAATTTATGATCTCGTGGTCGTTTAAAATAAAATGTTAGGATGAAAAACGATCCATCCTAATTATTTATTAAAAATTGAACTAAAATAATCAACTGGGAGTAAAAATCATAAATTTTCTGTGAAAGCCAGACGCAATTTTTGAAAGAGAGATCGAGATAAAACTCTTTCAAAAAGTGTCAACTAGGCTTGGAAAGTTTGTGAGAGGAAGAATGAAGAGTTTCTTAGAAGTTGGAACCAAAAAAATGAACCAGTGATGTAGCCAGAATTTTTCTCAAAATGTAAGAAGGGCGAAAATGTTGTCTGATTTCGATTAATTTATTTTTGATGAATTTATAATTCATCAAATTTTTGCCATTTTCCAAAAAAATTTACATTTTTACGAATTTTGATTTTTTAAATTTTTTGTGAAGTTTGCAAATCTTGTAAAATTGATTACAAGTACATAATACGTGTAAAAAAATTTTAATTTTGAAATTTTTTTATTTCACTTTTAATACCTACCTATTGATTTTTTTTGTAATTTTTAGTTTCATTATCGTTTGAAAATTTCAACTGATTTAATGTGTGTAAATCTTCGTTATCAATTTTCTTTAAAATTCTAATTCATTATGTTATTTTAAAAATTATAGTAATCATGTCCAATTTTGAAAAATTTCAATTTAAGAAAATTTAAAATTATTAAATTTTGAAAAATTCCTATACCTATTAAATTTTTGGAAAATTTCAATACTACAACGTTTAGAAAATTTCGAACATATTAATATTTTTATCAATTTTTATAACTCAATCATTTTTTTTTTAAATTTTCATTTATCAATATTTTGGAAAATTTCTGGTTATTAAATTTTGGAAAATTCAAATTTACTTTATTAAATTGTAAAAAAAATTAATTTGTCAATTTTTTTAAAATTTTAGTTCATCAACTTGGAAAAACCATAATTTAGTGAATTTTGGAACATTTTAATTCATTAAATTTTGAAAAATTACTAGGTATTTATGTATTAAATTTTGAAAAATTTCAATTTATTGAATTTTGTAGGCCTGAATTGTTTTTTTTTTTTTTTAAGGACAACTTGATTTTATTAAATTTTGTCAAATTTTAAATTTATACCTAAAAATAATCGTAAAATTTTTTAATTTATTTTGTCAAATTTTGAAAATTAATTTCAATTCATCAACTCGGAAAAACTTCAATTTAGTGAATTTTGAAAATATTTGATTTTGAAAATAAGACAGAATTTATTTGAATCGTCAAATTGGAACATTTCCTTCAAAAGAATTGAAAATTTCAACGTAATAAATTTTAAAAAACTTTGTTTTATAAATTTTTTATTAAAATTATCCCCATAAAAACAAATTTAATCATTATTTTCTCCAATGAACAGTTGGAAAAATGTGCAACAATTTTTATAGCATAAATTTACCTACACTGCACTTGATTGTTAGATTTTTTCATAGAGAAATTGGAAGGCGAGGATCACCTCAATCCCAATTCGATCAAAATATAGATGTTCCGTTGAAAATTGATCGAAAACTCGATCTACGTATTAAAAATCGAACCAAAATAATCGACCTATTAAAAATTACGAATAACTTAACTTGCACGTTCGTTCGTTGAAAACCAGTAAGAACTTTTGAGAAAGCGGTCAATGCCAATTTCTCTCAAAAATTGACAATAGCTTTATTTTATGTCAGTTTTGCGTTGAAAATACTACGACAAAATTACCCAGCGTGATAGTTTATCCTTTCCCATAAAATCATCATCTACGCTATAAAACGTTTAAATAACGTTTAATGCGGAAATTTCGATTTCGAAGTGCGAACTGAACCGTCCAACGTTACAGGATTAACAACCGCTTAAAAGTCCGCCGTAAATAAGCCGTTTCGCGATACCGATCTTTAATTTGAAAAAATCCTTGCTTTTTTGCGCAAAACATTTAACAATTCGCTAAATACCGAACGGTTTTTGCGAACAAAGCGAAACGTCAGCGCGGTGAAATCGAAAAGGTGCGGTAAGGTTAACTGAATGAGGGCCTAGAAATGCGTCATAAATAAACCGCACAAAACAAGCGGTACCGCATGCAACGTTAAAGAGAAAAAGTGCAGAATAATATCAGCACTTCACACTCGCAACTTGGCCAGAGCTCGACGATATCCAGAACGTAACCAAAGGAAAAAGATGGAATATCGGTAAATCTTCTCTCGGAGAGTCCATGAAAAGCCTAAACTGTAAGTGTAAGTCTTAAATTACGTACAGGAAAACTGACTAACGTTTCTGTACTTTTCTTACAAGATCGTGCAATAAAATTACGTGCACGTCTTTCTAAATGAACTCCCGACACCACTCTCAACACTAATCAAATATTTTTACAGAGGTACAGACGCAAAGAAGGCTCTCAACATCACACGGGGAATGTTACAATTCGACAATTATATTCTTCAAAACAGACAAAAAAGAAAAGGGAAAAGGTTTGATACTCGTGCAAAACGATACTCGTACATTTCAGAGACTATTATTAAAAGATAAAAAGTAAATGAAATTAGACGGCTTTAATTTCCACAACTAAAATGGAAAAGAAAAACGAGTAAACGGAAATTCAAAAGGATTACAGAGGATCTTTGCGTGTTTCGTATACCAAATATACTAATTGCTTGTAAAACTGTTAGTTGTTCTTTATATCTTTTTTTTTTAGTTGGCAAGTACGGTTTTTTATTTTTTTTTATTTTAATGAAGTACCTATAGTATAATTACCACATCGAACGAATATTTCCCTGTTTTTGAAGAAGGACTATAGCAATATACCACGAAATAGCAATAAGGATGTGGGTGAACATTAAAGGCGCTAATAAATATACAGGGTGTTCCCGGAGTGGTAAGTATACAAAATTTTAACCACTGGTAGCACTCGGGAGAGAAGAAAATGCTTATGAAGTTATAATATGTTACCTATTTCGAAAATTGAAGGGGCTACAAAGCGTTGAAAATTGATATTTTCTAATGAGGAAACCTCGGCAACTCTTCAACTCCGATTGAGCTGAAATTTGACTCACTAAAAGAACATATTACCCCAAATTCAGAACCAAATTTTCACCTGCCGAAAGTAATTTTTCGATTTTTAGCGAATTTTTGTAGTAATGCAAAAATAACCCATTGATACATCAATTTTTTTATAAATATTGTAAATTTTGCGAGTTTTAGGGTTAAAGATGAGTTCACTTTGGATTTTGCCGGATTTGGAGCATTTTTTCGAAGTAAGAGTTGAAGTGCACTCTTCTTTACCCGGTATTGGAGTATAAATTTTTTAACTCTTTTTCAACTGAAATAGAGTGTGTTTCTAACTAAGTATGATTCTCAAATTTTTGAGAAAAAATTTTAACTTTTTGTCTCAATATTTTTGAAAAAAATCTTCCAATTTTCCATATTAAGTATTGAAATGAAAAAAAAAATCTCAATTTTTTGGAGCAAAAACTTTTTTCAATTTTTTTAGAATAAAAAGCATTTGGGCTATTTTTTCAATTTTTCTGAGTACAAAAATCGTTCATACTTAATTTCAAAAATAGAATCGGTACATTTTTCTCAAATTTTTAAAAAGAATGGTTCTCAATTTTTTTTTTACAAAAACTGAATTTTTATCGGAACTGAAGAATATCTAGGTAGATACTTAGGAACTTGGGTACCTAGTTATCTCAATTTTTCGAAAAAAAAAACTGTTTCAATTTTTTAGAGAAAAAACATTGAGAATAGGTTACACAAAAATTACCCATAGCTACCTCTGCCAAAAAGCCACAAGACTGTCTCGCCCATTTTGCACATTACAACCCTTTCTACTCATCATGTTATGCCCATTAAAAACAAGATCAACTATCTCTACAAATAAACGAAAACCCCATCATCATTCCCAATAACCTTTCTGAAATTCAAAAATTCATCATCCTAATCAAAAACCACAAACTCATCTCTAAATCTATCTAAATCATAATCTAGAAATTATAAATAAATATACCATAAAAGAGTACATTTATATAAAATGAAATGAAATAAAAAATACATTTAAAAAAAATTTATTGGAAGAAATTTTAAAAAATCAGCTACAAATATTCAGCAATATTTTAGAATATTATGATATTAATTTCAGATTTTTTTTTTTTAAATGCACAAAAATTTAAAAAAAAACTTTCAATGCCTATCTAGAGTTTTAAGAAATTGTTAATTTTAAAAAATTACTCTCAAGAAAAATTTTAAACATTTTATTTTCAATGATATGAAGTTCAAAAGATCTGTTTAAAAAAAATTGAAAATTTGAAAATTTGAAAAAACAACAGTTTGCCAAAATTTTGAAAATTTTCACCTTGTTTGAAGAAAATTTAAAAAGAAATTATTTACAGAAAAAATCGAAGAATGTCCTTCCTCAAATAAAAAATTTTCAATAAAATTTTGAAAAATCGCATTTGAATACAATTTTTTAAAAAATACTTTTGAAAACGATACCAATTATTTTCATTTCGAATAAATTATGTTCAAGAAATTTTTGCAACAAAATTCTAAAAAAAAAAAAAAGTCGAAAAATATTCCAGAAAAATTTGAAGCGGGGAGGGAGCATGAAATTCTTTTTTTGATGAACAGAATGCATAGTGTTGACAAGTGGAATTTTTTAAGACCTATGCATGACGCCATTTTGATTTTTCATCTATGCAGTTTTGAAGAAAACTTGAAAACTAAATTCATCTTACTTTTTTTTACAAAAAAAATTAATAAAATCACTGTCATTTTGCATTTGCAGAAAATATTGATAGATTTTTTGGAAAATGAAAAATTTTAAGTGTCAAAATTGAAGAAAAATACGACTTTTGCTTAATGCCCCGTTTCCAGAGAAACTATGCAACCCACAAGATTTTTCTAAGAATGTTTTTCATTCAGTAGAGTCTGGTCTGTAGTCTGACTAGAGGGTTTTGGTAAATTGCTACTTTCCTTCAGATTTTATCAAACTTCTCATAATTTTCGTCGTAGTAATCCAGTCAACTCGAAAGAAATCGTCAGCAAATTAAAATTTTGCAAAACTCTCTCGGTCAGACTATAAACCAGACTCTTTCATGCCCCCCCCCCCCCCCCCTTAAACGAAATTTGAAAAGAAAAACTTCTCAAAAATTAAAAAAAAAAAATTGTCCTTGCAATTATTTTTATAAAACGTTCCAATAACATTGCTTTAAAAAAAAACCAGATGTAATTTTAAAAAAAGGTACTCTTTAAAAAATTTAAGAAATTGTTCGTGAAAAAAATGTCAAAAAATTCAAAAAGTTTTTTTTTTCAAATATAATATTCACAAAATTTGCCCTACAAAATTCTAAAAGAAAAACTTAGTTTTTTTTTTACTTTTTTAAAAATTATTGCGCTTTTATTTTCGGGAATATTTGTGAATGTGTTTTTTCAAGTTTAATTCAACCGGTTTCATCGCAAGGTGATGAGTATCAAGTAGGTCTATATTTCGTTGAGAAATGTTGTAATTTCTGGGCTAACTGGCTACCAAGTATTATATGTGAAAATTAAAAATATGTTTGGTTGCCCTAACTATGTAGCAGCATATGAGATAACTTACTTCGTAATTTTCGAGTGGAATTATACGACGAGAAGAGTATAGTAATAACTATGTATTGTTTCGGCTGACTTTCCCCTGATACGCGATGCGACTCTTTAAATAGCGCGAAACAAAAAGTCAAAAATGAAACGTACCTAACAATGACTAAGTATAGGTGAATAGAAGTCGCGAACGAACTTGCCAAGGGAGTGGAAATTATAGCAGAAACGTATTTTGCATTTTATTGCAGATCGACATCGAACAATATGTTGAGTTTCTTAAACGTTATATCTGGGGAATTATACGACGCTGTAGAAATGGAAACGATGGCGAGGGCGACGGCGACGGTGGTGGCAAGGCAATAGTATAGTGGAAAATTGAAATGCGTATTATACCTGCGAGTATTTCGCGCCTGTAACTCAAGATTAACTTGTTTGAAGTGCGTGTGCTTGCGAACTTTTACGAAAAACATCATGTGTTAACTATTTACATAGTGTATAGTGTATTTTTAATTTCCGTCGCGACGAAAGCTTTTCTCGTCTACGTATGCGATTTTCATTTGATGCGCTCTGCCACGTCGCCGACGTTAATAATATGTTTGTACTTTGCGTCACGTGATTTGGTGACATTAATTTCGTTGCTCTTCTCGCTTCTTGCGGTCTCCGCAGCGGATGTACACAATGAGCTTTTACAGTGGTTGCAGTAGTCAAACGACTGTAAAAGCACATTCGTTGTTCAAATTAATGAAAAGCGTTTCGTTGTACTTTTGTTTTAAGCTCGCGATATTATAAAAGCGTCGAATTGTTTAAAACAGTATTCAAAAAGTTTAATTACCTGATGTGTGCTGAATGGGTTTTATTATAGCGGAATGGGTAGTACGTGTTTGGGCGCTGTCGAAAATGAAATTCTCATGCTTGTTAGCGATAGTGTGCGGCTTTGCTCGCACCAAACTTTGCCGCTATCTGTATATACTGTGTACATTGTGCATGGCTTAAGGGAGATGAGAGATGAGAAAGGTCGATGAAAATTTTTACGCTTGTCATAATTTCGTAGTTGCCTATTTGCCAGTTTTCGAAAATTTTAATTAAGTGCCGACCAAGACGTAAAATGTTTTCCAAAGCCAAGTGCGAAGCCTGTGGTTGATTTCCGCCTACCATGTGGTCGCGGTCGTGCGTGAATCGATAAAACGTTCGCTTGGTTTTCACCAGAGCTCCTATTCCGAATCTACAGGGTGTCAAATTAAACCGTGTGCAGTTATTCAACCATAGATGCAAGTCGTTGAAAATTTTATAAAAATATTTTCAAAAGCAATTTTTGAAAAAGTAGAAAGACGAAAATTTTTTTAATTTGTCAATAAATTTTTTCTGGAATATCCCGAGCGGCACACTCGATCGATAATATCGGAAGATGTAACGTATCGATAAAAAATCGTTTGAAAATCTATAGATGTTCTCACGATATTATAAAGATTTATCGGTACAACTTCATAGGCAAAAAATCTAAAAACTATCGAATTCGATATTATTAAGATTTTATGACGATATTCGTCAACGATACTATCGACAAAGAATATTAAATTTATCGATTCCGATTTTCCACCGATTTTGTGCAGATATTTGAAACTACATTATCGACAAAGAATATTAAATTTATCGAATTCGATTTTTTAACGATTTTGTAAAGATATTTAAAACTATATTATCGACAGATTATATGAAATTTCTCGACTTCGATATTTTACCGATTTCTTGACGACATTTGAAACTATATTATCGACAGATTATATTAAATTTATCGAATCCGATTTTTTACCGATTTTGTAAAGATATTTGAAACTATATTATCGACACGTAATATGAAATTTCTCGATTTCGATTTTTTAACGATTTTGTGACGATATTTGAAACTATATTATCGACAAATAATCTGAAATTTCTCGAATTCGATTTTTTAACGATTTTGTGAAGATATTTAAAACTTTATTATCGACACGTAATCTGAAATTTCTCGAATTCGATTTTTCAACGATTTTATGACGATATTTGAAACTATATTATCGACACGTGATATGAAATTCCTCGAATTCGATTTTTCAACGATTTTGTAGCGATATTTGAAACTACATTATCGACAAATAATCTGAAATTTGTCGAACGATTTTTCAACGATTATGTGACGATATTTGAAATTATTTCCAAATTGGTGAAAATTTTTCTAAGTCCAACACGTCTGGAAGTACTAAACTGCCTATTATAAGCGTTTTATTGCTAGTTCCTCAACGATAAGGTATGGCATAGTGGTTAAGGAAGAGGATTACAATGCAGGAGGTAGAAGGTTCAAGCCCCACGGGTGGCAGATTTTTTATAATTTTTTTTGACTTTTTCTGAAATGATCCTCTTACCGTAACATGAATAATGTGTTTAGGCATAGTTTAATGTATTAATTATGCTAATTAATGATTTTTAATTATAGAAAGAAGCTAGTAAAAGACGAAAAATCGGAATAAAAAATCGATAAAAAATCGACAGAATATCGAATTTGATAAAGTGTCGCGAAAGTTCCGCCTAAATCGTGAAATTATCTTTCGATATTATAGATATATTATCGATAAAATATCTTACTATAATCTCGACATTTTTGCTAACTATAATTCGTCGATAATCTATCTATATATCGAAAGATAATTTCACGATTTATGCGGAACTAACGCGACACTTTATCGAATTCGATATTCTGTCGATTTTTTATTTCGATAATTTGTGGAGTGTGCAGCTCGGGATTGTTATTTAGGTATATATTTTTTTTTAGAATTTTGTTGCAAAAATTTCTTGAACGTCATTAATTCAAAATGGGAATAGGTACTTTGGATTATTATTTTTTTCAAAAATTTTTTTTAGAATCGTATTTCGTATTTAAAAGCGATTTTTCAACATTTTATTGATAATATGTGATGAGGGAATGACATTCTTCAATTTTTTCTGAAAATAGGTACCTACATAATTTTTTTTCATTTTTCTACAAAATTTTGAAAATCTGTTTTTGTTTTTTGTTTTTTTTTTTAAACAGAATTTTGTTAAACAAATTTTTTGAATTCATAGATACTAATTAAAATTATATTTTTTTCGAATTTTTTTCAAAAGTTATCTTTTTGAATTAAATTTACAAAATTAAAAAACGATTTCTTTTGAATTCTACTGAAGTTTTATTTTTGAATTTTGGCCGCATTTCCTCAATTTTTTCTGAAATTAATATCTACAATTCTAAAATACCTATTGTTGAAATATTTGCAGCTAATTTTTCAAATTTCATACAGTAAGAAATTTATTAATTTTTTAATTTTTTTCTCAAAATATCGTTTTTTTTTTTACATCAAGATACGAAAAAATTTGAAGAACTGCCCAAAAATTCAATTTTTTTTTTTTTATTTGAGGAGGGAAGGACATTTTTTAATTTTTTCTGAATATACCTAATTTTTTTTTTTTTTTTTTAATAGAATTTTGTTAAACAAATCTTTCAAACCTTATATTGAAATAAAATTTTTTGATTTTTTTTTTTTTTTCAAAAGTATATCTTTTTGAATTACTTAAATAGGCAGACCTAACTATAAATTTAATTCAAAAAGATATACTTAATTTTGAAGAAAAAAAATCAAAAAATTTTATTTCCAATAAATGATTTTAAAAAATAAAAAAACTCATTATTTTTTCTTGGTAATATTTATGATCTCTCACCCCAAATTTGTTACGTTTTTTAATCGATTTTTTTTTTCATTTTTAGACTGATTAACTTAGTAAGTTGTCGACCTGTATCTCAAGGTGCAAACACAATATTAAGTATATTCAAAGTTTCATAAACTGATATTTCAGCTGAATTAGCACTTTTTTTACCCCACTCATAATTTGAAAAATAATCGACTAAATAAAACTAGTATCCAAAATTTATAAACTGATATTTCAGCTGAATTAGCACTTTTTTTACCCCACTCATATAATTTGAAAAATAATCGACTAAAACGAATTTACTGACTGTTTTAAATTCCTCGCACACTTCGCTGATTCGTTATCGCTAAACAAAAATAAACGAAATGATTATTCAAAAATTCCCTATGTACTGTCACTGTCTCCATTGAATTAAATAAATAAGAAAAATCGTTTTCATTTGGTATTTTAAAAATTACCAAACTACGGGTAGGAGAAAAGAGTTTAATGGAATCATGATACAATCTAAACAACTGTTCTTAAAATGCAAGGAGTATAAACGTAGATACTCATTTTAAATAGAAATTTTCCAACGGGAAATGGTGGTAATTCGGCTGGCTAACTACCTCTGCAAAAATAAGGGTTCGATTTGTGAAACGTATGCGAATCCTATAGGAGTGTTCTGATGCTCTAAGTAAATAATTCTTTTCGTGAAATTGCTCTTATGTAACCGCAACAATACTAATAAGTAAGCTTATTTAATCGCGTAGTCTAGTCTGGTCTATCTCTCCAGTATAGGATGATCCTTATTTTTAACTTCTGTTTTGTTGTTTTTTTTTTTCGCTCTGTAGGAAATAAACCGCCAAACACTTTATATTTTTCACATAAATAAATTTTAAGTGGTGCCTCCAAGCTTTTTATTTTTTTTAAATTTGATAACAATGGTCACAAAATGTGTATTTTACTCAATAATACCGTTTTTGGTGATTTTTCATCTTTGGTCTTGCTTTTATGGGACCTAACTTTCTCCCTACAAAATAAAATCTTTTTACGTTTTTTGAAGAGAAAAAAAAATTTAAAACGTGAGAAAAAAATTACGAATAAAATGGTGTTAGCATAGGTTGCGATTTTTCAACTTGATCTTCATTTTTAGGAATCGCCATCCCCCCTCTTGATAGTTTTTTAAAAAATTCTCTTGACAAAAAAAGTTTTCAAGAACCTAAAAAGTGTCAGTTTTCAGTCATCTCCACTTACTTATTATCGAACCGGAGGCTCAAAAAGAGGCTTCTTTATGCTAATTTTATTTCAAAGAGTGAATCTACCTAATGTTGGAACATCAAATTAAAAAAGTTTCAAGTCTGAGACATTTTTTTGATTTTTAAAATTTTTAAAATTTTTGAGAAATCAGGAGTTTCAGAGGCACCACTTGAAACCAACTCAGGGAAAACATGAAAAATTGAAATTATTTTCCGATTAAACGAAACTACAAGAATGTGGAAGCCACAATAATAAAAATAAAAATTCACTAAATAGGTAAATATAAATAAGGACAATCCTATTCCCTCTCTTTAGTAGGTAGCTAGGTACACTCACATCATGTTCTACATGTTTTACCACAAATTTTCTACGTAAAATTTAAAAACTAAAAATGTCATACGTAATTATAATGTCCAGTTAATTTCAATAGTAGACTTTGAGCCGAATTAAAAAGTTTTCAACGAAGGAAAAAAATGGCTAAATACAGACTAGGTACGTATAATAATTTTTTTTAAATCATTTATTAAGAAGTTTAAAAATAGACCATGGTATCCTATAAATGAAAATCCGAAAAAAGTCAAATTTTTAATATTTTACATCACTCTCGCAAATACTTAATTATATTTTAATATTAATTTTTCGCAATTTGTCTAGCAAATTAAAGCTTGAAAATCGCCAAGGTGGAACAAATAAGGTCAAAAACGAGCAGAAATTAATTTTTTTAAATTCTCATTTGAAAATTCACTACCTAATAGTCTAGTTAATATTTTTAAATGATAAAAAAGTTCGCTCATAAAATCGAATGTTCAAAAAAACACTTCAAACAAAAGAAACTTTGCAATGAAAATCAACTTTTAATTGAGAAATATGTCTTTTATTCGCGACTCATATTATATTCTTTAAAAAAAATAGTTTTTCTTATTCTTGAACTTCATCAGGTAAAGATACAGTCAAACGACAGACGGCAGGAAGGTGTTAGAAAATGAGTTACGAATTCGTAGAATGTGGAATCACAAGCGAGACACAAAACCAAACGGTTGAGAAAATAAAAGTTCTCAAACAAAGAGAATGTCGAAATGATTTTTTCATCTGTTTTCGTCAACCCAGAAATACATACCTAATCACATCGTGTAAAAAAAATTGAAAAGATAACACATGTGATATCTATCTACACGAAGCGGATTCTCTTTCGAAGATTGCAATGGCAATGACTTTTGAATAAAATGGACCCGAGACCACCATACCGAGAAGTTTTGACAAATATGTTCTGGCGACACGGCTTCAAGTCAAAGGAATTATTACAGTTAGGCCTAACTTCGATCGTTACGTATGCTTTTCACAATAATGTCCTTTTACGTACACCCACGTGTACTTTTTCCAATATATTCCGAATTCTCAGTAGGTAGTATCGTCAATGATGCTGAATATATTTAACAGATATTTCCCAGAAACTGGAAACATAGACACGCTGCTTCTGCGATATTTTTCCTACATCTGATAGTCGTGGCATATTATTACCTCAAATATGAAATAAAATCTATAGCAGCGTTTAATTTCCTTATTTTTCAACCCACAATTGCATATTTTATTTCTCAAAATATCATTTTTTACACGTTTTTACCAAATAAAAAAATATACGACGTTATACGATAATAGTATAGAATTCTAATTTTAAAAATTAAATGGAAACAAAGTAACCGAAGATAAAGGTACCTATAGGGAGAGATGAGTATTATGTACATCATTAAAACGGTATTTATGCCGATGTTTACCTGCAACACACCATTAGGTCGTTGATGCAAAAGTGAAAAGTACTCAACAATTTTACGATACTTCTATTTTAACTTTTAAAGTCATCGTATTAATTTTCAAGAAGTTATACACTCAACTTCCTACGGTCGTTGAAAATGTTGTCAGTAAAAAGATTACCCTATACATATTATCATAAACAGGGTCTGAATCCATAGTGAGCTGGAACTTCTCTTTGAACCAATTTCCCAGTAAGATATAATTACACATAGGTTAGAATATATTATACGTATATTATATGTAAATCGGTTAAACATAACAGTAAAATAAAACTTTACACGATAACCGAGTTTATTACGAGTAGATCATAAAATAGGAAAAAATCGCCTTTGAATGCGATCTATGCACATGTATTTGTAGGTATTAGCTACCTTACTTTTATACCTACATGTTTTACTTAATAAATAAAACAGTACCTATAATCCCCCAATAATATCTCGATATCTATGCAACGACCTATATGTACCGAATACGAAAAAAAATGATGTAATTTTCAATGTTTTACATTTATTAGACTTGTTTGATTTTTAGAAGCGGTTACTAAATCAAGCGAATGCGTCAATGAATTTTCCTCGTATAGAGGGAGCCCAAAAGGTAACCAGCCGTTTAAACAATAACGCGAAAACGGAAACAAACTACAAAGAAATTCGTGGGAATAATCATAGAACCGTGAATAAGACGTACTGTGGGCGCTAACTTCTTCGGCACTGTCCCAGTAAAAATGGAAATTATCAAAAAAGATCACACTAATGCACGTTGCACAACAAAAAGACCACTACAGGTATAGATAAACTTGGTACGTACAAAAATTAAAATTATAATATTCAAAAAAAAATATTAGGTAAGGTCCAAGATGAGCAATTTTGATAAAAGATTTTGCATAGTATACCTAGGACACAATGAGTCAGATCCCCCCCCCCCCTATTTTTTCATTATGTTTGATTTTAAACATTTTCTGCGAGAAAGAAAATTTCATTAATAATTTACAATTTTTGAAAAAATCATACCTATATTTTTAGGACATAATGAGTGAGGATTTTTCTTCAATTTTTTTTATGATGCTAGATGGTATTTCACCTATGATTTCCAATTACTTATTTGAAAAAAATCATAAGTGTATATTTATTCCCTCTTATAGACTTTATAGTAATAACCCTTAAAATGGAATTGAACACGATACAAGTAGGTATCACATGCAGTTATCTTTTGGATTACATTCTAATGCGATGCTTCCTTTACATTAACGAACATATGTATACTCGTAAGTATGCTTATTCGAATCGCTTTATTCGTCTACAAATGTTGACCGGCACATTCACTATGCTACACGGTCGACTGCCATTCTTACTAAAATAATAACAAATTACCCCATAGGAAATTAGAAACATTATGTTTAAAACACAAAATGCAGCAACTACACGTACACTAACTTGTTCTTCCTTCATGGGCTCTTAATAAATCGATGTTAACCGACTTGGCGTATAATTGTAGAACAGAAGCTCATTAATTAAGAACCTCCTATGAGATAATAAATTAGTTAAGATTACAATGTTAACGTTATAAAATATCATATCGATGTCAGATGTTAAAGTTTTACCTAGCAAAGATGAAAAATAAAAAGCTAAGGCGCCATGCACCATAAATTAAGCTATACCTAGGTACAGGTATTCGATGCAAGTAACACTTTGAAACAAAATTAATTAGCAGAACCTTTGGTAATAATTTTTTTATGATTCAATTTACGATATTTGCTTTTTAAAAACTATGTACAGAGGGAGTGGGAAAATTGTGGTGGGTTGAAGTGCCCATTTTCAAATTTCAAATATTGAGAAAATAAAATTCTTCTTCTTCGATTAAATTCATTTTCTGAATTATTTTTCTGAATTTCGTAAAATCAAATATTTTTTACAAGATTTTTTTCTTCCATAATAATTAAAGTATTTTTTTCAAAAATTTTGTGGAAAATGATTTATTAAATTTTTTTTTCACCTGTATGTTTTCAAAACACTTTCATAATTGTGACATGACGTGGATAAACCGGGCTTACGTGTAAATTTATTTTTTATTTTTTCTTCTTTCGGATTTATACGTTTCAAGACCTTCTCTTTCAGATAGTGTGGTCTAAAAAATTTCAATTTTTTATGTAAACCCAGTTTCTCCATGTCATATATTTTTATAGGCACATGAATTAAAATTTTCTACTAAAACACTAAGAATTTGGGATTTTTTCATGTTTCACAATATTTTTTTTTTTAAAACTTAAAACTTGATTCGTTTTTTTTTTTTTTTTTTTTTTTTTAATTGAACCTTCATAAAAAATATCAAGTTTCTTATTTTTTCAAGTTTTTTGTTGATTAAAATTATTCATTCATATTTATGTTTTGTTGAAAAATTTTAATTTATAGTTCTAGAAAAAATTGTAATTTGTTTTTATTTCTTAAATTTTTTCTGCATTCGTTATAATGATGAGGGATGACTTTTTTAAAACAATTTTCACAGTTTAATCTAGTTAAAAAATTTTATTCAATTTTTTTGAATTTTTTTTTTACTTTATACCTAATAAACTATTTAGGTATAATTGAGAAGAAATATTTATTTAAAAGTATACAAGTTAAATTTTTGTGAAATGTTTTTAAAAATGTCATTAGGTTTCAAAAATTCAGGAAAAAAAATTAATAAATGAAAAAAATTACAGTTGTTGAATCTTCGTTTCAACCAAATAAAAAAATGACAAAAAAATCAATAGGTACCTAGGTATTTTTAAAATGAAAATTTAATTTTTTTTTCAAAAAATGAAGCAATTTGCTATTTTTTCTAGTTTAAAAAGAAATGTCTTGAAAATGAAAAATTCTATGCATGAGATCAAACAAATTGGTATAGAAGGTTTTTTGGTTCATTTTGTACTCCGCCTCCTCTACGTGACTTTTTTGATAGGTAGGTACTTCACCCCCTCAAAATACGTTTTTTGCATTTATTTCGCCAGAATCTGAAAATGAATTATTCTACATTAAATTTCCTACAACTTTGTTCTCATTTTTCTATATACAAACCAGAGGAGATTTTCAAAGTACGATAGCTCTATAAAACGCAAATTTTTCATTTGAATTTAGTAAAAATAAAAAATAAATAAAAAATTGAAACTAAAACTAAAACACACGTTTAGGTGTCCTAGCCCCAAATAATTTAGCTAGCAATTCAAAAAAAAATTCAAAATTTTTTCTCATCATGAATGACTGACTATCTGAAGTATGAATGTCTCGAAATAATCAATACATTACATGGTAATTTATATGCATCGAGTAGTTAAGTGTTCGTCGTAGGTTGCCTTAAAAAATACTTCACGCTCAACTTCAGGACTCCGCAATTCCACTTCTATAGTTCTTACAGAAAAATATTTATACTCGTAGGAACAAAGTTGTAGGAACTTTAATAAACAGAATAATTCATTTTCAGATGGTTGTTCCCTTCTGACGAAATAAATTCAAAAACCACGTTTTTGAGAGGATGGGGCATCAAAAAAGTCACTAGAATTAAATAATAAGAGTAAATCCTCTGCTACAGAAGAAACCAAAAAAAAACTTTCTGCAGCAATTTGCTCGAGGGATTGTCATTTTTTTTGGTCCACTAAAAGTAAAAAAAAAAGTGATATACTTAAGTTAAATAATTTCTGGAAAACGCAAGAGGAGTTATACACTTGACTCAATTTACAAAAGATGAGTCGATTATCTTCAAAAAACTGGTTCCAGAATGATACGAACGATCGTACTGAAAAAATTGACCACTTAATTAAAAGACTGGAACGATCATTTACATCACTTAATGTTTTTTGGAACCTCAATCAGAACAATAAAATCGATAAAAATGTAGAAATAGATTTTTAAAAAAGACAAAAAGGTAGGTATTTTAAAAAGTTGCCTGCGACACGACGAGTGTGGAGTGCTGCGGCTCAGCTATCGAATATAAGACTTTTGTGACTTTTAATTCGAATGTTAAATTACAGGGTGAACAGTAAATTCAACAACTCTGAGTACCAATTAGTAAAATGTATACGTCCACTTGATACGTGTACTCTGATTAATTAATAGTTACCACTAAATTTAGTCGGTCGTTTATTAATTGCGTTTATTAAACGAGTAATTTATACTCTCAAGATCTGTATGGAAAAGTTATTTTATAAACGAAACGGTGTTTCGTTTGCATTAGGTATATAATATTTAATCGAGTACAAAATGTCAGCCTGCAAAGCGAACAAATTAAAGCAAACCAATTATACCCTCTATTCATTCATAGCAGAAGTCAAATGATTAAATAAAATCGACGTGTTTGAACCATCCATATACCTATTTGAACGAATACGGCGAGTACAATGCAGTAGGTAAATCAGATTGCGGAAATTTTTTTCATGAAATTTATCATTTGTGTTAGATAAATCAAATTTATACCCAAACGTATATTGTTTTTTCGATTTGAACCGAATCTAACACAATATCACTGCGCTTAGCAAAAATGATCAGTAGATATATGTATGAGAATAAAATGAACTCGCATATAGAAAATTATTGTTTTATGAGATACGATCGCGAACACAAATAAGGAAAATTCATCTCTCAATTTTAGCAATTAATGTTTTGTTCTGTTCGTTGCGGTATTACATTTCCACAACAAACATTTCTAAAGTAGATTATCAATTAGGTAAATTTAATATCAATAACGTTGAAGTGGAGTATATTTATATGCCTACAGCCTACGCTCACAAGTTGCTAATAATAGGTGAATTAAGTATATTACGAGTATATTCACATAACGTTGGTATAAGTACCTACCTATCTACTACCTAGGTGTATTAACCTTGCTCTTAATAAAAATACCTGCGATTCAAACTATCGTGAAAATTTACAAAAACATGCTTTCGAGTTCAGATTAGCGTATTCGCGGATTTTACGTTAAATATGCACTTGACATGTTATAAAACAAAGGGCGGAAATACGTTAATACACACGTGTTAAATGTAAGATACATGGTTGCAAATGAAATACTATTTATGGCATTTAAATATTAATTATCCGGTAATTTTATTGCTCCCGTGTTTACAACATTTTATGAAAACCAATTCCACCATAATTAAGTTATGTTTAACACAAATGCGAGTAGAAGTAGCCTTTTATGCGCGAATACGTATACCTATTACCTATCTAGTCTCGCAACCCACCGCAAAAACCGTCGTAATTCATCGACTGAGGATTTAAGAGAACTTCAGGATTACTTTAATCATTACGAAATGTACGAATGAAGAGCAATAGTTATACCTAGATACAAAAAACCTAGATTTTCACACAGATACCTTACTTACATAAATAATTTCATTCTTACCCACATTAAATCAACAAATTTTGTGTATTATTCAATCTGTTATGTTTCAACGTTTTTGGACAATGTGGTGCACATACCTGAAAGAAAAATAAAAATGATATTTATTAATCAAGTCAAAGATACTTGGAAGGAAAGAAATAACATTGAGAAAGATGCATAAAAAATTATCACTAGGTATACCTATCCTATGAGAATTTTTTTTTTTTTTTGAAAATTTATCAATTGGAATTTCCTATACAGGGTGGTCTTGGAGTAATAGACACTTTTTGAGATGTATAATGTATAATTAAGTATATAGAACAGAGTCCAAAAAAAAAAATTATAAATGTAGGTACAAAGCACAAACATGATGCCTATCACGATCTAGAAGGGGGCTGTTTTATCAAAAATTTCAAAATTCGTTCAAGGTACAATTAAGTTATATGAAACAGGTGTAACTTCTTGAGAAGAACAAAAACCGTTTTATTGAAAAATTGTCTATCTTTGAAGATGAAGAAGCTTACGAAACTTTAAATAATGAAATTCTCAAAGTTTGAAGCACTGTAGCATCTTCATTTTCAAAAATAGAAAAAATTTTCACCTAAGTTCCTCTTTTTTTCTCTCAAAAAAGTTATACAAGTTCCATTTATTGTTCCAAAGCAATTTTTCATTTTCATGTTTTTTTTTTTTTTTTTTTTTTGCGATATTGAAAAAACAGGGAAAAATTATTTTAAAAAATAAGAAATGATTCATTTCAAAAAAAAAATTGAAATTTTTCAGTTCCAGATTTTTTTTTTAAATTAAGGGATTTTTTTTATATTCTAAAAAATTGGGATTTTTTTTCGGTTCCAAAAATTGAGAATTTTTTGGGCTAAAAATGTTGTTTTTTTTGGTTTCAAAAAATGAAAATTTGTTTTTGTTCCAAAAAAATTGAGATTTTTTTCTTATTTCGAAAAATTGGATTTTTCTTATTTCGAAAAATTGGATTTTTTTTTATTCTAAAAATTTGGAAATGATTTTTATTCTAGAAAATTGGGATTTTTTTGGAAATTATTTTTATTCAAAAAAATTGAAAAATTTTTTGCTCTAAAATTTTTCGTTCTAAAAAATTGGGATTTCTTTTGTTCCAAAAATTGAAATTTTTTTTGGGTTAAAAAACTGAGATTTTTTTGTTCCAAAAATTGGAATTTTTTCTTGTTCCGAAAAATTAGGAATTTTTTTGGTCTAAAAAATTGAGAATTTTTTCCTCCTAAAAATATTTTTTCTCAAAAAAAAAAAAAGAAGATGTAAAAAGGTTCCAAATTACCAAAAAAATCAACAAAAAAAAACAATTATTCCGAAAAATCATGTTTTTTCTTTTTAAAAAAAATATATTTCCAAAAAAGTAACACTTAGAAAAAAAAAATCCACATAAATTATTGAACTTGACAGAAATATTTTATTATTTTGGAGAAATACAATTTTGCATTTTAAAAAAATTCACATAGGAAAAATTCGGTCATTAATTATTAGTACCATAGGTTGGTAAGAATTTTTTAACGAATTGAAATTTTGAACAAAATGTAAAAAAAATTAAAAATAAAAATTGAGAGAAAATTAAATGGGCGAAACCAAAGCAGTAACCAAACTGAAATAGTAAATTTATAGAACAGTGTAAAAAAAATCTCACCCATCTTTCATTTTTTAACCCTTCCCTCTGTACCCTTCCAGATGCCTTAACAACTATTCGAGTTTTTAAGCAAAACTTACTCACAATTAATTCACATGGGTAAATTTTTGAAAAATCTAATTTACCGAAACACGCAAGTTCGTCGAATGTATTATAAAATCGTATCCATATCAAATTTTACCATCAATGGAAATTTTCTAATTACAGAAATAGTTACAGTGTACAGTACGTGCATTAACCATCGGTAACTTTTTCGAATGATTGTCTAGATATATTTATTCAATACATTAATTTTCAGATACAGGGAGAATTTCACTCCGATAATGAAAAAGTTAATCGAAAACTTACACAACATTTTACGATATAAAAACTGGTACGTAATGCACTGGCAGTGGTACATGTAAAACGTTCGTCCAAATGAAAAATTATCACTTTGGCGTTTGGCAAAACCTCGCTATCGCCATCGCCACGCCGTAACAATAAATATAAAATAATGACAAAAAAAGTAGCATTAAACTAGTTAATTAAACTGCGATTCTTAATTGCATTTACGTTTCGAAGAACAAAAATCTCACGCTCCAGACAATAAGACAAAATTGTGGGAATAATTAACTCGGATGATGTATAATTTACGCGAAAAACAAGAGTAAAAAATGTACAGGAAGACTTTTCAAAGAAGATAGAAACGACGATAAACTACATTAGGAAAAATAAAACTTTAAAAATTAGTTTAATAACAGTTCTGATTAGCTAATGAAATTATTATGTAAGAAGTTCAAAGAAGAATGAACTTTCATAGTTCATTGTAACGTGTAATAACAACAGCCAGGTATACACAGGTAGGCATAGACTGGGCTGGAGCCACCTGTCGGTTGAATTTTTAAAACAATTAAATTCCACGAAAACGAAAAAAAAACACGTCAATATTCGATGAAAAATCATAATAAACTTTTTATGGATCGAATGTGTTAGAATTTTTGCAAATTTTATTTTTATTTCGTGATCTTATTTTATACGATTGAAATCTAAAAACAATTTAATAATTCTATACGTAGATTTTGTAGGTACTTAGTTACACGCACAATGGTACAATGATCACATTTTATCGTATTTTAATAATATAATCGGTGTATTGAACTTTAATCATCGCTAAGATGCATAAACTATGGCAAATATAGTTTTACCCGAGCGTAAAAAAATACGATAATTTTTTTTGTTATTTCGAAACAACGAATAAATTCGCGATAAGAACAACTCTGTTTTTCTTTATATTGGCCTATTTCATTGCGCTGTTACCGTTTTCAGATCAATCGTGTCCTTCCTTTTAAACAAGTATGTATTTTGAAGAAAAAAAAAAATCATAAAGCTCAACATGCATCTTGCAATTTAATTTCTTATCGTAGTTTAATGAAAACAAGTTGTTTCCTGGCTCGATATGCAGGTAATCGCCGTACACCTGACACATTTAATACAGATGTACAACCCAGGTACAGTTGAACATCCGAAAGCACTTTTAACTTCCGATCGCAGAGCAATTTGAAAAGAACTGCGGGTGTAGGTACCCTGGTATATGTATATTAAGACGCACTCGAAGACATCAGCGAAAAAGATGAAGATACGAAACTCCAGTCGTTTTTATTTACAAATAATTAGTCTACTCGCTGATTCACAAATTCATATTCAAATTGGGATGATTTTGGTAACTTAACATACTCATTTTGATGTATTTACTTGATCTAAAGCCAGTCGTAATGATAAAAATCGGATTTAAGGCTGATTTTGTTCCTTCATTTTATTGATCATATAATGGTTCCCACGAATCCGGTTACAAAACTAGTTCCATTAAAAATATTATAAAAATAAAAGTAGATTAAAACGAGAAGACAGAGGAAGAAACGAAATTCGTAGGAAAACCCGCGTACTACCTAAAGAAGAAGGTAGAACTGCCATTTCGTGAAAATTATACAGGATATGTGACGTCGTTATTACCAGTAATGTAAGAAAGGTATCTTGATTCGCTTAAAAAAATTGGTAGTTTATGTCATCATTCAATACTAGAAATTTTTACAAATTAATTTTCACAGGTAGATATAATTACGTATAATCCTCAATATTTTATCCAAAAAGTTTTCTTTACTTAAAATATCTTTGAAATTGACGGAGTAAACCACTAGACCTCTTCTTTGTCACCTAAATCGTTCTCAGAATTTTTTTTAGATTTTTAAAATAGAAATACCTCGCACCAGAACCTAAAATGGGCAGGGGTGTGAAATTTTATTTTCATCTTTTTTGTGCAAACAAATTTTAGTCAAAAATTGAATTTTGGCAGGGGTTTCAAAAACACGGAATTTTTAATATTAATGCATTCTCAAAAGTGTTGAAAAATAAATTTCAAATTTTGTTTTGTACTGGAGAAAAATAAAGAAACTGATGTCAGTTAAATTTTAAAAATAGGTACATTTAAAAAATTCTGTATTTTTCAATCCCCTGCCAAAAAATATGTAATTTCTTGATTTGGAATTTTTTTCGTACAACAGTGTTTTCCAAAAAAAATTTAAAATTCGATTCTAAGGAAACCCCGTGCAAGAAAAAAAACGTACCACCAATAGGAATATTTTAAAACATTTTCGTATGGGATTATCTACATTAATTTTAAAATTCCATATTTTCTGAACTCTTTTAACAAAAAGTATGCCTATATTTTCAATTTGAAGTTTTTTCAACAACAGTTTTTTTTTCAACTAAAGAAAATAAGCATAAAAATTTATGTCAACAAGTAAGAAAATTTCACACTTCTCGAATTCTTGTCAAAAATTCAATTTTTTCGAAATGGTTTATTTTTATGTACCACTGTTTAAAATGAAAAAAAAAAAATTAATGTCTCACGAAAGAGAAATATAAAGAACGTTTACCTAATATTTTAGAAAACCGCATAATTTCGAACCAACTGCTGTGCTTTTTTTTCTTTTTTTTTAATAAACTAAACAGCTTATTTTTCACTAAAAAAAATTTGAACAAGAAAACTATTTTTTCAATTTCTTCAAAACAAAAATTGAAGTTTTTTTTACTCTAAACAAATTGAAAAGATTTAAAAGATTTTTCTCAAAAAAAAAAATATATAATTTTTTTTCTAAAAGTAAAAAATTATTTTTTAAAATAAAAATTCAAAAAAAAAATCTGCATTAAAATGAAGCGATCCTGACTCTCAAAAATAAGAGATTTTTCACTTTAAAAGTAAAAAGACCACTTTTAAAAAAAATATGGTCTGCACAAAAATAAAAGATTTTTACATCAATGTATACTTAAACGTAGAGATTTTCTTATCATAAATATTGAAAGATTTCATTTAAAAAAGAGTTCAAAGAGTGCAAAACGAGAAGTCTTTTGAATTTGAAATTGAAAAAGTTTTATTTAAGAATTCAGGAATCCATAAAATTCAAGGAATATTTTTATTGCAACACAAAACACAAAAGAAAAATTTTTTGCTCCAAGAAGATGGAAAGTTTTTCTTTTCTTTTTTTTTCAAATTATTGGGACAAAATTTGAGATTTTTTGTTCTAGAAATTTGGAGATTTCTTTTCTAAAAAAAAAAAAGTTGAGACAAGAAATTTAGAGATGATTTTCTCTACAGATACTTAACCCACTAACCAGAGCTGTGAAAACTTTAAAATTAAAGTTAAAGGTTACGGTTAAAATTCGGTTAACTTTTTTTTACAGTTGACGGTTAAAGTTAAAATTCGGTTAATTTTTTTTTACAGTTAACGGTTATTTTACCGTTATTTACCGTTAATGTTTTTGGCTGAATTAACTTCCTAAGAGTGAGGAGTGGGGTTTGTTTTACGAAAAAAATGCAGTGAATCAATTCAAATTTAAAAATGGTTGTAATTGAAGTCGAAGTTTGTGATTATGATACCATATGACAAGTGATTTTCCCTCTTTTTCTCTTTTTTTTTCTTTTTGTAACCGTTAATAACACTAATAACCGTTTATGAAATTTTCAAGTTTACGGTTACAGTTGGATAACCGATTTTATTCGGTTAATGGTTATTTAAGGTTAAGGTTTACGGTTTTCACAGCTCTGCCACTAACCAACTTCTGGTTCAAAATACTGAAATTTCCTCTCAAAAATTGAGATTTTTCTCTTGAAAAATTCGAGAGACCCTTCCTTCAAATAATTGTATCTAATATGAGGTAATTTCATCTTAAAAATATGAAAAATTCTCAGAATGGTGTTAGGTGGCGAAGAAGAGCAGTAGGGGGTGTCACTTCCCAATTTTAATTTTTTTTTTTATCTATACAGAAGGGGTTTCCTTTTTCTCACACTACAGCACTGTTTCCGCAATTTCTTCCAAATCAGTTAGGTACGAGTTCGTTTCCATGCCTCCTTTAAAATGACTCTAACAAATTCCAAATGCATATCAATAGGTGCAATTATCACATAAAAAACACTTCATTGACAACGAATATCTCAATTTATTTACTAGTTTTTACTCACTTCCGTCTAAAAATCGTGCGGCTGTTAACCTACTTTATAAGACGCTCATTAAACATAGATATACTACGAGTATTTGTTAATTTTAGAATCCACCAAAAAGATCACAAGCACGAGCCAATTTTTATAAAATACAAGTTCGTGCACGAGTTTAGGTAACGAAAAAACCCTTTTTTATTTGTAGTATCGCGAAGGTGATCTGATACTTATCGTACATTCCTATTTACACCCTATTTATCTGTATATTAACCGTATTCTTATTTCTTACATGTGAAGAGGTTTTAAAAAAATTATTTTTCTAATTTTAATCCATTTTATTACACCAATTAGCGAGGGGAAACACCTTGATAGTATTTGAACTTCAGAGACCAATGAAGAAAATCCTTCATGTCCTCTGAAGAAAATCGTTACCAAACCCATGCGAGTAACCTATAAAAAACCCAAAAGTTTTTTTTTTAGACTTTTTCAAGGTAAAAAACAAAGGTATAAGCGTAAAGGTAACGCGACTACGATACGCGTCCAACTCCAAAGATACGTAAGCGGGTTCAAATCATAGATAGAAAGAGGTTCAAAAACGCCCGTGAGAATCAGAAACCGGTTAGCGCGCTGAATGAGTTCGCGTGGTATCCAGATAGTCGGAGTACGCCACAGGCTTCATCTGGTTTTACATAAGATTTTTATAGAAGCATTAAAAACCGCCAGAAAAGGCTTGCATCGTAACAAGTACGAGTACGTATAAAACGGTAAATGTAGATTTAAGACAGATTCACAGGAAGTCAGCCATTTATCGAGTGCGCCTTGATCCGTGACGATTTTATCGCCAACTAATATGCTCGTGATAGAATCGATGATCAATTCTTTCAATGCTCGATGATTTACTCGCATAAAAGAAAAATGCACATAGTAAATTACACAAGTGAAAGGACACAGACGGCAGGTCAGTGATTGATACCTTTTTTTTTGCCCGAATTCGCGTCATCCTAATAACTGACCTATTTCCATAATCCACAATGACAGTTGAAATTTCCCAAAGTAATTTTATTATTTAAATTGAAAAACTTATACGTGTGTGGACGTCGGTCGAGCGCATGTATCGAATAACAAACAAAAATTATGGCAGGCTCAACTCGATAGTGAAATGGAAAGTTTCAAGTTTACGAATTAATGTATCCTTTCGTTACATTTTCAAAAAAATGAAATGAATAAAAATTTCATAGGTATCGATTTCAATACTCTTGTATTTTAATTCCAAATACTGAAATCATCGCGGTGTCATTTTATTAGTCATTATAATGCGGCTCTTTCACACACCTATAATAGGCCTACTGAGTCACCGATCATTTACGAAATGTGTTAAGTATACCTCAAACTATCAGAATATTATACTTTTTCTACCATTAAAACAAGAATAATGAAAACGGAAGGATGTGGTATCGCCGAGTAAGAGAGATGGCTGATACACGTTGTACCTGCTTTGCACCTGTCCGCTTTAATTCTAAACTGCTAACTTCGAGCCGAAGTGAACTAGCTTACTGTTATAAAACTCCTCTCACTTCCATCCCACTGGCGCACATCGAACTTAAGAAGTTTGTTGTAATAAAAATAAAAACACTCTTACGCCCTGTTCCTCGCATATTCATTTTTCTTTTCATCTTTATTCAACGCTAGACTACTCTGAATATATTGTTTCGCTCACTCAATCGGTATCAACTCGTGTCAGGGCGACTAACTGAACTTCTAGAGACCGGTTCGTGCGTACTGAATACATGAACCGGTTTTCATTGCGTTACTTTTTTTTCTATTTTATTTCTTCCCACCTTCTCATCTTTCTAATATACACTGTGATGTAAATAACAACAAAAACAGAAGCGAGCTTACATGCGATTTCAATTCGGCTTTTCAAAGTCCAATTTACAGTGGCCCACTAAAAAAAACCAATTACTGTTGTTGTTGTTGTTGTTGTTGTTGTTGAGTATATAAAGCAAAAAAAGTTATTACAGCCCTTTCCTTTTGATGAAAATCCGCATCACTTTTTATCATTAGGTATAGGTACATCATATGTATGTACTACACACGAACTCATAAAAAATATACGATGTGATAGTTTATTCGAGAAAAAAAAAACAACAGAAGGAGAGCAAGAAATAGGAAGTAGTTAGTGGTTCGAATACCAGTAGTATAATCATACTCCTAATTACAGGATCAAAATGAAAAGAGTGGAATAATGAACATAGGAGAAATACATTTATATCGAGTACCTATACTAGATCTACGTTCACAATATGTTACCGATAACCTTTACCATTTATTAAGGTAATACTTAAATGCCTTTCTATTAATCCATGTCTCTACCATACTTTGAAAAACCATCCTACAAGTGATGGGCATAAGAGTATGTTGTTGAATGTGCAGATCTAGTTTGGTTGAGTAGTTCAAGAGAGGTAATTGACGATTTCAAAAATAAGTAAGTTTGACTGGCTGAAAATTTGTTGAACATTCAAGAAAAATTTCAAAAGTTGAAAGATTTTTTTTTTAAAAAAGAATCACCTATAGGTACAAAAAAATGAGAGATTTCTACAAAAATTAATTTTAACAAAATCTTTTATCAAATTTTATTCTGTTGGATTTTTTTTCAAAAAAAACTCATTTTTAAAGTGTTTTTTTGGAATTTTTAGAAGTTGGTAATTTTATGCAAGAAATTCTTTATAAAAAATTTCTCATGAATTTTTATACCAAACATTTTTTATTAAATCTGCATTAAAATATTTTTGGGATAATTTTTTAGTGAAAAAATCTCAATTTTTACCAAATTTTTGAAAATTATTTTTTCAAAAAAAAAAAAAAAAAAAAAAAAAAAACTCAAACAGCTTTCAAAGAGAAAATTTCTAAAAAATAGCCCGAGGAAAATGTGAGATTTAGGTACAAAAAAGTCATGAAATATGAAAAAAAATTAACAGATTTTTGTGAGATTTTTTCCAAGAAAATTTTCGAATGAGAAAATCTCAATTATTTTCAAGAAATTTTATAGGTAAAGCACTGTTCATAAATTTTTTTTTCAAATTAATTTCAAGATGAAATTAGAGAATTTTACCTACATCGAAGGATTTTGTTGAAAAATAAAAACTTTTGAAATAGATTTTTTTGCTAATTTTAGGAGAAAAAATTCCCTCCATTTCTTTCGAAAAAAAAGTCGAATTTCCTTAGAATAAAAATACCTCAAATTTTTGGTGTTTAAAGCAAAAAAAAAAGAAATGCCAAAGGTTATCTCATTTAATTTTTCAAAAAAACAACTCTAGTTTTCAAGGAGGGGGGGGGGGGGGGTGTTTCAATTCTTTATGAAATGACATCAATAAATTGTTATCCCACTTTTTTTGAAAACATCTTTCAATTGCTTCAAAGGGAAAAAAATCTGTGTTTTTTGAAGTAAAAAAATGTTTTTTTTAGAATGAAAATACCTATTTCTGAAATTCTTGAAGGGGGATATCAACTTTTTGCAGAAAAAAAGCCTGAATTTTCTTGGAATAAAAAATATCTGAATTTTTAGTGAGAGAGTGTAAGAAAATTCTCAATTTTTTTAGTAGAAAACATTTTTAATTTTTTTTTTTTTTGAGAAAATTTTATTATTTATTTTTTGAGATATTTGTTTTCAATTTTTTTACAGCAAACATTTAAAAAAAAATGCAGTAAAAATATTTTAACACAGAAAAAAAGTCCAGTTTTCTCTGAGAAAGAATTTCTTATTTTTTGTGAGAAAAATCTTTCATTAGTTATTTTCTGAGAAAAAAATCCTAATTCTTTTCGAAGAAATGACTGAAAATTTTTGGGCGAAATTTTTTTTTTGAATAGGTACATACTTGACTAAAAATCTTTCAATTTTTATGCAGCAAAAAATTTTATTATTTTTTTTTCAAGGAAGAAATCTTCTATTTAAAAAAAAAAAAAAAAAAAAAACAATCTGATGCAGTTGATGTTTAATTTTTGCATCATTCTAAATTCCTTACGAGTTTAAACATTTTATAAACACTTGATGTTTCAATTTGCTCAAAAACATTACTTTTATTTGATTTTTGTACGTATTATAGTTTCGTTGTCCCAAAATGAGAGACCTTGGAAATTCTCCAAGTAAAATAACCAAGAGCCAGCCCCTGAGCAACACTGTTCAATTTCAAATCAGCTCATTTCGTGGGCAAAAAAAAAATCTATTTTAAATTACTCTATAATACTTTTGCGTGAAAAAATACTCCACGATTTTTTTCCAAACCACGGAAATAAATTAAAAAGGAAAAAGTACGAAAAGGACATCTCACCTTAGACATTATGTTTCACATTAAGAGTGACACACGTGACCTCGTTACCACCGAATACTGAATATGGAAATCACCCCCACAAAAATCCTACATCGAATGAAGATAAATAGGCCGTGAATACGGTTGAAACGTGGGCGTAATCGTATAACATACAATTAAAAATTTTCAATTATCTCGCCGAAAGCATTACCATATATAAACGACAGCTACTTTATACTTCTTAAATATGACAACTTTTTAATTTCATAATGTAGGTACTGTGCTGTAATCACTCGAGGTAGGCATTTGTACATGAAAATCGTGAATTAACTTGGCTGTAAAAATTATCATTCACCAAAAATTATTTTCAGCTACTACACTCGGCTTTCATTCGAAGCATTAAAAAAAAAAATTGTCCTAGGCGAATTGAAAAAATAAGCAATTTACAGACAACGATTTAGATTAAAAATTGTGTAGGTAAAGTTATGTCTCGTTTCAAACCTCTAACTACCCGTACAATTAGCTATATTATTATAAACTATATGGCTATTTAAAAAAAAAAAGAGTGAAGAAAAAAACGTCATAAGCGAGAAAAGTTATTCGATGCACATTGCACACGCAGCCACACGTAGCCATATATTACACGCTCGCGAGAGCTGAAAACAATTCATTATATCATAATCAACAATGTACGGCAATTACTCGTACAAGTACATAGTATACAAATTAACCAAAGGGTGATAACACTCATACAGCGTGGCGTGTTTATAAAGATAAGATTCGAATGATTTCACGCTTCGCGACCCATCGAAAGAGAATCTCAAATTCTCGGCCAGTTTTCCGTTTCTTGATTTGATTGCGCGTATACACAGTCAACGGCTGGAAAATGACGATGATTTAACAAGGTGCGAAAATGTAACGATCTGTTTCTGTGGTTATGCGCTTCGTGGTTGAGATAACGTTACACTGCTCTGTCAAACATTGCAACTTATGACTTTGGATGATAACTTTTGAACCGACTGTGGGGTATTTTTTACTCGTGCGCCTAAATAAAGCGATATTTTGATTTCTCGAAAATTCATTCGCAAATCTTTACACAGCGTCGCTTTAAATTTGAAAAAGGGTAGGCAGGTAGTAGGTCTAGGTACCTATTTTTCGATTTTTCGAATGAAGGATCATTTCTAAATAAACAGAAACACGTTCTAAAATTTTCCACTACACATTTTATTCGACATTTTCGAAACAAAACCAAGTATTCGAAAGGAGTTTCAAACAAACAAACGAACAAATTGACTCCGTAATTGTTTGTATCTATCTTTTTTCTCGTATCCTGAATTCCAGACATACGTGGGTGAGGTCACCCAAGTGAGTTATCGCTGGGTCTGAGTATTAAAAAAAAAAAAAAAAAAAAATGTAGCCAGATAGGTAGATACCTAATAGATATTTTGCAAAATCATCCAAAGGTAAAATTATTTTAAAAATCAGGGATGGAAAACCGTTAAAAAAAATTTTCTGGGTTTGGTTTGGTTCTGGTTTTTAAAAGGTATTGGTTTGGTTTTGGTTTCGGTTTTTTTTTAAATTTCTATCATAAATGACTTTAAAAACAAAACAAAACAAGTAATAAAAACATTGAAATTCAAAATTAATCTTTTGCGTTTTGAAATATGAATATAAAATACGAAAATATATAACAAATTATACGATTAAATTAAATTAAAATCGTCTTGAAATACCAAATACGATGTAAATCTGTCACTTTTTTGGCGGTCTTATCACTTTCCAACTTTTCCATCAAGTTTTTAGCTTTTTATAACGTGATTTCCGCTAGCTGCTCCTTTTTCGTGTTGTTCGCATTCGCACTCGCACAATTTCAAAGCCTCAGCCTCAAGGAAAGGGAATGGGGGGGGGGGAAATGAAAAAACCAAAACCGCTTTCAATTTTTACTGGTTTTGGTTTGGGTTTTGGTTATGGTTTTCGAACGTATTGGTTTTGGTTTTGGTTTTGGTTCTGGTTTTTATGATTTTGAGTGTTTTTTTTTCGGTTCCGGTTTTGGTTCCGGTTTGGTTGACATCCCTGTTAAAAATTTCGAACAAAAAAGAAACTCATATCAGCATTCCAAAAACTAAATTGAGAGAAATATTTACGTATATCGAATATAAATATACAATTTTATATTCTTCAAAAAGAAAAACGTAGAAATTGAAACGATTGAAAATTAAAAACGCAAGAAAATTCAGCAAGTGGGTAGATAGACGCTAGAACAGCTTCAAATTGCGTCATTCTCATGCTTATTCATTTTACTCCAGAAAAAATCATATACAGAACCTTATTACGTATAAGAGAGCTTTATTTTTCGGATACATGATTGAAAACTGTGGTTTTAGGTAAACACATGTGAAAGTAATAAGAGCATGCACGACCCAAAACTCTCGCCCGAGTGGTTCCCAAAATATTCGCCGACTATTGCGACGCTGCAGTCTGACATTTGGTGGTGTCTTTACAACCCGAACAGAACAAAATTACGATGACGTTGAGTAATGATTTGTTCATTTATTCGCCTAGTGTCTCTTCCAAGGGAAAAAATACACAATAATCGGTGTTTGATTCAACAACACTCTTACGTCTTCTTTAATAAAGAGCAACTATGACGTCATTAATCATTTTGCATCGCCAATTTTGGTCTTTCGATCGATATCATAGCTCAAGTGTACGTTGGAGCGAAAAAAATAGGTACGAGCGAAGGATCAATTATTAAAAGGAAATTAATAAAAACCACGTTTAATTATTTTTCGATTCGTCGAATTAATTTTTTACCAAAATTCCAAACACGATAATTTTTTTACTCTTGTGGGAAATTTTCATCAATAAAACTTTCCATATTTTCGACAAATTAAATAATTAATGAAACACACGCTCGCAGCTTGCAGCGTTTACTTTATTCTCTAATGAACTTTGGAAACTAAACTTTGAAATTACTCCCGAACAAGGTACCACAAAATCGCTCGCCTATACGTGAATTTTGAATATTTCTTCTTCGTCAATTCTGCTGCACCTAACTAGATGGATTATTATAGAAAATTGACCTTTTTAAAAATTCACGAGACTATCAATCGTTTTCATTTTTCAAATAAATGCACCTATTGAAGTGGTCTTTTGTGAAAAAAGTTGATTCAAAAATTATTTGAGTATTTTGTGAATTGACCTCAGTATTTCTGTGCGGTGTCTGCATGGTAGGTACACAAAATATTACATTCTTTCTTCGACTTGACTTACCTACAAAATTTTGATCATAAAAATCATTCGTTTGTTTAGGAATCGCCCAAAACTATGTTGCTCATGCCTTATATTGTATGCCCAGGCCTGCTCGCTCTGTTCAGCTTGCTATTAATAGTCATATTTATTACCCCCGTAACATTTCAAAAATTCTACGAATATGAAGTTACTGAATTGACAAAACATAGTAAAACGTTTCAAGATTTAATCATCGACATCGACATCAGCATCATCATCATCGACATCATCATCATCATCATCATCATCAACATCATGAGACATCATCATCAACATCATCAACACAACTATACAGGGTGTTCCGCATTGAGAGTCAAGCCTTCCAACCAGCAACTATGCAACTCATGTTGAGTCGATGTAGGTAATGTTTGCCCAACCTCCGGACTACAGGGGATCGGTCAATTTTTTAGGGGGTCATTTAAAAATTCAGTTAGGAAAAAATTGTAAAGATGGATTTATTTTCTCATAAAAAGAAACAGCTATGGGCGTGAAAAAAAATGAAAGTCATCAATCAGGTCACACTAAAGTATACAACATACCTATCTACTTCAATATAAGGCTATATAATTTTGAAGTGTCCTATTGCGTTTTCATAATTAGCACATTACATAGATTTTTCAAATGACATAAAAAATTATTTTAGAATATAAGTATCTGTCTAATATACGTTTACTTTTGATTACATACAGAATTATCTACAGACCTATATTTTACTCAAAGTTCAGGGGGGAAATGTCATTCAAAGGAAATAAGCACCATTAGAAAGTATTTAGGATTTATTCGTCATCGTGCATTAACCCGAATTGATACAAAACAACACCTATCGTTTGAGAATGTCGCCATTAATACTCAAAAATGTAGTGTGCAATATATGTAGGTGTGTATTATAGGGATATCGTTGAATAAATTCTAGATCCTAGTTTCATGAAAAAAAAAAAAAAAAAAAAAAAAAAACAGCATAACGAATTACATTGCATTAACAGTTTATACTTTCAGAGGTAGCTATAATATTTCGCTGTCGATTCTTCGCTGCGTACGCGAGAGTGATTTAATAAAACCCGAGTTCTTTTTCGTTCATTTTGAGAATTTACCAACAAATGGTTGTTGGTTCAAAATTCACGACGAAATGCGTAAACAAACATTCAATTTCCTTCGTTCTTTTCGGATTTTAAGTAAAATAAATGTTTCCGTTATGGAAGTGAAGTTTTCAAAAACGAATGGTTTATCGTATAATCTGGATACTTTCAAGTTAATTTCTAATTTAGAGAACTTTTCATTCCGCTTGGCATACGATATAGCCACAAACAAGCAAACGTAGATATTATTCTAAACTTTTAGGCAGGACCGTAAACAAACAACAATTATATTTACTCGCCACAGGCTGTCGTCAAATGATAAATTCAACGAAGCAGTTACTTCTGTTGAGCATACCAACGAAATGCAGCTGGTCAATGCATTTTGTAGAGAACAGATTTTGGCCAGCTCTCATGTTAACGTGAATTTACGACATGCACCGATACGCATATATATATATATCCAATTCCAATTCAAATTAAATATAAACCTATATTAGGTAAGGATACTCACAAATTGAGAAAATAATTCGAGAATTATTTAGTGTTATTTTTTCACTAATTGAAAAAATACGCAAAATGCTCTGGGCTGAACTAAAAAGGGTAAGGGGTAGCTTGTCCCAATATTTGTAAATTTTTAAGATTTTGTCCCTTTCAATCATTATTCCTTCAAATACCAAATTAGGCAAAAACATGCACATCGCAACTTTTAACTCTTCCACCACCCTCTACCGCATGTACAAACACACAAACACTCAAACACAAACAGCAGGTCAGTCGAGAGGGGGTAAAGAGGGCACTTTGCCCCAGGCCCGGCGTTTTACCAGGGGGCCCGAATGGAATAATTTCAGATTTAGTTAGAAAAATCACATAGTTTTTGGTCAACAATGCGTTAATAATTTTCGCCCGGGCCCTCTTTGGCTCTCGACGGCTCTGACAAACAGTGGCCCTTATTTTGGACTTTTGAATGTTTTGTGGTTAAATGGATTCTTTTTATGAGAAAATAATTCCATTTTTTTTTTAATTTTTCCTTCAAACGAAATTTTCAGAGCCCCCCCCCCCCCACCTAACCATTTCCTTAAAAATGTTCCTTTTTTAAGAGAATGAATAGAATTCTTCATTTTTAATTTTTCCTCCCTGAATTTCAAGTGCCCCACCCCCTTAAAAAAAGAAAAATTATCAATTTTTTTCTCTTTTAACTATCAAAGTAGTTCTTCATTAAAAATGATTTCCCACTTTTTATTTCCCCCTATGAATTTCAAGTGGTGCCTACCAGTCCCCCATTTCAAAAAAAAGAAGAAAAATTTTCGAATTTCTGAATTTAAAAAAAAATCACTCATCAAAGTCGCCCCAATTTTTCAAAAATGATTGCGAAGGAGTAAAATTTTTCAACTTTGAATTCAATGTTATTCTTTTTCATCAGTAAAAAATTCCTTACTTTTCATTTCCCATTTTTTTCTTGAATAAATTCTAAGTGACACCTAGTCGCCCCAATTTTGAAAAAAAATAATAAAATAAAATAAAAAATTCAAATTTTTAAACTTAAGTATTTGTTTCATTTTTCTAACAATTAACCTATCAAAATTGTCCCTTTTCACGACAAATAATTATTTTCAATATGAAGGAACAACTTTAAATTCCAAGTTGGAAAAAGTTTTTCTCATTATTTATTTTGTTTTAATTTTTCTTTTTTTCTTGTCTTTTTTTTGAAAAATTGGGACCACCCCAACTTACCACTTAAAATTAAGTAAGAAGAAAAGGAAAACATCAGAAAGATTGATATAAGTTACAACACAAAAAGAGCAAAAAGTAGATTTTTTTTAATGTGGTAAGCAGATGGTACAACTTAAAACTCTCATGTTGATGGAAAAATAAAAAATTGTGAATCATTTTCTAATAAAAATAAAATAAACATTTTTAGATGTACCTCAAGAAATTTTTATTTTTGAATCAAGGCATCGCTAAATATTATGTAGGGAGAAAAGTAAAATGTTGTGGGAATCATTTCTCGTGAAAAAGAACAATTTTCATGGGTTATCATAAAAAAAGTGCAGTTTGCCAAGATTGACTTTTTAATTCGCAATTAAATTTACTCGTATACATAATTATACTACGATCGTTACCTCCAACTTATAAAAAATGCATCTATGTATACCTATAACTACCTACTCAGCCAAAAAACACAATTTTTTTTATATTTTTCAGAAAAAATTTTATTTCATCGTAAAAATAGGTACGTACATTTACCTTTTGCGTTATTTCATCGAAAATTTCATTAAAAATGCCATCCTAGAGTAGTATGTGAAGGAAGTTGTCTTTCGTTCAATTGCCCATCACCGAGCGCCCATTTACAGAAATAAACTAATGAACTAATCATAAGATTATAAAGATTATAGGAGAGCGGATTTAATGAGTTCTTCGAGATTGAAACGGCGTACAAAATACGAGCAGCTCATTCAGCGGTCTTGACACTTGTTCATGAAGTGTTATCTCACGCTCGGCCAAGGAGAATTATTCCACATACGTACGCGCTTACAATAATTTATAACAATATCTCAAAACGCTAATAGAAACGTCGCATAAGGTGCTTGTTCAAAAGCAGACCATTATCGTCTTCTACGAGCGATTCAAAGCACACTCAACAGCAGATGGTGCTCAAGTAGAAATGAAGTTGATAGTAAACAGTCTGGAGAGTAGAGAAAATAAAAAGGACGAATTGGAAGTTCGCTCTCTTCACGATTTACTATCAAAATATGAAATTCTCCTCGATATGCATCAAATTGGGCAAAAAATACGTTAAGGATCATTTGGCGAATTGTATGTAGGTTTAGGTATGACAAAAGTCTACACCTAACCATGGAAGGCCGCATCAATTTTCTCAAGTAATCAGCAAAAAATATTCGAACAAGTATACACTACGTATACGTACGATATATACACATATGTGGTATGTACAGATCAAACACAGAGAAGACAAGTCTAAAAAAAACTACGACAGAAAAAAGTTTCAAACATCGCATGACTTCAACAAATCCTAAACAACGAAATACATAGTTATAAGCGTATATAAAAACTAGCGTCACAAAAAAGTTACATCGTATAAGAGGCGACTAGCAAATGTGAAACTCACACCGTATGTCACGAAAATCCAATTTACATTTGATGTGACTTTTTTCCAACAATTTTCAAATTAAAATAAGTTTAATAAACCTCCCCCTGGTCACAAATTTTCGCTATTTCTAGGTGTATCTGTTTTCGAGGCTAGTTCGCCGACGAACAAGTGATTTGACGACGTTCTTTACCTTATATTTTAAAATTTTATCATCTTTTGTAAGGAAAAAGGAAAAAAACACATCTGATATTCATTGTTCCCCGAAGGAACAGAAAAAGGTCGTTTTTATTACCAAAAAAACATCAAACCGAGGGTACCGTTTGTAACTACGTTATCGCAAATGCTACAAACGCTACTGGCTGGAAAACGACTCAATAAAATAAAAATGATGTAACAACGCACATTTCATCTTCAGCAGAAAATTTCCATCGAAAAAAGAGACATTTTTCCATAGTATAATTGACAATTTATCGCCGCTTATGTGCGACCGTGGAAATCATTTTATTTATTTTTTAGACCGATTTTCTCACATGCCGGACAATAATTCAAATTGATGTGCAACATCTTGGTCCTAAATCCTTATTTAAAAAAAAAATAGAGAATCAGTTTTCTTAAAGTTGCAATCCGAAATATGCATCAGCTTAGGTATGTCTAACTACAAAGAAACTATACAGGGTGTCCGGCAAGTGATCTGCTAAACTTGAATTTAAATTTAACCAAGTACCACTACCAAAAAATGTAAGTATGTACGTACACAAAGTGGCCATCTCAATTTTGAAGGGGCAGTGGTTTACAAAAATTTCAAAAGGGTATAGCTGGTCGCCGGATAAGATAGGTGAAATCGGCCCACCATCCATACTGATTTTGAAAACAACTAGTGGGAGTTGGTTCTTATGGTCTAAAACCCCCGTGACCACATTTTTGAGTCGCTACCTCACCCCCTCCCCCTTCTAGGGCGAAAAATGTGATTTTTCGATTATAATTTTCGATTTTGGCAGTTTTCAACCGATTTTTTCAAAAATTTTCAAACGTATCTTCACCGTGAAATACGCTTTTCAAGTTTTCTAACGGTCATTTCGACAAGTTCCTTCGGAGCTGCAGTAATGGAAAAAATATATGTTGTACATCTAGTCTGGATGTGCAACATATATTTTTTTCAGAATTTTTTATATAGGTGGAAGACCTTCAAAAATGCAAAAAACTGATTTTTTTCATCATTTTTCGCGCTTAAAAATGGTCATTTTTGGTCTAAATTTTTTTCCCTCGTTTTGTACCACAAAATACACCTAAATACACCATTCACTCGAATTTGGATGAATTTCATTGATTTTTTCTATTTTTTCTAATTTTCATTTAAATTGGCCGAGTGACGCCACTTTGGGAACCTCAGTGTCCCACGAGGTGTCTGGAGGGCCTAGAATTCATGTTTGGACATGTTTCAAGTCGATATTTACCATAAACAGAAATTGTAGTGAAATCGGAAAAATTTGATTTTTCGGCCCACATTCATAAAATTACACATTTTTGACTTCGAAAAATTGTTCTCACAATCTCACATACCTGATTGTTGAAAAAAAATGAAATTTTCTCAATTCCACGAAAATTTCTGTTTATGACAAATATCGTCTTGAAAAATGTCCAAACACGAATTTTAAAGTTTGGCAGACCACTTCCTGGACACCCTGTATAAACAAATAATTATACAAAAATTCTGAAATTAAGGCGGAGGTCCTCGCAAAAATATTGATTTTTCATCTAATGCATAAAGTACAAGAGGACTCACTTAACAATTGAATGAGAAGTGTCAGTGTCCCTACAGGCCCCATTGATCCCTTTGAAAAAATTGGAAATTGGAAAGTCTTGAAAAGAAACAATTTTTTTGAAATTTTTATTATTCAATTTTCATGTTATTTAAAAATTTTCGAGAAGTCAAAATAATGTCATCTTATTACATTTTATGAACAAGTAACAAACATCCAGATGATATCATTAGAAAACCATGTAGGTACTGAGCTCAACTTTTTTTTGGATTGTCGACGAAGGTCTACTTCACCATCACACAAGAGGGTTCTGAGGAATTTGTACCTCACCTCAACAATCGTTTAGCTTTCTCAAAATTTTTGTTGTCTTAGCTTGAAAATAAGCTTATTCAGCTGTAAATTAAATACTAATGTACTCTTGTATGAAATTAAGGGAGAACATTTTTTAATGCCACCCTCTCTTAAATAAAAACTAGAACACTGAAAAGGTTTATATTCAACAAATTCGAATTCAATAACTTATGAATTCCCTCGTTTTATAATTCAAAAATGAAAGTTCTTCTGAAAATTTTTCTCTCTCAACAATGAAAAAACATTCATCATAAATTTAGCAACTTTTTTCAAATGCAATGTTGCTGAAACGCACAGCTCACCATGCCTGCAGTATAGAGATCTCGAAGAAACAGGATATTATGAAGATCACCTACCGGAATGTAAAAAATTCATGATAAACATTTCTTATTTAGCGTGAAAAGCATTCTGCGATAATGAAATTGACGTAAAAAGCTGTTTCATAAACATGTCGTTATCATTTGGGGACCTTGGCACTGCACAGCACTCTTCATCTTTTCTTTGTTCTCCCTTATAAAGAAATTAACAGCCGTTACGCGCGACCTAACCCCGTAATTTGATGTTTGTTTTTTTTGCCAAACGATATCACAGTGCTTTTTTTCAACTTGCGAACACAATACCTACTACCTACCTAAATATTAGATTCATTTTAGGTTCTTGTTGCATGCTATTTTCGTTGTTTTTTTTGTTTTTTTTTTGTAAATAAATAATGGTCATTTTTAATAATTAAGAATAATTTTTGTAGCACAAACATTGCTCAGGTTTCACCTTACCATTTATAATTGTGCCATAGTATGGTCAAATAAGCCTTTAAAATTCACGTAGGTAGATACAGTTCGTTTCAAATCTGCAGTTACGTTAATACTCGTTCATCTACTTAGTGTTTAATTTACGTAGATACGTAAATTGGTTTATTCACTTAAAAACTTATAATTTTTTCACGCCATAGCACTATACTTTGAATTTCCACAAAATTATTAAACCAGAAGTAATTAAAAAATTGGCGAAACGTGAAAGTTGGGGAAAAACTGATAGAATCGTTGAAAGACGTTAACTATCGTAAAATAAAAAATGAAATAAAAAACACCCCCAGTAACAATTACGGACTATATACCCAAAACACTCTTTTCAAACGTCAACAACACGCGTCTCATTCTTTTTTTCAAACGAACCGAGAAAACTTTTTCGACTGAAAGCTGTTACAGTATTAAAAGCTCAAACTGAGTAAATACCAACGCGTATTTTTTGAGATAGTATCGTTTTTAAATACTTAACGATGAAAGAATATTACAAAAAAAGTTTACTATCGTATATACACCCTAGAAGAATTCATTCGTATCAAATAAACTTACGCAGATGAAAGAAATTCTTGGCGTTATAAGCGATATTAAGAAAGATGAAGAATAATTTAATAAGATTTATACTTTTTAAATACCTCTAAAACTGCTTATTTTCAAAACGTCCAATGCATGTCGTATCAAAGTACTTAGCTACTTGATAAATTCAACTGCAGCGCAAAAACATGAAGCACCTCGAGGTGACAAGATGAAGAAAAACTTACAAAGTTAGTCTGCAGTTCGGTATCTAAATTTTAAACCAGACACTGCGAAGTAAAAGTTATTTAATGTCTACGACAGGACTCAAAATCCATAAAACTTGCAAATTTTTTGAAAAAACATAATACGAGTATAATAACTAGATGGAATAGACAATCCTCTAAGAGATGTTTTTCTGAAAATGAAACAGATAGGGCAGATTTGAAAAATCATTCTTGTAATAATATTCGAAGCACTACCAGATTTAAATGTGAACTCCGATAGGCCATAAAAATTCAATTCAACCGCTTTCGTATTTTTAAAATAGGCTCCACAGTACTTTAGAAATTTCGAATTGTTGCACGAGCCAACGGCATTTTGATATGTTGTTTCAAATTTATAAGAAGTGAGAAGCATTTCAAACATCTGCGTTTAGTTTTGAATGTTTTAAAATGAAAATTATACTTTTCTACTGAAATATTATAGCTCAATTTACCATTATCCGACGCACGCGTTCATTTTTTAAACTACCAAAGTAAACTGTGCACTTGGTAGGTGTGCTATTTAGAAAAATCTACTTTTTCTTAATTGCCTTAATCGTTATTACCTGCGAAGAAATCTGCCAACGAGATGCAAAAAGAACAATTTTCTCGAAAAATTGAAAATTTTAAAATTTATTAAGATTTTTTCATAAAAGACGAAGAAGGTAAATTTTGAAAAAAAAAAATAGAAAAGAATGAAATGAGAAGATTTTTTGAAAAAAAAAAAATAATCACCAAAAAATAACTACAGGGTGGTTTTTTAGGCAAATATCCGTATTGTGACATCATAATGTCTTGTCTATAACCTCGAAAATTGAAGGAATAATAAGGAAAAATTAAATAAGTTTTTTTTTTTTTTTGAAATTGAAGTAGTAATAAGGAAGAAGAAATATTTTTCATCAATTTTTGTACAAATTTTTTTCTCAATAGTTTTCCAGGTAAATTGTTTTTAAAAATAATTGGTTGAACTTATTTCGATAATATTGTCATTTGAGGGGTTAATTTCTAGAAGTATTCAGTTGGGGTTAATTGATCACTTCCACGCGTTATCTATAGCATTAGCAAAAATTTTCGAGAAGCTTTCATGCCGTTTTATTGGTAAAATAACCTTTAATTTTTTGTGAATAGAAAATTTTCTAAATTTTTTGGAATAAAAACAATGCTAATTTTTTTGGAAAAAAGTAACATAACATTTGCTCTTGTTTTTCTTAAAACAAAGTTCTTACTTTTTGTAATCCAAAATTCTCAACTTTTTGGGTTGGAAAAAATCTTAAAATTTTTTGGAACAAGAAATGTTTCAAATTCTGGGGAAAATCTCCACTTTTTCAAAGAGACAATTTCTCGACTTTTTTGGAGTAGGTACTTATGGGAAATTTAAAAAATATTTTTGCAATGAAAAATTCATATTTTATTAGGTAATAATTTTCTAGAAATTAATTTTTACCCAACCCCCAACCCCCCCCCCCAAAAACCCTTCTATTTCATTTGAAAAAAATCTAAATTTTTAGGAATAAATAAATTTCATGATTTTTTGGAATGAAAAAATTTTCCGATTTTTAAAAATTTCTCTAAAATAAAATGAAATTTTGCTATTTTTCCAAAGAAAAAAAGTATTTATCATTCAGGTTTTTTTTCTCTCTCAAAAGACAAACTTCTTACTTTTCAGATCAAATAACTAATTCTCAGTTTTATGAGTTGAAATTTTTTTTCAATTTTTGAAATAATTTCTTGACCTTTTTGGAGTAATTTTTTGGAATGAAAAATTGGTGGTTTTTTGGCAGTAAAAATTTTACATTTTTTTAGAATTTTTTTTTTCGTTTGTTCGAAAAAAAAATGCTAAATTTTTTCGAAACGTGACAAACTGAAAATGAAGTGGTCTAGCTTGTTCAATCCTCATAATCTACTGTTCACACCTGCACCCCTCAGGTTCCATCTTACTTTTCCCAGGAGGGGTTAAAATTTAGGGTTTTTTAATTTTGAAAGCTTAAGCCCATTTTCATTTTGAAAATAGGCACAAACTGATCCATGATTTTTTTCTTGTATCGGAGACACCCAGTTTAAAAATTTGTCATTACCCGTATATTTCTCTGCTGACCCTGCCCTCTTTCAATTTTTATTCATAGCGTCATTGAAGATAACTTTGAATAATAATAGTTAACGTTCAGAATACAATTGAAACTCGAAACACACTTTCGAGAACAATACATATAAAAGCTTCAAAACGAGCGATTTTGTCCTACGTAACAAACCACATATGGCGAGTTCGACAGCTATTGAACCAACGATTGCGGTTAAACAAGGCGAAGTTTTCTTCGACAGACACACCGCAAAGACTTATTTAGAGCAGATGTAAAATACCTGTTAATTCCTACCTCGACGTACGTATTCATTCTCTTCTTCGGATCCATTTCCTTGAGGCTTTTGTCAGTTTGTTGAGGTTAATTCACCTGTTACAGATGCTTAACGCGTAGTTTAATACACAACCCTGTCTTTATTCTCGGTGAAAAATATTTTTTGACACATCTTCACGTCTCGATGCGCTTTTCTTTCATTATCAGAGTCTCGTTTCAACATTCTATCACATTTAACAATTTCGTCTGTGTTTTTTTCAGACGATTTCGACCCAAAGTAGCTGTATTCCGTTCGAGTAAATATGGTAAAATATAGGAATCCATTTTATCTCCGAGTTATATTATAATTTTTCTCGTACTGTTTTTTGTATCCGCTGTTGTTTTTATACGAACTACATTTTATCCCTTTCCATTTATCATTCAGTATTTGTTTTCATGAGCTTTCTGTTTTCAAATAACACCTACCCGCCGCGTAAAAGGTACTTCACGAATGAAAACATCTTGGTAAAATTATCCGTGCGAAAGTACAACTGCAGAAAATTGCTGACAAATTACCTAATGTAATAAATTATATAGAAAACGCGACAGATTTTTACTTCCAAGTATATAAGGTACTTTTAAAGGTTGCCGCATTTTACTAGGTATAAACAGAAAACCCCCTATAGATACAACACGAAGTAGATCTAGTTTTTTTTTGTGGAGCTTAAACCATTGCATTACGAGTTCAAAACACCAAACTGTTGAAAGTACATAGGTATTTTAATAATAACAAAAATTTCTCCAAAAATACTACTAATTCAGATTTTATTCTTTTAAATCTCTCAATGTCTGGCGAGGGGGACGAGAAATCCCAAAAAAATCTGCACTCAAAAAAACGTGCCATTTATACAACGTCGTTATTTTCACAACTTTTATCACACCATCTTAACCATTTTTTCAAGTCAAGAGAAACTGCTCTTCGAGTAATGTTTTATCCTTAATTGTTATTCGGCTGACAGATGTTGCTGGTTTTTATTCTCATTACATCGTTTCTGTATTAAAATGCGAAAAAGAAAGAAACGAATTAGATCGTCCCTTAATCGTACTTTCGAATAATCAACATTGCATGCTTTGAGAGAAAAAAAAACGTGCAAAAATTCCGCCTCGTGTTTAGGCTAAGTATTTTTAGAAAAAGAAAAAAGGGGAAAGGTTTTTTTCATTGAAGAAAATTCACTTTTAGAACCGTGCATGATTATAATCGCAGCGATGACTTTTCGATGTACATAAATCTTGTACTTATAAGTAGATGATGCACCTAAATATTCGATGAACATCGTTATACATTAATTCGAAAACAAAAATGTTAATTCACTTAGTTAGATACGTATATTGAGACCTTATTTACATGTTTCTTTTTTCACCCAAATGAAACAATAAAAATTACGAAACGTACTTTTACAAGTACATCGAGCGTATAATGCATCTATCAACAACAAAGAAATCTTATGAACGTTGTGTTAACAACGTAATAATAATAATACAGCAAAATGTAAATGATAAATCAAAAAAAAAAAAAAAAAAAAATTCATAGAAAAAGAATATACCCCGAAATATCCCTCCACGTTCTTCATTATTCCATTCTCTCGTTTCCTACTGAGTTTTTTTTCTCTAAATAACAAAGACTTACATAAAAAAATAAAAAATAAATAATTCATAAACGACGAAAAAAATCACCTTTAAAAAAACTAAGAGGTCGAATAATAAGGTTAATGAAAAATTCAATTATTCTTGTTTTTTGAATAAGAAGATGAAACGGTATTTTGTAAATTTGAATTTTCTTTCACCGGCAAGTCGAGCCCGGTAAAGAAAATGACATTATTATCAACTTCGAAAAAAATACGAAATTTTTGCTGAAATACATATATACAGAATTGTTGATAGATGATGTATTTTTAAACGAGGTAAAAAAATAATTCCTTCGAGTTCGAGCTGGTCCACCACCCAATTTTAATTAATTTTGTTTTAAAATTATGCATTGAAGTTTGAAGAGGCGTCTGAAAAAGGCCCCAGTGAGAATACATAAGAGCATTATGGATAAATCGTGTATCACTATCACGTACTTGTGAATTTTTTCCTTTTCGTCAAATTGAAGCAGTTCTATTATGCTACGTCTAAAAGCCTAAACTGCTGCAAATTTAAATATATAGGTCCATATACGAATTAATTTTTTAAGTGCGTTCTAATCGTATGCATACCCAAGTAAATTAATTCGGGCATGAAAAGGTAAAAGCTATTAATCATATAAGATCATATTTCGATATTATTTATCATCGCTGCGTCGAGCGGAAGTTTACTCAATATAACCCCACACTTCGCTTTCTTCGCTTGTAGAATCGTGATTGGTCATGGTTTTCCAAAAAGGACCATTCAAACTGAAATACCTACTCTCGGACCAAGCTCAATATTTCCTTTTTCAGTTTTCATAAATTATATGTTTCATCTGCGACGAGAGAGATGGCGCGAACGGATGTTTACGAATAGCTGTATAAATATACCGAGGCGTGAAGAATAAATGCATAAATATGGCCTAATCAAACGGGTAAATAATTAAGTGATAACAAGTAACAGATTTAAAAGATTTCGTATACGCGATGCGAGATGCATCCATCTTGACGCTTCGAAAAAAAATTAATGATATTTTTTCAACTTCTATTAATAACGTATAAAAAATATCTGTTTGCTTGTAAAGGCGACCAAAGTAGAACATTACACTATATATGAGGGAGTCAAAGTGAAGGAAATTTATGACTTTACTCGAATAAAAAGAAGAAAAGCTCAACAATGTGTCATATACTTCCTTTAGCAAATTTATTTTGCGCTATTTAAAAAAAAATATTTTTTACTCGAAGTTCTCGCAATCGTTTTCAATAACACTTGATGCGAATATATACGCCTTGGGTAGCCATCATAATTCATAAAACATATGAACTTTCATTACAATCGAAAGACGACATATAATTGAAATAAATGGCGAAACAATGAATTGGTAATTTCCTCTGAACATTTTCTTAATTCATCATCAATTTTCCAAAGTCAACATAAAATATTATAACGTTTATAAGTCGATGGTTCATTTAGAAAAAGTGCTATCTCCATTTTTGGAGTTCTCTACTTTGAAGAGAATTTTTTCTCCGATGAACGAGCCAACCTGCAAACGAATGTCCCGCACTTCAAGTCGAACTATCAGAGAATGCAATGATTGGTCGCGGAACGTTCTATCAGCAGTGTTGTGTTCTACAGGAGGAAAAAACTCTCGTAAAAAGTGAGAATTTTGAAATGGAGATAGCACCTTTTCTAAATGGGCCATCGAAGTACACTCGTACTGATAGGCACCCTTCCTATAACTACATGAGTTTATTCATGCTCGAAATTAAAACTTACAATTTCTTCACGCAAACACGAAAAATCTTAGGTAGTAAAAAATTGATTGAGTTCACAATTAGGTATAGTTTCCTACTTTCAAAGTTGATTTTAAATTATATACAAACAACAAAGCAAGTTAATGAACAAAACGGCACATATACACGGCAAGAAGAGTGGAAGGGAGGGGATCTTCACCGCAACCATAATAGTACAACACCCATCTTTATAACAGCACTATCGGGTACAAAAATTCAAGAAATTTTCTTAAACGAGTTAGATATTTCTTTGAAGTAAAATGTTTTTCATTATGGTCCAAAGAGTCGAACTTACTCATACTCATATTGCATCCTATAGAACTGGAAGCTGGGAAAGACTTGTCTGCAGATGGAGTCAAAAGGAGGAGAAAAATCGACAAAAATCACGATTTTTTGGGTTAAATCCGCCTTAAAAGTGGCATAATCCAGTTGAAAAATATTTATAATCGGTCCTAGAATATTTTGATTCGTCATAATTTCCCTATTTAAGGTGATGAGGCAAAGGGGGCGCAAAAATTCACGCGCACAGGCATGTTGCATATCGAAATATTTATGTTTTTTGGGTCGTAGAACTCGATTATGACATTGATTTCAGTTCTTTGGATGCAGCACGAGTAGTAGGATGTATTTTAAAGGCGAAATTATTACGGCGTAATCTTCGATTTATTCGAAGGAATAAAAAGTTTACTACCAATTCATTTTGAATTACCCTCGCGAGAAAAAAATGGATTGAAACCGGATGAAAACCATTGACACTAAATTAAATACATTAAAATTTGAAAATTGCCAATGTTACGAAAACAAATATAAAACTAGATATAGAACTGCGCTTTATGACTTGGAGTTGAAAGTTTTCGAAGGTCATAAAGAAACGGAAACGGTAAGCCTTTACGTATGACTGGTACGTACGGGAAGCCCAATCGATAGCGACAGATAACTTCAATAACAAAACGAAACTTTTTCAACTTCGGCTAACAAAATGAACTTACAAATGAATAAATTACAATGCTTAAAAATTGATAAGTAACTCGAATACAAACCGAACGAACCAATTTTTAACACAGCATAGAGGGCAAAAATTATGTCCGGGGCGAACGAACTTCCGAATCTCTTTTAACTATAAAAAAAGACTAATTTTCACAAAAAATGACCCAATTTTCAAAAAAAAAAAAAAAAACACTCTTTTTCAAACTTTTTTTTTTTGCTTAGAATATTATTCAATGTATGGGGAAAATGCTTGAAATATAACGTAAATACATAGGGAACGTATTTCAAAGCAAATTCGGTAAGGTGGTTTGAATAAAAAAATTTTTTAAAAAATTCAAAAGATGAAAGAGCATTATTAAAAAATGATATGGAGGGTTCGAAGATTTGAACTCCAAAAAGGCATATTTAGGAACTGCACTAAATCTTTATGCCAAAGAACGACCACCTAAATCAATTTGGATACCTTGTAGGCATGACACAAAATTGAAAATCAACAGCCAAAAATAACCCTAAAATTAATTTTTTTGAGATGGAGAGAATGAGAAAGGTCGCAAAGGTCGAAGTCTCTAAATTAACACCTAGGATTCCCATTAAATTTATTTATGCCAAATAACGGCCTTTTGAGTTAATTTGAGTAGTCTTAGGCACTCATGGTCATGACTTACCATATATTGAGAACACTGAAAAATTACCCTAAAATTGAGTTTTTCGTTATAGAAAGGGATGATGAGGGGTAGCAAGTTCGAGACCCCAAAAAGGCACAGCTAGAACACCAAATAAATCTGTATGAAAAAGAACGACTTCTTAAATCAATTAGAGTGAGCTGTAAAGGTGACACAATATTTCCTAAGTCAAAAAATGGGAAAATAACAAATTTATTTTTCTGAGACCACATTTGCAGAAAATATCCATTCAAAAAGATTGCCACAATTGTTCGCGTTCCCTCCCCCCCCCCCCCCCCATGGATGACTAATATACTCCTTAACTCCCACACTTTGATATTTATACTCAGCTAAAGCGAGACTAGGTAACAATTTAAAAAAAAAATTACTCCAAAAAATTTATATTTTTTGTCTAGAAAAAAAAACAATAAAAAAAATCATCAGACAATTTTTTTCAAAAAATGGATAGTCTTTTTACTGCAAAAGTTGAAAAAGTTGTTCATTTCTCATAAATTCAGTTAGGTAGGTACCTACCAATTTTTTTCATTTTTTAAAAATAAAAATAAATTTTCACTTCTAAAAAATAAAAGGTTTATTCCTCAAAAAAAAAAAAAAAAAAGGAAAATTAACTTTTTTTTGAATAAACTTTTTTACTAAAAAAATTGAGATATTTCTACTCAAAAAATTGAGATTTTCTTACTCAAAATAATTGAGATTTTTTCTCAAAAAATTGAAAGTTTTTAAAAGAAGACAAGTTTTTTATTTTTGAAAAAAAAAGAAAAAAAAATTATTTCCAAAAATAATTTAAAAATTTATTCCAAAAATAAAATTTTAGAGTTTTTTTTTTCAAAATAAAAACCAAAATTTTTTCTCTCTAAAATACATGAAAAAGTTATTTCTGAAATCGAAGCAAAAAAAACTCTGCATTAAAATAAAGTGATTTTGACTCCTAAAAAAATAGAAAAATTAATATATACCTATTATAAGATTTTTTTTCAAAAATATGAGATTTTTCACTTCGAAAGTAAAAACTCTCTTTTACAAAAATATATGGTCTGCACAAAAATAAAAGTTTATTTTCAAAAATTTTGAAAGATTTCATTTATTATTTTTTTAATGAGTTTAAAACAAGAATAACTTTTAAACTTATTGTAGGTAAGTATGTAGTTGAAAATTCTTTTTGCTCCAAAAAATTTCAAGAATTTTTTCTTTTCAAGACTCCAAGCAATATTTTTTATTGCAACATAAGAGAAAAAATTTTTGTTCCAAGAAAATGGAAAGTTTCCCTCTTTTTTTCTTAATTTAGACAAAATTTGAGATTTTTTCTCAACGAATTAAAATTAATTTTTCTCGAAGAAATAAAATTTTTCTTTCCTGAAAAAAAAAATAATAATAAAGTGATTTTTTCGAAAAAATTGAGACAAGGAATTTAGAGATGGTTTTCTCTACAGATACCTAAACTACTTTTTCTTCAAAATATTGAAATTTCCTCTCAAAAAATTGAGATTTTTTATCTAAAAAATCTGGAGAGTCCTTTTCTTCAAAAAATTGTGATTTTTTTTATTCTAAGAAAATTATAAATCTCCAAAAATCGAATGAAGAATTGAAGAGTAGGTTAATTAGCACAGGAATTCATCTTATCAGTAGGTAATCTCACTTCTGTAAATGACTTGAAAATTAAAAATGACACGTTTTTGATTTCAAAAATAGACAAATGACCCACGTGTTAACAAAAAACAATACCGAGAAAAGTAAAATTATTAAAATACCGGCAAAAAAGTGATAAACCGAAAAGACAAAATAAATAAAAAAAATAAAATAAAATAAAAAACAGACAAGAAAACGTAGGAAAAAAAAGAAAAACAGACGCACAAGCACATATCATACTTACACAGAATACAAATAAACAAACTAACGCACAACGTTCTATTTGTTAGTCCACTGGCACCATACATAATATAAGAATGATACAAAAGTTTAAAATACACGAAAAAGCCTACCCTCTGCAACAGTAAAAAAGGAGAGAAAAACCTGCAGGAACAGCAAACCGCCCCTGATACACAAACAAGACTGCTTTTACAACTACAAGAAAGCAAACGGACCAGAATTTATTGTTTGAAACGTGCCTTATGTTTAAACAGCCCTTTCACTATAAAGAATTTAAATTAAAGCCAACGCCAAGAAAATTCGCTGAAAACAAGACTGTATTCAAGTCGTATCTGCCGAGCAAGATTTTAGGGTCAAATTTTCTTCGTAAACCAGTATTGAAATTTATGGCTTCTAATATGAAAGATTTCTACACTTCTTCCAATATAAATATTTCCCAATTTCCCTGTTTAACGCCAATGCAAAACATTGTCAACGCGCATTAGGCGTGGTTTTTATCGTCGTTAACTATCCTTCCTCTGCAGCATCTTCCATTTAAATTATCTATATATAAACGGAGATGATATCTCTTTTCAACGTGATCATTGTACTATTGCAATAAATATTTCAATCCGAAGCGAAAATTTATACCATTTGAGGAGGGGGATTTTTTTTTCTATTGAAATTAAAACAATGACTTTACCAAGCAAATCACACCTATGAATTATCTACAGTTCTACACCAGCGATATGTATTTTTCAAATTATCAATCAAGTAGCAGTAGATCCAGAAGAATGAAAATTTCAAAGAAGGAAAGTTCAGGAAAAAAAACACAATTCGGACGTGGGCAGCGCGAGGAAATGGGACATAATTGCTTTATCTTGTTCTGGCAGGTTTTGCCCACTGTCGCCCACTTCCGGAGACTAAAATGTATTCTACATTCACAGATAGTTTGTACTTATATTGCCCAAAATATTCAATCTTCGCTGTCGTGGTCGTCTTCCTTCCTATATCAAGAACTGTATAAAAGAGACGACGACCTCTTGGCCTGAACTACGAGTAGAAATGGTGGATGAGTCAACACGAGTCAGTTTTGCGGTCCGAGCTGGAAAACTGGATTCGGCATGGGCTCGATAAAATCGTAACTAGTGTAGAAAATAATTCAGATAATCTTTCCTCAACACACGGTATACAATGTCTACGACATTTATAAAATTATATGACTACTTTTTTTTCAACATCCTACGCAAAAAATCAATCGAAACGAGAAAATAACGTTTCTTTAGGGCAATACACTCGTCGTCGTACAGTTTTTGTTTACATTTCTGATTTGTCCAATTTTTCGCCGCTTCATTTTTCGTATTTTTTTTTCCTCCGGACGATTTTGAAATATTAATTTAGCGGACCGAAATTCCGCCCTGTTCTTGACAGTTTTACGCAATATATTACGAAAATGAAGAAAATCTATTTATAATTGTATTTTTAATTACATACGAACTTTAGTAAGTTAACATAAAGCTATCTACTCCAGTTCCTACATAATTAAATATTCACTTATGAATAGATTTCCTTCATTTTTATAATATATCGCGTAATAAAACTGTCAAAAGCAGGGTGCGAAATCGGAAATTCAATTCGCTCAAGTTATATTTGAAAATCGTGCGAAAAAAAAAATGGGAAAAATTAGACGAAAGGAAGGATAAATCAACGCAACAAAAGTTTAACCTTTAAAAATAAATACCTGCGTGTATCTATTTTGACAATGTACGAGTGTAAAAAGTATGATTTCAAAAATTAGAGCAGCGGAGTAATTAAAAGAGAGTTTTTTTTCCTTTCGAGGGTCATCATTGAGAAGGTTCATCGTTTTCTAGTTTAAAACTGTATTTTCAAGTTCACAAACTGGCATTAAAATGTCTTTCGAGAATACTTATGGGAAATAAACTTCTCTCGCAACGATACTACTATTTTTCAATTTCGTTGTAAAAATAATCGAAAAAGACAAACGTTCAGACACGAAATAACAAACCAACTCAAAAAAGCTATCATTATTGGCAAATAAATTAAAGGTTACCCAGTTATTTACCTCTCATTAGAAAACCAACTGAAACAGACTGAACTGTCTTTTGATAATTTATAGGTGCAAATGGAGTCTTTTTTAATTTCAGGAAAAAAGAAAACTTTGTGTCAAAAAGTGGTTTTTGTAATAATTTATTTTTCGATCATTGTAAAAAAAAAAAAAAAAAAAAACATAAAATAATTAGGTACCTACCTATGACATAATATTAGCACAGAAGTATTTAGTATAAACAAAAAGTTGCAGAAATAGGGTGGGGGGGTCTATCTTTAATCACTCGAAATCATTTAAAAACTCATTCAGGTGCATTTTGATAAACAATAAAGAATTCATGTCGCAATTTCAATAAGCGAAGAGTGTTCTAATAAATTGAAAATTTACTGAAATTAAATAACACGCTAGAAAAGAAAACACTTCCTCTAAACAACTTCACACATATCGTTTCTTCAAAAGGAAACTGAAACCCAACTCATTGAAATCGAAACAAACCAAAGTTGTGTTTTTCAATAAACTCTCGTGAAAAAACAACACCCTGCAGAAAACATCGAAAAGTATAGAAACTTTTGAATTGTATCTTTCCAAAGAGAAATGTTGTTGTAAACGATTTCTCGCGAATTTATATATCCCAAGTACGTATTATAAATTTGAACAACATGAAATAGAAAGAGAGTAAGAGCAAGGGAGAGAGAGAAAGAGGAACGAGTATAAGAAACGATGAAATCAATTTCACGCAAAAGAAGCTCTCTTCATATCGGGCGTAAAACGGAAAATATTCGTACAAAAACGATGTATTAAAAAAGATGTAATATATCAATAAAATGGTTCTCCATTACGACTTTTACACAATTCTTATCTTTAATATTGCATACGATTTATTATTGCTCTTTCCGTGGTAAACACTTTACTCATCTTTGAAATAGGTACATATACGTGCGGTAGGTAGGTACCCAGCTTCAAATCATGCGAAAATGTATCAATTGAGAAATTGAAAAAAAGTAGAGATGAAAATAAATTTGATTTTTCACAGTAGCATACGAACTAATATTCGATTCGCTTCAAAAATAGATAACTTTACTCCAAACCATGAAGAATTTCTTTTTTCAGGCATCTCATTCAATATTAGGGTAGTCTATCATTTCAAGCTTTTGATTTTTTTGGCCTTACCACCCCCCCCCCCCTCCGAAATCTGTGTTTTTCTTCATGAGAAAATGATTTCCATTTTTTTTCTGACTGAAATTGAAGTGGTATCAACTCTGTTCTGTCCAGTCGTCCTGCATTTCTTTTAAAAATAAAAATAAAATAATTGTAGATTTTTTCACTATACTAGTTTCTTTTTGGTTCTTGCCCACAAAAGTTTTTTTTTCTTCATGAGCTGTAATAATTCTTGATTTCTTATTTTTCTCCTATCTGAATTTCAAGTTATACCTCGCTCGGCGCCCTCCAATCTCTCAAAAAATGCAAAAACTTAAAAAAAAGAAGCAAAACTTTTAAATTTAAAATAATTCAAACAAATGTTCCTTTTTGTGAGAAAATAATTAAAGTATCAATTTTTTTTCGCCCCACTGAATTTCAAATAATGCGTGTCAAGTCTCCCTCTTATTTTTTTTTTTAAATTAAGAAATATTCACTTTAAATTCGGAGGGAGGGAGGAATGAAAAGCTGGAAATTATTTCCTCATAAAAATAAACACCACTGATTGGTTAAAGCAGATAAAAATGCATAAGTTCGAGATTTGATCGATTTTAATTTTTAAAACAGAGGAGTTAATATAAGCATCCCCTGAAAATTTGTTAGGGTGGAAATGAAAAATTGAAAATTATTCATTCTCACGAAAATGTACAATTTTAAAACCTAAATTTTTATTTTGGTTCATTTTTTTAGTTTTTTCATTTTTTGAGAAATTGAGAAAACCCAAGGCACCACTTAAAAAAAATAAAAAATTTAAATCACTTTTTATTAAAAGGAAAAACTTTGATGGGTTAACCCAAACCAGAGAACAGTTTGAAAATCTGTCAATTTTTATTTTTTTTTACTTCAAAATTCTGTTAATAGGGGGAAAATCACCTCGTATAAATAAAGACCACCGGGTGTTCAAAACGCACGTATAATATATTATTATAAATTCACGAGAACTGCTGAAATTTTCTAAATTATGGTCGAAAAGTCGCGAGAAGAAGACCAAAAACTTCTTGATTTTGACACGGGTACATAATTGGCATTTCAATTTTCAAAAACTGCAGTAATTAAATTACTACCTCTGTGTATTAACATCATCGATAAAATATCTCTTTGTCTTCCCGTTAAAAGTGAAATTAAACTTGACATGATTTTGGATTGGTGAAAAATGAGAACCACATCGTCTGCAGTTCGGAATAATAATTACATGCCATCGAAAATTTAACAAACAGCCGCTTTCTTCGTCCCAAAAAAAAAAAGAAATACCCTCTCGCGATGTATTCTAGAGTGAGAACATCTTCTTGCATAAGGCGTAAAACTCGAGGGGAAAACGAGAGAAAAAAAGAAATAAAAATAAAGCGAGAAAAATGCCATTCGTCTGTCATCACGTTGAAAAAACATCCTAGCGTCAAAATTTTCCAATCTCTCTTCCTGTCTGCGAGAATTTCTTCTTTTTTATTTCCTTTTATAACGACTTATGGAGTTATAACGTTCCCGAAGATAGTAACATATGATACCCCGAAACACATAAAAGAATCTTTTAACAATATGATTTTTCGCAATCAGTGAACTGTAAAAAAGTATAATGCGCGAATATCTACCGAAGTACGGTACGCTTTTTCCAAATCAAATAATACTCCATTAGATCTTTTAAACGTGAATTTTTTCACTTTTTATTCATATATGGTCGATTTGTGCGAGAATATTTCCCCACAAAATGAGAAAGGAAAAAAAAATCATAATTAGACCTTTATACTGAAATCTGAGTATGTGAATGTGAATTGCAACCACAACGTTGCCAGACCCAATACTCGGAATTTGGATAATTTTCCTCCTAAACTGTAATAGTTTCTTAGTCACAAGTTGAGTAACCGGACGTGTCAATAATCATTACCGACTAATGCTGCGAAACACGAAATTACAATTGAATAATTTTTCAACGTATCACACAACTCAACGTAAACGAGAAAACAATTCGAGATATTATATATTCAAAAAGTAATTTATCAAATTAAAAAAATCGAATTTTTCGCATCACTGACCAATTTAATTATTCAATTCGGAAAATTTTATTACGAGTTCAAACACCTTTTTAGTTGAAAAAATTCACTCGTAAGCTGATCCTAAAAGGCTGACTAATATTTCAATCCTCGAAATACGTACAATATTATTTTTCACTTACTCCGGCATGCTTACTACAAAGAAAAATACCAACAAAATAATCCAATTTGTCGTCGATTTTTCTATATACCAAGTAACAATACAAATAAGTAGGAAATCGCACAAACATTTTGTGAAAATGATATCGGCAAATTTTCGCTTCAATTTCCCTTCATGAAATCATGTTCGAATATATACGTACCTGCTTTTCGTCAATTTCAAATCGGTAAAACAATTTTTTATTCAACGAACCGCTACATTATATTGAAAATCATTATATGTATAATTCCACAAATAGGTACAAAATAATATCAATTCGTACAACCTCGAAAACAACATAATGTAAGGGACTAAGTTGCCGGGAAAGGGGGGAGTAGCACTAATTGGATGGGTTTAAATATCACAAACACCTGTACCATAGACTACATACTACACATGAATTTAATTGTATTTTTTTAATCATTTTCTTGGCGAAAATTTTCAATTACCATATACAGTTTTAAGGTAAAGAAACTCGTCGATGAATCTTTTCGGCCCGCATGTCCATGTTATTATAGAAGCGGGCGCCCAGTTATTTCAACGAAACCACCTGCCCCAAAACTTGAAATTCTTTATGATGAAAATCCGGTAACAGAATACCGCAAGCTGCTACTACGCGATTAAAAAAATAACAAAAAAAAAAAACTTTCTTTAGCAATAAACATTAACTCATCACTTATCGGCTGAATATCAAATTTATGTGCTTTTTTAATCACGTGCCACGTTATATAATCGTGGCACTAGCCAAGAGCATATGGCCGACTCACATTTGCTAACTTTGTTACTCGTACTATTTTTTATACCTTCAAAGAAAAAAAATCGCAGGAGTAAATAATAAGAAGTTCATGGGAAAATAGTGCTGTAGACGTTTTCTTATGATCATTTCTTGACTGACTAGCACACATTTTACCATGACCGAAAATGTGATGTAGGACTGGGCAAACTCCAGGCGGAGTCGAGGAGTAAACTGTGAATTTTGATGGAGTTGGCAATGAAAATTTGAAACTCCTTTTAAAATCCACTAGAGTTTGTTTCTAATTTCAATTTTTATGCGCTACCGTAAATAAATAACTTTTTTCTTCAAAAATTGAAAAAACAACAGGAAAAAACTTCTAAAAAAGTTGTAGCAAATATTTAGTTTCCTCCTTCAAAAAATGAAAAAGAAAAAGATATGAAAGCTATTTATTTCATTTTCTTCAAAAATGTAATAAATTTTTTAAAACTTTAAATTGAAATGAAAAAATTCTTGAGAAAAATCCACTATAAAAAAATATCTTGAAAAATTTCCATGTTTGGCATTTCGGAAAAATAAAAATATTTTCCCGTTTAAAAATTCCTTAATAGGTAATATTTTTTTCAAGTTTCCAAAATAAATTTTTAAATTTTATTTTACTTTTTAATTTTTGAAGTAAAAAATATTCCAGTTTGCGCCTCCTGGCGCAGTAGCCAGTGTCATGGCACCCTTCATTACATTTTTTCGTTAGTTGGCTGCATTGGCAATTTTTTTGTTTCAGCAATGTTACAATTTACAAAAAAAACTGTGATGAGAAGTGTCACAATTAATAATACACTGTGTATATAACGAGTGGATCGCTGCAGTACTGTTTTTTTGCCACCATCGAAAATTTACTGCAAGTTCAATGCTACATGCATATTTGATATTCAAAATTGGAGGGGAGGGAGGTGTCCCAACGAAATGTTTCTGATAACCAAAATTATTTCTAGGACATCAAGCTATAACTTTTGTTTTAAATTTTTTTCAATTTGACCCCTCCCTCCCCACCGATTTTGCATCACATTTCGAAGATACTGATTAAAAATTAGAGAAGTGAGAGAGGAAGGGACAAATTGAAAAAAAATTCAGATAAAAATTTTAGATCAAGATCCTAACAATAATTTTGGTTATTATAAAAATTTCGATCGGATCCCTCCCTCCCCTCCGATTACACATAACATCAGGTAGATACATTTTCCAAATTTGGGGAGGGGTCCAATTGAAAAATTTTACAAACAAAAGTCGTAGATTGAGGTCCTAGAAATAAGTTTTCTTATAACAAAAATTTCGGTTGGACCCCTCCTTCCCCTCTCCTCCAATTTTGCAATGACAAATAAGACAAATTCGTTTTTTGGTATGGGGGAAAAAATGTGCAAAAGTAGTTGTTTTTTCAAATTAAGTATACTGACTTGCATCAATAAGTTTTCATTTTTATTATTTTTTCCGAAGTTCATGACTTCCAGCGATAGGCAGGCATTTATAAAGGAAGGAAGGGGTAAAATGAAAAAATGATAAGAACATTTTTTATGTAAAATTGAAAAATGAATAAATTTTATTTGAAGATAATTTTCATAGAAGAAGCCATCGTCGTTCGTCGAGATCTTTCGAAAAAACAAACATCTGATCGGTATTTTGGCCCCTTCAAAAGGAAGCATAAGCAATCCCAATTTTCATTAAGTTTTGTGTCACCTACTGCAGTCACACCCAATACAACAGAATTCACACCTAGGGACTCTTGGGAGTCCAATTGCCTAGGATTGAAGCACTTCTAAAAATATTGCCCAATTCCCTATACACACGAGAACAAATTCGCCCCCGAGGTTTTACAACTCCTTCAAGTTCAATTTAGCTAGTCTGCGCCAGGAGTACCTACTCTTTCATTGTTTTAAAGAGAAGCAAAAGTGAGGCTGGATTTTCAACGCCAATAATTGCAAAACACTTTGAAACTTTCTTTTGAATTTGCATTTGAATATCTACTTACATCGCATCGTAACGTAGGTAGGTATACTTTTGAATTGTAAAATCTGTTTTCGGAAATCATCACAGCCGTAAAATCTTTCCGACGATCGTTATCAACGGGGAGAAAAAGTTGAATAGGAAAAAAATCACATTTAGAAGGCTTTTATTAATTATGTGGAGAATAAAGCCATACGTTTTTCAACTGCATACGCGTACATTTCAAGACGTCTTACTCGTACATTTATCGAAATTGCCATTTAAAAACAACACATGTTTTTAAATCACTCGAAAGCTTTCTTTTTACGCTGTTGATCGCATCTGGTGTGAAGGAATATGAGAAGAAGTGATTAAACGTTTATAAAATGTACATGTGAATACAAACGAACAAGAGGTACTCCCTCGTTGGAAAACTTTTTCAAGTAGGAAATAATACTCGACGAACAAATACCCGCCGGAATGAAGAAATACAAACCACTTAAATTTTTACGAAATTTACTCGCAACCGGTTGGGCGGTTGCCATCGTCGTCGTCGGCGACTATGATGGATATCTCAAAATTGTCGGCTTCTACAGCGTGTCTGACACTAATATCACGATAATTATACCGTGCGTGCGCACCGTGCTGGGTTCAGATTGACTGACAACGCTATGAAGATATAAATAAAAAACAAAACACACAAAACAAAGACGAAATGCTGAGAGTATACAAATACAACCAGGATGCTTTAAGTATTGTATCGCAAAATTACGTCAGAGAGAGAGAGAGAGAGAGAGAGAGAGGGGTGAACGTACGAAAAATAGACAGAATAAATTCGCGATAAATTTTATCACAATAACTATGGCGTATAAAGTCATAAAATCTTATAAGACAAATAACTTAGAACAGAAGATGTATGTCTGCTTATTTCACCCAAAAAGTTTTTCTGCTTCATTCGCCACAGTGCAGTCTTAAAATAAGAGGGTTCAAATCTGTCTAGTGGAACGCAGAAATGACATTTTTTCATTGTTGGATTTAAATCGTTAAATTTAATTGGAGGGGGGATAAAATGAGATACCGGAATGGAATTGGCAAAAATTTCATTTTTATACAACTTACGTGCAAGTATCAGAGAAGAAAGAACGTAATTAATCTGTATAGAACAATAACCAAGTATCCATTTTCATATCCATACAACAAAAAAAACAACAGCATTAAAGTTTTAATCATTGTAAATGACATTGGGGACAAATGTCAAAGCACAAAAATTACAGAGGAAAAAAAGGCTGCAAACAGAGGGAGCAAAAAAAAACACACCTATAAACATGACACGTTCCTTTAATGTTAACGCTTTATGTTGTTCCTGTTTGGTGATTTTTCTACTTGTAATTTGAGAAGCTTCATATGGGCGATGTTCACCTGGTATGAGCTAACTGTTGATATTATGAAAGGTTTCGTTAGTATCTAATAATTTCCAATTAATTTCAAAGAGCTTTGGACTTTTTTTTTTCGAGGCAAAAATGAAAAGAAAATTTCGTTAGAAGAACTGGCCATCGTAACGCGATTCAAAGAATAACGGACAAACTTTTTATTACCGAAACGTGACGTAATTGTCCAGTTACCGCCTTTAATTTTCACACGTGGCCGAAAAACACGTTCATTTTTGTAGCTTTTTTCTTCAATTTAGTATAGTTGTAGGGATGTACCTATACAAATTTTAATGAATTTTTTCAAATAAGTGCGTAGGTATATTCATGTTTTATGTACCTATAACAACAAAAAGTGAAATTTCTTAGAAGAAGAACTTCTAAAAGAAATATCTTTTTATTCTCAAATTTGAAGAAAAATTGGAAAAAACAAAAATTTTAATTACCATAAAAATTGAATAAGTAAATGAATTCTCCAATAGGGATCTGAATCCATGTTATTCGATTCTTGAAAATTTTTCGCACACAAATTTTGTGAAAAGTTGTTGGGTTCCTTTTTTCAGTCACCCTCAGATAAATTTCATTTTGTAGATAGATGAAGACTAAGCAAGACAAGGACAAGGAATGTAATGAATGAAATAAATGCAATGCATCACGACTAAATTTTATGAGTATAACCATTTTATTTTACGTTTTACATCAAAAAAGTACCCAACATTTTGAAATATCTATTATACCTATGCCGTTAAAAAACTTTATTTTTTTCAAATTTTATCAAAGAGATTGTTTGCAAATTCCACTAATAGGTACGATTTTTTTTTTCATTCAATTCTCTGGATTTTTTTTTTAATGCTTAAAATATTCTTATGAAGAACTTTCTTGAAAAACAAAATTTTTAAAATTTTATTTGAACATTTTTCAAGAAAAAAATTATTTTTAAATACATACCATTGGAGGGAAGGAGGGAGGGAGGGGGTTTGGAGGGGGGGGTTGTTGAATGAATGTAGTAGAAAAGCGGAATTCCTTAAGATTTTTTGTGTTGAGTACTAACGCATTTTTTCAATCTCAAGTTTTACAAAATTTGAGAAAAGAGGATTCATATTTTTATTTTTTATTTCAAAAAAATTAAATTTTGATTTTTGAAAAACAAAAGGCATCGAGTTCTCAAAGAACGAAAATATTTTTCATTGCATTTTGATGGTGTCCATCCGCGAAAAATAAGGTATAATTAGTTTTTTTCCAATAATATTTAAAACGTTTTTGTGGTGAAAAAACTGTTTTGGTTTCTCAGAAACTGTATTTTTCATTTATTTGAATACCTACCTATGAAAAAAAAAATCAAACATTTTTAGGTGAGATTTTTGAAAATTTCCATTTTTTTTTTCTCAAGTCAGTGGGGCCTGTGAATATTCGCTCCTGTATGATTTTTTTTTAATGGATTCAAAACGTCCCTTTTCCTTGAATTTTGTTTTTAAAGAAATAAAAAAATAGGGATTTTTTTTCATTTTTTTGTCACCGAATTTTAAAACAATTGAATTTTTATAATTATTGTTTTTGATATTACTCACAAATCCCAGACATAATTTTAAAACTTTTGATTTAATAAGTAAGTATATTTTTAAAAAGATTTTTCCATCTTAAAAATTTTGAAATGAATGCTCCTAAGAACTGAAATTTTTGTTTATGGTACAATAAAATGGTTCGCTGAAAACCTACGGGATAAATTCTTGAAAAATTCCAATTCAAAATAATTATGCTTTTGCGAAATGAAAAAACTTTGGAGATTCAAAGAGAAAATAAAAAATCACTAAATCACTTCAATGTCATGGTCGTCATGGGAGTGTCACATATGTAAAAAAAAAAAAAAAAAAAATCGTAATTTTCTCTGGGGTATTTCAATTTACCTATACACGAAATTCATTCGTTGCAAAATCCAAAATTTCATTATTCGAGAAAAAATTTGTACGTTGGTATTTTGTCTAAAATGTACTCGTAAGATACCAGCTTTTGAAATTTTTCAAAAACGTTTATCGAAAAATTGCACGAACGTCGCCTTACAAAGTGTTCCCGAGCTTGCCAAACGTTATTTCTTTTTTTTCTTGTAAAGATGACACGTAAAACGAATAACGGTATAACAGAGCGATAGAAAAATTGTACATAGAATGCCTGTCACTCAATCATTGTTATTCCTTTTCAATCATGTTTTTCACTTTATTTCGGCTATAGGCGTGTATTACTTCGATACATACGATAGTTTGGGGAGTTGGTAAATCAACATATGAATCGAGATTATTCCATCTTTCGTTGAATTTGCTGATGTGTGCAGTGCACTACAAAATATACGACAATTATCTAACAAAGGAACCGCTGTTGGAACCAAAACGCATGAAATTGAACGAGACTTGAGTCGTTAATTGAAACAGAGATAGGTACCTACTCGTATATAGATTTTCGACGAATTATCGAAATTTTAAAAATAGCTGAAATTTAGCTTTAGAGATAGGTAAGAAGTAAAATTTCAATTTCATTTTACCGAAAAGTGATACTAGATTTCTAATTATCAAGCGGGTATTACAATTACATAAAGTTCTCTCATTTCACCATTCTAAAAATTTATATCGCAGGTTTCTTGACCTTTTGACATGCTCTTTCTCTTGAAATTTGAAAGGTAAATAATTTATTCATCGTATTCGTTAAAACAGTAGTAATAGCGATAGCAGTACGACGACAATAGACTGGTATTTCGTGGTAAAAAAAGAAGCGAAATTCATTAACTCGGATGCAAAAAAACAAAACATAACTCGGCATCGTTCAAATACCTACTCGACCCTTCGGTAATTCGGGCGTAAAATGTAATTTCCAGACCTACTACGCTGGCAGGATCAGGATATACTATAAGAAAGAATAGTCGTATTTTCGACTATTAGGCCCCTGCTAACGCCATACAGTCGCAGTCGCGGCGATATTTTGCAAGTGTGAAAAAAGTAAGTCGACATTAGGGGTAGCATTTCAGATACGATATCGGTCTGAAGCAGGGTGCGTATAAAATAGAGACCCTAGAATATGTACAAATTACTTTCGGAAAAGCCTCGGCTCGCCGCGATCAAAATGGTGAACGGAAAATTTGCCACACGTTTGGAAATGGTGGCGGGGCGAGGGCCGACGTACCATTTCCAATAACAATAACAACAGTTTTTTCTGATTATTTGTACTTGTATCAATGTTACTCTCGAAGATTGATACACTTTATCATTCTCACTAAATTACATCCATTACGTCTGTGCCGCTTGTTCGGCCCGAAATTTGCGCGTACAAGCACCAATCTTCATACATCGTAATAATCCAACACCATACTATACCAAATAGCAGGAGGAAAAAAGATAACATTTTACCATATGTATTCCTCCGCTATTACGAATAAACGTCGGGTAAGCTTTATCGTTTATTAAAGGCTGATATTTGGCATTGCACACGTTCGCCATAAAAACAACGCCAAAACTAGTATAATCGAGAGAATAAAATAAAAGACGCATTTTAAACAAGATTAAATATCCAATTTTTGTTCTTTCCATTTCCTCCAGAATCTAGTTCAAATATTAACGGCACATAGCTCGGAAAGAAAACTCGCCATTATAACCATACTATATTGCACCGACTTTATGGAGTTCACTTTGTGAAAATATTACCACGCTACGTCGTAAATTGTTTACAAACATTGAATATTTCAAATCTACATACTTCAAAAAAATGAAAAATAATAAATTTAAAACACCCTGTATATAAATGTGTAACTTCGCACCATTCGATCGTATATATCGCAAACTGCAATTTCAATATTACTTCGTTTACTACGTATTCTCATTCTCATTGAAAAAAAGCTCGGTCCCCGGTTAAAAACTAAATTTGCTATTTTTGCATCAAATTCAATATCCAATTCTTATCTGGATATCATTTATTAAAAAATTTCGTAGCACGCTCGATGGTAATTTCAAATTCGAGAATCTCCTATTTTTTTGTCGATGTTCCTGGTTTTGACGCGGCCTTCGTGAGAAAAAAAAAACTTGGAATAACGTGACTCCAGCATAAATGATTCGTTAGGCATATTTTTGCAAAAGATAAGCGTTGTTTTTACAAAGAGTTTATCTATGCTAATTTCGGATTCTTCTTTCGAAAGATCATTTTCCAAAACAAACCTTAAAAATAACAAACTTTTTGCTAAAAGCGAATTTCTCCAATTTCCCAACCAAACGATTAAGAAGCGAATATTTAACGAAAGTTGAACTTTTATTCGGGAAAAAAGAACGCACGTCAGTAACGAATTTCCACAAGAAAGAAAAATCATTTTTATTTCTCTTCGTAGAAGCGAACAGAGAGTCAGTTCACCACGAAAATACTCGCAGCAAACTAAGTAATTCGATTAAATTACAATTAATTTCGTCGCAAGTTCAACTACGATATGATTTATTAAAATTTAAAGGTTGAACTTTATTCACCCCTGCTCCTTCCTTCCGTTTTCATCTGCGGTTTTGAAGAATAGATATATAGATACCCTTTTATTAAATTCAACAACTTTATTCATCCCTTCGTCTCCTTATTCCCAGCTTATGATACAATATATCTTTTTTTTTTCACCAAATTCTGGTGTGTAGGTACAGTAAAATCCTTACTTCAGCATTCTTCATCCTTTCCCCCCCCTCAACTTTTTAATGAACTAGCTTCTTTTAGCTCATACTATCATCACGTATAAATTTGTTTCGCGTAAGTCTATATTATATAACAAAAACAAAATCTCAATTCTATTATAGAACACAGCAGGTATATAAATTCAAATTACATTTTTTCAATTTTTATTCAAAAAAAGAGAGAAAAAGAAAGGAAGCTTATTTGTCTGCCATATTTCATCCGTGCCTCAAAAATATTAGTTATTTTATTCACTTTCATAACATCATTTTTAGTATCGTTTCTCTATACCAACATATTACTGAAGGAAAAAAAAACTTATATTTTAACGTTGAAAAAAGAATTATTTGAAAAATTCTTTACGAAGAGATGTAGAAATTTCAGCACTAATAAAGCAACAGTAAGGAAATAAATTTAAATTTTTTGAAAATTCCGTAAGACATGGTAAAATACACGCTTCGTGTTTGCATTAAAGTAAACATATAGACTCTTCGTGTTTACACGTACGTTCTGATAAAATTGAAAAAAAAATTATAGGTGTAGTACATACCTCGCGTGAAGTAAGAAAATCAAAAAATAATTATTAATAAGTCAGTTCTATAAGTATTATACTTGTACTTATTTCTAAAGTAAAAACAAAAGAAACGCCATCAAAGGTTATCCATTTAAAAAAAAAATCAAAATTTTCGTTATTTTATTTATATAAACTCGTATTATTTTGTAATCAAAACAAATCAAGCCCGTCCTTTTATATTTCGCAGACAACCTCATCTACCGTCATTTAAAAGCATTCGTTTCGAAAAATAAACTAAAAAATTTAATTTATCCTCTTCGTTTAACTAAACTGTTCTATCATATAAAATAAATTAGTTTCATAATTTATAAAAGTTGTAACCTATAAAAAAAAGAGCACGAAAGCTCCAGAATTTTTTAAACTTTGCCCACTAAGTATCGAATGTTTTTGACGCCGAAATTACTTAAAAGATGAAGGAATTTATAAAAAGTTGCTTAATACTTTTTTCCGCATCGAACAGAAAAAACACCTCGTACAAAAACGAAAAACTTAATACAGAATGGAAAAAAAAATACTCCGAAAATAAAAATAGAAAAAGGAGAGCATTTCTTTAAAGAAAACATTCCAAAAGGGTTAATTTCCCAGCTTTTCCTGGGCTTGAATAAAGCCTGTGAGGAGCACTGTCTGACAAAGGATGTATAAAAAAAAGAAGAAAAAGAAACTTAATAAGCCGCCAAAGCGAAATTTCCTTTAAGCGAAAAAAGCAGTCAATTGAATAATTCATTTCACCCTGTTTTGAATCTTATACCTTATTATCAATTTATGTCGCGAAGTCACCCTTATATTTCATATTTTTATTTATTTTATAAGCAACGTAATAATTGCGTGTGTGCTTAAGTATATTTGCTAAAATGCTTATCTTTTAAAGAATTATTTTTACGTTTTGAATAGACTTCTTAAAAAATGCCTACGTAGAACTATAGGGAATTAGTGATTGATACGAAAGAGTAAAAAGAAAAACAAGTTTTTTAATTTACTTCAAAAAAAAAAAGGGCGATTTTTTTCCTCAGTAAACTTAACATTCATGATTTGAAAGACTTGACGGAATTTTCGAACTATCTGTGCTAGTAAATGGTTCTATAATCTGAAAATTTGTTGGTAAGAATGTTGGCCACTAACTCACACCACCCTCACCCCCAATCAATTGAGGTGAAATGTGTTTTTTCGTTGTTAATTTTCATTTCCTATTACTCGCAATCAAATCTTTTAAAACTTGGAGGGATGCAGGATCCTACTAAGGACCATTCCTGGAAATTTTTTCAATTTTTTCAGTATGTTCCTTTGTATAGAAATCTGGTTTTAATTTTTGAAAAATACCAAAAATTGTTTTTTCTCAAATAAATTAAAAGACCGATAAAGAATTGAGATATTTTCAAAAAAAATGAGTAGTTTTTTAACTTGACTCGAGAAACTGATTTTTTTCATTTCGAGGAAATTCAGAAATTTTTGTAAACAAAAATTTGAAAGTTTTTTTCTCACCTGAGACCAAACCAAAAATTTATATTTTTTTCTTCAAAAATTTATTTTTTTTTTTCATTTTTTTTTAAAATTTCTTTTGAAAATTTAAAAAATATTTTATAATTCAAAAAAATTGAGAAACTTTTTTTTCAAAATGAAGAAATGAATAAATTTTATTACGTTGACCTATAAAATAATAATTACATAAGTACTAAGGAATGTTTTATCGTCACAAAAAAAATGGAATTCTTCCTGCAAAAGAGTTCGGGTTTTTTCGAGAAAAAAAATTGAAAGATTTTCATTTTTCAATTATAAAAAGAAAAGACAAAAAAATTAAGAGATGAGTAAGAGATCATCTCCTCAAAAATTAACATGGGCCAGATGTCAGAATAAAAAAAAAATTGGGTTTTGGATTTTAAAATTGAATCCTAGAAAGGATTTTATATTATGGATTTCAAATCCAGGCGTGAAAGAAAATGATTTCAAAACCCTAAAAACGCATTTGACTTCACTGCAGGACGTGCGTGGGTGCGAGATGCTGGAAACCAAAATTTTTACCAGCTGGTTTTTAGACCACAGGAGCCAACTTCCACCAGATATAGTTCGAAAATGGAAAATCCCAGCCAATGACCGATGAATAACCATTTTTAACCCCTATACCGTCTTAATGAATTTTCTAAAAATTATGCAGACTTGAAATGCCACATTGTTTCGCACAACTGAAACTAAATGAGCTTTATCGCTTTACATGGCTACCTGAATTAAGCATCAGACCAGCTACACATGTTTGCAGTAGAGAGTCATGGCTCATGAGCGTTACGACCCATTATATATATGAGACTTTTAAGGGTAGAATTTTATAACTTGTTAAACAGAACGAAACACTCAACTAGGTATTTTCTTATCTTATAGTTGGAATATTTTACAAATATTTTTCTTTTCGTTTCGGTTAAAGTAATGCCGCATTCCACCCTACAAACACAAGTTCATAAAAAATCGGGAACACCCCTTAAGACTGGGACTGGACATCGTTCATCATAAACGCGCTAACAGTTATATTTGAGAAAAATGCTCAAGTTACAGCTGTTATGTTTACAATAAAGGTTGCTTTTTATTTTTATAAATCACGAACCTTCATCCCATATAGCGTATTACGTACGAGTATATTTACCTAGGCGTCAGTACAGTGGTTTTAACACTTCATAAGATATAAGGTAATATTTTTCGAACGACTTTAGATCAGTTTACATGCTCGTTTTTCAATATTTATTTCTACACTATTTTTCTAACAATTCGTATGAAATAAATAGTATACTCTATTGGTGGGTAGCTGGCTATGGTAAATCACCACTCGTACAAATCACCATAGCCAGCTGGATTAGATCAAGATCAAAATGATTGACAAACTGCCCACCGTTTTCACGTCTTGGTTTTCACCAACTGCACACGCATACCCGCCTCAATTTTCATAAACAGCTGAAATTCAAATGTGTATCTAGATCTACTACCTACCTTTACACCCACATTACACTCGAATTGTTTTTTATTCTCTCACAATTTTTTCCCTAAGCTCACTGAATCAAATTCAAAAAAAATTCCAAGTTTCAAAATGTCTGACAGTCATCTTTCTAAATAAAATTCCAAGTTTCAGATTGTCTGACAAAATGTCAAATATTTTTACCAATAATAGGAAAAATTAAAAAAAAATTAAAAGTAGACAGCACCTGGTGAAAAAAAAAAAAAAAAAAAAAAAGGTAGGTACAATATTATAAAAGTGATCTGTCATAAGAAAACCAGGTTTTATTCTGAAAAAACTTTTTTTTTGTTTTTTGGTTGATATTAGTGGTACTTTTGGCGGTAATTTCACTGGTCTGGAGAAAACGTTCCCAAACGATTCTGTTCGAGCACACAGTAAAGTAAAAAATTTGGGAAAATACAATACTTCTATTCAGAAAATTATTTATTTTTTTATTTTTTTTGGAGGGTAGTTCAAATGGTGCACTGAAAGAAATGGGTTTTGAAATTTGGTAATCGTTCCTTTGTGTCAGGTAATTGTTCCCAAAAATTCGGTAATGGTTTACATTTTTCAAAAAATTTGTTAAATTCCCCAACATTCAAGGAACTATTCCTGAAAATTGGTAGTTGTTACCAGAAAACTTGGGTAATAATTACCTTCAAAAAATTACTGGGAATTATTACCTATGTATGAGGCATTTATTCTCAACTAACGAAGACTGCAACCCTGATAAAAAGTAATGATTGTGAATTTTGATGGGTAACCATTCACTTCCAGAGGTAGGCATTTATTGCTTCTTATTAGAAGTATTCATTCTCGAAAAAAAGGATTAAGTTCCCAACGTTAGCTACTAATTCGTCATCTATACAAAATTTCAACACTAATTTTTGTTATCAGTATAGAAATTATGATTTTTTTTTTCAGGTATTTCTTTCTTTATAATTACTTTTGAATCGTAATTGATGAATAAATTCTTCAAAACTGAGGTTTAATAAAAAAATTTCTTATTGAAGGCGATTGAGGTGAAATTGTGTAGAAAAAAAAATAGTTCAATGAAATTAAAGAATATTTATTCAAATCACAAAAGTATGGTTGTTTTTTTAAAACTATTTCCTCAGTCCTCACAATTAAAATAATTCGAAATCGACGAGCAAATTTTTCTTTTTCTATATTTCAACTAAATAATGTTACAGCGAATGGAAACTTCTGTCATCAAAGGCATAATAAAAATTGTGGACAAAATCAATTGGTCTGTATACTAATCTAACAAAATTATAAAATATGTTCCCAAGTTTATAATATACAAGTTTGATGAGAGTATGATGAGAGGTTTCTCAAACATTTTTTTCTTCTTCAAAATGATTATAAAAAAATCGTCAGGTTATTTCTTAAATTTTTGAAAATTTGAAACGTAGAATATTTTTAAAATTTTGTTCAAACATGAAGTATTCAAAATTGTGTCAATCACAAATTTATCGATACTTTATTGAATCACGAATTTTTTGAAATTTTGTTAAAACACAATTTTTATTTAAAAAATAATAAACGCACATACTATTTCAATAATTTCTTGAAAAAATTCCAATTCGTTTAAAGTAATAAACCACAATTAAGCACTCAACCTTGAGTTTACAGGTTGGCAGAGTGGTTAAGGCGTTGGCTCTTCAAACGGAAGGTCCCGGTTTCGAATCCTACCAGATCCATCACCACGAAGAAAAAATTTCCGAGTTGGTAAACCATTACCGAATAAGTTGTGTAAATTTGGGACATGGTTTGAATTTCCTGAATCATTCCCCAACATAGGGGAATAATTTCCTCCGAGTTGGGAAACTAATAACAAAAAGTTGGGAAAAACTGGGACATGATTCGAAATTCGTGAATGATTCCCCAACACTGGGTAATAATTCCCTAGTTGTGTATGGGACGATTCCATTCGGTAGGAATGGAATTGTTCCTTATCATTATTGATTAATTCATTTTTGTTGGGTAATGGTCACCTTAAAATTTTAATAATAGTTGTCTTACATCAAGGAACGATTATTACCACTGTTGGGAAATCATTCACGAATTTCGCTTCATGTCTTAGTTTTCCCCAACTTTTTGGTAATGGTTACCGAATTATTTCTTTCAGTGTGTCTACGTACAAACTTACAGTTTGATCAGGTCAGTTTTGAGCGATCTGTGACAATTTTATGAAATTGTTTATAAGCAATAAGTGGAAAATTCAACGCTTGTTACTTTTGATCTTGTGTATTGCCTTAAATTTCGAGAAAATCAAAAAAACGAGACTAATGCATGGTAGGAAATCAAATTTCCAACAAAAAAGGTTTTCTTAACTTTTTACCTATCTTCAATATTTCAGGAGTTATTTTAGAAAATCAAAAAAATTACAGATGTAAACTGTAAATTACTGAAATATTAAAGATAGGCAAAAAGTGAAGAGAACCTTTTTTGTCGGAAATTTGATTTTCTACCAATGCATTAATCTCGGATTATTCATTTGTTAAAAATTTGAGCCGCTATCCTGACTAAAAGTTTGAAATTTTAGTTAATTTGGATTTTTTTTGTTTTCAGAATGGCAACACTGCCTATAATTTTTTTTTTTCAACACCCTAAGCAGTGAATTTGGATTCACTTGAAGTGGCAGTGGTAAAATGATGCATCAAAAATCAGCTGGATCAGATTAATAGAATGGACAGCGTGGCCGAATTTCAAACATTAAACTGCTCTCCATGTAAAATTTGTCTTTTGAACTAAAACCTGGTTTCCTTATGACAGGTCACATAAAAGAAGCTTTTTAGAACCGGTTACAATAGATCAAAATAAACAGAAATCTGGCGCTATTTTCCCATTTTCTAAAACTATTTTTTTTGGAAAAATTAAAATTTGGCTTTAAAAATGAACGCTATAAAGAAAAAAGATCGAATGAATTTAAACGAATGAAAAAGTTGTACAAACTTGAAATTTATAACCATATAAATCGTAATAGTAAAGAATAAGGGTCATTAAAATAAGACATGGAAAAATTTCTATGAACCATCGGCATCAAGCCAACAAGCTAGTTAGCCAGCTACACACAGAGATATTCAACTCGTAACGAAGTTCTAATTTGGAAAATTTATAAAATAACTAGTAACAAAAGCATATACCAACCCCTACCTTGCACGTAGAATTAGTTATTTTTTAGAAACAAAAACACGAGGAAGAAGGCACCTCATCGGAGGAGGACGAGGGGGTAGTTCAGCGATCTGCTATCTCAGCGTCAGCTCACACAACGTAATGTAAAAATTTAACCATTTTGTGGCCTGAATTTTGTAAAATGTGCAAAAATGTTAATTTTAATTTATTCCAATAACATCTATACAAGTATCAATTGAAATTTATTCGCGTTATTCTGCCGAAAAAATAACGACTATCAGTACATATTGGTTAACGGATCGACTTCGTATATTGCATTTCAACCGATATTTTGAAGGGCTAATTTATTCGTAAACAAACTAAAAGTATAACAAAAGGTACAATGAAAATCGGTATTTATCTGCAGAATGATTTCGTTTTGTTTGTTAGGTGTTTCCCTAGGAATATAAAGCAATTATAATTTAATTTCATCTTCATTTTAACATAGCCAACAACAACAACAACTTCATCTCACGTGAATGAACCTCGACGTTGTCGTGGTGTAAAATCTTCAAGACGACACTCCGACACTCGATAGGCCATCGTCGAAAAGCGCCAAACTACCGGTGTACCGGTCTTTTTACAGATTACGAAAGGTTAACAATTAGAATTCGATTCAATTTACCTGATTTAGAAAGAAGAAGTAGCGGAATAACCATGCAAAAGAATGAAAGTGCATTTTTGATCACCATTTCTGCCATAGCTAATGGGAATGTTAACGTTCACTAATGTAAAACTGAGAAACACAAACGAATAATTACACAATTTTTCGGCATGAACGCGAAATTAAGAAAAAACATCGACGAAACATGAGTGATCAAAATCTACGAACAAATTCAGAACGAACATGAATTAAACGTAAACGATACGCGAATAAAAATAAATGCAATTTTCCGAAACTTACGAAAGATTTAAAAACACATGAATACATCGAACGAACGCGAAGCGCATAACACTCACGTAACAAACTAAACGAAATACTGCAGACGAGCAGAAGCAGAAGCAGACGCATCCGAGAGAGAGAGGATTCGCCATCGTAAAATCTCAAGTCTGTGTTCGTGATGTTTCTAGCCGCACGCGTTAGAGCGAGCTGTGCATTTTGATGAAGACTAGAAAAATCAGGCCTATCAATAATTTTATTTTTTATTTTTATTTTTATTTTTTTATATTTTCGTAATAGAAATACATTACTTAATTATATTTATTTTAAATTTAAATTTTAAAATTATGCCCATAGTCGATATAGACAGATCACCCTGAGAAACAGTCAGTCTGCCATTTTTTAAGTTTGTGTTTTGCTTTTGATTTGAGTCCTGTGAAAACGTATTAATTATATCAAGATATTAAATGACCATTTCTCTTGGACTTGAATGAAGCAGTCATTAAAACTGTAGATCTCAACGCTCCTTTTCAACATGGAGTAGAATTTGCTTCATTTTTTACGGATGAAAGTGAAACATAATTAATAATTATGATCATCTGGTGAAATTGATATTGAACGATCCAACTATTGAGTAAGTAGCTAAGAAGTAGTAAATACCCAAATTGCACATCCCAAGCATATTGCATTAGCGCTTAGATTATAGATAATATTTACACTTCAACAGTTCAACTGGAAGATTCATAACAATACAGTACTCGTACATGTGTATTCTCTTGCAGAATAGAATAGAGCTCTTCATTCATCAATTCATTCTCACGATGGTCATCATCGGCGCTCGCGGCTCACCTTTTTGCATGTTTTGAAAACAGGTAAAAAACACTACCGCAGGTGTTTTCTCAAACGTAGTTTTTTTTTTTTGGAAATTATAAGCGAATCTGTAAGAACCGTTAATATTCCTAACCATGGTGGCATTTCACGCAGGTACGTGACTGATACAAAACGCAGCAGCGAAACCTAAAAATTGTGATGTTCTTCCCAAAACAGGCAACAAAAATCAAACAATGATGAAGAGATAATGAAACTTCTGAAAAGCATCTTTTAAAGTGTGAAATAATGGTCCTTTTTTGTGCACGGCAGGTAAATCACCTTTTACTTAGAAGTAAGGTTCTTTTGAACGGGAAAAAAAAGGAAAAAACCATCAGTAAACTGCTTTATAAAAAGCAATCGTCGGCGTTTTGCGTTTGTATGTAATTAAAAAGAAAGTTTCTTTTTAAACAGTCCCAAACGTTTCAAAAGAGTGTTCTACGCTGCGGCGTTATTATACTTACTATATATTGCAAAGTGACATTTTTATGGTGATAAACCCGTGAAAGAATTTGTTATAAAAATGTTTTTTGGTGTATTAGCCTTACATAGGCATTTCATCGATTTCGTGTATCCAAAACGGTTTTGAAAAATGGAACGTTTTGTCGAGAGAAAAAATTTAAAGGAAATAGCACATTGCATTAGGTAGATACATTGCAGTTTTTTTTTTTTTTTTTTTTTTTTTATTCATTGTAAAAAATGATGTAACGCAATTTTGTAAAAAAAATAAAAAAACATTTTTGGATCTTTTTAACGTTCGCGCGTTCGTTTTAATTTTTTTTTTTTTACGTTACTAGGGAGATAAAGTGCTACTTTATATACCTCTCGCTGATCTTTCAGTAGTATAAAGAAGCCTTTTTCTCCCTCGTAACGTAAAATAATTTATCCAACTAGGAAAATAGAGTGATTTTCAACGATTTTGAGGGTTTATTGCCCGAGCGAAGCGAGGGAAATAAATCAAAATCGTCGAAAATCACTTTATCTCCCTAGTTGAATAAACTACTATAAGACAAACAAAAGTAAAATGATCGGGTTCGGGTTGAATTTTATAAACATTGATGAACATTACGGTAATTAACGATTAAAAGAGTGTAGTATTTATTCTTCCTAAGTACTTTATTGATTGTAATTTCGTGGTAACAGGTTTTTAAAAGTGATTATCGTCTGCGTATGTGATAATTTAGTAAGGATGCTGCACGATAAAAAGTATAAAGAAATAAGTGTAAGTAATTCTGCTGTAATATTAATTGACGAAAAACTGGAAACGAATTTCAAGGGCATCGTTTTTTCCTTAATTAATTGAGAGGTTTTGTTTAAAACGTTTTCGATTTTATTGCTACCTTCTTTACATTTGTACGATAATTATCAATTTGAAAAATAATTGGGGTGAATTTGCTTTCAGGTATACTTTTGCAAAATGAGATGCCAGAATAATTAAAAATTTTCAAAAAAATCGAAGATAATATTGAAGAAGTTCAATTGTTATTTCAATCAGAATTATTATCTTAACAATAGATATGCTGATCATAGTACACAGGAAGTAAATTATAATGTGGATTCGCTAGTGTATGTACTTAGAGTAGGTACTTACCTATATTTTTCATTCAATAGGTACAAATTAATAACTACTTTTTTGCAGTGCAAAAAAAAAACCTGAAGGCATCTACTTAATTAGATACGTATTAAAAAGCATCCATTTGACAATTTTCGATAATTTTTAATTTAAATATCAGACAAAAGTTCACTCAAAGTTCAACTCGCAAAAGATTTAATTACGCTAGTAAGTGAAGGTCATAATCTTTGGTTACTACTAATTCCCAGTCTCGTGCCATGGTCATAAAAAAAATACAAAGACAAAACTTAGGCATAAAAGTACCTAAGCAATAAAACAGTTTTATTCATTCATTAGGTAGATAGGTAGCCAATTTTTTGCACGTGCCTTTTTATTATTTTTTTCACTCTCATTTGACATGATTGTCGATTGTGTAGGTACTAGGTAATTAGTTCATCCATCGATAAATTGAGTACTTAATCCATAGTAGTGGTTATTATGTTTATGATTCGTTATGTGCATTCGTTCCAAAAATATTTTGAACTAGAGTCACTATAGTGATATTAAAAAAAAAAAAAATTCTAATGCAAGTACATTTGTACTTTTTACATTCGTGATGACAATAAGTAAGTTTTGGTCGAATTTGGGAAATTTCATTCTATAAAAATAGGTACCAAAACTAATGAAATGTTTGAATATTTAAATTTTCAAGCCTTAACTTAAGCGTATAGGTACCAGGTACCTGTAAACGTTTAAACGGTACTTGGTATACATGTATACAATAATGAAATGGCAGTAAGATACAAGCTTTCTTGGTAACCAATTAATTGAATTTGGTTCCTTTAATAGAAATACGCTTTCAAAATACTACAGCAATGTCGAATAATTTGCATATCAACTTCGTAGAGCGGCGTCGTGTTGATGTAGATGATGTTTCGGTGCTGTATAATACGCTTTTTGTTCAGGCGTGATGAAACCGTTTTCCTACTGCGATAGCTCATCAGCGAAGGTATTAAATTTTGAACGCATCGCGTACCTATTCAACATGCATTCAATTTGATTCTCCTTTGTAGATGCACATACCAATAAATTTCGCCTTGAAACGCGAAATATAAAGTGACAAATAATGAAATAAGTACTCTTATATGCGTAGTAGGTACCTACTTATTTTACTTACCTGTAGCTATAGATTATTTAAAATTTTCGTAGAAGATTGGTTAATTTTTCTCAAAAATATATTCGTTCATCGAATTAAATTCTGCAATTGTTTTTTTTGGAAAATGAAAGTAAAGATGGAAAACGCATTTATTATTTAGATTTTTTTGAAGCGTATGTGAGAATGATTTTTAAAAAAAATTCTTTGGGAAAATTTGACAAATACATATTTTCATTTTTGCTCTAAAAAATTAAGAAACTTTTCAACTCTCTCCATAAATAAACTTTGAGTTTTTTTTTTTTGTTTTTTTTTTTTCAAAATCAAAACAACTCGAGTTTTCTTTCAAGTGGGCTAGTTTTTTCCCACAGTTTGAAAAATTATTTTACTTCGAAAATATTGGGAAATTTTTTCTCTAAAAAGGAGTGAGACAGAAAATACGATTTTTGTTTTCTTTGATATAACAGATTTCTTTCTTTGAAAAAAAGGTCATTTTTTTGCCAAAAAAAAAACAGACATTAGGTAGGTAGATAGGTATTTGAAAAGAATGAAAACAATTCAAGTTGTGTTCCTAATCAAAAATTTGAGAAATACTTTTATACCAAAAACTTGAGAAATATTTTCAATTTTTAAAAAATGAGAATTTTCAACTCTCAAAAATACATAAAAATAATTATGCAGTTTTAGGTATTTAATTTAGAATTTTTTATCCCAAAATTTGAGAAATATTTTTTCTTTAAAATTAAGTTGTTTTTTTTAGAAATTTTTTTACTTTTAAAAAAGTTGAGGACCTCCCCCTACCCCCCTAAAAGTACATATATTTTACTCCAAAAGAATTCAGAAAATTTTCCAGGTTTTTTCTAATCAAAAATTTTGAAGGAATATTTTTATTCCAAAAAATCAAAGAAAAATTAAATGCAAAAAATTCAGAAATTTTTTCACTTACAAAAAGAGAAGAGATTTCGCTCCTAAAATTTGGAAAAAATTTTATCCAAAAATTTGATCAGAAAAAATTTAAAGATCTTTTTATTTTTAAAAGTAAAAGATTTCTCTCCTTTTAAAAAACATTGATTTTAATTTTTCTATTAATTACCCTGGTTCTATACCTACAAATACCTATAATTTTTTTGCTACAAAAAATTGAGAAATTATTTCCCCCAAAAAATTGAAAGAGTTTTTTCCAAAAAGTTGAAAAATGTTTTTACTAAATAAAAATAAAACCAAAAAAAAAGTTGAAAACATTCAGACGATTTTTTTTTCTCTCTAAAAAAATGGGATTTTTTTCCAAAACGAACAAGATTTTTTTTATGCTGAATTCAAAAAAATAAACATATCTTTTACTGCAAGAAAATTAAAAAAAAATTTTCTTCAAAAATTTAAAAAATATTTTTACTCTAAAAAGAAAATTTCATTCATTTTTTCAAATTTCAAAAAAATGAAGAGATCACCCACTCTAAAAAATTGAAAAAATCATTTGCGTCGAAAATTTGAGATAATTTTTCTCTCTGAAAAATGTAAACAATTTTTTGCTTAAAAAATGAAGTTATTCTCCGAAAATTTTTGTATCATTTAATACTCAAAAAAAAAATGAAAAAATGTCCACTCCAAAAAATTCAAGAAAACCAAAAAATCAAGTTTCTTTTTTCAATGAAGAGGGTTTTTCTCTAAAAATGCTATATGTGTACTTATACTAATCAAGGTGATTTTTTATTCTTCGAAAACTGAAAGATTCTTTCCCAAAAAATTGAATATTGTTTGACTTTTTTTAAATTAAGAAATTTTAAATTGCTTTCTCAAAAAAAAAAAAAAAAAAAAATTGAGATTTTTTTTATTCAAAGAAAATTTAGGATGTTTATGGTTGATCCTGTATTTTTTCTTCAAGAAACTGGAAAAACAATAACAAAAATATCAAAGCTAAGGTATATAGTGTAATTATTGAATAATTTTACAATGATACCAATATTAATTATCTAAGGACTAGTTGCGTGGTTATAAAATGAATAGCACACATATTCCATTAAAAATTAAACAAGAAAACAGTAGATAATAATTTGATCATTATTGAAAATTTATATAACAGATTGACATTGAACAATAATATAAACTTCAAAGAGAAGGTAACTCAAAAATAAGTTCTTTACACAACTATACTTTACATTACTTTAGTAGGTAACTATAGGTATCAATATTTTCAATTCTAAGGATAGGAATTCTGGTAACTATTTTTTCAAGAGAATAAAACGTAAGGTTCATTGTGGTAACCTCGATTCTACTTTCATGACGCATCGACTAACCTACCTGAATAAGTTGTAGACAATTTATCTTGATTTTGATGAATAAATACGAAGAAGGTGAAATAAGCCTACGTTTTCATTATTTCTCAAACACGTTACTCTACATAAAAAAAAAAGAAAAAAACTTATAAAATAATGTAAAAAGTAATTGCTTCTCTGTTAAGTTTATTCACCCGAACTTGATTTTTTTTGTTGTTTCAATTCAATTTAATTCAATACAGCACAATGATGAAGAAGGTTCATTTTCTTTACAAAATTAAAAAAAAATAAAAATAAGTCGTCAACTTATCGATTAAGTACTTCACAAAAATAAACGAAAAAAAAAAATAGATTATAATTAATACATAAAATAATTTCTAATTGGTTCCAGTCTTGTATTTGTATGACACGAAACTATATGCTGAGTGTCAATGGTAGAGAGGTTTCATCTGGAAATCCGTTTTTGCTGCGTGGGTGTTTTCAAGTATGGTACGGCATTCGTTGCCAGAGTTGATTGTAATTGTTTGACTATGTCACTGCGCAGCCTGGGTGAAGATTCTGACGAAACCTTAACTTGTTTAAGCTCGCTGTTAGCATCGTTACTATCGTCAGATCTTGTAAATATAGAAGAAGATAATTGGCGATCGAAATCTTTTAGAAGTTCCGGAGGAATGGTCGACGATATAGACCTGATAATTTGAACATCAGCGTCGTTTTTATGAGTTTGTTTTGGCTCGAATGGCGTGGTAGGCGAGAAATTATGATTCTCTTCGGCCGAAACGGTTGGTAGCGAATTATGGTAAATATACACCCGTTCTTTGTGTAACGGTCTCAAGTACGCAGAGGCTAGAAACGAGGTGTTTCGAATTTGATTCGGATCCAATACTGGTTGGAAGTCTTCTTGACTGGCTAAGGCCACCTCGGCCGAACTTACGTACTTATGCGAGGGTGTCGCCGTTGAAAAATCGTAGTAATATTGTGGCAATTCGTTTTTCGACGTTTCAGTATGGTCGTCGGTAGAAGGATGGTTATTATTCTCGGGGGCATTTTCTTTCTCATTTTCTTGTTCGGCTTCACCCGAAGAGGGCAGAAAATCAAAGTAACCGGAATACGTTCTGGGGTCGAAAAATGGTGGTAAACCTCCGATGGTGTTTTCGTAATTGTTGTGGTCTTCCGAAGGCGGTTCAGGAGTCACTGGTGATTCGATGGGCGCGGGAGGAGGATTTAGTTTGTTTTCGTCGTAATTATGGTAAGTCTGAGTGTGATCGTAATTTTCTGGTATTTTTTGGGAAAATTGAAGCGGAGGCGGCTGGTTGAAGTTATTGGGTTCGTAATTAAATTCGGGCTTATTTTCATTATTTTCTGGTATTTTTTGCGGATAACTTAATGGAGGGGGGTTGAGATTATTCGGGTTGTAATTAGGCCTATTCTCATAGATAGGTTTATTTTCGTAATTTTCAGGTATCTTCGGGGAGTTTGATGGCGCAGGTGTTTGAGGCGTTGATCCGAAATAATTTTCTTTAGATTGATCGAAAGTATTTAATTTTAATGGAAATTCGGGTGCATTTATATGATCGTTATAATGAGGCGGTACATCGGTGGGTTTGGCACGTGGGTGTTCTGTCATCGTTATATAGGATGGCGTTAGCGTTATATGTTGAGGGTTTGAAATATTATAAGAACCGTGTTCCATATAAGCTATACTATTAGGTACAGGGATTTGTAAAGGATTGTAATAAATTAGTTCTTTGGGACGAGCATTGTTGGTCTGATCCTCGCCAGATGCTTCGTACCGATGGATGTGAATATATTGAGGAATTTCGACAGAATTTGGTTTATTATTATCATCATTAGTAACGGGATTAATAAATTTCGGATTACTCGAATCGGAAAACGTATTATAATTAGGTGTTTCGAATTTAGCTTCCTCGAAATTACCATTTTCAAATACTTTGGGGTCAAATTTGGGCGCGTCGAAAGTCTCTCCCTCGTAGTTGGACTTCTGCAAGACAATTTTATCGTTATTTTGCGCGTTTAGTTTGATTTCGTCAAATTTTAAATTATTAGAATCCGAAGGAACGAATTGAATTCCTTCTTGTTTTGGGGCATTATTATTTCTAAATATATGAAAGTTGGAATTTTCAAACTGCGATTCGCCAGCATTGGGTCCATTATACCTAAAGCTATTGTCATTTTTGAAATTTGTTCGATGCGGATGTACGGGCTTTACTTCGAATTTTTGATTATTAAATGTTGAACTGTCGGCGAATTTTTCATTAGACTTGGGGAAATTTGATCTTAATTCTTCGAGTCGAGACCCGCTAAAAAGCTGATTATTTATGTTTTGCGATTCTTGTTTCGGAGATTGAAATTTCAATTTGAAAAATTTATCGTTCTCTTGTTTCGGACCCATCAACGAAGGTTCGATAAAAGTATGATCGTCGTAATTAGGCTCGTTGAAAGATAATTTTTCAAATTTTGGTTCTTCAAATTTGGTAAACTGATAAGGAAAATTGGCTGGTAATTGAAACTTCTCCTTTGACGATTGTTCGCTTTTGAATTTATTTTTAAATTGAGGGTCGTCGTTGAGAAATCGACTTTTGGAAAAGTCTATAGAAATTTTTTCTCTTCCACGGTTGTGAGATTCGATTGTTGGTGTCACGTACTGCAGCAAGTAATTAACATCGTCTAGTAATTTTTTAGAATAAGGAAATAGCTCCTCGTCTACATTTTCGGTGGTTTCGTAAGATGCAGGTTTTCTCGTAGATGACGGATTATTGAAACTTCCAAATCCATTGGAAGGGAAAAACCTTTTCTTGTCTCTTAATGAATCAAAGTTGAATAAATTGTTATCGAAATTTGCATTTTTGTCAAAATTTGTATTCGGTTTAGGTTGTTTCGACGATGACGAAAAATCGTCGGAAAATCCTTTGAAAATGGAAATTCTATTATTGGATGCTTCTTGAGCTGCATCGTTATCGTAGCGAATGTCAGCTTTGTATCCTCCATTATCTGCCGTGTAAGATACTACTTGAAGTCTTCCATCTGGTAATTTAACTCGATACTCACCCTTGGTTGCTTGACCATTATGTGCTTGGGTGTGAGAAAAATCATCGCCTGTTTTTCCATCTTTGATTGCGTAAGAAAAAGCGTAATTTTTTGGTATCTAGTAAACACACGAATATATTCTTGAATTTATTATAGCATGGTTTTCGACATACAAATTAGTAGGACCACCTCATTCATTTCGAAAAATTATTTTCAAAACACAACACACTCAAAATCCATACCTAAATACACAAAAGGGTACCCTAACTAAAATAAACAATTTGTCCCTGTCTTTCCTTTCACAAATTCCCACACTATCTACATATCAGATATTTTCCTTTTTTCCAACCGCGTGAGCAAAAAATGTTTTCTTCTTCAAAAAGTTGAGAAATTTTTTCATTCCAAAAAAATAAAAATAAATTACCTATTCTAAAAGATTAAAAAAAAATATATTCCAAAAAATGAGAAATTTTTTTATGCCAAAAATATTAATATTTTTTTTTCGAGAGAAATTAGACAGAAAATTAAATGAGATTTTTTTTTCTCTATGAGGAAGAGATTTCTGAAAAAAAATATCAATAAAATTGAAAGTTTTTTTTTCTTTTAAAAAAAATGCAATTTTTTACACTGATTCCAAAGTGGTCAAGATAAGTACCTATTACTATTTTGTAGGTACCTACGTTCTCGAAGAATTTAGAATGTTTTTCTAAAAAAAAAAATTCTTACCCCCAAAAAACGAGATTTTTTTTATTATAAAAAAATTTAGTAAACTTTCTCATTCGAAAAAATTGATTGAAAAACAATTTTTTTTTTAAATTGACCAATTTGTTTCAAAAAGTTGAGACTTTTTGTGTACCTATGAATGCAAGAGGTTTTCATCTAAAAAAATCTTTGAAAAGTTGAAAGGTTTTTCTCCTAAATTTTTTAAAAAATTTTAACTAATTTATTTTTTCTCTTAAAAATAAGATTTTTTTATTCAAAAAAAAAAAAAAAAAAAAAAAATTGAAAGGGATTTTCTTCTATATTTACCCTTTTATAGGATTTTTTTTTAAACATCGACTCCAAAATATTCTTGACAAGACAAGCATTATTTTGTAAGATAAGAAAATTTAGCAATTTTTTTTTCTTGAAAAAAATTCAAAGATTTTTTCTCCAAAACATTTTTTTTTAAATTTACTCCCAAAAATTAATTTTTTATTCTATTCTAAAAAAATTTAGAAACTTTTTTTAAATAGGTAGGTATTCTAAAAAAATGGATTATTTCTTTAATGAGGCCGAAAATTAGTTTTTAATTCTCAAAGCTTCCTTTTAAAAAAAAACCTGAAAGATTGAAAGGTTTTTTCTCCCAAAAAATGAAAAAAAAACTTTTTCCCCTTCAAAAACGAGAAATTTTTTATTCTGAAAAAATTAGAAATATTTTTCTTCTTAGTCTAAAAAAAAGTAGAAACCTTTTTTTTAATGGGGCAATTTTTTTGAGTTCTTTTCGGCAAGTAATGACAGGGCCAAATCATCTACCTTAATCAGGGATACCCTTTCTGACCTTTTGAATTCTGGTTAACGTACATAGAAAGGATACTATCTGACTGAATGCAATATTATACGTATCTGCCAGAAGTGTTGCATTGTGCTCGTCGACGCAGGCGCGTAGTAGTCAACTTGAATTTATTGTTTGATTTTCATTTTTTTTTTTTTTTTTTTTTTTTTTAATTTAAGCTCTCACTATTCTTTTTTTTTTCTCTCGTTGTGGACGATTCCTCCCTTCCTAAGCAAAATACATCAAAAACTAGAGTAAAATCTGTCGTTTATTACCGATAAATTTTCAAGATCTGCCTCTTCTACGTTTCGTTGGAAATTGGGCTTTTCAAGTGAATTAGGGAAATACCCAGTCGCCTCTGCGTTCAACTCTTTTTGTTTGTCAGCATTGTCGTGGACGAATGTGGACGATTTTTCAGGAATGGGTTGATATTGGACAAAACGAACTTGGCTGATTGCTTCTGAATCAATTTCTGCTTTGCTTAAATTAATCACAGTTCCAACTAACAATAATTCCTGAAATCAATAAAAAATGCATACAATAAGATAGGTGAATTATAATAGCAGGTCAGTATAAAAAGGTACATAAGTAGGTTTATATCGCATATCCATACAAGATTTCCGGCAAGTGGTCTATGCTTAACTTGAAATTTGGATATGACCGAGTACGACTAACAAAAACCTTCATACACACAAATTTGCTAATTTGAAAATGAAGGAGCTACACAGCTTTGAAAAGCGGTATTTTGTCAAACAAAATCGTTTGGCAACGTTGCGTCCAAAATTTTTTTCTACTCAAGTAGTAAAATTTTTACTCATTATTCGGGTCCATTCTGAGAAGTTCTGACGATAAATTTTTGAATTTTTCAATTATTCCTATTTTTGAAAAAAAAAAAAATCGATTTGCCATAATATGGTATACTTACTGTCTTATTACATGTGAATTTCAAATTTTCCCTAAATTCAATTTCTTTGAAAAAATTGCTCAAATAAAATTTTTACTCATTATTCGGGTCCATTCTGAGAGGTTCTGACGAAAAGATTTAAATTTTTCAATTATTCCCATTTTTGAAAAAAAAATCGTTTTGCCATAATTATGGTACGGTCTTATTGCATGGGTAAATTTCAAATTTTCACCAAGTTCAATTTCTTTGAAAAAATTGCTCAATCAAAATTTTTTCTTATTATTCGGGTCCATTCTGAGAGGTTCTGACGATAAATTTTTCAAATTTTTCAATTTATTATTCCCATTTTTGAAGAAAAAAAATCGTTTTGCCATAATTATGGTACTGTATTTATTACATGGATGAATTTCAAGTTTTCCCTTTCCCTAAATTCAATTTCTATGAAAAAGTTGCTCAAATAAAATTTTTACTCATTATTCGAGCCCATTCTGAGTGGTTCTGACAAAAATTTTTTGAATTTTTCAATTAAGTATTCCCATTTTTGAAAAAAAAATCGTTTTGCCATAGTTATGGTACTGTATTTATTACATAGGTGAATTTCAAATTTTCCCTAAATTCAATTTCTATGAAAAAATTGCTCAAATAAAATTTTTACTCATTATTCGCACCCATTTTGAGAGGTTCTGACGAAAAGATTTTGAATTTTTCAATTACTCCCATTTTTGAAAAAAATTCATTTTGCCATAATTATACATGGTGAATTTCAAATTTTCCCTAAATTCAATTTCTTTGAGAAAATTGCTCAAATGAAATTTTTTATCATTATTCGGGTCCATTCTGAGAGGTTCTGACGAAAAAATTCTGAATTTCAGTTTATTTTCATTTTTGAAAAAAATTCATTTTGCCATAATATATAATCTTTATAAGAAGAACTATTGTTAGTAAATGACTACCTAAGACCTACCTATGTGGTCACAAATTTAATTGACACGTTATTAATTACCTGTAAAGTCAAGGGACGCGTAGGCAAAACATTATACATACTAGGAAAACTATACGGTTTTTATAAATTACCTATGATGTATAAAAGTCTTTTATGAAAATTGTGTAGCAATATTATATTCCAATCTCTTTAGTAACATACGTAAATATTTTTCCAATAGCGATTTTATTTGTGAAAAAAATATAGGTACCGTAGCTGGTAGGTTATGATGTATTTTTTTTTTTTTTACTCAGTTGTCTAAATACTCTCTTTCAACGAAATGTGTAGATTGTTTGTATCTATATTTTTCGTAATACCTATGTATCGCCGCGGTTGTGGACAATGTATTCAATATTCATACAAATTAAGGTATCGTGTGCATAACATTATTCCGTTTTAAGGCCGAACGTTGTCTTCATTCAGATTTTTCACGCATTTAATTGTTATGGTACATGTCAATAAATAAAACAATGCGTTTGTTCTTACAATTTTACGTAATGCATAAAACACATGGACTGCTTAGGTGCTCACAGGTACCTATACGTACAAGCATGTTTAATCATGCACCCAATGATCAAAAGAATTTTTTTTAATACCTACATACATAACTTACTTATAATATTTAGTATAGATGATAGACACTTCGATAGACACCTAGAATCTTACATGGAAAGACAAAATATCAACGCCATTATGACTATCAAACTCAAATCACCTCGAGTGATTTCTTTTAATTAGCTACCTCTACCTACGTACAAAAATAAGCTTCCTGTCGAAGGTACGTACATAAACAAATTTTATTGAAATGAAATGCTATTCAACCTACAAATACGTAAATACCGTACACCAACTAAGTATACCTATTAAATATTATAATGCGAAACCTAAATTAACTAGGTATGCACTACTATTATAAATTATATTAATTGTTCTCTATACAGATGAAATGGATGATATTGTATGCAAAGATCGCATTTTTCGCAAAATTACCTCCATTTGTAACAATTGCCATGTCTTGGAGATTACACAATAGAAAAAGTAGTAAGTAGCAAGTACATGATCCGTTGCCCAGCACGATTTTATCACATCAATTCAAACTGGGTCATGATTTGAAATGAAAATATTTATCGTTTTGTCTTGACTTATCCATAAAATAGTAATTTTCATATTACCTCCATTTTCCCTATTATATAATGCGCCATAGGTACCTAGTTACCTACTTGATTTACTTTTTCGTAGCTGTAAATATTTGTATCATTGCGCCCGGGTCAAATAAAAGTCTATTATGGAATTTTTGTACGACTCCGATTGAATTTTCAGATATCGTGATTTCATTTAATTACAGCCTTTCAGTTGGAAAATTGCACGAATGGTGTTTGGATTGAATAGGTTCATTCGGTATTTTCGCTGGAATGAATGACTTTGTCTTTGACGTAAATTAATAGGTAGGTATCATTGGTATCATGTAACTGTACACATATCTAGACCTACTTATGTAGATGAACACAGGGCTGAACAAACTCCGGCCGAGATTGAGTATAGTCAACTCCGAATGTTGCCAGAGCGAGGGTTGGAATTTACTATATTTTAGAAGGAATTAGACTTGGAATTTGAGTACCATACACTTTTTTAACCTGAATTAGAATTAATTTTAAACACCGGGGAAGAAACTAGAAAAAATACTTAAACAATTGTTCTAAAAAGAAAAATTACAAAAAAAAATTAAAATTTGAAAAATATTATAAAAATTTTTTTTTTTTTTTTTTTTTTTTTTAGTAAAAAAAATTAAAATGTAGGTAAATATCTTTGAAAAAATTTCATAATTTTTTTATGAAACTATTTTTACTTCTTCGATTGAAAAATAAAAGATTGATTTTTTTTCTTTCAAAAATTTAAGAAATGAAGAAAAAATTGAAAAGATTATTTTAAAGAATTTTATACATTGGAAAAATTTTAATGAATTCCTGGAGAAAATGCCATTGAAAAACAAATTTTCTTCAAGTTACGACATTTCGAAAACAAATATTTTTGAACTTGCAAAACTTGTTTACAATAAAGTTTCATTTCCTGTTCTTTACTTTTCATTTTTTGAAAAAAAAATTTAGATTGGGAGTTTTTGACCGCCTAGCCTCTTTCTCGCAAATTCTGGATTAATCGGAGTTGGTATCGTCTCTTTTTCAGGGCTGAGAGATGATTTTTTTTCTTCAAAAATTTAGAAAATATTTTCACTCAGAAATTTTCTTCCAAAAAATGGAGGCAAAAATTGAGAATTTTTCCTCAAAAAATTGATTTTTTCAAAAAAGAAAGAAACTTTCTTTCCTAAAAAAAGTAGAGAGATTTCCTACAAAAAGAATGCGGAAAAAATCAAGACCTTTTTATCAACGTTTTTTAAAGATTTTCCTCAAACAAATTGTGATTTTTATTTCTACAAAAAATTTTCAATTTAAAAAAAATGAGAAATATTTTTTCCTCAAAAAATTAGGAGATTCTTATATGCGAAAAAATTACGACCCTCCCTCGACCCTCCCCCACAATGAAAAATGAGAAATTTTCTCTCAAAAAATAATGACGATCCCTCCGTCCAAAAATAGTGGAAAAATGAAATTTTAAAAAAATGAAATTTTTTTCTCAAACCAACAATTTTATTTGAAATAGGTAGAGACCTATATTTTTACTAAAAATTTTATTCTACAAAAAATGGAGAAAAAAATTAAGACTTTTTTCTCAAAAACCTGAGATAAGTATATTAATTAACTTACTCATAAAAAGAAAGAAAAAAAGTCGCCAAGTATGACAAACTTTTCTCATTTCCTGAATTGTGCATAAATATGATGCTGCAAATTGAGTTGAATTTTCTTACAATGGAATCTTGACAAATGGTCCACTCTTATCGCGAACTGAAATTTGTCTCACTTTTGAGTTGTCGAAGATGCGATATTTCGATGTTTGGCGAATTTTAGAAAATTACGAAAATAGCCCATTGATAAATCAATTTTTTCCAAAAATTGTAAATTTTGAGATAATAAATCTGGAAACCGGTTTCACAACAAAGTCGATCTCGGAATCAATAATTCCGATCATTTTCGAAGCCATCTGGAGTCTGTAGCAAAAATTTACTTATCAAGATTTTCGAGTAAGTAATAAAAAAAATCAACGTGCCAAAAGGTCACGTGCACGTCGTCACCTCAGATTTTAGGTTCAACTGTGCTAATCGACTTATGATATCTCACTGACGCTAGTATTAAATTTAATTTTTGGCTGCTGAAGTTGATTACAGCGCAACCTGGTATGATTTCATTGGTTATATTGACAATTTTTCTTTTAAAATTATAGAAAAAATTCTCAAACATTTTTAATTTTTTAATTTTTTTTGAAAAAAATATTTATTTACAAAAAAATATATTCTCTATAAAAATTTCTGATGAGAATTGAAATTTTCTCATAAAAATTCTACACTTATAGGTACTTACTTTCATTTTTCTTTGTTAGGTATCTAAGTTTTTTTTTGTTTTTTTTTTCAACAAAGCGGTAGGTTGGTTTTTCACGAAAACTCTGTTTACCTACCTAATTTTTTTTCATAGTCAAATTTTTCATTTTTTTTTTATTATTATTTTTTTTTTAAATTCCTTCTTTCAAATTTTTGGAAAATTTTTAATAATCTTGAAAAAAAAAATTCTGAAAAGGTCCTTTCAATTTCATTTTTTTCATTTATTAAAAAAAAAATGTCTGAAAGAAATATGCATTGAAAAAAAAAATCATTAAAAATTCTTTATGAGTACTGAAATTATACCTTATTGAAAATTCTCCCAATTTACATACAAAAAAATCATAGAACTTTTTTTTATCTCTTTAATGGTAAACGAATTTTCTTTTCAAATATTATATAAGTAGAAAATCTAATTTTTGAAATTTTCCTTTGATTTTTATTTCGATTTTTTCCTGAAATACTCCTCTTTAAATCTCGAAGAATCAAAATACTCATCGCTGGTCGGATGCAGCGCAGCTTTGGACCTAACTACATATCTCAACTTTGTTGGAGTTGCAATTAATTTTTTGTCAGAGTTTGCCAAGCCCTGGATGGGCATTGTTGATTGCTACACTTCTTGGTAGATGTAATTACACTATAGTATGATAGTTAGATACTTACAACTTAATTTCTACCTTGGTGATTGTAAATGATACCTAGTAATGCATGTCGTGGATATGTAGGTATCCCACAAAGTGACAGTTCAGCTTTAATTTTGATTGGGGAAAATAGTAACGAAATGATTCAAAGAACACGACGTCACATCGTTTTATTTTTACACCGACGACTAAAGGGCTTCCGATCTATAAAAAATGTTTTTGGCACAGCGAATGCTTGTTTAAAAAATTTCAAAAGCGAGAAAAAATGAGGATAGAAAGGTGTACCGTACTATTGAACACTTTAAACAGGTTCCTTACCTACCTACCTAAAATGATAAGTGACCGTAAGTACTAGCCAATCGATAATAATTTGAACCCAACCGTAGCCATGCATTCGGGTGCTAGCCTCTAGGATCTGTTTACAATAATATATGTAATGTACTCAATGATGAGAAAATTCAATCGCCGATTCACGGTCCACCTTATTGGTTTTCACTAGTAACATTAAGTACATATTACCTATGTATATTGACATTATAGTACATACGTGCACATTACATACCTAAATATTTCGTTCTTAGTTGCAAACAGAATATACCTATCGGTAATAGGAGTAGAAAAAACAGAATAAAAGAGTACGATGTTAAACCATGAAATGCAATTATTATATAGGTATACAGTTGTGTTGCATAGTGACGTTTTTAGACATCCCAGGCTGATAGATACATATCATTCTTTCTACGCTTTCGTGGGAAGTCCGCGTTCGCTACGAGGAAATATCGTTTTTCGGCACCAATTTTGCACCGTTGATCGTTTAATAATTGATGGAAATGTTTTTCGATCAGTTTACTTTCTTACTGTGCCAATAGGAACCAATATTTACGCCGTAATGCATTGACTGCAGGGAGCACTTACGATGGATATTTAATGTTTTGCGATGATAACTCTTACGCGTTTATTCATTTCTTTTTCTTTTTTGATACGAGTGCTTGGATATTACTCGTATACGATAAAAGAAATAATCTGATCTAGGTATTTTACACACCTGTAACAGCTCGTGACGCTTACCTATTGTATTTCCATCATGTCGTGCGACACCGCATGCACTGTGTGCAGCTGCAGTGTGCACTGTGCAGTTTGCTTATAGAGGAATCTTGGCCGATTGAGCTGAAGTTTGGCTCAATGAAAGAGCATATCACCCAAACCTCTGAACTCAATTTTGAGCTGTCGAAGTGGATTTTTCAATTTTTGGCAAATTTATGAAAATTGTGAAAATTGATCATTTGGTAAGTTACAAGTAAATTAATTTTTACAAAAATTGTAAATTTTAAGATGAAATTCTGAAAATTGGTTTGTATTCCGAAGTCGACCCTCTGGGTCGATTGAGACCATTTTTACTGCGATCTTAAGTCAAAATCAAGTCGGAAGGTCGGCTTCACTATATAAAAATAATTTTATCTCAAAATTTATAATTTTTGTAAAAAAAAAATGATTTACCTACAATACCACGACCATGCATGAGCTAGGTTTGAAATTTTCAAAAATTTGCCCAACATCAAAAAATCAATTTCAGCTCCCCAAATTTGGTTTTGGGGTCTAGGTGACATGTTCTTTTAGTGAGCCAAATTTCAATTCAATCTGAGCGAACGAGTAGTTTCCTTATTTTTGTTAGTGTAAAGAAGTACGACACCGTAATTGCAGAAAATTAGTCGTCTTTACTTGGTGTTAAAACAATTCATTTTCGTGCTAGTTTAATTGAATCATCACTCAACCGATTCGACATTATTTTATGGCATCAAACTTACGTAATTTGGTAACCTACACCCAGTGGCGTAGCGAACATGAATGTCCGGGGGGGGGGGGCTTTCTCTCCTGACTGAGATGAGTAGTAAAAAAAAAATTTTAAGTTGCCAACGCTCCCGATTTTACACTTTTTCAAGGCTGTACGGATTTTCAGAAAGAGCTCCTGATTTTTAGTAAAAATCTTCTGAGTTTTTCAAAAACATCTCCAAATTATTGTAAAATGTAACACTCAAAAAAAAGGGAGAAACAATTTTTTCAATTTCTTCGACTAATTTTTCACTCAATATATTTTTCCAGTGACAACTAGACCATACATGAAAATAAAATAAAAATAATTTTATTACGAATAATAATGTAAAAAATAATATTAAAATTCAAAATTTCAATTATCATAAAAAATACAAAATGAAATACATTGAACTACTGAACCTATTCTTTCTTATGAAAAACTCCTGAAATCTACTACTTTTTCGCAGAAATTCATTTTTTTTTGAATCTCCTGATTTTTTGAGAAAATATTTTCTGATTTATTCGTATTTCCATTTGGCAACGCTGTTCGAGTTTCGAGTGGCAATTTTGAGTTCAAAGTTGGAAAAATTGAGCAATAATTATAAAAATTACGAAAAGTTGGAAATGTTGGCACATTTATACTTTTTCCCCACCTGGAAAATGCTTACGAGGCTTCTGCCTACACCAGTGCTTCTCAAATGGTGGTACATGTCTACATGTACCCAAAGGGGTAGGTACTATAGGTACGCAAAGATTTCTCAGGGGGTACGTGACGACAATACCTAAATATAATACTTGAATTTGTAGTTTTTTTAATTTATTCAGAGAATGCATATTTTTAAATTCAAAATGATGATTTACTTATTTGAAAATTTTCACCCTTGTTTCACTTGGGCAGCAATCGCTTCTCAGAATTTGGTTAAATTAATTTTTTTTTTTAATGAAAAATCTTTCATTTTTTTTTTTTTTTTGAATAAAAAATATTTCAATTTTCCTGTAGAGAAAAATTTTCAGTTTTTCAGGATTAAAACTATTATTATTTTTTTAGAAAAAAAAATCCTCAAAGTTTCTGGAGTAAAAATCTTTTATTTTTTTTTTCAAAAAAATGTTTCGATTTTTTTTTACCTAGGTAATAAAAAATATTCTAATTTTTCCTAAATGAAAAATGTATTTTTTTTTTTGAAGAAAAAATTCTAATTTTTCGAGAGTAAAAACTTGAAATTAGTAGGTAGGTATTTTTAAATTTATAAAGAATTTCTCGTTTTTGTTCACAAGATTCCATTTAGCTTTTTACGTTGAAGAATATTTTTGATTTTTTGGAAAAAATTCTTGTTTTTTTCACAATTTTTTTCTGGGCTCCGTTCAGTTTTATTTTTTTTTTTTTTTAACGAAAAAATACCATTTATCTGATGAAAAAATTTCTCAATTTTTCAGGTGTTGTAATTTTTGTATTTAGGTACGTATTTCTCATAAAAAGGATTTTAAAATGTCCTTTTTGGATTTTTAAAAGAATTTCATGCAAAAAAAGTGACTTTCTATACCAAATAATTTTATTCTACGCGTTTTTTTTTTAATAATGGTGGTTTTTAATGAGAAATATAATTTTATTCAGAATTTTTAAAGATTTTTTTAAAACAATTTTTTTCCTGTAAAATTTTACCTAGGTAGATAAAATGATTCCTTCAAAAAAAAAAAAAAAAAAAAGTTACAAGAGTTATTACCTCATTAAGTAAAGTGCGGACGCCCATTCTAATTTATAACCCAATCACTAATTTATTTGTTTTGTTGGGTTGGGGGGGGGGGGGGGGTACACGCAAAGAATTATTTTCAAAAAGGGATATATGAGAAAAACTAATTGAGAACCACTGGCCTACACCAATTTGTATTTGAACTCATATTTTTATTATATATCAAGTGTGGTTAGTTCGTACGAGCTTGGAAATTTCACAAATAGGTACCTAGTACCTACCTACCTACATACCTACCTACCTACCTACCTACCTACCTACCTATCTATTTCTAAAACCTTTCATTAAAGGCATCTTACCTTTGAAAATGAAAGGTTTAACGAGTAGGTAAATTACAATAAACAACAGATATGTAAAACTCACGATGATTCGATAAAATATCTATGCCAAATATTCCAAGGTGTTATACACAGGTATCATATAACTTACCGTTATCGCAGAAATGGGGAAAAAATATGAGAATAAACTTATCGTAAAATTTAATACCATATATCAAGCTATTGAAACTGAAAAAGAAAACAAATAAAGCGTATAGAAAGCCTACAGTGCATATATTTGCATAAAAAACAAACACAAGCCTTTGTACAAACCATATTAAATTATTAACAAAAGGGTTAGTGATTTACAGCTAGCAAAAAGCAACGATAGGATTAATGCAATTAAAATTATATAATTCTGAAATACACAGGAACAATTACAAAACAAAAACGATTTCAGGGTTTATCCTGAAACTTGTATTTATTCAGGAAAGTCAACATCCATACTCCATAGTATGTTTCAAAATTGTTCAAATAGCAACTACGTCCCACGAATAAACAATGCATTTACAATTCTTGATTTAATATGAATGTTATAACGGTTTCATAATATTTACTAGGAGCCTATGTATTTATCAAAGAACTTTTCGTCGCTATTAAAGTTTTTGTGTAAAAGCTTTCGGTCAAGAGAGTGATTAAAACGAACAGCTTATACATCTCTTTTAAAGAGCTCGTCATTAATCGGTTTACTCCACTCCATCGTTTATGTTATCTACCTATATTAAGTAGGTATTAGCTAGAGAGAGATTTAATTGTGAAGTGTGACTGAATTATCGAGCTTTCATCCTTCTTTTTCGATCGACGTGTTCCGTAATTCATAATAATTAATAACCGACAGTAAAGGCAGGAAGGGTTAAAATGATGAGAAATTTCGTTTAAAAGAAAATAAGCAAGAGAACCAAAAATAAATTATGTGCGTAGATAAGAATGTACTTTCTTATAAATTTCCATTTATAGTAGAATTTTTTGAAATATTTATTTGAAACACTTTGATAGGTCCCCAAAATTTTCAATTTTTCTTTCAGGCACATATTTAAGTAGGCGCATACCCTTAGATAATTAAATAATTTTTCATAATATTATACATACCTTTAAAATATTTAATAAAATCATAGTATATCTAATTCAAAATCCGTATATTCTGTTACGATATTCAATCACAGTAACACCACCACATAAAAACAAAAAATAAAAATTCAAGTTTTCCGAAATAACTCACTTTACCTTGACACTACACATAGCAATAGTTTATTGGAAATTTCCAAACTTCACAATAACGATGAAATAATCTAGTTACACTAACATAATTGTCCGAGGACCAATGCGTTTCCCTAAGTCTATTTTCTCCCACTTCACCCACTCTCCATAATGCTGACAAACTTTATTATATTAGATATACGAGTAGATGGATATCTTACATTACATCAAATAATAAAAAAAAAAGATAGTACAAAGACGGTACTAGGACATGGAATCCAACAAGAAATTAATTTTATGTTTACAAATTACAATCGATCTGTTCTATACATGTAAATTCTTTTTGAACGTTGTCGTCTTCGTATTTTAATTTTACGCAGATTTATCCGTACACTTTTGTGTAATTTTCGTATTGGTATTATCTAATAGTTTCCAGCCACTTGTGTAATATATTAAAAATAAAATTGATCGGAGATCTTCATAAATGAATATTACGTCTCATATATATTTTGTTGTCCTCTTATGTGGTATTTGTGAAAGTTTATACTTATTATTGACGTAAGTGTCTTTTTATTGTAAGCACTGGAGAATTTTTTACGGGTGGCATTCGCGAAAAAATTTGAAAAAATCTGTGCTGTCTCATTCGAAAAGAAATTGGCTACTAATGTGCATTGAATTAGAGGTACGAACTTCATTATTACTAAAGGATGTATGTAGGTTAGGGTGGTCCTTATTTTGGACTTACGAATCTTTTTTGGTCTTAACCCCCTCCCAATTTGCTTATTTTTATAAGAAAATCATTCCCAGCTTTTATTTCTTTCACTTAACTGAATTATTTTCAAGTGGCTCCTGATCAATGGCAATTGGTCATCTTTTTTTTTTTATAAAAATGAAAAAATTGTCTGATTTTTAAAAAATATTGCCTTTATTGGTGATAACCAAAATTTCTATTTTTTTATTTTCTCCCTAACTTAATTTAAAGTGATACCTTAGAGCGACCCCAATTTAAAAAAATTAAAAAATCAACAAAATTTTTTGGACTAAGCATTCGAAGTTGTTGCTTTTTATTAAAAAATAATTCCTTATTTTCAACCCCCCCCCCCCCCCCCTAGAACCAAATATTAGGTGATGCCACTAACTGTCTCTCAGTTTGAAAGAAAAATTACCAAACTTTCAATCGTTTGCATTTTTGGTTTATAACTCATCAAAATTGATCTTTTTCATCAGAATTGATTTACAATTTTTCATTTTCCTCCACAACTCAATTTTGAGTGGTACTTTGGGACAACCTCAATAATTAAAAAAAAACAAAAATGGAAAAAATGAGCAAAACTTTTTGACACATTTTAAAGTCATCCAATTTTCAAACGTTTTGCATTTTTTGAATCCAATTCATCAAAATTGTTCCTTCTCACGATAAATGATTCTTAATTTTTTTTGCCCTACCTTGAATTTCAAGTGAATCCTAGTTCCTTAGTCACCCCTCTCCATTTTTCAAAAAAATAAACCTTGAAAGTTGTTACTTTTCATGAGATTAGTTCATTCCTCCATTTCAAATGGTACCCTGGACTGGACTGGACTGGACACCCCAAATTTGAAAAAAAAACGAAAACAAAAAAACGAAAAAATGCGCAAATTTTTTGATCTAACATTCAAGTTGTTGCTTTTTATTCGGTCGATAGGTATAAAAGTGTATTTTACGCGGTGCCATTACCCTCATTTTGAAAAAAAAAAACAATTTTCAAAATCTGAGGAAAGTGGCACTACATAAAATTAGATTAGAGAAAACATAAATCTTAGGATCATTTTCTATTTATAGTTTTTTTTTTTTTTTTAATGGGGAGTGCTGAAAGGTATAGGATGCACCCAGAACTTTTTGGTCGTTGCTGGAATTAAAAAGGAAAGTAAGAGGTAAAATAAAGAATCGGGAATTAATTCTCATAAAAGGGAACAATTTTGGTAGGTTAAACCAAAAAATAACATGATTTTAAAAATCGGTAAACTTTTTCACTTTTCTAAAAAAAAAGGATGACCACTGGCACTCACAAGGAACTGTTTAAAATTCAGTTGGGGGAAAACAAAAAATAGGGAATAATTTTCTCAAAAAAAGAAACAACTTTGGGGAGTACGAGACCAAAAAAACCGAAAGTGCAAAATAAGGGCAACTGTAATGTAGGTAAATCAATTCTGATCAGCCAGTCAGGCCCTATTATTAAATTCCGGACCCAAGGATTTAAAATTTTTTTTTTTTTTTTTTTTTTAATCAAAAACCAGCAGGACTTGATTGATTAGCGGAAGGTAGAGGTTTTCTCATTCAGATAAAATTTGCTATGCATACTTATGGTTCATTTTTATACGTAGATGAAAAATTTATAAATACGTTTTATAAGTAGGTACAGCTTTCAGCAATTATTTGACCAATTCGACTAGAGCATACCTATATTTTGAAAATTTATATCTATAAAATTATAAAATTAGAATCACTCGATCTTAACCTAATTCAACAGATACAGGATACTTGCATATTATAGACCTTCCATCGATTAATATTTTAATAGATTTTATTGTTATTGTTCATTAAATTCATGTTGGTTAGAGTAATAAAATTAGTTGACAAGGTGGCTACTTTTTTTCGGACGATTTCTTACGTCACTTTTATTTTATGCAAATTTCATCAATCTGAAAAAGGTAGGTATTTCATTCAATTCGTACTGCGGTACGCGAATTCTTTTAATAATTCGCGTCTAGAACGTATGTCGCGGAAAGTAAGACGTTTTCTCAATATATATTTATGTATCATGTGTCTAAGCCGACTGCATTGTCAAAAGACTCTTTCCAACCTGTCTATCCATCAATGTGATAGCGAGATTATTGTTAGTTTAAGATTATTATAAATTATGTTACACTATACAATATATACACGTGTCACTTTTTAATGTTAAAAAGTATTACTTTCAATGGATCATACATAATTTTACTGAATATAACTGCTATCAATGAAAATATTTTAGAGTATGGAGATAAATTGCAAGCATCGCATAACCTCAGTAAAAAGTTAGTTTAGTTGGTAGGTACTAGGTAGTCAATAGTCATCACTATATTTCCCTCTTCTCCCCCCCCCCCCAAGCTTGGAAATAATATGTAAGTTTGGTTACAATTATTTCATACAATTTTTATTCAAAAATACAATACTAACTGATTGCAGTTTTTTTTGTTCTTTTTTTTTCATTAAAAAAACAATAAAAATTAAGATATTATTTTTGAACCAGATACGTAGTTACGTAATACGTACCTTGTAATCTAGAAAGTTAAGATTCGAAAAAAAAATTAAAATTTATTCCGATAAAGTCGGGCGAAACGGAAATTGACATCGAAATACTGCATAATTCATAACCATCGGTTAACTGTTACTAATGCATTCTTTCATAATTACCTAATGTACGTAGAATATGCAATGATTATGAAAATTATTTAGCCTACGACGATTTTACAGCGATTACTTACTTCATTTACATCAAAAGTTGCAAAAATGATTAAATGACCACTTCATTAAACTTGATTTATTTAACAAATTAATGTATAACGTTACAAAATGTGAATAATTTCAATGGTATAATCACTTATCATGTTTTATTGAGCGCCGTAACCTTTCACCGAAGCATCACTTGTTAATATTTCGATCCAATAGCCGTCAGGGTCTTTTATGAAAGCAATTCCTTTCATTTCACCTGCAATGGTAATCAATACGTGAATACACAATATACAGATGAAAATTGATATTAATCAATCATCTAATTATTTTACCGTCGTTAGGTTTTTTTATAAATTCCACATTGTATTTCTCGAATCGTTTACAAGCTTCTTCTACGTTTGGTACCACGATGCCGATGTGACCTGATTGACATAGCAATGCATAAAATTAAATACCCACACATAAAAATCGATATTATGCACAAGTTGATCTTATCGTTAACCAAATACTCATAATTTGTCAATAATAAAAATAGTATTGAAAACAATAAGAAAAACACAATTATAGTCGATAATTCAAGAGTTGATAGTAACTCACCGTAACCTCGAGGTTCTGAATTTCCATTATGATATGAAAAATCGGGAGTATTTTCAGTTCCCCAATTACTAAAACAAAATCATCAAATTATGGGAAAAATATTATCAACGTTTATTAAAAAAGATTGCTACACATACTGAGTCAACTCCAGAGTAGCTTTCTTTGAAGTGGTCCATTTCATAATTTCATCAATATCTCCTGTGGGTATTTCTGCAGGATTTTCATATCCCATGAAATACAGGCTGAATTTCATACTTGGAAAATCTACTTTGGATAGTAAGCTCATTCCTAATACTTCGCCGTAAAATTTTAAACTTGCTTTGGGATCTTTAATTCTATACATGGTCTGTTGAAAATAGAATCCCTGAAAAATATCGTCAAATTAATATTGATTTCAATTATTAGATAAATTACTTTAATTTTTTAATACATGGTAGACAAAGTTGACTACTACTACGAACATCCAGACTCATTCATTACGCTGTAATTAATAATGTATGAAATAAAATATTACCTCGGTCGCCGGATCCTTTACAGAGGTAAGAGCTTTCGCTTCTTCGTATGTTAAAGCTGCAGAATCTGCCATTTTGCACTGTATCAGTCTTGAGACTCTTTATGATGAAACGACTTCGGCCAGAGTACGGTCTAGAAAAATTCAGAAGAATAGTTAACTTTAATGGCACGTCTTTGGTATAACTACCTACAAATTATTCGTAACTGATAACAGTAGATACTTACCGAATACTAGCGGAATGACGAATGAACGTGTGTAGACTGTAGAACAATTAAAACTCGGAAACCCGGAAAATAAATAACTATACTATTGATTTACTTTCAAATTTCAATGCTCGAAACGATTTTTCAAAAATTTAATATGGTCGTAATTTCAATTTTCATGTTCATACCAAATACCAATCGGTGTTATCGCTGTGTTGTGCGGTGCCGGTGGGGTGGGGTAAATGTGTTCTCCCTGGACCCTTCCCTTCATCCTTATATGGTCTAAGCCTTCATCCAAAATTTTCCTCTTTTTCTTTTTCTTTGGCGGGGATAAGCCCGGATTACACGTTGATCAGTATAAATAGCTTTTCTTACATCTGTGTAAACTCTTCATTTCACTTTTGCTGAAAAGTTCAATGACAAAAGCTCAAAATCAAAACAAATACAAATTTTTCAAAAAATTGATATCGCCGTTGCTCTAATTCATTGCTCTTGTTGCTACACATTTTGCATTATTTCTGTTTCTTATTTCAAGTTGTTTTCGATAAATGTTGTTAATTTTACAAATGAAGTCTTACCAGTTTAACAGACTTCACTAGATTGGCATAAAGTGTCATAAATTGTATCTGCAGCATGGTCCACTTATAGTGTCATTTCAACACATTGAAGTTCCAACTGGATTGAATTTCTCATTTTTACTTGAATTTTCTCTTTGAGTTATTGCATCAAGATGAATAACAATACATTAGTGCTCTTTCCTTATTTTACGTTCCATGATATGACAAAAAAAGGACTTTTGATAGTCAGACTATTCGTTGGTCAATCGTCTTTACAGTTCAGCGTCAATGAAAAAGAAATATTAATCACTTTTTCTGATACTTGGAGTAGTTCTCTAAAGTAAGTATATTTTCAATGTAAAACTTTAATCGACAACGGTGTGGCAATTATTGTATTGTTTCGTTACAGATTAAAACTTCCAGTAAAGGTAATTAAGCCTGAAAGTGTTATAAAAGTTTCCAACTACGATGAAAAGTTGAAATGTTACATAATATCTTTGAAACGAGCTGATGTCCAAGAAAATGGCTATTTCACTAAAATTCCCAATTTGGATGTAATTACCAAGTATTTAACTTGGGGTGATGATGATTATCAAGAAGGTAACTCTTTGATGCGAAGATAAATAATGGCGGGTGTGACCAAGATCGTTCTAATTCTGATATGTTTTAGAGCCGGATGTTATGAATTTAAAAAATTTATCGGAAATAACAGAGAAACTGGAAACATTGAGCTGCGACGATAAAAAAAAGGAAAATCACTGTTCAACTGACCCGCCAACAGAAGGAACAGTTGATCAGTCTAGTAGAGAAATTGGAACGTATGGATTTGCCAGGACATATAAGAACGTATTGTCATCTTTTGAGGTATAATAGTTTATAGAAATTTTATGAAACTTTTTTCACTTTTATTTAAAGGCAATAACAATTTTAAATATTTGTCGTAAAGGGAAATTGGCAAACGGCGATTGATCTACCGGATCCCGATAAAAGTAATATTGCTGATCGTTTTATACCAAGATGGGAAAATGAAAGAGAATCTTTTGATTTGGAGCATTATTTAGCTGATTTTTTTTTGGAATACTCAGACAACGATGAAGAAGAAGAAGAAGCTCCTATACTCACAGTTATTATTATGCATAAATTATACTGGCAAAAAATCAAAAGAGCTGATGGTTAGTGATAATTATTTGAGTTTTTGTTATCTATAAAGTATTATAATTGAAAAAAAATTTCAGAACATAAACTCAAACCAAATCAGATGGAGTTGATTGCTCAGTTACCTTTGAAAAATTTCAATTTAACAAATTCAGAAAGAAGTGAAGTGTTGCATTCGTTATTTGATATCATATTAGCATATGCTTATGATTACCGCATTAATGGAGGGAGACATAATTCAGAATCAGCTTGGAATATTAACAAGTTATCAGCCACCCTATCGTGGCTTCAGGTATTTAAATTTCCAAGTCATTAAAAAAATAATTGGTGCCTTGTATATCTGAGCACCCTCTTAAATTAGTAACAGTTTTACTCAAAGATGGTTATTTTTAAATTACAGGTACATAAGAATGCCGGGGAAGCTGTCACCTCATTCTTCAGACGAAGTTTAACTTTTCCTTTGTACAGATACTGGTCTTTAAGTTTGAGAGTTCTTGATGACGTTATAAAAATCTTCAGGCTAGGTAAACAAACACTCGATGATTTTTTTTCTCTTCATTTTGTTCCATAAACTATTAATTCAGTATTCCTTATTTAGGTCGTAGACAGATTTTGAATTGTTTAATATCCATTTTTGAATTATTTGAAGAAGATGATGATAGAAGAATTTTAAATGAATTATACATTAGTGATTACTTGATTTGGATTCAGCAAGTACATCCTGAAACTATAAAAAAATACGTCCAACTGATAGAATCGGTTAGTGAATGATACAGTTTACGATTATTTTGTTTACTTAATTGAAATAATGCAATTCTTTATAATATCTAGTGTAAGCTGATAAAAAAGCAAGATGTGTTTTCAATGTTACCTGAAATTGAGCAAGTTGCCATTGAAACATTAAAAAATGAAAGTGACGAGTGTTCGGACGCTCAACACCGTTACAGCGTTTGGAAAAATAATTTAAGTCGCCTTACTGAATTGCTTTGTAAAGCTGCGGATGTTTCTGATGATAGTGTGGATACCTCGTGAGTATAAATAAATGCCTTTCTGTAATTTTAAAAATCAAATTGACAGTTGATTTTTTCTCTCTCAGGTTATCGTCGTCTTTATCGCCGTCTTCGGAAGAATATACCACTACCGAATCGTCAGATGATGAAGATTTTTATTATAGCTCATGAAAGTTTCAATCGTGTTGGTATACGTTTAAACATTCCTTTTTATTCGTTCTGTTTGATACAGCCCAGTTTCTTTCTCAGAAATTAGTATTATATAATGAGATTTTACTCCAGAGCTTATATTTACGTGATCCCAATTGTTTTACTTTGTTAAAATTTTATTAATTCGTACTCGAAGTACATAAATACAATCAGCAGGTTACGATTTCAAAAAAAGTGTTCTGAAAAATAACTTCGATTTCGTTTTATTAATTTTTTTTCTTTAATTTTGGTTTTAATGTGATAAATAACAAGGTGATTCGTTGATTTAGTTTGAATTTTGCGTTTAATGGGATTATTTAATTTTAGCCTAAGGTGATCATTCTAACTGCAAGGTTCGGGTTATTAATTTATGGGTACCTACAAATATTGCAGATATTATATTGAGTAGAATAAGTTTTAATTCTAACATTCAATTTATGCATACAATGGCAGGGTCAAACAGTATTGTATTACTTTATTTGTTTTACGTGTTTTTGTTACTTTTCTTGATAATAAATACCTACGCCTTTGAAGATTTGATTTTTTATCTCTGCTGGGGTAATTTTGATGCTTATATTTCTTCGGTCATCATTAATTCACTACAGTATCTATCTATTTTTCATCTAATGCTTCAAAACAACTACACGTGTGGATTAAAAAAATTAGTGTATTATAAGAAGATACATAATTATATAGAGAAGAACCTTCAAGTAGGACTAGTATCACTGTAAAAAGGATAGTTTTCAATATCTTCAAGCCATTTCAGATTTAATTGATATTTATTGTTTTTCCAAATGAAATGAGTGGCTTTATTTTCACTATCAAAAATAAAAGATTTACTAAATTCAATTGCCAACTTCGATTGCACTAATCCAATAGATCCAGTTTTTTTCGAGCCAGGATGGTAAATGCGACCATTTTCTGAACGCACATACATTTTCATTGGTTCAAAAGGCACCATAAGTAAATCTCCGGCATGATTATGACAAAACATATCAACACCATCAACGGTTAATACGTGAGTGAACACTACTGGACAATCGTCGCATCTGACATAATTTTTCTCTCGTCCACAGGGTGATAAATAAGGAAATTCTGGATATCTATCCGTATCATTCGTTTTCAGCCTTTTGAAGAAGAAGGACAAAAATTTTTTATCTGTTCAAAAAATACAACTAATCATCAATCAAATTCAAAGTACAACGAAACACCAGCGGACATTACCGAGTAATTTTACCTTTGAAACAAGACGTAAAATTTTTTATACGAGCATCATCTAGAAACAACTAAAAAGAACATGAATTAAACTTCTGATACTAGAGGATTTTAAAAATATATTATGTCTTACCATGCCTTGATGATCAATGTAATAAAAATATTCTCTTGTATTTGGAATGGGTGATTGCCCTTGAACGTATGAAATTAGTTTCGATAATATGACACTCGGGCTTTTTTTGAACGCCAGTCTTCTTATGAGAAACAAACTCATTATTTAGATACATTTATTTCTGTTAATAAAATTGAACAAAAAGTTAGTGAAAATCGTGTAAAAGTTTACGAAAGTCCCAATATTTTTTATTTTTGATATTCAAAAATTTCCAAATTCCAACTTCAAAAATATTAGATAACAAAGTTGAAGTTCATTGGCTAGTGATAAGTGAATGGTTACCCCGTCTTACCCTCCCACTCCATGAGCAACACTACATTATGTCATAGATACTTAATTATGTATTTGAAATTGGAGGGGAGTGAGGGGTCTAATCGAAATTTTTGTAATAACCAAAATTATTCCTGGGGCTTTGAGCTACAAATTTTGTTTCAAATTTTTTCAATTGGATCCCTTCTTTCCCAAGTTTTTAATCATAATAGCATTAATATAGTATAAGTCGTATAATTTGGAATTCGAGGAGAGGGAGGGGTCTAATCGAAAATTTCATAATTACAAAAAAAATTTAGAATCTCAATCTACAACATTTTTGTTTGAAATTTTTTTTAATATTGGACCCCTCGTGACCCCTCCACAATTTTGAAAAGTATAAACAATATTTTATGTGAAAACTGACATTTGAGGAGAGGGAAAGGGTCCAACCGGAATTTTTAACCCAAAATCATTTCTAGTACTTCCATTTACAACTTTTGTTGATACCTATGTATAGTGTTGGACTTTGTAAAATGTTCATCTTCATGTTCATTGTTCAAGTCTTTCAACTTAATTTGGGTGGGGTTACTTGGCTGCTCTTGATTTTTAGAGTGAGAAATCGATTTGCCAATATCGATGTAGGTACCTACCTAGTTGAGTCGATGCTCGATATCGATACCTATAGAAATTTGAGACTAGGCGATTTATGGTTTTCATTTTCATTTTTCAAATTTCCTGAAAGATTTATTTTGGAAAATGGAAAATCACAACTTAAATAATTCCATTTAAACAGCTTTCATGGTACGTTTACTAGACATGTATCGGTTAACGGTAAAAATTAATAACGTCGTTCATTACACTAATGAGTAGGGATTGTAGGTAAACTGGTAAGGATAATTAGGTACATTCAGGCTAGCAAGTTGAGCTGTTATTTATTACCTACATGGTTGTAATATTTTCGATAAAAATATTTGAATGAAACATCAACATTTTACAAAAAATCTCTATTAAACTCACAACTCTAGAAACAAGCTTTCGAGTGACAACAATAACATGAAATGAAAATAGGTAGGTAACCAAAAATTGCCTTCAAAAATTAGGCACACTTCTCATCGTATACTCCTTCATAGGAAATATTTGCAATAAATTATTTAGTATTTAAAATTTAATTACCGCGTATAAAAAATCAATTCGTATGTACATAATATTATAAACTATTAAGTTGAACAACAGAACGACATTATTGAAAATCAAATAGAAAAAGTCTTACTTAAAAATTTACATGCTGGCAAGATCTTTTTGTTTACGTATGTGCATCTTTCTTTTTGCGACAACAACGACAACAGATCACATAACAGAAGAATCCTTTCCGATTGCAACAAATATACAATAAAATACATGAAAAACAAAATGCAAAACCAGCACAGCCTATTATGAACCAGTCAAGATATTTTTTAACGATGACGTCTTTTTCACACGACTCTTGATTCTCCAGAAAAGTGGCTGATGGCTTCACATCACAATCTTTATCGTCTAATATAACAAAACAACAAAATACAGTCGAATAAGTTTATCACAAAGTCCATGAAAAAATAGGTGCAATGTTCTAAATCCAACTTACTCTCAGAACTGCGACATGTAATATGCGAACCAGTAATCTTCCTACTATTCATCCACTGTCTTAACCTCAAACACTCGCAATTATTTTGAAAAGTAGTAGTGTTGGAAATGTACAATTTTTTCAATTGGCATAAGAAAGCCAGGTTATCAACTTCGAAATTTTCCAATTTATTGTCTGTCAAATTAAGTACTTCTAAACTAAGCAAACTACCTCCAAATGATGGAATATTATCTAATTTACATCCACTTAAAGAAAGGTAGTTTAATTCTTTTAGTGAACTGATTGGCAGTTTATTTTTAATGGTTTTTATTCCACCAAGATACAATTTTTTTAACGGTACTGGGAAGTGAAGATTAGAAATGTTTAGAGCCGCATTTTTACTAAGATCCAGAATGCGTAATTTTGACAAAGGTGCAAAAACATGAGATTCCACATCTAGCAGCGAATTATGATCGAGATATAAAAATTGAATTGACCTATAATGTTCGAATGTGTTATTAGGAAGACATTCAATGTGATTCCATGATAAGTATAAGCCCTGAAAATGAAATCAAAATTGAGAGTAGGTATCTAAATTGTAAGATTTTTATCCCACATTTCTCAATAGGTACTGAAGTAATACTGAACTATACAAACCTCGATATTTTCTTTGACATTCTTCGGAAATGTCTCAAGACCACAATAACTGCAGTCTGCGAAGGAAACTTTCATTTCAGTACCATATTCACACTCCGGTCTTTTTACGGCTCGTAAATCAGGTATCATCAAGAACCACAGGAAACAAAAAACTGCAAACATCATATTTCCGTAGGTAGTAAATCAACACAGGTTACACGAAAATCCTACATAGGTACAGATTCACTAATTATGTGTAATTAAATAGAAACTATTGTAGTGAATAATATACGATTAGGTCGTATACGCATTGAAAAGAGTTTCTTCATCTGTTATCAACTAATGTGAAAAATGAGATAAACCAAACATAACAATGAACCTCCCTTATCTTGAAAACACGAAATGAGAATCATTTATACATAGAATCGAAAAGAAATAAATCCTTAAAAACTAAAAAATGTGGAGTTATTTGGCCGCATTTCGTATAGACATTAGCTAGGTACCGTATAAACTATTCAAGATGTTTCATCATATAAATTAGGTGTAAATTCTGATTGTATTATTAAAAGGTTTTCAATTTTGTGAAGGTCTTGTTAGCCAAGTGTGCAAAAAAAGACTTACTGATCAAATTGACCACCATGTTCAAGCTTCGAAAACAATACTCAGGCACACATCACATAACGTTAACATTGAAACGACTAATTACGTTAATTTTGCCAGCATAAGCACTTTGTTTGATGTATTCGTAATCCTACACCGCTGACAACGACATAATCTAAACCTTTATTTGTGAGAACGAGAACAGAACACAACCGACGTTAGGATGATGAATAAAGATAAGAAAAATCATGACGTCATGAAGCATTGGTCAAAAGGCAATTGTGCACCAATGCAGTAATACAAACTACTGATTCCACTCATTTTCATTCAGTACCTTTCTCGTACTTCGAACTTCGATAGCCTACGCTACGTGCATTCATCAAATTACCTAAAGGCGTAATGAGCATGGGGTTTTCCAGGATGAAATAAAACCTCCCGCAATTGAGGCGATTTAGAAAATATGATAATTAGAGCTTATTGAAATTCGTATCACTTTTAGAATAAAATAATGTGTATAATTACATAAAAGACGAGTGGCGGAGAGCTGAAAATGAAATCTGCTTAATTTACACATTTTACTCCATTTAAATGAATTTTCTACTACGTAGAAGCGAACTATTGAACGTTTCAAAGTTCATGAACGTCTAATCTCACAATGAACATGATATTTTTATCTTAGCATAGTAAGACCTCAAAAATTTCAAAATATGAAGTTGACATGTTTCGACGTGAGAGGCAAAATTTTGAACGATTAGAAAATTTGTATGTACTTGTAAGAGCTTGAAAATGACAACACGTGCTTCAATCACACAAGTGAAAATAGTGGTGGGGTTGGGTGTTCATAGGCGGTGAGGTCTGATTGTGTTGTGGGATCCGCGGGAGGGTGCGGCACTGCGGCACCATTTGTTTTGGTTTCATGGTTTGTTTCACGAAGATGCGATAACGATATCGTCGTGTGGTGCTTATTTCTACTTAAGTTCTACTTCTAACCTTTTTTTTCCCTACAAATTTCATCATTTTCATGCCATGCCACCCAACGCCGGTTCTCCTCATCGCCTTGTGAATCGTCAAAATAGTCAGCTGAGCTGATTACCTACTTGCAGTGTTTTTGATAACATGATAAAAGTCTTGAAATAGAGTTAGATAAGACCGGATAAGGCAATTAAAATCGAAGAATTCACCTGGAGACGAAGACTTGAGTTTTTATCACTGTGAGTGTAAATGCTGATAATTTGATTTCACGTTCTAAGACCATTTTCAATCTAGAAATCCATCGCAATTTTCAAACGTTCAGAAAAACAAGTATGAAATGACTACCTTACCCAGTAAGTATCCAACACAAAAAAATTGGCATACTCATAACGTTCACAATAATTTTGTTCTTATTCGTTTCAGAGTGTAGGAGTCATTTTTTCTGCCATAACAAACTTTCAAATCTAGCATATTTCGGTTCTCTTCATTATAATGGATTGAAAAAAAATATTGAAACTTTGGTAGAAGTAATCGACGATACTGCTCTATGTTCCACGAACAAGAGAACTCTTTTGAGAAGTACTAATGCATATTCTGAGAAACAAACTCCACTTTCGGTGAGTTCGATAATGTTGGTAATTTATTCGTGTTGGTTTCACTCTTCACTGATCGTTACTTTTTTTGTAGGAAGAAAATTCTCTAGTTCGAAGTGTGAATATTTCAGATGATGCAACAATTAGCTGCAATCTACGGTCACCGTGGAAATCAAAAAATGAAAATTTGGTTTGTGAATATTTACCTACACAAGTTCTAAAATACTAAATGCAGATTTTTAATTTTCCATCATTCTCATTAGAAATCGCAAACTGCAAAAATTGTATCCAATCCTACGAATGTAACATTTTCATGGCGAAGACCGATGCGAAACAACTACGTGACCGTAAGTTGAGAAATGTTAAATTTCTTCACGATTTAGTATACTTAGTATCACGTATATGTTTCTTTGTTTGAAGAGATTATTCAATTCTGGATACCGAGTAAATGACAGCCGAAAATATTCTACCGTCGTGCCTAATTCCGAACCTGAATTACCGATCTCGAATTTCTTTAAAGAACGAAATGTACGTATGTTTAAGACTATTAGTACGTATAAATAATATGGTATCTGTTTTCAATATTAAATTGTAACAAAAACTTGAATTGCTGCAGGATAACATAGACAAAAAGGAAGTGAACCAATACGCTACGCGTTCTCACACATGCGGCGAGCTTCGAATTTCAGATTTAGGCAAAGAAGTTAGATTATGCGGATGGGTGGAATTTATTCGAATGGATAAATTCATCCTTCTACGCGATGCGTACGGTACAACGCAAATTCTAATTAAAAATCTAGTGAGTTTATTATAAATTGAGGGGGAAAAATACGAAATAAAAACACTAACGAAATTTGTTTTTTTTTTCAGGCTGATCGTGAAATAAATCTGGACAGTTTGCACATAGAATCCGTCGTTTGCGTTACCGGAACTGTCATTGCAAGACCGGAATCTCAAATAAATACCGTACATTTATTACATTTACGATTTACTATAGCTAGAAGATGAAAGCTGTACTTTTAAAATGTGTTCTTGATTTTTAGAAACTTCCTACGGGTGAAATAGAGATCGAAGCTTCATCAGTGCAAATTTTAAACAAATCTTTGCCAAAGATGCCGTTTTTAATTCGAGATTACAACAAAGTATAAAGTACCTTTATTTTTAATTTTTATAGTTCCTCATAATTTCTTATCACAACTTTATTTTATCTTCTGTTTCCAGGCCAATAGTAGAATACTGAATAGGTATCGATTTTTAGCTTTACGTTTTCCTGAACTGCAGAATAATCTTCGTCTCAGATCAGAAATGTTATTCCAAATGCGCAACTTTTTAATTACCCAAAGAAAATTTGTAGAAGTAGAAACTCCGACATTATTTAAGAAAACTCCTGGGGTTAGTAATTAAATCTCAGAACAGTATTCCCTTCATATTTCGTAAAATGAGTACGTAAATTATCAAGAATATCGTATTACAGGGAGCTCAGGAATTTATCGTTCCCACTCAATACAAAAACCGATTTTATTCTTTAGTACAAAGTCCTCAGCAGCTGAAACAATTGCTCATGGTGGGTTCAATAGATCGTTATTTTCAAATAGCTCGGTGTTATAGAGATGAAAAAACTAATCCCGAACGACAGCCAGAATTTACTCAGGTATGCACTCCGCCAGATGAAAATAATCTATTTTAGTTATAGTTACTTTTCTTGATATTTTTTAATTTTTTCCAGCTTGATATTGAATTATCGTTTACGACGATGGAAGACATAATGAAGTTAACGGAAGAAATTTTGGTTGCTTCGTGGCCACCGGACAAACCTTCAATTTCGGCACCATTTCCTAGAATTACTTATAAAGATGCTATTGAAAAGTATGGATCAGATAAGCCATGCTTATCGAATGAATTAATGGTAAATTATTTACTCGTTTGTGTTAATTATTTGAAGGAATCTTTATTAGAAAAAAATCAAGTCGAATGTATTTTCAGATCCAAAACTTGGAAAAATGTGTTCGAAAACCCAACGAAAAATTTGTTTACATGTTTTCAATTCCTCAAGCTCAGGTAAAACAAAATATTTTTCCTGCGGTCTTATTTATTTAAATTTTTTTTGACGATTAAAAGTGATTTTCCAGAGCTCGTACAACCAACTAAAACAGAGAATAGATAAACTGGAACCTCTCGAATCTACTAAAGTATACGTAGTCAAAACGTCCAACACAGAGAAAATGTTCCAAGACTTGAAGAAAATATTACCAGATTTTGAAAGTGAAATTTTTAAAACTTCTTTTCCTGTAAATGAAGGCGATGTAATTGTATTATCCATCGGGTTTGATAGAGAACTCACAGTAAAATTTTATTATTATTTTTTCTGCGAAATTATCCTAGTTTTGTGTTCGTAATATTGAAATTTTATTAATCGATATTTTTAGCTGAAAACGCTTGGATCGTGCCGCCATGAAGCAATTGATCATTTGAATTTACTCGAAAACCCAAACAACGAGACGGTGTACAACTTTACGTGGGTTGTAGATTTTCCAATTCTGGAAAAAAACGAATTTGGGGATTTAAAATCTACTCATCATCCGTTTACTCATCCTCATTCCGAAGATATGCATTTAATTCCCAATGAAGCTATAAAAGTAGGCTCCTAATTGATTAGCTACTGGTGTTTTCAAAAACCATATTAATTGAGATTGTTTCAATTTTAGGCGCGGTCTCTCGCTTATGATTTGGTTCTTAATGGTTCAGAAATCGGAGGCGGTTCGATACGTATTCATAACGCAGAATTACAAAAAACGATTTTGAAAATATTAAATTTAGAGGAGAACGCCTTTGGCCATTTACTCGAAGCTTTGGAAATGGGATGTCCACCACACGGTGGCATAGCTCTAGGTAAATTTAATGATCGTAATCTATTCAACTTTTCACTTTTGACATTTTTTCAACGAGTTATTTTTTACACTTACAGGACTTGATCGTTTATTCGCAATAATTTGTCGTTCAAAATCAATAAAAGACGTGATAGCTTTTCCAAAAGGTTGGGAAGGGCAAGATTTAATGACTGGATGTCCGAGTGACGTACCTAGTGCTGACAAAAAACGTTACCATATTCGTTCTGAAGATTAATAATTTTAATTTATCGAGAAACTGTTCATTCGGTAAGATTGAAATTGTTAAATCGAAATATATTATAATTTTACAGCGAATTGACTAGTTTAATATTAATTGAAAATGGAGAATGAGAAACTTACTAGTTGTATAGCTCATGATGGAGAATTTTGTTTAATAATTTACAGCTGGAAGAACCTGGAGCAACAATTCGTATCAACTATCGATCAAATACTAAATATACCTGAGCCAGAATTATTTTCGTAGTCGTTTCCTTTTTTTCGATATCGCCTAAAAATTATTTTCTAATAGGAATTTCGTTATCAGAATTGCCATTGTATTCGTTTCGTACGTCGATGTTTGAAGTTGAAAAAATATTTCGGTTGATAATTATTAAGATCTGTATCAGTATTTGACTACAATACACCAATGGCAATAGTATGTGCATTTTCTAAATAAAAATTTAAATTCAGTATTAGTGTGTAAGTTTTTCAAGACTTTTATCAACCTATGCTGTGTTTAAGCTGCGTTTATACTCGTACGTAACAAAGTTTTTTTTTTTTTAATTTTCTGTAATTTCTATAGTTTTGTTTCTGTAGCTGGTACGGCCAATACATAAACTACGCCATTGTATTTTCATTGTCGATACTTATTCATATTTTTTTTCTGTAAAAATTACTGACTAGTATAAACGCAGCTATAGTATAACTTTTTTCCCAACTGAAACACCTGCATTATTTTTTGATTGCATAAGCCACTTGAATTTTCAATCCATGTTTTTCAAATATGGTTTAGAGTTTTCGTAAACATGTGCGAATTATTTTTCAACCATATGAAATGGAAATTTTTCAATCGTTTGGATTCTTTCATCGTACTTATCACACCTTCGTAACAAAAAAGGGTGATTAGCGATTAAAAATATTTCCTTCAATTAGTAACAGAATAAGTAATAGAATAGAAACAAGGACTATACAACAAATAATATATTTATTATTAGAAAAAGAAAAAAAAAGAAAAGGAAAAGGGAAAATACGCTATTACACAGAGCACATTAACTTCTAGGCGTGATATAAAAAACTTTAATGAAATAACTAACACTAAAATGAAATATTTCGTTCAAAGCGTATTTTTTTTAGAAAAAAATCTGAAATCAAAACGTACACCGCTAAAACGATTAAAAATAGGAAAAGTCATCACAAAAACAGGAGAACGCTAGAAAGTAGAATAAAATATACGACATATACAAATACCGATAATTTTACTTTTTTTCGTTTTATGCTACTTTTTTTTTTTTAAATAACAAATTCGCCTGAAATTAAACATTATTTTATCAACGACGATAACTTTCATTTACAACATACTTATTTCAAAATGTACATAAAGTTTCAACATAAATGCGTGTAAATATTCTCCTTATAATATTTTAAACAATACCATTCAAAACGAAATACTATTTAAAAAACAAAAAACAAAACTTCTCTCCTGTTCCAAATTTCGGTATGTAGAGAACTACGTTTAAATTTTTTTTTTTTTTTCAAATAATCAAAATTCACGAGAAATACATACTATGTACAATTTTACGAAGTAACAGTCGAAGAAACATACCAAACTGATTGGTCGTAGTGGAAATCGAGAAAAGTATTGCAAATACATAATGAACCACATTATACACATACGGACTTAGCAACACTTCTTCTATGTATTTTGGTTAATCGATAAACATACTATATCGCTACTATTACAAATAAAATAAAATGATTACTTTATGAGAGAAATCTTGAATGAACTATTAACCGAACGAAACATTAATGAACTCGATACATCTTCATCGTGTACAGATTTCAACTAAAAAAGGTAATAATTACTAATGAAACAAAAAGAAACCGACATCGTAGTCGTGAAACGAAATGAAAAATTTCAATTTTTTATAGCATTCTGCTAGCAACGAATATCACACATTTGTTTACCGAAATACATCCAGTTTCTAATATTTAATAAATAAATATTACTGGGTAAAGGTAGGTGGGTAGCTTACATTTTTAGTCAATTTATTCGTCCAGATCAGATGAAAAACAAAGAAGAAAAAACGAAAACAAATACACACACATACATACATAGGAAGAAATAAATCGGATAACGAAATAAAGTAAATTCAAAATGCAAAAAGTAAATCATGACTTAAGAGTAGGATGTTTCTCGTTATAACCTATTTCTCTTAAAAAATTAACGCTGACAGCGATCTCCGGTGGGAGGACACCACAAAATAATTTCTTTGGATATGGAAGCCTATGGAAAAAACAAATTGAAAAAATCAATAATTAAAATAATAAAAAATACATAATTATGTATACCTATTATACACGACTATATAATTTTTTCTATGTCTAAGAATTCGTGGAAAATTGACCTACGAACAAAATCGATAAAATTCCACCAACTATGAGTCAGTTATTCTTTTTTAAACAATTTTTTCAACGAGCAAGGGCAGGTAAGCTTTAATATTTGGGTTTTTTGGGTAGACGATACAAAACAGAGAGCGATAGCGAAGACATAAATTATAACGGATAAAATCAACTTGACATTCCGGTTGTTTCAATCGTCACATTACGACATTACAACACGATGTTCGATATCTCGGGGTAATAAAAATAAAATCACAACAACCGAAGCTACCGGTATTTTGTGTTTATGATTTCATTTGTTTACCTTCGCTGTAATACCACCACGAAAGACGCGAAAAATTAATAAGAACACGAAAACAACTGTTAATATGGAATCTTTTTTTTTTTTTTTGTTTGTTAATTGACTCATCACAAAGCATCAACGAGAGAAAAAAAGGAATAACTACACGCCACGAATCAATCGTAATTCTATAGTTCTACAATGCTTTAGAATTCATTCGTATGAAAAAAATTAGACATAGATAGGTACCTATATCTATACAGGGTGTGCACTGTCCATTAAGGGCGGGGGCTTGTTTTGGAACATTTTTTGTTGAATGCATAGCGTTGATTAGCGGAATTTTCTAAAGGATCGTTCACAATGGACCTTAACTTTTTACTTTAACTTTAACCAGCTAAAGTTAAAGTAAAAATCAAAAAGCAAAAAGCAAAAAGCAAAAAACAGTCAAAACTCCTACTAACCAACCATTTCCAAAATGAATTTTAAGCTTTTTTATGCTTAAAATCGTTTTGAAAATGGTTGGTTAGTAGGAGTTTTGACTGTTTTTTGCTTTTTGCTTTTTGCTTTTTACTTTAACTTTAGCTGGTTAAAGTTAAAGTAAAAAGTTAAGGTCCATTGTGAACGAGCCTTAAAAAGCAAAAAGCAAAAAGCAAAAAACAGTCAAAACTCCTACTAACCAACCATTTTCAAAACGATTTTAAGCATAAAAAAGCTTAAAATTCATTTTGGAAATGGTTGGTTAGTAGGAGTTTTGACTGTTTTTTGCTTTTTGCTTTTTGCTTTTTACTTTTTACTTTAACTTTAGCTGGTTAAAGTTAAAGTAAAAAGTTAAGGTCCATTGTGAACGATCCTTTTGACCTTTGCATGACGTCATTTTGATTTTTCACCTATGAAGTTTTGAAGAAAAATTGGAAACTAATTTCAAATTGTTTCTTTTTACAAAAAAAATTAATTTTTGATCTTTGAAAAATAAAATGCATAGAGTTCTCAAAAAAAGAAAATTATTTTCATATTGCATTTTGATTGTGTCATTTTGTAGAAAATGTTGGTAGATTTTTTGGAAAATTACAAATTTCAAGGTCAAAATTTGGAGAAAAACGCGATTTCTACTTCATGCCCCGTTTCTAGGAAAACTATGCAACCCACAAAACTTTTTCTTAGAATCTTTTTTATTCAGTGGAGACTGGTCTATAATTTAACGAGAGGGTTTTGCAAAATTCGTACTTTCTCTCCCATTTTATGAAACCCTCTCATAGTTTTTCCTCGGAAGTATTCCGGTCGACTCGAAAGAAATAGTCGACAAATTAAAATTTTGCAAAATCCTCTCGTTAAATTATAGACAAGACTCTACTGAATAAAAAAGATTCTAAGAAAAAGTTTTGTGGGTTGCATAGTTTTCCTAGAAACGGGGCATGAAGTAAAAATCGCGTTTTTCTCCAATTTTGACCTTGAAATTTGTAATTTTCTTTTTTTGAGAACTCTATGCATTTTATTTTTCAAAGATCAAAAATTAATTTTTTTTGTAAAAAGAAACAATTTGAAATTAGTTTCCAATTTTTCTTCAAAACTTCATAGGTGAAAAATCAAAATGACGTCATGCAAAGGTCTTAGAAAATTCCGCTAATCAACGCTATGCATTCAACAAAAAATGTTCCAAAACAAGCCCCCGCCCTTAACCATTTCGCGCGGAGTGGCTGAACTCTATCGGAAGCTGGGTCAATTAACAAACCACGAGGATAAAATACATTATGGCTTATGAGGGAAGAGGAGTTTTTTCAATTTTTAACAAAAATGAGATGATTTACGGAAAATTTTGTAAGAACATTAATTGAAGAAGATAAAATTTCCTATCTTTTGATATAAAATTTATTTTGATTCGTCAAGTAATTACGGTTCTCAGGACATATCTTTTTAATTATTCCTCACATATCGAAATTTCAATTTCAAATTATTCGAAAACTACCAATATTACAAAAATATGTTTCCTCTAGAAGTTGGAGGAAATTTTATCCTCTTTTCAACGGTATATTGGTGAAGTCGGTAGCTTTAATATTCACGCTACCAGCCTTACTTGAAAGTTGAAAATTCGTATTTCAGTCTCATAAACAGCTGATCTGAATGTTCAGTTTCAAAATTGTATGGAAAGGAAGGGTCTAATCGAAATTTTTATGATAACAAAACTTATTTCTCGAGTATTATTGTACAACTGGGTTTGAAATTTTTTTCAATTTGATCCCCCCTCCCCTTCTAATTTGGCATATTACTATTATAAATGTGAAATAGGAGGGGAAAGAGGGGTCCCACTGAAAAAATTTTAAAACAAAATTTGTAGGATAAAATATAATGTATATTTTATGTTATTACAAAAATTTCGATTGAACACCTCCCTCCCCTCTTATTTTGCATAATAATACAATGTAGACACTTATACATAAAAATTGGGAGGAGAGAGGGGCCCAATCGAAATTTTTATAATAACATAAAATATACCTTATATTTTATCCTACAAATTTTGTTTTAAAATTTTTTCAGTGGGACCCCTCTTTCCCCTCCTATTTCACATTTATAATAGTAATATGCCAAATTAGAGGGGGAGGGGGGGATCAAATTGAAAAAAATTTCAAACCAAGTTGTAGAATAATACTCGAGAAATAAGTTTTGTTATTATAAAAATTTCGATTAGACCCTTCCTTTCCATACAATTTTGAAACTGAACATTCAGATCAGGTGTTTGTCAGATTGAAATACTATTTTTCAACTTTCAAGTAAGGCTGGTAGCGTGAATATTAAAGCTACCGACTTCACTAATATACCGTTGGAAAGAGGATTAAATTTACTCCAAGTTTTAGAGAAAACATTTTTTTGTCAAATGAGTAGTTTTCAATTAATTTATAATTGAAATTTCGATAAGTTGAAAACAAATAAGAAAATACATCCGCAGATCCGTAATCACTTGACGAATCAAAATAAATTTTATATCAATGGAAAGGAAATTTTTTCTTCTTTAATTAATGTTCTTACAAAATTTTCCGTAAATTATCTCATTTTTGTTAAAAATTGTAAAAACTACACTTCCCTCATAAGCCACAATGTATTTTATCCTCGTGGTTTGCCGGCGATGCTAGCGATCCTGGTGAGCGCGAAATGGTCAATGAAACATGACAAAATTTAACCACGAGTGGATCGCCGCAGTAATGTTTTATTGGCACCATCGAAAATTTACAGATAAGTTACTTTAATTACGGCCAAAGTTATATAGAACAAGATTTCGCCAAAGTACATCACTAAGAGCGCTGCATTCGACGGGTGGGCCCAACAAAACATGTGTTTATATTATGAGATTATTCCTTTTTTTCAAGTTTTTCCTTAATAACTTTTTTTAGGATGGATTTAAGAAAATTTTGGCTGAAATATTTTTTGAAGAGAATCAAATTCTCTTTCGAATGATGCATTCACTTTTGAATTTTATTTTTTTTGTCGGTACGTAAACAAGAAAATTATTTGAGGAAATTTTTGATGTCTTCAGATTATTGGAAATTACTTTGATAATATTGTTTTGAATTATGGAAAACTATATATCGTTGGAAAGAGCATAAAAAATGCTACATTTCGTACCCTTTGAGTATGAAGTTATCTGTTACCGTTTTTAAAATATATTGAACTCAAAATTCGCATTACATTATCTCAAAAACTAAAACAGATAGAATGGCACTCAAAGCGTACGAAATGTAGCATTTTTCGTGCTCTTTCCAACGATATATAGTTTTTCATAATTCAAAACAATATTACCACAGTAATTTTCAATAATCCGAAGGCATACATAATTTCTTCAAATAATTCTCTTGTTTACTTACCGAAAAAATAATTAAAATTCAAAAGTGAATAGATCATTCGAAAGAAAATTTAATTCTCTTCAAAAAATATTTTAACCAAAATTTTCGTAAATCCTTTCGAAAAAAAGTTATTAACAAATAAACTGACAAAAATTGATAATCCTCATATAGAGCAGTCCAGTATCTATAATAAGAGTGTATCACCCATCGCATCAAGCGCGCTCTATAGTGAGCGATTTGCTCGCCGTAAGAGTGGCAGAAAAGAATTGCATTATTCATATGGGGAGTGTGGTAACTATCTTGTTCTATATAACTTTGATTACGGCCAATAATACTACATAAATACTTGATATTCAAAATTAGAGGAGAGGGAGGGGTCCAATCGAAATTTTTATAACAACCAAAATTATTTTTAGGATCTTAATTGACATTTTTAATCTGAATTTTTTTTTCAATTTGCTCCTTCCTTCCTCCCTCTCTCCTCCAATTTTTAATTAGTATCTTTGGAGTGTTATGCAAAATCGGTGGGGAGGGAAGGGTCCAACTGAAAAAAAATTTCAAACAAAAGTTGTAGCTTGAAGTCCTAGGAATAATTTTGGTTATTACAAAAACTTCGATTAGATCCCTCCCTCCCCTCCGATTCTTGATTGAATCCCTAATTCTCCTCGGATTTCACATAACATCAGGTAGATACTTTTTCAAAATTGAGGGAGAGGTCCAATAAAAAAAATTTTTAACCAAAAGTTTTGGATTAAGGTCCTAGAAATAATTTTTGTTATTGTAACATTTTCGATTGGACCCTCGCAAGTTCCCTCCACTCCCCTCCAATTTCGCGAAATATCCACTATATTATCTAGATAGTATTGGACTTGGTAAAATTTTCGATGGCGCCAAAAAAAAAACAGTACTGCGACAATCCACTCGTGCACTAACCAAATAAGTTCATATTTTATATTATCTTTGCCACCAACGAAAAATATCAAGTACACATGGTGCCTATCTAAAAAATTGAAAGTGCAAAGGAAAATAAAATCGAGAATTTTTTTCTTGACCGAACATATCTATGGGTAGTATTGAAAAAATTGATATTTTTTTACTTTTAAGATTTTTTGCTTATTTTTGAAAACGAAGGCGTTACAATGACTTACAACGCTTTCTAAAAAAAATATAGACTAGTAACACTGCATTCAAAAATTTTTCTAACAACACCTGTGGATAGGACTTCAAAAAAGAAAAAAAAAATAATTATTACATTGTGATGCTCATTTTTGAATTTGAAAAATTAGTTATCGTAAGAAGAAACTCACGTCGAAGCTATTGCCTTTCCCAAAACCATTAAGGAGTACTAGCCAGTACTAGGGAGACATGAAAATTGAAACAATTATTATGGCAATGCATGTAACGAGTGTAACTCTTTGAGGAAAACGAAAACAGTCATGTCAGAAATTTTCCTATCTTCGAAAATGAAAGAGCAAAAAATCTCAGGAGTAAGAAATGTTCATTTTTCAACACTACCCACAATGCTCAATCAAGAAAAAAAAATCTCAAAAATACTTCCTTTTGCCCCTACAATGTTTGAGTCAGGCACTATGTGTAATATAAATTTTTTGATTGTGGTACCCATGTTGTATCCAAATCTGATGTTTTGTGCAGTGCTCTCCGAACAGCGGACACCTTGTATACATGATCTGATCAAATGAAAATTTATCCTTCAAAAATAAAAGAATACCAAGGATTTAGAAAACAAAGACCAACTTTTTGCAAGTAAGAAAAGGCTACGTAAACAAAAGTTGACTCTTGCATCGAATGAACATCACTTCAAATTTAATGCAATCATGAACCTAATGGAGTACTCACTCGATAAAAGCATTAGTCGACTGCTTTCATCAAAGATACTAATTTTCATCTGAGTTAGATTAAATTAAAATCAGAAAGTTTTCTATGCAAGGCCTTTGAGTACGTCTTTTTATTTCGTGCTGTTGTTGTTTATTATCGACAAAACTTGGTAGGTTACATCACGAGAAGAGCATTAAACAAAATGAACGTTCGTCGTTCGAATATCCAAGCACGTAGGTGAACCGTTTCTTTTTTTTTGTAAGTTGAAATCTTACGTTATGCGTTTGAATTGCACGTGATGAAGAAAGACAACGTACTGTAATCTAGGTACAACTACAGCATTCACCAAACGTCGATCTTTCAACAAAAAAATAAAAATAAATCGACACGACGGTCGTCGGTACATTCAATGATACCTTCTACGATACACTCTTAAGCATTAGCCCCATAGCTCGTAGCAATAAATAGATCACTTTGAATGTCAATTTCCACGCACAAACATATTTCACGTAGGTAAAATTTTCATTCATTTGTACATGTTTTGCGTACAAGCGGGCATCTTTGCATCGAATAATGGAACTTTGTTTTTCAAATGACTTTATCAAAAAAAGATTTTATTCTACGAACATTGTCAAATTTATTATCATAGGACATGGCTAAGCCCAAGAGTAGTCTGCAATTATAAATACTTATAAATATTTTAGAAAAATACTAGCTAAACTGTTCATCGAAAAGGAAAAAAAAAACTAAACATGACAACCCATTTGTCAATGGCAGATATTCCTTCAAATCGATGCAATGTAGATGTTCACGCTCTGGTATTTTTTATTTTTATTGTGACGTCATGAAAACGGAAAACGAACAAGATAATTAAATAAGCGAAACTAAAGAAGTACATTACAGATATCGAGATAAAATTACCGACTAGCGTCCTCGTAAAACTGATCGATACTATTTTCAGAGAAAAGCGAGCTCTTATCTACGAGAAAACGGAAGAATTTTTATATCGCATCGGGCGTAATTTACAGATAAATTTATAGTTGGATCAATAAACCTACGCTCATTACCTACAATAACGTGGTCAATTTGTAATACTTGAAAAAAATACCATTCAAATTTTAATAATTTTTCATCCGCCACTAGTTCCGCACAGATAACAAGTTGCTTTGAAAATACCGAGTGAAATTTGCCAAAAACTTTTATCCTTATCGCCTATTTACCAAACATTAGCCTTAAAATCAAACTCGGTGTTTACAAAATGATGTTTTGAGAAGGTCTCAACACGAATTCTTATCACAGGTGGAAATACTACAATACATAAACCTAAAACCGTACTGAATTATGTAAAAATAATAACGTACTTGATGTAAATGCAAGCATCTCAACGATGTGTCGTTAATATGACTTCAATCTTCATCCAATGATGGTAGCCAAAAACCAATATTCTGGCACGCAGAGGCTAACATCATATATTTTGGGTTGAATTGTACACACGTAACAGGATGAGGGTGATCCCCTTGAAGAACACACACTTTATATCCAGTTTCTGCGTTCCAAACGTGTATTCTACCGTCGGTGGAGCCACTAAAAATAAACTGCGAATCTGGACTGAACGATGCTTCGATAGGTATACCTTTGTTATTTAAATGTCCGGCGAAGGATTGTAAAGGTGTTCCTTGAAACGCGTCGATTAATCTTATAATTGAACCATTAGTAGATATTAAAATAGTTTTTCCGTCTTGACTGAATTTTAAGCCGGTCCAATCGCATTCCTTTTCTTGTGATTGCTTAAATGTAACAAACGGCCCTTTATCGAAAGACCGCAAGTCGTATAATTTAATGCATTCGGAATTGATACCGGCTGCAAAAATGAGACCATCGGGATCATAGGCAACGACCGGTCGTCCAGACAGATGCATCAAACCTTGACAATTTGGAGATCTCAAATCCCATAGTCGAAGTGTTTTATCTAGTGATCCTGATATGAAACAATCGTCTGTAGGAGATAAACACATCGTGACTACTTTTTTCGTGTGTCCGGGAAAATATCGTATATATTTCGTGTCGTGAAGAGATAAATATCTTATAGTATCGTCAATTTTCGTAGAACTATGAATACATGTGTTTTTAGCGTGTGTGAAATGGACTAAATCGACTCCATATTTCTTACTGTTAACTGTTTTTGTTTGGACTCCTTTTTCGCAGTCGTATACTACGATCTGATCGTCTTCGCTGCAGCATACTATGAAATCACCTTCGGGGGCGAAATCTATAGCAGTAACTTTATCGTGAAAATCTCGGAATATTTTCGCCACTTTGAAACTACGAACAACTTGATCCACTAGCTTCATCTCGAGAACCATAATTTTTTCAGTCAGGGTTAGGATAACAACTTTAACATCGTTTAAGCAGCAAACACATAGATCACGAACGATCGAAATTAATTTGTTTTACATATATCACACACATAGAAAATTAATTCATATTCGTACAATTAATTGACATTATCTCAAGTACTTGTCGGAAGAAATTTAACGCATACAACCACAGCAATTTACTTTACTTCATCAAAATCATAAAAAAAAACGTCCAATGAAAACTTCCAAATAAAAATGAGTCATGGCAAACATAAAACCAGGAATGCGGTGTACCTTCGTAATTTTCGCGCGCTTTAATGCCAAGTCTTTTCAAATCATGAAAAAAATTAGTAATTATGGTAATTATAAAGTAATTACTAATAATTACCTACATATTTTCTCACTCAAATTGAAAGCATTGCAAGATTACACAACCTTTAAAATTTGAAAATAAACTGATAAGGAGAAAAAATTATTTTTCAAAATTTTGAAAAGCAAGAGAACCGGTTGATGGTTGATTTAAAGCTAAATTTTTCTTTATGTAAGCTTTATGTAAGTAAAATAAAAATGTGTAAAATCGACATTTTATTACAGTTCTGTTTCATTGCATTGTGGTTATATTCGTTGGAAGCAAAAGTACATGAAAATGGTTACATTGTGTATTGTCCCTGCATGGGTAAGACTTCGAAATATTTTTAAGAAGTACCTACCGGAAGTTACATTTAAAAAATTTATAAATGAAAATTTCATCTTTATTTTCGCAGGTCGTTTTGGTAATCAAGCCGATCACTTTTTGGGCACATTAGGATTTGCCAAAGGATTAAATCGTACTTTGATTCTACCTCCTTGGGTTGAATATAAGTTTGGCGAATCAAGATCTGTAAGTAATTCGCTAATGTACGGTTTCCTCGTTTGTAAGGAATTTATAACTGTCGTGTCGTTATCAACTTACCATGAATTCTATATTTTTAGCATCAAATCCCATTTGACACTTATTTCCAAACGGAAGCTTTACTGAAGTTTCATGATGTCATTTTGATGAAAGATTTCATGGAAAATGAAGCAAAGGAAATATGGACTCCTGAAAAAAGAACAGGTGATAATGGTGTTTATTGAAAGTATTATGTAAATTACGTTCTGTTCATTTTGTTCTATTTTTATATTTTTTTACAGCCTTTTGCTACGTTTCTAGAGGAGAGAATAATTCTTGCAATGCTAAACAAGGAAATCCTTTTGGTCCGTTCTGGGATACATTCGACATAGACTTTGCATCTTCTGAATTTTACAGCCCTTTGCATTATGACGTTTACCATTCAGATGTAGCGAAAAAATGGAATGAAAAGTATCCGCCTAAAGACTATCCCGGTATTTACTTGAATAATAATTTCTAAATTACATATATAAGTGCGTTTTCACTCGTATTTTGAACCATTTTATTAATATATTCTAAACTAATTTCCAGTTCTGGCTTTCACCGGAGCACCTGCCAGTTTTCCAGTTCAAAAAGACAATATCAATTTACAACAGTATTTAATTTGGAGCAAAAAAATTGACGATTTGGCGAACAAGTTTATTAAAGAAGTCCTACCATCGCGTAGCTTTATTGGTATTCATTTGCGAAATGGTATCGACTGGGTGAGTGACGCTGACATTTCATTTTAACGTTAATTCTTCAAAAATATTGTTCATTTTTGACGACTATTCTTTATTAAAGGTTCGAACTTGCGAGCACGTCCCTCAGACCCCTATTTTATTTTCATCGCCTCAGTGCTTTGGATACCAGTCTGAATATGGCCCAACCACTCCGGAAGCATGCTTTCCATCACAAGATATAATTATTCAACAAATTCGTCGTGCGATGAGAAATGTGAAAGATGTAGCATCGATATTCGTCGCGTCTGATAATAACCACATGATAACAGAACTGAAGGAAACTTTCAAGCATGTGCGTTTTTCAATAATTACATAAATCAGTTGCATTATTTGATAGTTGATTATGTTTTTCATATAATTGAATTACTATTTTACAGTTAGCTGTTGAAAAGTATCCAGAGAATAACCCTCACGTTGACCTAGCTATTTTGGGAAGAGCCAATCATTTCATTGGAAATTGTGTTTCTTCTTTCAGCGCTTTTGTTAAACGTGAAAGAGACGTTAGAGGTTTTCCGTCATCTTTTTGGGCCTTTCCTCCTAAAAAATCGACTACACGCGACGAATTATAATTTTAAGTATTTATCTGAACCGGTTTTATTTTAATTTTTTTTACTTATATGTATTGTAATAATTCCATCAAGTTTTAGATTAATTTTTTATGTATTTTTAATTTTTATTCATTCTGTTTGTATCAAATTACCTACTAAAAGAATGGGTATTTTGTTATTTTTCGGCATGTTGTTTGAAACAACTTTTATCTTATGTTTTTGAATAGTTTTTAAATAACTCGATCGATCTCTTTAACGGGTATGTTCATTGTTGACTCACTTTTGGTTCAATTTAAAATCCAGATTTTTTTAAAAATTTAGTGGAATTTGTTTCCCTGATCAGATTCTTTCACCTTTCATACTTTTTAGTTTTGGAAATCAAAACGTCAATGTCATTTAAGATTCTGTTTCTGCCTAAGATTCCATTACTTTGTTTTCTTTATCTATTTTTTTCCATCAACTTAAATCTTCCAAGTACTCGATGTTGTTTTGCATTTTTATGTTTATAATTTACCTTCATTTTTTCTGTGATATAAACATAAGATTCTAATTTTAATTTTTTTTAAATCGCTTTTTTCATAAATATAATAAGTAATTTTAAGATGTACTGTTACAGGTGATGAAACGAAAGAATAATAGTCAAGGCCTATTAACGTGAGATATGCTCAGGTCTACCCTCGATGTATTCAATAAATTGATATCAAAGTTGAAAGGCGAAGTAGGTATATAATGTGCGAGGAATGGAAGTACATAAATAAGTTTAATGACTGCTGAAGTTGAATGTTTTTAAACTGGAAGGAGGGAGATGAACCTTTTTATGATTTTGTTCTATTTTGATTATGAGAAGAAAAGAAAAATTAATGAAACAAGACATTAGATTTTAGAAATGTAGATACCCTTAAAAGAAATTACTGCAATGGAGGGAGAAGCCCTTTTTCGTCATTATTTTGGTTGTTACGTTGTTCCTATATCATGTAAATATTAAATATACGATGATTTTTATGTGAATTTCTTTGTATTTCTTTATTTTACTCCAATATTTTGTAGCACCTACTCTATTATATTTTATTCATTTCATTATTACATTTTCCCAACTTTTTGGGTGTAATGAAGTAATGAACTGATGAAAGATATGCCAAGGTGCCTATATAAAAGTAATAACGGTTGAAAGGAAAATTTTAAATGATCGACATCAGTAGTAGTTGAAATAATCAAATAAGTAAGACAGTACTGAATTATTCCGTAGAAAGGCTGTCGTCTATAATGTAGCCTGTAGGGAATTTTATTTTAGATTTTCGATCATAATTATTAATTAATTTTCTTTCTGTTTCTAGCGTTTTCTTTCAACTTTTTGTGTAATATCTTGATAATTTCGTATATCTCCGCTAGATAGCACTACAATACCATTGGCCAGATAAGTAGGCCGTGACTGCCGTGACGTCATTACTCAAACGGAAACTTTCTTCTAGTTGAAACGAGAAAGCAACGAACGACTGCGAATAGCCATATTATTATGCGTATGTTGTCCGCCATTGTGTATACTGTATATGCGCGTTTACGTTAATTTGTTTATTTGTTTGAGTGTAATGATTAGTTTTTTGTGAATTAATTGAAGTAAATTTTGATAATTATTGTGCCGATTTTTTTGAACTTTTTATATTACCTAAAAGGAACATTTTTCGTCGTTAGTGAATACGTTTTATATCAAATTGTTTAGGCGGGAAACGCAGTTCCTTGAATTTTTGTGAATTTTTGAATAATAACATTGCGTCAACGTTAATACTATTGAGATAATATTCTGGCATTTAACTTTACTCATCGGTTAAAGTATTGTGACTATACTCGATTACTTCGTTATTATTTTCCGTGTTAATGAATACGTGATATTTACTGTCTTTACATTCGGGAAGAAAATATATCATGATGGCAACAGATACTCAGTTGGAAGCTCAACGACTAGTGAGTATTTCTTTATCAAAGATGGCTCAATCTCGTACTCAAAGAAGTGGCATCAGCTTGCATAAGAGTTTATTGGTAGCTACAGTTCTGCAAAAAGCCAGATTTCTATGCATGGAGGAAGTGTTTCGAATGGTCCATTCGACGTCTTCGTATCAAAATAATTACGTCAATAATAACATCGAGGAGCCATGCTACGATTTCGACGATGAAGACAGTTTAATTGGTTTAACTCCCGAAGAAGCCGGCATCTCGAGTCAGGACTCCGTTATCCTCGGATATTCTGAAATACACGACGAAGATGAAACCGACGCTTGCACTCAAAATTACTCTAAACCAAGTTTAACGTCCATATGTGATAAAGAAAATTTAGCGCCCGAAGGTCCTACTTATTTTGATCTAGATAAATCGCCAAAAGATCAAGTTTTTCGAGAGAGATCCTCCAGCATTTCGTGTTCGCAATCGTCTTCGTATTGTAAAAATCTTAAACGTAGAAGAGCCGTATGTGATTCGGAAACTGAAGAAGCAGTACAATCTATTTTACCTAAGAAAACCAGAACTCACAGTTTCGACTCTGATTGCGAGGATTCAGTATTTAGTGAAGATGATTCTTTCTCAAGTGATGATAGCTTTTCCGCCGATGACGATTTGAGCGGTTCTAAATCCATGGATATCGATAGAATTACCAGTTTAGTTTCGATATTCAGCTTCGGTGGCATGTCAACATCACCGTCTACCAACAACTCTAACGAATGCTCATCGTCCAATTCTAGCGGTAGTAATTCGTTCGGAGGCCTCGTTAGATCTTCCTCTTCTCCAGACCTGTGCTCAGCTCAAGCTAAAGAAACTGGCTCAATTCAACAAAGTTCATTTATTGCTATGACGGTATAATGTAAAGTTTCTTGAGTGAATTTTTATCATTCGAGTATTTTCTTTCTCAAAATGTTGTACTTAATTTTTGTACTCTAGTTTAGATGACCATTTTTTTTTTTACTTTCAAAATCTGGGTATCTGTCTGATGATTTCATAAGCTATATAATTTTATAATTTTTACTAGAGAGAAATAATTATTATTCAAAAAATGGTGATGCCTTTATATACGTGATTCAGTCGAGTCATTTTTTTTCACATTCTAAATCGCAAGTTTTCAATTTTACGTTTCCTTACATGAAAATTTCGTTGTTTTTTTCAGGTAATAATTTTTGTATCAAGTTTACAAAAAATAAAAATTTTACATTGGTAAAGGCGAGTGTAACTAGACGTAACATTCGCCTATACTTCGAAGTTACCATGAAAGGCCTTTTAATTTAATTTTTTAGTATTTAGTCTTATCGTGTAATTATACTGTTTGAAATATGTACTTGAGAAGCTTTGTTTCCAAGCAGACGAATTTTAATTTAGTAAATTATTTGCGTGCATATTTTGATTCGTGATCTTGGAAAATGTCGATACTGCGTACTTCATTTTGTCGGTGTTATTTTTATGATTTCTAAGAATATTTTCTGAGGCATCAACATTACGTATCTATTTGTGATCGATTAACGAATGTTGATTTACCCTCAATATTGGCATCGAAGCCGGTAAAATGAAGAAATATTTGACATCCATTTTATTAAAAGAATAAAATCAAAAATTGAAAATTGTGGTTCAGTTGAATATAATTTTAAATCACTTTAGAAATTGGGGGTTATTTATTAGCATTGACCCTTTTATGTGTCGTCAATTGACTACTTTCCATGATTATTTGTATTAAATATGTTAATAACGTGAAAACGATTGATCTTCTGATCGAAGGCAGTCGTTATCAAGGTGCTTTTTTCAATTAGGCTTTTGGTTTTAATTCTTCTCTATCTTTTTGTATATTTCTTTACAAAATATTTTACTGCGGATGTTGATTGATCTCATCGAATTTTGAAATTTCATGCTTCGCTCGAACCAAACTTGATTCAAAATTTTCATCCTGGTCTTGAAGAATTTCGCAATGCAAAAAGGGACCACTGTTGAAAATATACGGTACAAATTTTTAATGACCTTCGAAGCATTATTTTTGTCGAAATTTTTTACAGCATGTTAATGAAAATTTTTGACTTTTATATTTCGTGGAAAATTATTTTGTCCATTATTCTTTTTTTTAGTATGCCATTTTCGTTTTATATGTATTTTTGTACATAGGAGATTTTTTAAAGACGTGTTTGTGTTTCAAATTTGAAAGTTCTGGATGAAAAGAACATCATTTTTACAAATATTGTGTTCCTTGTAATTTGAATTTTGTATAGTTATTTACGTTACATGTTCGTTGTATGAATTTGTACATAGATTAACTCGTGTATATAATTTGAAAATATAAATCATTGTGGTAAAATTGAAAGAAATAATTGTTTTCTGTTCAATTTGCATCCGTGAGAATTTTTTGAGAGGGAGAGATTTGTAAATTTTACTTTGCTTTCATCGATCTTTTTTATTTTCTTTGACAAGAGATGTTGAATGATACTGAGTGAGTCGTAGGTTTTGCACATTTATTCAACTTGGAGTTAACTGTTTGATGCTATGCGAAAAAAATGAGCCTAGGCCTATGATTATTTAATGAAAAATTCTCGTCTTCGAGACGTGTGACATCGTTTCAGTCTGCAATATACAATTTTATTTTTCTAAATTAACGTGTAATACCAAACGTAAAGTACGGAAGTGGAAAAAAATTACTATAGCCTTGAGTACAGAAATGGACAAGTTAAAACCTGTAACGTTTGAATGCCTACCTGCTGGTAAAATAGGTACTCGCTTCATGATGCTCGATGATGACGCAACATCGCGTCGTAGCCTAGCCTATAGCGTCGCCTATGACGCTCATAGTCATAATAATTATTAATCATGGGTAAACCATGAAAATATATCAGTGATTTCATGGCTATAGTTGGTAATGATCATTTTTTCAAAATTACCTACCATCGACTGATTTGGAAAAATCTTCACTAGAAACTTTCTATATCAAATAATTTTCAAAATTTTAGTGAGAATTAATTAAAATTTCTACTCTTTTGTAGAGCAAAAACGCATGAAGTCTGATTTTTTTCATTATGGAATGACCTTGGTATTTATTTCTTTAAAAATTGTTTCTCGTGGATTCGCACGGCAAGTAAGTATAATTATTTTGATTTTCAACCACGAGGTAAGTATGTTTTTTTTTTTCAGAAAAAATCAATACCCATTTTTTTTTAAATATATTTTTCACGATCAATAGTATTGGAAGAAGGTATTTATCATCAAAAAATTGAAGACTGCTTTTGTATAAATTGTCACCATTAAGTGAACCCTTTTTGAAGAAAAAATCAATGGTCTTAACCATTTCTGTCCATTGAAACTTTAGAACGAATCGATTGAGGTTGTTCATTCATGTGGATACGTTCATTCGAGTACTCTTACATACGTTTTAGCAATGAAAGAAAAATTCTAATTTTCATAATGATTGATGAAAAATTGAAACAATTATGGAAACAAATCATACATCGTGTAAAAAATTTTAGGTTGAAAAATAAAAACAAAAATGTATTGCCGAAACCAGGGATCGAACCAGGGACCTTTAGATCTTCAGTCTAACGCTCTCCCAACTGAGCTATTTCGGCAGTTGATTACAGACGGTTAAAGTAATGATGGAAACAAACGGTATATTGTTTAAAAAAAAATTAAAAATTGAAAAATAAAAACAAAAAACTTTTGCCGAAACCCGGGATCGAACCAGGGACCTTTAGATCTTCAGTCTAACGCTCTCCCAACTGAGCTATTTCGGCAGTTGGTAGTAGAGGTCGTTTTAGCGTGTTACATTCAGGTATCTCCTTCGTTCTTACGTTCTGTCGTCGTATTATTTTTCCTGTTTTCAAAATTTTCCTGCATTTGCGATTTGCGTATTTTTCAAGTAAACTGTTGAATTTCATTACGATTATGCAAGTTATAGATGTTGATAACCTCGATATTTGTAGGTACTGAGAACGTAGGTGGTAGGTAATAGACATGGGTAAATATAGAAAAAAATAGGCACAAGGCACAAAGAAACCATCGCCTCGGTAATAATAAAATTTAATTCCATGAAGTACGGCCCTATACCCCGAAAATTCCAAAAGTGCAAAAATTAAGCATACACTACCTACTAAAAATTCGGTTTTTTAGAGAAAAAAACCGCTCATTTTTTTGAGAGTAATAAAAATATTTTACAATTAATTTCTGAGAAAAAAATTCTGAATTTTGTGGGTATAAAAAATATATTTACCTATATCAATTTTTGGCATCAGCACAAAAAAATCCAATTTTTCTTAGAAAAAAACTCAATTTTTGTCTCAATTTCTTTGAAGAAAAAATTTGGAAACAAAATCTCAGTTTTTCTGGAGCAAAAATATTTCAAAATTTTTATGAAGAGAAGTCTCGAGTTTTCTGAATAGAAAAGATCCCAACTTAGAAGAAAAATAATTCTTTTTTTTGGAAAAAAATTCTCAACCCTTATCTTGAGAAAAATATATTTAATTTTTTTGAAGGAGGAAAAGTATCTCAATTTTTACATAGGATAAAATTCACAATTTGTATAGAGAAAAGATAATTCTCAATTTAGAAAAAAAATCTGAATATTTTTGGAGTAGGTATAAATCTTAATTTTTTAAAGAAAAAATATTTTAAACTTTTCTTCTAGAGAAAAATATGTTTTCATATTTTTAAAAGAAAGTTATCAATTTTTTGGAAAAGAAAATTCTCAGTTTCTCTGATGGAAAAAAACTGAATTTTTTGGATAAGAAAATTTCAATTTTGCAGAGAAATTTTTTTTATTTTTTTCTGGAGGAAAGAATGGAAAGTATTATAATGTTTAATTCTTTTTAGAAAGAAAAAAAACGATTTTTTCCAATCAGTCGTGAAGTTTTTTTTTTAAATTTCTTTGCGGTAAGTATATAAAATTTACGATTTTTTTGGAGTAAAAAAAACTCAATTTTTCTTCTAGAAGAATATCTTGTAATTTTCTGATGTGAAAAAAGTTCTGAATCTTTTGGGAACGAAAAAATCTCAGTTTTTTGTTGAAAAAAGAGACTTTTTCTCAATTTTGGAAAAAATTGTGCTTACTTCTTTTTAAATGAAAAATTTCAGGCTGTCTAACACACCTGCGAATTCAGCAAAGACCTGCCATTTGCTTCGACCTCCTGATATTCTGCAAATGCCCTATTTTTTGGTCAAATTAGGTAAAATCTCTTGCATAACGCAATTAGCAAACATTATGTTAATGCTTCACGTTGTTGCACTGTGCTTGCTAGTTGCTTTTGTTTCCTCCTTCCTTTGGCCTTTTGGAAGTGATGTGAAAAATTTGAAAATAACGTGAAATTACAACGAATTCAGTGGGATAGAAATTTTTTAGTTGCCAGAGTTGGCATTTTTAGTGCCCACCAACACCCCATCCTTTCATTTCGTCTCGGGTGTTAAAATTTTTTTTTTTTAATTTTTATAATTTTGCAAAAATATTTTTTTTAACGAGAGAGGGAATGCATTTTTCGTTTTTAAAAATGCTGCCAAAGGTCCTGCAAATCTCGTGCATTTTGTTTTTAAGTTTTTGTTTGACAGCCAAAATTAATTTTTGCAAAAAAATATCGATTTTCTTCTAGAGGAAAAAGCCTTTTAATTTTTTTCAAGTTGAAATATTCTGGATTTCTTGGTAAGAAATACGGTATTTTTTGTAATAATTTTTTTTTTAAATTTTTGCAAGGATTTAAAACTTTTTGAAGAAAAAATCTTTTAATTTTTGGAAAAGAATCTCAATTTTTTTTAGAAAAATAATATTTTTCGATTTTGAAGAGTGTTCTTGGTTTTTTTTTGGTAAAGAATCCTTAATTTTTTAAAGGAAAACTCTTATTTTTTGTAGAAAAAAAAAAAAAAATTGTAAATGAAGAATTACCATTTTTTTGAAGTAAGTAGGCAGGTAGGTAAAAAACACTTAATTTCATTTTTTTTAAAAAGAATTTTTCAATTTTTCTGTACTTACTTAGTAAAAATATTTCACAAATTTTTGGAGAATTTTTTTTTTAATTTCTTTGAAAAATCTTTTTCTAATTTTTCGGGGTAAAAAAATAACTCAGTTTTTGAAGAAGTTTATGAAATTTTTTGTAAAAAAAAATCTCAATTTTTAAAGAAAAAAATTCATTAGTTTTCTAGATGAAAATATTTCTCAAATTTTTGATGGAAAAAACTTTAATTTTCATGGAAAAAGAAAATTCTCAAGTTTTTCTTTTTCTCTCTTTCTCTCGTTTTTTTCGAAGAAGAAGAAGAACAAGTTTTTTATTTTTTCAAAGGAATGTACCTAATTGGAATAATTCTTTTTTTCGCAAATTTTTTTAAGAAAAAAAATTATCAATTTTACTGAATTAACAATATAAATTTTTGGTTTTCAATTTTTTTGAAGAAAATAATCTTTCAAATTTTTCTGGAAAAAAGTCTGTTAATTTTTTTCAGAAAAAATAATCCTCATATTCAACAAGAAAAAAAAAATCCATTTTTCAATTTACCTATAATAAATATAAGCGTCAGCCGTTTCCTATCTTCTTGGTTTCCAGTGTAAATAGGTACGTACCTACGTAACTTTGTTCTTTCATTCATTCATAATATTTCAGATTTTAGGAGACAGATACTTACCTAGATACCTATTACCTACCGAAGTAGTTTTCAACGGGAAGTGCATTATTTATATCTAAGTCATTTTCTATTTATTCCGGTGTATATTCGAAATCCGCCAACAGACCGTCAAAACACTTACAGCGTCCTTACTTTAAGATTCGACGCAACTACGGATCTATATATAGTTAGTGTATTAATAAAACTAAGAAATTCTGACTCACTCTGTTCATGAATGAGATCATGATAACGATAAGCAATAAAATCGATAAGCCGAACAGTGAGAATGATATCTGCGACTCTAGGTACGTGCCTCGGCTCCCTCCGAAAGATTAGAGCACGAGTAGGATTTAAAATCGTTTGTAATTTTTTTTTTCACGAAGTACTGCGAGGTACTAGGTATAGGCAGGTAGGCACAGCAGATGTGGATATCTCGTATTATTCAAACACTCACCCATTAAAATTTGTCGATTTAAGTTCAATTTTGTTCTGAAAGTGAAAATAATGATACCTTTTTTTTATTTTTACGAAGCTTTGTATCAGTTTTCAAATTTACAAGTACCTACGTCTTAAGATACTTAGTAGGTAACTAGGTATGTACCTATTTTTTCGTTGCAAATGTTTCGAATTTTAGAGAAGTTGAAAAAATGTTCTGTACGTACCAAAACTATCATTCTTTTCTATCGTTTTACTAGAACAACTTTTCGTTATTTTATTTTTATTAAATTTTTTTTTCAAGTTTTGCTTTAATTTTAATAAGCACACAAGAGAAAAATTTTTCAAAACTTTATCACTGTCACTTACGAACAGTGAACAATGCAAACTTGATGAAAGATCATTATTAAAATAGGTACATATTTGAAAAATAAGTTGTCTACTACATTTCAATCAATAAAATGCTACCAACACAAAATATGTACAGTACGATAAAATACCTAGTTTACTACATGCTTCTTTACTTTTGAGTACACTTTAGTTGATGGCGAATTAAATCTCATTTTTTTGATTCATTGTTAATTCATTTAATATATTAGTCAGTATTGTTTTCCATTGCAATAGCCTCTGCCAATTATGTATTTATTTATTTTTGAAAAATTTACATCTTTAAAATTTATTAAAAATTCATTTTTTTTTTCATTTTTCATTTTTAATAATTTTTCGAATTGGATAGATATTTAGTTAAAATTCATTACACGTCTTTCGAAATTGGTAAAAATTCTGGAATTTTGGTCGTTTTAAAAATTTAATAAATTTTTGAATTTATTTTTAAAAAATTTACATCTTTAAAATTTATTGAAAATTCTTTTTTTTTCATTTTTCATTTTTAATAATTTTTGAAATTGGATAGATATTGAGTTAAAATTCATTACACGTCTTTCGAAATTGGTAAAAATTCTGGAATTTTGGTCGTTTTAAAAATTTAATAATTTTTTGAATTAATTTTAAGAAAATTTACATCTTTAAAATTTATTGAGAATTCATTTTTTTTTTCATTTTTCATTTTTAATAATTTTTGAAATAGGATAGATACTTAGTTGAAATTCATTACACGTCTTTCGAAATTGCTTAATAAATTTTTGAATTTATTTTTTTTAAATTTACATCTTTAAAATTTATGGAAAATTTATTTTTATTTTTATTTTTCATTTCATTTTTACGTTTAGTAATTTTTAAAATTGAATAGATAGTTGAATTCATTAAATTTAAATATTCCAGGTAAAAATTCAAATTTTGCGATGCAGTGCAAAGGTATAAAAGGTGGAGCTTTTGACATTTTAAAATTTATAAAGTTATTCAATTTTTGTCTAATTGTACTCGTATTATGTCACTTATGCATTTTACAGTTTTCTGATTTATTGATTTTACATAATATTTGATATTTTTATCTATTTTGTTCACATAAATTCCAGAAAATATTGTACCTCTAAAATCGAATTGAACGAATTGTTGCGGAATTTTCCGCAATTGGTACTCTTGTTTACAAATAAATTCTGCTAACTAGGTAGGTAAAGTTGAAAAATAAAAAATTGCTCTTGGAGAAATTCAATCATCGAAGAAACACTTTTTTCATTACGAGACGTTTTTTTTATTCTGTAAAAATGATAATGAATTTTCTTTACCAATAATAATGTTGTAACCATTCCGAAGTTCAAGAACACTTTTTTGTAAGCACCTTACCTATCCACACATGTAGGTATATGATAACAAAACATCGAGTACCGATAATGATTTTACGTAGAGAGTGTTGAACAGAACGTCTTCCGCGATGTAAATAATATGTAGGTATATTTTTAAATCGATCGTCCTGCATACTGTATTTTCCTCAACAGCTGCATCTTTATACTCCCCTCGATGCAATTTGTTAATAAAAATGATCCTGTGAACGTTCATAATCGAGATGAAAAGAAACTAAATTAACCATAAATGAGAAATTCGAGCTGTTTGAATGCCAAATGGTATGTGTAGGTATAGGTACCTATATTGCAATATTTTTTAATTCTCATTTTAATCAATATCGTCAAAGTCGTACCACCCACTCCACTATAAAAAGCTCATCCCGAAAGCGCATTTTTTTCAAATCCTCAAAATGTTAAAATTGATCAGGTCATAGTCAAAATCAAAACTGAATTCAGATGAATTGATAAATCGAGCGAAGGTGAATAAAACGCTTTTTACACTACTAAGGTACAAAAAATATAGTTTCATTCGTAAAATGAAAAAGATAATTATACCTACAACGCAATAACCAACGTTCGAGTAGGCGGCATCTCGTTTGCCTTGAGTTGGAATGGAATACCCGAGAAAGTTGTTATGCGACGTTGTCATGTATACACGCGCAATGCGCGCAAATACTGCACGAGCCACGATCGCGTCATGTTTTACCACGTTCTCGAGTAGTTTGTACAAATTCTAGGTGGTTATGTGCTTTGCGAACACGAATGATGATAAATTTTCATGAATGAATTTTGATGAATTGGCTCCTGGACTTGGATCAAAATTTACCTGCAACGTGGGCCCAACTTCCTATAATGACCAAATTTTCCGAAACTTTTTTTTTGTTGCATTGAGGGAATCAGATCGTATACATACCTAATGAGGTACCTACATCTGTACCTTAAAAAAAAAACAATCCATACACTCGCTTATCTTTACGTAGGTTGAAATTTCTAATTTTGTTAACGATTTCTTTAAATTATAATATCCTATGTTTTACATCCAGCCATAAGAATAGGCGGCTGTAGGCTAATAGGCCCAAAGGAATTTCTATCCTGAACACCTACTCATAAAGTCTGCGGAGTTTTGCAGACCAATGGTCAAAGTATTTTCGCGATAGACCACAATGGCTTCGAGCCATAAATACACAATTTTTTGAGACAGCCTCTGTCTCCAGCAGAAAACTTCTATGTACGTGATGCCTACAAAATCCTTGGAACTTGAATATTCTCAAGAATACGTTCTCATGACTGCGATGATAAACTTTACTCTGTAGTTTTAATAAATTAAAAATTTGTTATGATAACTGAGAGGTGAAAAATGGAGAAAACATAAAGCGAGTAAAGTGCCTAGGGACACAAATGTCTATTTTGAATTTTGATACCTACCTCTGCCTAAAAAAATTACAGATCAATTTATGTACCTATGCAATGTAAGTATACCTACTTGGGTTAATTTTATTTTACTCTGATTTGCGTATTGGTACTATTTTTTATAGTAGATAATGTAAATATTCTAATGCTACACCAACCTACCAAATAACCAACATAACAAGTTCATATTTTGCTTTAGCCTTTTTTTCTTTGTTGTGCATTTTTGGATTTACAGAATACCTGGATTATACCTACCTACTATTTGTTCACAGAACGAGAAAATTGATGGATGACGTAAATGTCTGGATTATCCAACTGATTTGAGCAATGACGTCAAGATTGTGGGCAATGTAAGGTCATTGTCCGATGAGTACGTGTAGGTAGTTCATGCTGGTACGTAATTTTGTCCCTTAGGTTAACATTATTTTAGATTTTCATTTCCTCAAAAAATGACAGATTTTTATCGCCTAAAAAAATGTCAGATAAGAGATTTTTTCTTCATTTTTTTTTAAAAAGAAAAGTAAGATGTTTTTTTCCTCTTAAAACATTAGAAGCATTTTTTTTTAGCAATTATGCTATTTTAAAAATTAATTTACCTCGACTCTATAGAAAAAATTGAATCATCTTTCACTCCGAGAAAATTTAAAACATTTTCCCTTCAAAAACATTGACATTTTTTTATCCAAAAATAAAAATATATGATTTTTTGTTCAATAAAATTGGCGATCATTTTGTGCAAGAAAAAAATTAACGTTGTTTTCCTCGAAAAATTACAGATTTTTTTCTCAAAAATTGACAGCTTTTTTCTTAAAAACTTTTTTAAAATTAATGATTTAAAAAAAATGACAACTTCTTTCTCAAAGATATCGATGGATTTTTTCAAGGAAATTGATTAGATTTTCATGGATTTTCTCAAAAAAATTGACAGATTTTTTTTCTTGAAAGAACTGTTGTCAAAAACTGTTAGTTTTTTCTCTCAAAAAAATCACGGACCTTAATCGTTTCCTAAAAAAGTGACATAATATTTTTTTTCTCAAAAAGTTGAAGGATTTTTTAAGTTGACATTTCATTAAAATAAAAAAATCGACAGATTTTTTCTCCAAGAAATCGATGAATTCGTTTCTCTTGAAAAAATTATACACAGTATGGGTATTTTCATTTTTTAAATGGCAGATTATTTTTCAAGGATTTTTTTTTCTCCCAAAAAGATCAATGGAATTTTTCTTTGAAAAATTTGGCAGTTAGGTATTATTATTTTTTAGATTTTTATTTTGTCAAAATTGATAAATTTTTCTTCTAAATCAAAATTGCAAAAGGATTTTTTTTCGCTTAAAATGATTGATGGATTTCATCACAAAACATTTACAGATTTTTATTTTGTCGTAAATTGATACCTTTTTTTTGCTTTAAAAAATTATTCGTAAGTAATTTTTTCTTAAAAATAGTGAGGCAAATAAATTAATATTCATTCTCAAAAACATTGAGAGATTTTTGCCTTCAAAAAAAGGATTTGTTCTTCGAAAAAACTAATAGGACTTTTCTGTCAAAAATTAAAAGTTAAAAAAAATTGAGACTTTTTTCCTGCTGTTTTTTTAGATAGGTATTTAAAAAAATTATTATACCTTGACTCAAACAAAACCAAGATTTCATTTCGAGAAAATTCGGAATCTTTTCTCCAAAAAAATAAAAGATTTCCTTTTGTAAAAAATTATAAACTTTTTTCTCTCTCAAAAAACGGAGATTTTAATTAGATAACGTACGTATATTTAATTTTTGCATTTTCGGGAGTAAGTTACCGGCCACGTTATATGCTAATCGCTCATCAGTTCCCCGGCAATAAAAATACTGAATTTTGAATCAATTTTGTTCGAATTTGATGTGAAGATTCTTCTATAAAAAAATACCTTTGCCTAATTCAGTAAGCGAGTAAAAGAAAAATACCCAATTCGAGCTTGCCTAATTAATAACTCGAGTTTGTAAATACATACCTTATAAAATATCTGCAGTAGGAACGGTATTTGTTTAGTAAAAATACGATTACAAATTTAGCAGGAAGAATCTAGTTTTTCAGAGATAGTCTTGCAATAATGACCGCTCCAGTATAAAAGTAGGCCTGACGTACCGTTAACAAAAAGGCGCGTGCGTTTTAGGTCATCGTTGTCTTTTCTTCAATTGCAGCGAACAGACTTTAGGTACACATTTTTTTGTATTTGAATGTTATTTGTTTCGGGTATTTTCTTAAAAATATATAATTCATATCAATTTATAGTATTACTAAAACAGCTACTTATCTATTTGCTGTACTTATAGGCACCTACCTACCCACCCACGTAATTAAAAAAATAAAGCTATCTTTGAGGGAAATGAGTTTGTTTTTTTTATAAAAATATTTCCAAAAAATGTAATATAATTTTTTTTTTCAAAAATTACCAAATTAAAAAATTGAACAAGACATGTTTAGTTTGAAGTGTATTTTTTTTAATTTTTTTTTTTTTTTTTGCAAAAAAGAAATTGGACAATAAGTATTATGTAGGACATGAGTGAAGCAGTCGTCTTTTACTAATAATATTGTGGTTATGTTGATAAAAGTAGGATCTTTTTTTACGAAACAAAAAAAATCGTATTTTGTATCAAAGGGTTCTGATGTTTTGACCCAGATTCATCGTAGTACGGTACATCCCTACGTCATGTTTTATACACTACTTTATAGTGAGTAGGTAGTAGGTATGAAAGTACCTAGTACCTGTCTCAAAATATGTGTATAATTTTTATATTCCATCGGCCGATTGTAATCATATTTCAATATGAAATTATAACTTCCTTCCTACCCATCTACCTACTTATTTCGTGACATTCACGTACCTACTAAATTATTCCTAAAAATAAATATTCAAGGTAATTAAAAATTAAAAATGTCAATAACAAATACCTATAGTAGGTATAGCTCTACATAAACACACATAAATACAATATTATGTGAAGATGAACTTAATAAATGATCGAATTATTATTTAAAATCAAAGTTCCTTATTAAGGTAAACTCAACTCTTTATTTTTTGTGTTACGTAGTATGATCTGTAAAACAAATCTTCCATTGAATCGTGACACCACATCGAAATGAAACTTTTTTATCAGGCATTCATCGCGCAACGAATCATGGCGCGAGGTCATTATGTAGGAAGGTTTCTAATATAATCGGTACAGAAGTGAGAGATGAACTAGTGTAAGGAGAATAAAGTTTGATTGAACGGTACTTGAAAACACTAGAACAGTGTGGTCTTATTTATACCTACCTACTCTTTATTCCAACAGGTTAACAGGTATGAAATTATGAATATAATACGTACACCAACGACGGATTTCTGGAGTCTGGCATACCTATACTACAAAATGTTTTAGCCAATCGAGCTCTTATCAGTGTTGCTGTGGTCTTATCAAATTTGTACGTTTGAAAAAAATTAAATATATTTTCAAAATTTCGTCTTTTTTTAATGTGATGGTTCTTTTTTTACGAAAAAAGAAGACCAAAGAATAAGAATATTAAGAATAATAAAATTTACAAATGTAAGTTACTATTGCGTTTAACTTACGAAAGCAACCCATAGAAGTTAGAATAGGTACCTATCTTTTTTTACTTAATTTTTTTCATTTCAAAAAACATAAATTTTTAACCAAAAATTTGAGAACTATTTTTACCTACCTACTTAAAAAAAATGAATACATAAAGAAAAATTAAAATTTTCTTTTCCAAAGAAAAAATTAAAACATCTTTCTGGAATAAGTGTACTATGCTAGTGAAAAATGAGGCAAAAATAGAGACTTTTTCCTCAAAAATAAGATTTTTTTCCCAAAAATTTCCCAATTTTTGTACTTGAAAAAATAAAATTTTCTATTTCAAAAAATTCAAAATCTTTTTTTAAAAAAATCAAAATTTTTCATTTCAAAAAATTCAAAATTTTCCATTTTAGAAAATTTAATATTTTTCATTTCAGAAAATTTAATATTTTTCATTTCAGAAAATTCAAAATTTTTCATTTCAAAAAATTCAAATTTTTTAATTTAAAAAATCAAAAGTTCTTATTTTAGAAAATTCAACATTTTTCTCATTTTTTTGAAGTGAAAAAATTTTCAATAAAAAAATTTACAATTTTTTGAGGAAAAAACTTGAAGTTTTTGAAGGAAAAAATCTTGAGGTTCTCTTAGAGAAAAAATTGAATTTTCTTGAAAAAAAAATCCCTCAATTTTATTGAGACAAAATTCAATTTGTTTATCTCAATAAAATTGAGGAATGTTTTTTATTCCAAGAAAATCCATTTTTTTCTCTCTAAGAAAATCTTAAGATTTTAAAAAATTGTTGGTTTTTTTACATTGAATATTACAAATTGAATTATTTTATCTCAATAAAATTGTGTTATGTCTTTTATTCCAAGAAAATTCAATTTTCTTCTCCTCCGAGAAAATCTTGAGATTTTTTGTAAAAAAATCTCTCCAATTAAGTATTACTGAAGAAATTTTTCATTCCAAGGACATTCAAATCATACTTACATTCAAATTAGTTTTTTCTTTTCTCAAAAAAAAAAATAAATAAATAAATAAAAAATAATAATAATAAAAAAAATGGGACAAAGATTTTCATTTTATTTCTGCAGCAACGTATGGCAAATGCAAAGTTTGTAACAAAGAAAAAATAAAATCATTGAATAATATTTTTGCACGTAAAAGTATATAATTTTTTTTATTAAGTATACTTAGTTTAATCAGAAAAATAAAATTTGTATAGGTACAAAAAAGTAAAGGTAACCTTCAATAATAACGACTATTTAAAAAAAAGTAAATAAACATTAAAAAATAAAAATAAAAACAAATGAAACATAAAACTTGAAAAATGTTTTAAAAAATAATTTCGAAGTTTAGGTACTTCAAAAATTATTTCATAATAATAAAAAATTAGGCTATGTCATCTCACATGAAAACTGAAATAAAATTTATAATTTGAAAAATATCACAAAAAAAAACATCCTAAAGGATACTGATTCTGATCTTTAACAATATAATGCTTGAAGCTTTCATACATTGAAAATTTTCCTGCGAATTATAAAACACACTCGAGGAAACTTGACTACCTACCGGTTCAAACGCAAACGTATTCTTGTTTGGCACATGCATCATCTTATTATATATTATATAATGACAGTAAAAAAAAAAGTAGGTAAGAGAAATAATCTCAAAACAAAGCGTTAAATTAAAACAGTAGATACCTAATATAGCGATAAATGTTGAAAATTGATCGAAATACGTATTTAAAATGTATCTACATATCGTAACTAAAACACGAATATCTTAAATAATAGTAATAATAGTAATATGAATTAAATTCATAATAAAACCCATTTATCCAACTATTATAAGTAAGATGATCACAGACTAGAAACGAAACCAGAAAATAATGATACATTTTCCTAAATAGAAAAAGTATTGAAAAATGAAAATTTTAACACACATAGTTCAATCTTCTGATAAATGTGTGGTTCGCAAAATTGGTTTATATTTATAGGCGGGCCATCGACATATAGGGCAATTATGATTATCACGCTCTAGCCAAGTAACTATACAATCTTTATGAAAACTATGACGACATGGTAAGCTGCATAAAACCATTCCAGATTCGTACAGTTCCAAACAAATGGCGCATTCTGATGAAAGTATAGCACTTTCGATGCCATCCCTCTGCTTGGACTTCAAACATTTCGAACAGAAGTTCATTTTACCATTACGTATTAATTTACAATCGTAACGATAAGGGCAAAATGACAACGATGTAGGCCTGTTGGAAGAATCTTTAGACTCTGATTCGGAAGTGTCAAATTTTTCGCTGATACCATCCATTAGATTTTTAATAGCGTCCATTTCTTCCTCGCGATCTGAGCGGAAAATCCATACAGGCAGATCTTTAATGTAATCATTCGGAATAGCGGGCTGTAGCCAAAAGTTAGGCAGCGTCAGTCTCGCCACAATGGAATCCATTCGTTCGTCCATTTCCATTTGTATTCCATCATCACCGCCTCTCTGAGAGTAGCGAAGACTGAACATGGGTCGTCTGAATAACGAATCGAGAAATAGCGTATCCAGCTGTAATCTTTCCACCCAACTATTCGTAGCAGCAGCGGGTACATTGCGAGCACGCAACGGTTCGTAATATTTTTTCAACATTTTGGTCGATATGAAACAGTAAACTAGAAACGAGGCGAAAAACAGCGACGGTGCGTTGTAGCATCCTTGATAGTCCGATATCGCCAGAGCTCCTATGTTGGTGAGGGCAAAAAATCGTAAAAGTGTGGTGCCAGCTTCGGAGAAAATGCTTATGAACTGCCACTGCATAATATTCACGAGTAATAACCATACAGCCAAAGCACGAAAATTGTAATTCACCAATGTCCATACAACGCGTCCAATTTCCCACCACCACGAAGTCAATTCTTTCGACATCTGAAATAAAATACAAGTTTAAAAAACCGTCCTCATCTCAGGATATTCGTATGAAGAAAAAGTTATACCTGAAATATATTGAGTACTGCGAGCATATTGATGACGATTAAACTGAATACGAATATATCATTCACTTCTGGTTGTAAAACTTTCAAAAACGTATTCATGGAATTAAAGTTACAGCGTTGAGATTTCTTCTGACCATATATAACGGTATTATTCTGTGTGATGATTACGTAAGAGGGAACGTGATTGAAGTTCTTAATTTTCGCTGATAAATCTTCCATGTCAGATTTTTTAAGAGAAAAAATGCCAAATTTTACTCGGCCTGAGTAAAAAGTTATGCAATTAATTTTAAAAGACATTTAAAAGTTGGTAGGTACTTCATTTGAACCACTACCTATTAAAAATAAACGTAAATAAATGCATCGAAACTGCATAGAAAAATATTTACCAGTAAATTTTATGCTAAGAGCAGCTAAAAACAACGGCGGATTCAATAAATGAGTCAACAGCAATATTTTTATATCTTGCGAAGAATAAAGTGAAGTACTCAGCCAATTTTTTTCCAATTCCTCATAGTTTTCGAATTTACGAACACGAACAGACAGTTCTTCACGAATCCACTGAATGATCGCCTGCAGATATTGTAACATTAGGATTAATTGAAAACACCTTTTGTTTTTATAAAACACCCAATCTGTGACTCACTTGTCGCTTATGCGAATAAAACGTTTTCACCATCATCTTATCTTTAGCTTTCGTTCCTTTCGGCAGAGCCAACAGAAGTAGCGGTTCGTTCCAAGATTTTGATTTACACAAGCTATAAAGAAATGACGCATGAGATTCATTTATACGCAAACCAGCTCAATAATAAATGACGTTATTACCTCAAATCTAATGCACAATTAAATACACCTGTACGAATAGCGAATGGAGAAACGTAGTTACGAACATGTTCCCAGCTGGCATCGTTCAGCAACTGATAATCGTTTTTATTATGTGGTATAACGTGAACTAACCAAACACTATCTTTGGAATCTTCAACTTGTTCGTAAAAGTCAGCAGCTCCTTTGAAGTACGATGACGGAAAAGCTTGATTGGCTTGAACCGCAGGTGTTTTTAGTTCTTCAACTTCTTCGGCGACTACATCGGCTATTCGATATACATGTACTCGGATGAATGTACAGCAACAGTTGACAAACACATTGATAAGTAAGCATATTTACCAGAATCTTTAACCAACTGCACCAGCTCATTCTTCTCCAGATAACCAATGTAACTGATTCCTCGATTATCCAAAATCTGTTTCAAATGACGAACGCTTAAAACAATAGGATCGACAAGTTCCATCGAAGAAACACCATGATTGTACCAGAAAACAAAATCAAGTAATCTCGAAAATACAAATATTAAAAGCATATAAATAAACAACAAAAGGAAATGCATCCAACAAGATCTTATTTCCATTTTTACACCTTCGTCCACAAGTTAAATACAAATCAAATTTAATTTACTTTCATTAAAAACGAATGAAAATTTTCATAACTCGAAAATAAAATAATGATAAAAATATTGTTGTTGTTGTTTTTGAGATCGCTCGAGCTTTTGAGTGTTACCATTTTCAAAAAGAAAAATGTAAGTGAAAACAAAATAAAAATCACAAAACCTGACATAAAAAGCTAATTTATTGTGAATTTATAGACAATTTTTTTAATTTTCAAAATAAATATTAATTTCCAAGAGTAACAAGCGTAGTTTTTTGTTTAAAATAAATTTTTATTGTTACGAAAAGAACAGTTCATAAGTTTTTTTGTTGCACACGGTGCAACTCTGAAAGGTAAACTGATCAATCAAAATTGACAGCTGACAACGACAATTCACCAAAATACTGATAAGTGTTTACCACCGTAGGTAAAGGTATTTCGGTCATAAATTTAATTAAACTTTAGGTACAATTTTGGAGATTTTCATATAAAAATTGTGTAAAAATTTGAATGAAACTCAGTTGAGAAGTTTCACCTTTCTAATTTTAATAAATTCTGAACAGAATACTATTTTTGAACAATTTATTCCAGTGAAGTATATAATATGCGGATTTGGCAATCTTGAATTCGTTTGATAATTTTTTTCCCTTGCAAAATGTTCAATTATTTAAGATGTGGTTCTTATATTGCCTTACTTGGTTGTCTTGCTTGATTCAGATATGTTTTGGAACTATATCCATCGGTAATTATTCATTTACTTCTGACATAATTAACCAATACTTAACAAATGATAGAATAAATCATCTTCATAATTCTCAATTTGTATAGGCTAAGAAAATAAGTTATTTCTGATAAAATGTAACCTAATGTGTGCATTCTAACTTTGGAATGTACCTCTGGATACATTTTGTCTTACGAAGTTCAACGTATTAATTACAATTAAGTCGTAACTCGACGACATGAAAATTACCGGTTTCTGTGATTGATCACTAAAGCATTCTTTCATTACAGTTGCAGGATTATACTATTTAGCTGAATTAGTCGAAGAAAACACTGTGCAAGCAAAGAAAGTCATCACATGGATTACAGTTGTGAGTTTGACATTTGAATTACTAGTACAAATTTGAAATTATCTGTGTTATTACTAACGAGTTCAATGTTTCATCTAGTTCGTATTCTTGTGTTTCTGCGGACTTTGGCTGTTCGAAGAACTCCCATTAACAATGACCGTATGCGGAATACTGGGACAGATGATGTATTTCTTGATTCTTAGAACGTTTCCATACGTCGTAATAAAATCTCCAACTTTTATACTGACTGTTATTTCACTGATAGTCAACCATTATTTCGCATTTCAATACTTTAAAGTGGAGATGTATTCTTTCTCTGAGGTAAACTTGATCGTTGCTCATGTTTCAAAGTTTGCCAATAGTTTACTCATGTTTCTCATCTTCTTTTCAGATAATGGCGTACTTCACTGTTTGCATTTGGATGGTTCCATTTGTTCTTTTTGTTTCTTTATCCGCTAATGACCATGTGTTACCAACGACTGTGAATTCATCTAGTTCGTTATTAGGCATGTATTTTATTTCAATTTATCATATCATGAACTTTTTTTTTGAGAACGAAAATTACTTTTTTATTTTGATTGTATTACTTGAACTTTCCTCTTCTGATGTTTTCAGATGACAGCGACGTTGTTACGAAATATTTTTCAAAGAAAAACAAGAAGTACGGTTTATTACCTTTTTTCCACTATTTGAAAGATTCAGTACTACCTGAGAGAAATAAAAAAGTATTTTAAATATTTTCGATATCGTTTGTAAATAATTTTATCAATTATCGTTTTTTTTTCTTCTTGGTTTTGTGAATATAAGGTCTGTTGTTATATACGTTAAATACATCTTTGATATTTGGTTTCAACGAATTAATAACAATCGCCGAATATATTTACCTACTGAAAATAGCAAAATCGAAATGGATGAAAAATCGTCCAAATTAAAAATACAAATTTAAATTTCAAACGACGTAATACTGTTATTACATAATACAATGTTTGAGTAGAGGGAGGCGAATGTCTGAATAAAATTACAAATCTATAAAATTATGGATAAAAAATTTTCAGACTTCCCTCAAAGTAAATGAAAATACAATAACAAAATCATGAGAAAAACAATAGCAATTTCAAACTTCAATAATAACAAGGTTTGGTATAAGAAAACAATAATGCTAATTTAGTGTAGTACATATAATTACGGGTGGTGGCAATTTTTTTCTTATTTCTATTGCACTAATTGGCTAAGTTGCTTTAGCACAGTATCGAGTAGCTTTCTCTTATCTCTTTCGCTCTTTTTTAAAGCGGTGAAAACACTTTTCTTGTCAGCTTCCCTCAATCTGAAAACGAAATAAAAATATATGAATTTAAAAAAATCATATCCTGTTACTGTAATTATTTTGGCAAAAAAATACGAACTTCTCCAAAATGATTATAGCAGTGATGGGATTAACGTGTTCATATTTATTATTTTCTTGTCCATAATCGTGGAAATATGCTGACCAATCCCAAGACATGAGTAAATCTAATAATTGTCTTAGATCATTGAAATAATGCAGTAAAGCTCCTTCCTCTAGTCCAGGCACAGGTTCCGACGCAGCAAATTCTATTCGGAAGAAAAATCAACGAATTAAATAATAAGTAGTCAATTCTGCATCAGAACGCTGGATTACACTTACGTTCGCATTGAATTGTATCCAAATTTATTTGCTGTAAAGCTCCCATGGATATCTGTTTAACATCTTTGCTCGTCATGAAACGAAGCAGAGATTTCGCAACATGTTCACAAGCGGAGTGACAAGCTTTTTGTGCAACTTCCGCCTATATTGAATTAATACATTCGAATTAAAACATTGAATAATATACTTCTATAAAAATGTAGTCCCTCAAAACTGCACTTACTGGTAAGTCGGTGAATGATTCAAATGTACTCCTCAAAAACGCAATGAGATCGGTAATAAAACTCGAAGCATGACCCTGTGGTTCGACAAGTATCCAATCGTAATTTTCCAGTTCTAAAAATTCATCTAATTTGTTTTTCAATTTATCACAAATTTGTTTCTCGGCATCATCTCTAGCGACTTTGAATAAGTAAGTATCGGTCTCATTGTAAAGTTGAGCATCTCTAGAAGATCTGAAAACAAATGCCACAAAATGTAAGCTTTTGGTACTTAGCTCGAGTGATTGAATAATAAAAAAAAAAATTACCCAGTGATATTCGAAATGAATTCTTCCAAGTATACTGACGACTTTTCTAAGTAATTTGTGTCGATTATGATTTGTGTGGTTTGATACAAAGTCAAGTTGGATTTTTGAAACAAGGATGATAAACAACTGCTGAATGTCTGAGTTAGTAATTTATTCGTTGATTTTCGAATCATATCATCGACTTCGGCTTGCCTGAAATAATAAAGAAATATTCAATTAGTGAGATACCTATGTTCGCTTTTATGATAAGACTGTTTTATCCAAAAATGTTCAATAATAACTTCAAATTTAAATCTTCGGTGAACTTCAACACCGCGTAGATGAATTCTTTAACTTCGTGATATACATTCGGAACCATGGCTGAAAACGGAAATTTCTTTGGAAATTCGGCCTTTTCGAGGACGTTATTTTTAAATGGAAACATTTCTACGATATCTTCGTATTCTCCGGAATTTGAAACCTAAAAGAACTCTTCTCAATGAAAATAATTCGCAATAATTAGTTTAGTATTTTGAATTTAAACGCACGCACTTGAATCTGAAGGAAACTTCCTTCTTCTAAAATCTTTTGAAAAACTTGAATCCACCGATGCATTAAAATATCAATGTACTGATCTTTCATTTGGTGTAAGAAATCAATTAATGGCTCAACTTTATAACCATAGTTCTATAAAAATACACAATATGTTGCAATGAATTCCAAAGAGGTGACTATGTTTAGATATAAATAAAAATGAAATTTACCCTCAAGGTGGCGGCAAACAGCAATGTTAAGTCTTTGATTCGTAATAATAAATTAGCATCTGTACAAATGGCCTGAAAACATAATTTTATGACTTCATGAAAAATAATTTTAGAAATATTTACATAGTTATTCCAAATATTTACGGTTTGACTTTTCAGTGTTGATATAATCTTCGATAGAGAAGAATCCCACAATTCATTGAGATATTTTCTATCAATTAATCCGCTACTTGTGTTCAAAATGTGATCTTCTTGAACGAAAAATCCAACAACACTTTGCAAATATTGCTTATAATGTTGTATAGTTTCCAACTACAAAAATGAGAAAATTTATCAAGTTTTATGAGCATGAGCACATACTGAAAACAAAAGTTTGTACTAACTTTACTATAAGGCGGTTGTACCACAAGTCCAGCCTGCTTTTCACGCTGAGTTCTGTAGTAATTTTCAAAAACATCTCTAGACGCTAATACAGTATAAATGTGCAGACATCGATAAATCGGAGAAAAGTCGATCAAATGCTGCGCGCTTAGATCTTCATCACTTTCCAACATTACATCTGGGGAATTATCTCCTGGACAAAAATAATGAAACGTTTTAAATATTTGTTCAAGCATCCAAAAGGTTGCTTTGTTTTCTACAGTAAAATTTTTATCAAACCTGGAATAGTTTTATTTTTCTTAGATTTTATTCCTACCATATCCAAATCACTTCCAAGTTGTTCTGCCGTCTATAAGAAAAAAGCACAATTATAATTCATAACTGTAAGTACGTTGTACTATATGGGTCATTCCTATTCGATTCGTATACTTAATTAAAACTTACATGTCGCATAGCAACTTCACCAATTTTTGAAGATAATCGACGTATATTCTCCAAAAAATCTTTTAAATCAGACATTGATACTTTTTTTACATTTTCTCTAATTCTAAAAAATTAAAATGATATTAATTTCGTAATAACGAACTTCATTATTCACGAAATAAAATGAAAAAATTGAACTCTTACTCGGGAATATTTTCAATCATCTGTTGAAAAAATTTTAAATTCGAAACCCTAGGTAGATATAAATGTTCCAATTGCTCCAAAGTTTTCAAAGCTGGATAATATCTGTAAGAAATATAAACATGAAAATTAATCATTCATTTTTGCTTGCCGAAATAGAAAAATTTCTCAATTTATCACCTCTTATCGGATATCTGCTTTTGCAGCTTACTATAGGTGGCTAATACAGGTACACAACTAGATAATGTTGAAATCGCTGCAGTTATGTTATATTCTATTCTGCGAGCTTCAACTAAACCTTCACATTTTTCCTCAAAATTCTTTGAAGACCTTTGAATTGCTTTGTCGATTTCAACAACTTTATTCTGCAAGTTTACAAAAACACTTGAATATTAATATTGATTTGACTTGAAATTTCGAAAAATATTATCAAAATTTCACCAACGTTTAAATTTTTAGCCTGATTTCTAACTTGCTGAAGATCTTTAATTGAGTCGATGAATCCTTGGTAATAATTGTTGCACATTCGTTCTATTTCTTTATCATGGTACTTGATTCTTTTATCAAGTTGTTCCATAAATTTTGGATGGTCGTCACACTCGTAAATGGCTCTATAATGGTATGTGTAATTTTTAAAAATAGGAAATATTTGAAAAACTATTTAGCCAATAATCGAAATAAATACCTGAATGTTGGACCCCAATAATCGTCGACTCCTTCGATTTCTTGTAAAAATAACTCATAGTTCAGGCCACCGCTCTCCATTTTTGATTATGTTTTATGCTGAACCACGAATTAATTTATTAATTCGGAAATTTTACTTCAATTCATTTACTATAATCATTATTAAAACTGATCAAAACTACTTTTCTTTTGGAAAATGATTCTACATCACCAAACATCACACATTCGTATTTGTTTTGTAAAATTTCGTGCTGATTAGAAAAAATGCGCGCATGCGCAGTTTTATGATTCTATTTAAAAACGAAGAAAATCGCCGAATCAACGCCGAATTGTCAAAATTTTCCCCTTTTCGTCTATTTATGAAAATTTTGGAAAATTTTTAATTTTCTAAACAAAAAGTTAATTTTAGAAACTGTCCGTCGTTGGATAAAAATCAAATTATATACACTACACCGTCAAAAAACGAGATACTTTTATATAACAAACATAGAAAACAATTCATTGTATTTTGTATCATATTTTTACAAAAAATATTATGTATTTTAATTGTACCTAAACATCACGAACATTAGTTATATGCTGATTGCAACATATCTAGAAATTCTTTTTTATTTTGAGCATCATATACTCTTAAAAGCGAATGTAAGAAATTATCGAAATGTTCCTCGCCTTCAAAATATCTTTCTAAATTATGCACAGTTACATTGAATCGATGGTCCGTGATACGATCTTGAGGGAAGTTATACGTTCGTACTTTTTCATTGCGAGATTTTGTTCCTATCTGAGCAGAAAAAACAAAATTTTATTAGCCGGTAATGGTTTGAACTATGAAAATACATATTCTCATCAGTAGTTTGGTTTGAATTTAAAAAAAAAAAATCGTAACACATACTTGGAACTTTCGAAGATTTCGTACTTCAGAGCTTGTTTTCTCCAATTCTATTTCATACAGTTTGGAACGTAATTTCTGCATACAAATTTTTTTATTTTTATACTGTGATTTGTGAACTTGACAATCAACAATGATACCTTGATAAAAATAATTTTAAAATGATTATCAACCGTCGTCGTAAAAATTGTTAAGAAGAAATTTACCACTATAAACAAAGTCACCAACCAGTAGGTAAATGATGGACACGAACAGCAGTTTCTATTTTATTGACGTGTTGGCCTCCAGGACCTCGTGCGGTTTTAGTTTCAACTTTTAAATCCTTATCATCAATCACTATATCTATCTATTTAAAGGAAAATAAAACACGAAAATTAGCAGGAAATTAATTACAATATGAAACAATAAAGTGAAAAACAATTACTTCTGATGGCTGAGGAAGAACAGCGACTGTCGCTGTACTAGTGTGCATTCGACTACCTTTTTCAGTTTTTGGAATTCTTTGCACTCGATGAACGCCTCCTTCGAAACGAAAAAATTTATAACAATCGGGGCCTGATATTAATAGAGATGAATGTCTTACACCTCCTAGCAAACATAAATTATTTAATTTTGTAGAAAAAAAAGTAAAATGTTACAATTTCTGATATTGATTCTTTACCCAGTTCTGATTTTTCTAAATCAGTCAATTCGTAATTCCATTTTTTGAAATCTATATACGAACAATAGAGTTCATGTAAGTTTTGAGCAAACAACATAGCTTCTTGTCCACCAACACCAGCTGTTACTTCTAAAATTATTTCATTGCAGGATTCGGTTTCATCATCCGGCATTAGCTCCAGAAGTACCTGAAATTCAAGTTTCAAGTAATTAACAAATTTTCTGTAACCAAAGCACTCATTGAATTGAGTAATAGTAAATATTCACAGCTTCTTCTGCATTTTCCAGAATTGTTTTTTGTTGCTCCAGTTCTTGAGTCACAGATTTCAAAAAAGCTTCATCCTTCAGATTTTCTGCGAAAAAGAAAGAAAACAAATTCATTCATTAAATCCTGTATCTATAAGTAGTCGACAAAGCTCATTACAAACCTGAATACAGTTCATTCAATGTCTTAATGTTATCATAAGCTGAATTCACTTCGTTCATTAAAGTATTAATTATTTCAACTTTTTTTTGCGCATCATTTTTCTTCATTCCACGAAACTTTCCACTTCCATGGTTTTGGAATTCTTTTCTGTATGTTTCAACGTACTTGACCAATGCATCATTTTTCGAAATTACCGGTTTCGAAGCGCAATACTTTCTGCTGTCGAGAAAGTTAAAAGCACAGACACATTCTTTTCGATTCTTGAATACCTTTAGGAAATGACAGAATTGTCGCTCGTTCTTCAAAAACCACATTATTTATCACGAATTTATGTAATATTATCTACAAAATGATCAAATATCTATTTCTTTATCATTTTCTTCATGGAAATTCGTAAGTCGGCATTTTTCATAATTTTCCTCCGGTTCAATGTGATAACAAGTGAATTGATAAAAAATAACCGCCTCCCTCGACCGTTCTATTCCCCTCTTTTCTAAAAAGTTTCTCCCACCCCTATTTTCTGACTGTTTTCGTTTCACTTGAAAGTTGAAACTTTTGACTTTTTATGGTCTTCTGCAAATCTTTCACTCAATTTTAATTTAATGAATGAAATTAAAATTTAAAATTGTTGTAAATGCATTAAATTTTTTTTAAATTTTGTAATCTATCTCCATCTCCGCTCTCCGTCCCGTACCATTTCCATTTTTCCCATTCCATGCTTGTGTGTATTGGTAAAGAATAACGTGTACATACATGATCTTGTTTCGTTTGTAGTTGTTATCAGTTGAGTGTGAGTTTCCTTCGCGTCGGCAGCGTCGGGGATAAGAAGGAAAATTTTACTTTTTGTTGGCACTCGACTAACAAAATAAATCAGCTGATTACTAAATTTTTAGAAGAAAATTGTTCTCTCATAAATTGACTCACTCATTCTAATAATCGTAATTAATCTTATGAAATAGTTTGGTGTAAAGTGAAAACAAGTTATAGTGATATTATTAATCGAGTGTTGTGTAATTATGTAGTCGAAACTATACCTATCTCGTGAGATTTGGCACTTTCAAAATACAAATTACGTCTCCTTTGATACTTTGATAAATATCAGCCTTCTGTCGAAAATGGATACGTCGTATTCTAATTCTTGCAGTATTTTATACAAGCGAGAAATATTGAAGAACTCCACATCTTGTAACCAACTGATATCAGATAGATTGAGCAGAAAAAATGATTTACTATTCAAACGAGATCTTATTGCCCACTATGGTTGTGTTAATGCAGTTGAATTCTCTAGTAATGGTCAATATTTAGTCTCAGGTATGGATACATCACATCGTATAATTGAAAATGAGTTTGACTGGAAATATATATATTGAGGTTAATCAAAAAAATTGAGAATTTTTTTGAGGAAAGTTGACCTGAAAATAGCTCATTTTCTAATTTCATCACGTTACTTAACATAATTATGTTTTTTGGAATACATTTACTTTGGAGACTTTGGGTATACAAATAGTGAAAGTGTATTCGGCGTCAAAAATTAGATTAAAATTGTGTCAATAATTCAGAAATTTTTGGTAGCCCGGAATATAATGTTGATTTCAAAATAAAATATAGTTGATTCTCATAATTTTTTGGTTCTTGGGTTGTTGGGTGTAAATTTGGGTGACTTGATTGATTGAATTTTTTTTTTTTTTTGATTTTTAAAGCAGGATTCGTAAGGTTTTAATTTTTATAATCAATAATTATTATTAATTTATTTTCAGGTGGAGATGATCGGCGAGTGTTGCTATGGAACGTTCAAAAAGCATTGCATAATTGTGGCAAACCAATAGTTATGCGATCAGAACATCATAGTAACATTTTTTGTTTGTCATTTGATAATAGTGTAACACATATATTATCTGCTGGAAATGACGATCAAGTTATTCTTCATGACATGGAAACGTTAGTATAGAGTACTTCATTAATATTTAATAATATACTACAAGGTACCGAATACATATTGACATAATTTGAGTTGAAATGGGAACATGAAGAATTTTTTTTTTGAAAATGATTAAAAATAGGAACATTTAAATTTTTTTTATTATAATTGATGAGTTAGCAAACTTTGGATGACTTTTGTCTTCAGATAGTACGCTATTGCCCAAATATTGAATGTATGAGGTCATATAAATAAAATAGTCAGCTTTTTTCGAACCTATGATTACGTTGCAAAAATGGTTTTATTTTTTATAATATTTTTTCTCAAGGTGTTTTCTTATATTTCATTTCACTAAAAAAAATTAAATTTAATCGTGAATGAAACTTGAAATGATTATCATCTTTTGTCTTCGGAAATTTTTTTGAGCATTTTGAAAGTTGTGCACTCACATTTCGACGTTGTATTTTTTTCCCCTTTGTAGATGCAAAGTATGCGATGTTTTCAATTTGGAGCATCCCGTTTATGGGATTTCTGTCGATCCTTGCAATGACAACATATTTGCCAGCGCTGGAGAAGACGGTCGTATTTTGATATTCGACACCCGATTGACGAGTAACGGTAAAAGCAGAAAATTCAATATTCTCATTACTTTCGACCTGATATTATTAAATCAATATTTTTGTAAATAGATGCTTATAAATTGGCATCTTACAAATCACCCTTCCATGCCGTCATGTTCAACCCGGTTGATCCAAGATTGCTAACCACTGCTAACTCTAAAGAAGGTGCCGCTTTGTGGGATGTACGAGTTTCTAATAAGTACGTTTCAGAGGAAATTTTACCCGAAAAGTTATAAACGCCAAATTTTTAATTTACTATTTCAATTGCAGAGTACTCTTACAATACGGTCGCAGAGGAAGTTGTATGAATGTGCGATGGGATCAAACAGGCACCAGGATTTTGGCCCTCAGAAGACGACAAATACCAATATTATACGAAATCAATAATTCGAAACCTATCGCTCAATTCTTCCACGAAAACTACTACAATTCTTGCACGATGAAATCGTGTTGTTTTGCCGGATTAAACGATGAGTTCGTTTTGTCTGGTTCAGACGATTTCAATTTGTATATGTGGAAAATTTCAGATGCAATGAAAAATGGTGCGTTCGACAAGTTGCAAGTGATTTAAAGTCGTTTACCTCAACTCGATAATATTGTATTGATTTTTAAAAATTTATTTTCAGAAGATCCAAAGAGTAATGCGCATTTAGTTTTGAAAGGGCATCGTTCCATAGTTAATCAAGTTCGTTTTGATCCCCATAATTGCGTTATAGCGTCCTCCGGAGTAGAAAAATTGATTAAGGTATTGAGTACAATCATACTTCAATACCTATGCGATTTAACTAAAATAATTATAGGGTCGAATTTTTAATCGAAAAATGTTTGTTGTAGATATGGAGTCCAATGTCCTTGCCAGATGGAACTCAGAATACATCTGATTGGGTTCGTAAAAGATATACTCATGACGAATACCTATCATTACTTTTGAGATCAGGAACAGTGAGTTGAATACATTATTTTTTCACGCGATCAATTGACATTTATTTAATATATTCATCTGCTGTTTAGTTTATGTCACATGACTATAGCGAACAATCGACGACCGAGGATCCGCAGATGATGGCTTTCTTCGATTCTTTGGTACAGCGAGAACGTGATGGATTAGCTTCAGAGTCTGATGACGATTCTTCAGAAACTTCATTATATACCAGCATTGAATGTTTCGAGGATACTGATTATTCTAGTCAGTCGGAAGATCTAAGTAAGTTTTTTTTAATTCATGAAATTAAAGAATTGAGTTGATGTTTCGTAATTTATGTTATAGATGTGCCGCCAACACGAGCAGTTGTACATACAATTTCTTTAGATGTTAATAATGGTATAGAATAATTTTCCTCTCGAAATTCTCGAAACTTTTCCTATCTGTTTTATTATTCTGCGTTATTATTTCAGAAAATTCATCGAGTTCTTCGGAAGAAATTTTGAATACCGAAGAAGAAAATTCCGAAACGACAGAAACTGCAGAAAACACCTCACGTAGAAAAAAATCGAAATCATCCACCGCAAATCCCTTACGTTTATATTTTCGTGCCAATGAAAATGAAGACCAATCAACTATGTCATCGTCGTCGTCGTCGTCATCGTCTTCTTCGTCATTGTCATCGTCATCGTCATCGTCGTCGTCGTCGTCCTCTTCGACTTCTTCAGCACCCGCTGTGTCGAAAAATGATTTACAATCTTCCTCGAAATCGGAAGAAGTAACCAATACAAACATATTACCGCGGAAACGAAAATCGAAATCGAGTGTAAAAGAAGCTTTGCAACGATTGAAACGTGTTCGTTCGGCAGCGCTTCAATCACTTCCTTCGCAACCAGTCGATCCAGTTGCCTCCGAACCTTCTAGTGGAAGTAGCAGCGGATTAGAAGTTTGCGCTAGTAACGGAGGAACATCAACCGATACTCTGGATAGCGGAGTATATGTGTATTCTTCACCTCCCCGTCCTAAATATAAGTTCACTTTATTCAAAAAAAATCAAAAGCGTAAATACCGAACGCTCCAACCTTCTTATTCTTCTTCATCGTCGTCAGATAGCGAGTGAGATTTTTAAATTTCCCTTTTTTGGCTGAGCGATTTTTCATTGTAATATATTCCATTCATTGAGTTCGAAATCTGAATCGCGAGTTATTTCAGATCGTGCTTTTGATTGATCGCTGAAAAATTGGCATTAAATTTTGCGACATTCTAGTTGACTTATAGAATAAGGTTTGGTGTTAAATTACTCTTATTTGTACAGCTTCCTCTATTTTACTTATTTATTTTTTTGAAATTGAATTCATTGCAATTTTTTGATTTGATTTTTCTTCACCTTCAATCCATTTATCGTGTTGATTATACTTCGTTTTTTTTGTTCACGTGTATTGTATCGTGTGAATGTGAAATAATTATTTATGCGTGTATCAATTAATATTCGTATTTACTTTTTAAGCCTTTATATGTGTAATATTACCGCGATAATCGTGAAATAAAATATTATTCAAACCTGGTAACCTTTAAGCACGATGTAAAGTGTCGAAAGGTGTAGCTGGCGTTATCTCGTTAGTTTTAGGGGAATGCCGCAGAGAATGCTGCAACTGAACTTGTAACGAATTTTTGTAGATCATTTATGTATTTAAATTATTTATTTACGAAGGCGCTTTAATTTATTTTTGAATCTACGTATCAGCGTATACATTAATATTTAGTCAAGATTGTGTTGTAAAACCTTGTATATACATATAATTCATATCGTTGAATAAATTATAAAAATGCTATTTTTTGATTTAATTTATCTTCGAAAAAGATTTAAAACAAAGTGATAAATAAAAAATTGAATGAGTTTATTTTGACAAACTCGCATATATCTAAGTATTAAAAAAAATTCTAAAAAAATTATATTTTTAAAATGAGGAAATTTTAAAAAATCAAGTTCAGTTCGTGATTTCATTTTCGTGAAATGTCCGACGTAGTTTCTGCAGCTGCCATCTCTCTGGTTTCGTAACTCCAAAAACCGTGCAGATCTATTAATATACTTATGACTGTATCTCCTTGCTCACTAAAAACAATACCATTTATTAAAATTGTTGTTTCGATTTTATAATATTCAAAATTCCATACATACCAGTTCAACAAATCTTTCAAAGTAATTCGATCTGGTTGGTCGGGTTTTACCATGTCAAAAATTTCATTTTGAATATTTTCGAATGGAACAAGTTCTTGACCATTCATTTTGAGCAAATCTTGAATAGCCTGAAATGTAATATTCATCAATGATATGCAATTATTTTTCCATTGACGGACGAAAGAAATGAAGGTATACTTTGAAAAAATAATTGAGACAAAATGTGTCCAGATATCCTTGCCCATTTATATCTAGAATACGAAAGAGGTAATGTAGCGATTGAGGTTCGTGGCGATTTTCCAAAGCTAACACAAAATCCAAATAGGTTTTATAGTCAATTTCTCCATCATATGTAATACATTCTTGAAATACGCGGTCAATGAAAACTTTAGTTAGGGAGCCAGTTCCATAACTAAAAACAAATAGTCACATGTAGAATTTTTAAATTAATAATAAAAAAAAAAAATAGTGAACCGAGCAAAAGTAATTTTACCATGCAAGTTCTTCTTTACTCAACATGCCATTATGGTCTTTGTCTAAATTCAAATAATCGCCGTATACTCTCAGTGCAGAAGATGCAGAGAACCAATTATTAACTTGCGATTCTTTAGATAATTCTTCGTCTCTCAACTATTTTTGTACATGTAAAAAAAAAACACACACTTGAAATACGCCGAACAAATGCGAAATACTACTAAAAAATCTTACTTCAATCAATTCATCAAGAAACCCACATGCGAGTATATCTTGTATTCGAATGCGTCCAGTGTGAAGAGGATCCAAAAAAAACATGAACCTTCTGACTGCGGTACAAATATAAAATTTATGGAAAGAAGTCTCTAAGCCATCCAATTGCGGCAATGTTGGTATAAGTTCAGATATGTAATTTTCCAAATCCTATAAAAATTTAGCATTATCTACATATAAACAGAATATCGAGACTTGAATGGTTCATCTGGACTTACTTCTTGTCTCAAATATCCTTCTCCAGTATTATCATAAATAGACAGACCAATTCTGGTTTGATGTAACCATACTTTTCTCATAATATAATTAAATAAACACGTCGTATTAACTTTTCCATATGATTCTGGCTGCTGCAGTTTGGCAAAAACACTGGGAGTGAAATATTTTCTGTCAAAATAACAACCTCATTAGAATTTCAAAAATAGTCAGTAGTCAATATAAAGTTGAAATACTCACTTGCATTTATTCTCACATAAAGAAGCAACCTTTAAAAAGTTCTCGTAGCTCAAAAACCCTTCTTCGCCGTTCACAGAAACCTGATGCTTGTCTAAAAGCGACCATAAGTCCTGAAATATGAAAATTATAAGAATCAAATCTTTCATCAATCGCCCTCAAAGCGAAATATGGAGTCTTTTTACTTTGAGCTCGTCATTTTTCAATAATTCTTTGTTTCGACGCTGTAAGAAGTTGGACCGTGCTTCTTCACGAAGACGCTGTTGCATAACATCGTTTTCCGTAGGTACCTTGAAATTTAAATTAAAACAATTCGTACAGCTACATCTTGGAATGAAAATGAGCGAAATTATTTGTTTTTACTTTAAAATGGAATCTTGGAATTTCAGACTGCACCAGCAGATTTCTATTCTGGCAAAGATTTTTGTAATGATTCACTTCATTGGCCAAATTTTTCGCTGAATCTGTCAGAAAAAAAGACAAGTTACAAACTTTTATTATAGAAAATTATAATAAAAGAAAAAGAAAAGAAAATATTTGACGAAGTAAGTATACTTACCATGTTTTTTATTTTGTTTGTATCTTTGAAGAGCATCTTTTAAATTCATATTTCACTAAATTCTATTTCTTCTAGCATATTGAAAAAAAAATTCTTCAACGAATAAAGGGGTATCAAGAATCAAGGGTTGAGGGTATAAAACTGATTTATACGGGTCCACATGATACACATCGATAATTCACATCAATTATTAATATTTAAACGCTACCAAATTATACTAAAAATCTGATAAATCGGTCGAATTTAAATTAAAAAAATAAAATATTAAAACACGAACGTTGGTTCTTAGTTGTGTTTTCGTTTCCTAGCGTGCTTCTGCTTCTGTTTAATTGTTATCAGTTCGTTTTTGGAGGTAAAATCGTGCGAAGTGCGAAGGGTATGGGTATTGTTGTAACTTCGTAAAATAAAAATCTCTTTCTAAATTCTCGTGAAGTATTATTTCATTTTAATGTTTGAAATTTTTGTTCCTCGAAGAAATGAATAAAACCAAAGAAGAGTACGATAAAGACGAGCGGATTCCATGCAAGTATGGTACATCTTGCTATCAAAAAAATCAATCACATCATGAAAAATACAAGCACCCTGGTACTTCTGTTCCTAATAAAGTACGTTTTGTTAAGTCCATGCGTAACATTTTACGTCTTCATGGTAGATTTTGAATTATATTAATCGTGTGTTTTAGGAAAAACCTGAGGCTCGGTTCAAAAATCTATCTGTAAAAACTGGTCCCCTGAAGCAGCAGAAGCTGGCGGATTTCTTCTCACCAAAAAGAAAAATTGATCAAGTTGTGCCCGAAGGAAGTCGTGAACAGAACGAGGCTAAACGTAAAGAGAATACTACTAAAGAAACTGAATTTGAGGAGAGCAAAATTGAAGATGAAGACAGTTCGGAAAAATCAGAAGCTGATAAAATTGAAAATATGACCAGTTCAGAAGATGAGGATGTGAAAGAAAACACAAAAAAATCTAAAGGTGATGATATTGAAACCACAACTAGTGTAGAAGAAGACGACGTAAAAGAAGGCAAGTTTTCAAAGCTGCTGTAAAAATTTAAAATTGAATTCGATAGCGTTCTTCGTTGGTTTTTTTTTTTTTTTTTTTTTTTTTTAAATTAAAAACAGTAGTGTAAAAAACTTTTTACCATCGGTTACAGATATTCCCGAAGAAGATGGCAGAAGAATCATAAAACAATTATTCCTACTAGATATGCCCGAAGACTTCTACAGTTTTTGGAAGCTTTGCAAAACTTTATCTCCTCAAAATCCGAAAGGTTGTGTGTTTTTGTATGAACATTTAATTCGTTTTAAAGAAAGCACTGACATCTGAAGCTAATATTTTCATAATTTTTAGACGCGTTCAGTTCGATTGATTTAACATTGGTTGGGCCCTTCGATGTTCTCGCTGGAACTTTAAAAGAAGATTCCGTGAGCAGTTCCGAAGCTATTTTACATTGGCGTTACTATTACGATCCCCCTGAGTTCCAGGTAATAATACCTTGATGCACCTCTGGTGTGATGAGATCGGATTAATTATTTATTGGTCTTTTTGTATATTATAACACGATGTACATTTATGTATTTTTAGACCATTTTGAAAAGTGATAAAGATTTGTTTCATTTGGGATATTTTCGTGACGACCCAAATTCACCTCCAGTATTTGTCGCGTTCAACTCGGCTGCAAAAAATTGTCTCATCACACCTGTAGCAGAAAATATATTTGGAGCAGTAGAGTATGTTTTAATTGAAATAGTGTGCTGTTCCAAGCTTTGGTTCCAAGTATAACTCACATTATCATAATTTTAATTTCAGCTGGTATATGAATCAATCAGAGAAAGCTGGAAATCCATTTAAAAAAATGAAATCGACGAATTTAAGAACATCTTTACACAAATGGGCCAAAGATCATAATTTTACTCTGGAGAAATACAGTAAAAAAATGCAGGAACGTAATAAGGCAGTAGTTAGTAAAACTTTTCATCAAGCTGGGATAGTCGTACCCTACGATAAAAAAACACAAGTGGGTTACAGGCCTTTATCTGAGACTCCAAGTAAGATAACTTTATTTTATATCCATTTCGATTATTAAAAATAATAATATGTACTTCAATGCAATATTTCATAATTTATTACAGATGATTTAAAAAAACTACTGAAAAAAATCGAAGACGCCAGTACTCCCGAAGAACGAATGGCTCACCTCAATTCTTTACATACTGTTGCAAATTGGGCAAATATTGCGATGGACGAATGTGATTTTGGAACAAATTTAGAGTTGGGACTCAATTTGTTCAGTTATGGTACGGATCATTTTAATTCGATTATTCGTTCATCGTTACGAAATGCATACAATTTTCTTGGTCGACAAACATTCGCAACTATAATAGAAGTAAGTTCGGAATTCTATGTATTTACGATTTTTTTTTGTAAATTTTGATGTTTAGGGTCTATAAACTATAGTAATTTGGACAATTTTTTTTAGGCTCATCTGGATAGAAGAAAACGCGGAGGTGATCTAAATATTTTGAAAAATAAATAATTATTATCAAGTAAAGTTACAGTATTTATTTTTTTACAATCATGTAATCATGTAACAGTTTAAAAAAATGTGTATTTAACCAAATTATAAAATAGAATGTTTTGGACATTTTTTTGTAAGTTTTTTACTCGATGTACCAATTACTGTAATGTCACCTATAAACATAAAATCAACATACTGAGCAGTTTGAACATCCTACAGGGATGACTTCTTTCATTCATTATCATCCTTTACGAACGGAGCAATGTTTTCCAGTGCCTAGAAAAAGGATTCACACAAAATTAAGCACTGGATGAAATTACCTTCTTTTAAAAATCCACAGGGTTGAAGTTCAACTTACTTGCTCTAATTCTTGTTTGCTAAACATGTGAAATAATTTATCTGGAGTTACGGTTACTACTTCAACGTTATTGGAACTGAGTTTCTCTTCCATGACTTGTTTCAGAATATTCAAAGTCAATGTGATCGCCTCTTTCAAGTTCATGGACTTCATGTAAAAATTAGATGAAATAAAATATGTGGAAAATAGGAAAAAGAAGAACAGATACTGCTGAAACATACTTTGTTGTAACCTTCCTGTAAACTTTGTTGAGCGCCTTCACTCCCGGAACCAATAGCTTTCGCGTCATATTGAAAACATGTACCAGATGGATCCATATGATACAGTTGCGGGCCTTTTTCATCACAGCCGGCAAATAGAATAGCAACTCCGAATGGTCGACTCTATTAATGAAAAACACTTTGTAATGCAGTAGAAAAAAGGTATGTATTACAAAAATTTAAGGAACACAGGGAAGAAAATACCATAGCGGCACCATCGTCATCAGAATCGCCGAATTGAATAGCTAGATTAGAAACAGCTTGGGCACAAGATTCGACTGTCATTTTCTCATCATAAGTAAACCAATGATTTTGACATTCAACTCGAGCTCTATCAATCATTGTTCGTGAATCAGCCATCAGTCCACTAACGGCACATCCTACCACAAAAAAAAAAACGATTTTTAAGCAAAAGTTCAAGAGGAAAAAAAGAGGTTGCTGAATAAAAATACCTATGTGTTTGTCAACTTCGACAATTTTCTCTATGGTGGTTGACTCCATTAGGGGAGATGTTATACGTTTCTCAACAGCCAAAACGACGCCTTCAGAGGTACAGACACCGATGGCTGTGGATCCTAACTTGATTGCTTCGATGGCATATTCAATCTGAAACATCGAATAGTAATTTAGCAAACTGAAACTGTTTCGTATCAAGTGAACTTGTAAAAACATCTATCTTACTTGAAACAATCTACCTTCGGGAGAAAATGTATTGACACCTCTGTCGTATTCTGAACGTGTTAGAAACATCTACAAACATAAACGTTTTACTTTCAATAACACACTCAAGACTTGGAATTCCTGATATTACGCATATCTTGAAATAAGATTATTCATAATGCATTCCACAAAAGTTTTCTCACGTAAAAGTAATTGGAGTTTAAGTGTGTAATGATTACTTACTTTTCTATTCCAGAAATTTTACGAAATTCGCCAAAATAAAATTAGAACTGATAACGAAGAAGCAAACACAGCAATGCGAAATTGAACTCTTCAGATTCTATATTTCATACTTTAAACAAAGATGATGAGAGAAATATCATTACATTCGAATAATTAAACAAAATAGCGAAATAAAAACTGAAAATTGAAAATTTTAGCTAGTCATTCTACTTCATTCGCGTTCGGCACTTTGCAAAAAATTTGTTGATTCTTTTCAAATTTTTTTGTTGGTAGTTTGGTATACGCACTATGCGATTTTGCCGACAGTAACACGGGTAACAACCATTTTCTGTAACTAAAAAAGTAACAAGATTTGACCGAATAGAAAAAAATAATTTGAATTTTTTCAAATTTTATACGTTTTGCTTTGCGGAGCTCATTATTTATTTGTTTATTTTTATTATAAATTGTGATTTGAATTAAATTAATTGAGATATTGAAAACCAGGGAAGAAAACCAATTGAGACCCAATTGGTTATGGTGATGGTGGTTTTGAGAAAATTTTGAAATTACTGGTGGTTCCAATTGGTTTTTGGTTTTTAAAAATTTTCAAAAGATTTTGGTGCTAAAGTGGATCCATTTAATTTTTATTTTTTTTGATTGGTTCTGGTTCAGGGTTTTTGGTTTTGCTTGATTAATTGGTTATGATGGTGGTTCTCAAATTAAAAACCATTTCAAATGGTGTGGTGGTGGTGGTGGTGGTTCCGTTTTGGTTTTTCAATTGGTTTTCAATTTTCATCGAATTGCTTCCATTTCGTAGTATGAAAAATATTTCCCAACATTTAAACCATTTATCTATGGCATTAACCATCAGAACCAGATGGAACCATTTTCGTGCTTCCTATTATACCACAAAAGAACTAAAAAAAGATCAGATCTTTGAAATTTGAATAAAAAATTAATTTGCCTACAAGTTACAAACGCAATATTGGAATATTGCAATAAATTTAAATTAAATAATATACATTCAAATAAAAAACAAAAAATAATAATGTTTCCACTTTCCAGAGCCCTGAAAAATCAGAAAAATGAAGAAAACAGACCACAGGGGGTAGGTAAGGGGCCCAATTAAAAAAAATTTCAAATCAAAGTTGTTGCTTGAAGTTCTAGGAATAAATTTGGTCATAACAAAAATTTTGATTGGACCCCTCCTTCCCTTTCAAATCCACTATTTCTCTTTTTAGAACCAAAAAGAACCAATTCCATTAATTGGTGGTGGTTCTGGTTTTCATTGTAAAGGAAATTGAAAATAGTGGTGGTGGTGATGGTGGTTTTTTATTTTCAAACCACTTTCTTGTGGTTGTGGTTGTGGTTATTTCAGCAAATGATTTTTCGTTGTGGTTCCAAACGGTTCTCTTCCCTGCCTTTTCGAAAGGAATTGGTTCTTTTTGGTGGTGGTTCTTGAATGAATTTTTGAAGTTCATTGTAATGGTTTTAAATGGTTTTGAAAACCAATAATTGAAATATCTGGTGGTGGTGGTTTTATCCGGTTTTGGTTTCAATTGGTTTTCTTCCCTGTTGAAAACAATAACTTTACTTGGAGTTATAACAAATACTTTACATTAATAATACTGGAAACTCAATGCTTTTGATTTGACTCCCAAGAAGAGCGCTCTCTAAGCGGCTCGGCATGAAACTAATTCCAGGTTTTCGACTAATTTTCGCGTGATTCGCCCTCTGATTGGTCGAAGACATGACGATCGGTCGAAAATCTGGAATTAGTTTCATGCCGAGCCGCTTAGAGAGCGCTCTTCTTGGGAGTCAAATCAAAAGCACAGAGTTTTCAGTATTATTAAAGCCTCGTTTACACTACGACATTTTTTTGTGATAGTTGCTGTCATGACAGTACTATCACACTATCACGCACGCGTGATAGTTCATGACAGTCATTTGATAGTACAGTAACACTGTCATGAGAATTTTGTCTACACTGTGATAGTTTCTGTCATGATAGTAACTATCGTGATAGTACTGTCGTAGTGTAAACGAGGCTTAAGTGACCGGTCATAGGGAAAGGGTATTAGTGTCCATTCGAGAATTCCAAATCGCAGACATTGCAAGAAATCAATTTTTATTATAATTAAATCGATTTCCAATGTGAATTATAATTGAAGTTACGTTTAATGAAATAAAGTAATGAACAAATCAATATAATTTTATTACTTTGATTCGGAAACCATTTAAATCAAAGAAAACCAAGTTGTTTTTGCGTAAAAATCAGTTTGGACACTAATACCCTTTCCCTATGCCCGGTCACATATATGTAAAGTATTTGGTATAATCAAATACTTTACATTCATAATACTGGAAACTCCAATGGGGAAAAGTGACCCCGACAAAAGCGCTCTTTTAGCGGCTCGGCATGAAACTATTCTCAGACTTTCGCCCGATCGTCATGTCTTCGACCAATCAGAGGGCGAATCACGCGACGATTAGTCGAAAACCTGGAATTAGTTTCATGCCGAGCCGCTTAGAGAGCGCTCTTCTTGGGAGTCAAATCAAAAGCTTTGAGTTTCCAGTATTATTAATGTAAAGTATTTGGTATAATCGACGGTCGCCTTGTTGGTTCCGTGAAGTAGTGTGCGTGTGTATTTATAGAAACACAAATTACGCACACAAACGAAGAATCAAGCGTTACACTAGTAAACAATACATCACCGAACCAACATGACGACTGTGGATTCTACCCCCCATTTCTAGTACCCTACAGTTGGTATTGGTAATAACTACCTGTTGATGATTGTGCGGTAAACGTGCGGTAAGGAGAAAGAAAAAAGAAAGAAAGAAAACACCCCGAATGCTCCCTTCTCCGTTAGGTCGATCTTCAGAATGAAATACTCTCGTCTTTATGAAGATTCTTTCACTACTACAAACACACTATTATTAATTAATTCCAAACATTGATAACTTTAAACAAATTAGGCACACACGTACACAAACGCTGAGTGACAAACGCCTTCCTTTTTCCATAAATGTTTCTCAGTTCAAAACGTACTTTTTTTGTTTGAAATAATATATGTTCACAATTCAAGATAATCTCGGCATTGCGGAATACATGAAGTCTAGTAAGTTACCTAAGAATGCACGTTCAATAAAAAATATAATCACAATTTATTTCTATCTAATTTTATTACCTTCAAAAATACTAGTTTCGTGAGACACGATAATCGGTTCTTTTTATTTCAGCGATGCGATGATGTCAACAATTACAAATATCGAAGAATGATTACATTTCCCCAATTTATTCAATCAATATAAATGGGTTCGAAAATAGAATATGTGGAGTCATCTCAGATCTACGCTGCAAAATATGTACGCAATTCCAAAGCTGTTGGTGTTCTCTGGGGAATATTTACAATTTGTTATGCCATTATTAGTACCGTTGCTTTCCTAACACCGGAATGGATTGGCGGTACCTCCGATTCCGAAAGCCCCGCAAGATTTGGATTGTGGAATACTTGCTATTTTGATTCAATTTCAGGGGGAACGGAAGACTGTTATAAAAATCTCGATAGTTTTTTAACCCTTTCTTTATCACCACTAAAGATTGCTGCTGTCTTTGGTGCTGTTTCAGTATTACTTTCTATTCTCACGGTATTAACTTTACTATTATTTTTCTTTTGTACTTCTACGAATGTGTTCCGTATTTGTGGAGTAATGCAAATCGTATCTGGTTAGTATGAACAGTCCTCAGTTAATTTGCAAATACCTACTTGCATGAATACTCATCTCCTTTTTCTTGGTATTATTTTTCAGCATTTTCATTCATTGTTTCGGTAACTGTGTATCCTTTGGGATGGAATTTGGATGTCATTCGTAAAACTTGTGGCCCATTCTCTGATCGGTATAACGCTGGAGATTGTAAAATAGGATGGGCGTATTATTTAGCTGTAATAAGTTGTTTAGACGCTTTCGTCCTAGCAACTTTGGCATTCATTTTAGCTGCTCGTCATATTAAACTGCAAGCAGAGCCATTATACGGTACCAATGGATCTTTATATAAAGGTGAGTGGAATCATTGAATCTAACAAGTAGGACATTTCGAAATCGTCAATCTGATCAATTATTTTGTTGATGGAACCTTCGTATTATTTTAGGCGAAATTAACGGTGCTTATATAGGCGATACAGGTTCAATTGCTGGATCTAGGAAGTCTTTAAATCTACATCCTGTTTTACGTATGCCACAGCCGATGACTGAGGTAGACCGTTTCTCAGAAATATCCGCTCGAACTGGTCGTTCTAAAATCTCAACTTATAGACCTGACTATATGTCCAATGCGCAAAATTTTAATTTATAAATAATGAGTTTTTGTTAAATTTTGTATCTGTTTTTACTTGTAACTAGTTTTATATATTTTTGTTATATTATTATGTTTATACCAAAGGTATAATATATTTTGAAGTATTCAAATAAAATGTTTATAGTAAATTAATTCTTGATTTTTGTCATTTTTCATTTTCACCTAAGCGTTAAATGAAGTGAAACGTCGGTATGATGTGCAAAGCTAGAATAAGATTTTCATTTCTAGATGAGGGTTACAACCTTCTTTTGCTCTATTTTCTCAAGCAGGTGAAGCAGGCGACATTTGCAAAACTTTCGAACGCATGTATCAACTTTTACACGCAGAGTGGCATTTTTGTTGACTAGCCTGATGTAGGAAAACTCATAACTGAAAACCTTCAATTTCGTATAACCCAATTACTTTTTCATGTTGAAATCGTTGGTTACATACAGTTCCTTTGTCCTAGTAAAGAAAGTGAAATGGGTTCCCATCACATTTACAACCATGTTCATCACTGCCGAAATCGCCATTAAGCGGTAGTGAGTAGAAGTGTTTTTTAACCGAGTGTGGATTTCCACGTGTTTTGTAGTCCCAAATTTGCACTTATGGTTGAGATATTTTCTGATAATGGTGTTCCCAAACGAGGTGCATGTTCACTGCTCAGTTCGTCCGATGATTTAATAAGTACACATCATTACGTAAACTTCATCCGCAATTACAAATGTCACAGAAAACATAGAGCAATTTAAAGTAATTTTAATTCGAGGCTAATTATGCTTATAACTAACTGAAATTTTTGGATAAATTAAAAAACTACCTAATACTAGAAATTAGTTATAAAATCATTAGCCATTCAAACATCTTAAAAACTGAAGCGTAAATGGTCAACTGCTCAACGTCAACTCTGATCATGAACTCCTACAATAGACTTCATTCATACCACTTTATACTCAAACTCATACCATGAAATCTTAGGAGTTTCATTACTCGTGGTGAATTGTCACGTACGCAAATTCATCATTTATTTTTCTGATTTTGGAAAATAAAAAATTTATAATTTTCAGCTTGTATAAAAAAATTACCGTTTTCAAGTGTTTGTATTTCGTTTCATAAAAAAAAAACAAGTTTTGGCCTATAGTGTACCTCTGTTTTTTTAGTTGCTATTTTGCACAAGTGAAAAGAGATGACATTTTCTCGCGAGGATACTTTTAAAAGTAAGTTTTAAAGTTTAGTTTGCCTTTTTGGGGATCGAGTTTTCGTTTTAAAATTTGTAATTTAATTAATGAGATCGAAAAGTAAAACATATTTTACTGTAAATTTACATAAACGGGGAACATAGGTGCATTACGCGTATTCCTAATACGATTTTGTTTTCACGGTGAAGTATTCAATCAATGTATGGAGTTACATTATGTTAAAATTGTATTACTCATCTCTTAACGCTTGCTTTTCGTTATAACTACGTGTGAATTTCGTCTTTCGAATGTAATCGTTCCGTAATTTAACCTCTTATTCGATGTTTTTCTTATAACAAGGTAATTGTTATTAATTATTATAAACACAATTACGATCATTGGTAAATTTATTAACGAGCTAATGTCGCGATTAGAAACGACTCATCGAAAATTTTTGTTTGTAACTATCGTATCGTAGCACCTTGCTTGTACTTACGCTATGTTAATATATGTCTATATTTTTCCTCTTTCAGACCATTTTTTCGACAATGGAGTTCTGTTTCATTAGAATTTGAACTTGAAGTTGGGCGAACAAGAAAATCAATCTCGTGCTGGAGTCTTACCATAGGAAAGAATTCGGGTTTTTTCAACATACTCCAAGTAATTATTATAAGATCTCATATTACATTAGTGACTCACAGTATCGTTTGCATTCGTACATTCGATTATTTCAGTTAATTTTTCTGACTGAGAAGTATCATTTGAGACGAAATGCGAGATTAAAATGGCTGCTTTCTTATGTATTCACATTCACCTGTTCAATGTGATTCTAATGTATGTACAATATTTTCACTTGTTTTAGATGAACGTCGGGTTACTTCGTAGACAAGATGAAATGAAATTATCTACTTATACTCACTGGTAAGAAATACTTCATCTTATGAAATATTATTTTTGTGATCGTATGTTCTCTCGAATCATATTTTTATCGTTTATATTTTATTTCATTGATCGATTCAACCGTAGTTTCGTAATTGTGTAGACCTATGGATTTCGTTGAAGGAATTTCTTCAACGAAATGGCAAAAACTAATTTAGATACTTAACGACGAATCTAATGATATTTGATTCAAAGTCCTGTTTAAGAGTAATTTGTTTCGTCGCTCGTCACCATGTCCAGTAAATTTTGACCTCATTTATAGAATTTTCCATGTTCCTTGAACTTATCCAAAAAAATTAATATTTGACTAACGGTTATGTAATTTAGAAAAAAAAAGGTTCAAGTTCATCCAATACTTTGGAAGGCAGATTTGATTAAAAACATCTTCAGTTGGTTGTATTATGAAAATAATTTCGATGTTTGAAAATTGGCATTTATTGCTAAACCTTGTTTTTAAATCGGTAAAGCGTAACAACATATGTTTTTGATTCTCACTGATTCACTGAAAATATAGAAAAATTTTTGAGAAGAAAGAAGTATCCGCGATGCAAAACCATTCGTATAATCATGTTCGATTTAAAATTCTGGAAGTGATGATGCGAAAATATGGCCAGCTGAATTCTAAGTAAAATAGATAATTTTTGCAGTGTGTCAGTTCAGCTGATGTTTTTACATTTTTAGAAATTATACCAATTCTCATATTTACTGTAAAGCATTTCATATATAAGCGTCTCAAATAAACGTCAGAGTTTTGTAATGAACGATTTTTGACGTTTTATGAACCAAAAAAGAGACTCAAATGTATTCCACTTTAATTATAGTTTTCGTGTCGTTACAGCGTACTTCGAGTTGTTAATTTTTTATACCCATTTGTGGTACCATTTTTATTACTTTTTCAGTTCGAAATTTGATGATCTTGAATTCTGGAATTTTTATTTTGATTACAAATACACCACGACCCCCTACAAAGGGGGTCGTGAATACACCCCACTTTATAGGTTTGACTTTACCGAAGTGAAAGAATGGACAGTTGGAGATTTTTCTAAAAGCTGTTGGCAACACCTTAGTGAAATAAAAAATGTAAAAAATGATAAAATTTCCGTATTACGTGGTCGTATTATATTGTAGTAAGTTATTCTAAAATGTTATTGTGGCGTTGGTCTATTGGTCATACTCCTTTCACTTGGAAATTGGTACCAGACAGTTGGTTGATCTATTACATCTTCTTAGTTTTCGATTAGTTGAGAAACGGTAGTATTTAAAAAAAAATCATTAGTAGTTGTAATAACCTAATGATTGTATTGTTTTTTTATCATAATTATTTTGCTAGTGATTTTGTTTCCTCGTTAAAAAGAGTACCTGTGCCTAATGTTGGCATTTTTGATGCTACCTAAAAAAGTTTATAATTTTTAACACAAAACACTCTGAATTGATTAATTTGATTACGTTTTATGAAAATTAGAAATACGTTTGAATCGAACAGTTCTTACCATGTACAACTGCCTACGTAAAAAAAACTCGTAAATAACATGTGTTGTTACAGCTGTACGATATTTTGGTAATTTTGAGAAATCTCTCTACTTCATCTATGTCACTATTTTTTTTTACGAATGCACCTGTGATTTTATCATATTTTAAATCCTGTCTTTTAGAAAAATCAAATATCTAATTTTTAATTTTTTTTCTCGTTTTGCAGATAAATTTTGTTTTGAAGAATCTCTGAAATTATTGTTGAGAAATCGGGACTCGCCAGTAGACCGCAATGAAGAGTTTTAAAAAGCATATGTACGTCGAGGCTAAAAATCCAGACGCCAGTTTCGATCAGACATCGTCGTCGAATTCTTCTCATCCTAAATCGTTTATTGATCCCGCCACGTACATGTCGAACGGTGAATTCGTATTTCGTGTGCCGCCAGAAGCTCCTGTATTCGAACCGTCTGTGGAGGAATTCCTCGATCCGTTGGCTTACATTAATAAAATCAGGCCGGTAGCCGAGAAGACGGGAATCTGTAAAGTTAAACCGCCACCGGAATGGCATCCACCCTTCGCGGTCGACGTAGATCACTTCAAGTTTACTCCTCGTATTCAAAAGTTGAACGAGTTGGACGCGAATACGAGAGTAAAATTGTACTTCTTGGATCGCTTAGCGACGTACTGGAACTACAGCGGTGTTCAAATACGTATTCCCGCTATCGAAGATAAAACTGTCGATATGTATTCGCTGTATAAAATAGTCGAATTAGAAGGAGGATTCGATAAGATAAATATGGAGAAGAAATGGCCCAAGGTAGCTCTGCGAATGGGTTACACGAGCGATAAAAACGTCGGTTCGCAACTACGTACGCACTACAAACGTCTTCTTCTACCGTACGAGAAATTCGAAAAAAGCAAACTGAAAAGCGCTCAAGAAAACGAAGAAGCTAAAAAAGCCGCCCTCGCATCCTCTTCCCCTACTCTCAACGTCAAAAAAGATTCGCCCGAATCGGTTAAAATAAAAAGCGAACCTGGTGTTCGAGACATCGGCGGTAAAAATTGCGCCGCCGGCAGACGTTGCACGCGTTCAAATTGCGACGAAAATGGTACCGAAATTTTGGTCAGCGATACGTTTAAAAATCCAACGATGCAAGATAAAAACAAAGAATTACAGAGGTTAACATTTTACGGACCAGGACCGAAAATATTGGGCTCGAATAAAAAGCAAAATTCTCCCAGTAAAAAGAAATCCGAATCCGGTCAAGACGATCTGTTGGCCGATTCGGCGTGTATGGTTTGTGGCAACGGCGAATCGGAGGAGTGTATTTTACTCTGTGACGGTTGCGACGATGGTTATCATACGTTTTGCTTAGTTCCACCTTTGACATCTGTACCAAAGGGCGAATGGCGTTGCCCTAAATGTATCGCTGCCGTCGTTAGTAAAGCTACCGATACTACGTTCGGTTTCGAGCAAGCTGAAAGGGAATATTCTCTGCAGCAATTTGGCGAAATGGCCGATCAGTTTAAATCCAACTATTTCAACATGCCCGTTCATTTGGTACCCACTGCGAAAGTCGAACAAGAATATTGGAAGATATTGTCGTCGATGGACTCGAGCGTTACGGTAGAATACGGCGCAGATCTGCACAGTATGGATCACGGTTCCGGATTTCCTACTCAGATGGCGTTGAAAAATTCCGGCGACGAAAATCATTACTACAAATCTTACGTCGAATCCAGCTGGAACCTAAATAACATACCGGTGCTCGAAGGCTCCGTATTGGGCTACATCAACGCCGATATTTCCGGTATGAAGATACCGTGGATGTACGTCGGTATGTGCTTTTCAACGTTCTGCTGGCATAACGAAGACCACTGGAGTTATTCGATCAATTATTTACACTGGGGCGAGCCCAAAACCTGGTACGGTGTTCCCGGTGCGCAAGCCGAACAATTCGAAAAAGTTATGCAAGAAACTACCCCAGACCTGTTTCGAAATCAACCCGATTTATTGCATCAGCTGGTTACTATACTGAATCCGAATATACTAATGGATCGAGGCGTGCCTGTCTATCATATCGATCAAGCTGCCGGCGAATTTGTGCTAACCTTCCCCCGAGCCTATCACGCCGGCTTTAACCACGGCTATAATTTCGCCGAAGCGGTCAATTTCGCGCCAGTCGATTGGATACCTATTGGCAGAGATTGCGTCGAACACTATTCCAGTCTACATCGATATTGCGTATTCTCGCACGACGAACTTATCTGCAAAATGGCCTCGGTGCCGGAAAGCTTGAATTCCAAATTGGCCTTAGCTACGCATCAGGATATGTTGAAAATGCTCGACGCCGAAAACAAACAAAGAAAAGCCCTGCTAGAATGGGGCGTGGTGAATGCGGAACGTGAAGCGTTCGAATTGCTGGCCGATGACGAACGTCAATGCGCCGAATGTAACACAACCTGCTTCCTCTCAGCCGTCACCTGCAAATGTAGTCCGAAAAGAGTTACGTGTCTGCGTCACTTCAAAGATCACTGCGGATGTCCGGCCATCGATCATACGCTACGATACCGTTACACCTTGGACGAATTACCAGTCATGTTGGAAAAGCTAAAAGAGAAGGCAGATTCGGTTGCTTCGTGGGCTGCCAAGGTTCACGACGCGTTGGACGTGAGCACTCCCAGAATTACCACTTTGACCGGACTCAAAGAATTACTAAACGAAGCTCGCGAAAAACATTTTCCCGACGATTTGTCGCTGAATTTATTATCGAAAGCCATCAAATCCGTTCAAGACGCTTTGGCCGTCGATTTCAAAAACATTCTATCTCGTAAACAAACGCTAAACAAGAAGGTCACGTTGACTGAAATTCGAAGTTATTACGAAGAATTACAACGTATACCGTGCGTGCTACCTCAAGAAAATACCGTCAAACACTTTTTGAAATTTTTAGACGATTTCCAAAAAAACACCGACAATATATTGCGTAAAGAGAACGCCACCGTTAGCGACGTCGAAAATCTTCTCAAGCAAGGTAATTTTCCCAACGTCGAAATACCTTGCATCGAAGAATTGAAAAATCACAAAAAAGTCATCTATCTGATAGAAGAATTCAAAGAGAAATGGAAGAATCCCTCTTCGCTAACTCCTCAAGTTATCAATCAGCTGATCGCTTGTAGTAATACCATACCCAATGCCAACTCTATCGACCGCGTCGCCTCCGTTACCAAAGAATTGATCGCGATCAAGGAAAAGGTAGACGCTTGGGAAAAGAAAGTGTCCATCTGTTTGAATCTCGTTACCAATAAGCAACCAACAAACGGTGCTAAATTATCGCTAAACACTTTGGAAAAGTTTCTCGACGATGGTAATGCCATAAATGCCTTTCTACCCACTAAAGAAAGATTACAAACTATCATTAAAAAAGCCTACGCTTGGAAAGAACGCGTCAATGGTCTGTTCGGACCGAAGAAAGCTGCCCCGTTTTTAGAATTCGTCGAAAATCTGGTCGAAGAAGGCCAAAATATGGGCGTCGAGTTGGAAGAAATAGTTAAACTGAAAGGCGTCTTGGCCAAAGCGTTATCGTGGAAAGACGAAGCATACAAGTTATTTTTGGGCGATACTAAATTATTTAATTTGCTAGAAGTATTAATGCCGCGTCGTAATTTACAACGCATATGCAAATATAAAAAGAACGAAAAACCAAACTCGACCGAACCACCAAACTCGACCGAACCGTCTCCCGCCTTCGGCGCATTCGATTTCAACATCAAAGAAAACAACTTCGATCAAGAGAAAGTCGTGTGTTCTTTCAAAGTGGCCGAAAAACGAGAATTCGAGCTAATGCGCGCTCTGCGAGTGAAAAACACGTATAAAAAGAAACAAGGCGACGGTACGTTCTGTATTTGCAACGTCTCCTCGACGGTATACATGAAGGAATGTATACTATGTAAAGATCTATTCCACGAGCAATGCTTGAAGCAGCTGGCTAATTACTGGGAAGATAAGAAAACCAATCATCGTATATTTTTATGCCCATTCTGCCAACGATCCAAAAGACCAAATTCCAAAGCTGTGATGAACGCGTTAATTAAGCTGCAAAAAATACAAATTCGTACCCTCGAAGGTGTCGCCATGCAATGTCTTCTGGATCGCGAAGCCAAATGGAGAGAATTGGTCAACGAACTACTCAGCACGCCCGAACTGAGCGTATTGGCTAAAAATTCGGCCGATGCTATTGCCAAACTGGCGAAAAATAACTGCCCGGTCGCGCTGAGCAACGAGAATAAAAATAGTTTAGAATCGTTACTATTTCGAGGATTCCTGCTAGAATTAGAACTGCCCGATAACGAAATAATTTATATGATATTGAATAAACTAGATTCGAGCTCGGATAGCGCGAATCAGCATTCGAATTCGAACTCGTGTAAGCCCTTCAGTCAACACGCCGGCTTCGATAAGTCCAAAGTCGAGCTCGAGTTGACCAACGAAACGTCTTCGATGAAGAACGAATTAACTCCGGTTGCGATACTATCGAAAGATCGTAAACGTAAACACATCGTACCAGAAAATAACGAAAATGAAATGTACCTTAGCAAAAATATAGCTCCGACTGCCACTACCAAAGTTAAAAAGAAAGAAAGCACGGTTCGTAAACGAGTCAGAAAACAGAATATGTCTCCGTATAAGAGTAAACCGTCGGCGGCTGAATCGAAACAGCAACGAGAATTAGTCGAGAAAAGCATTTCGTCCATTATTTGTCTATCGTCGCCCGAAAGAAGCGAAAAGACCGACGACGAAGACGAAGAAGAAAGCGAATGCGTAGCGACGAAATGTTTGAAACCCACCGGAGAGCTCGTCGAATGGGTGCAATGCGATTATTGTAAAAATTGGTTGCATATGGTCTGCATAGGAGTTACGAAAGTCGAAATCGATAACCAAACCGAATTCATGTGCACGCTGTGTAAAAATGTAGAAAAAGCCAAAAACGACGAGGAGTCGGATGACGAGGAAGATGACGACGTCGTGTTCGTCGAATACGCTCCTAATACAACCCTATGTTCCTCGTAGTACACGCAGAAGTTGCGTTGACATTTTTTAAACGGTGTTTGACAATTATTTGATAAATTTACTGGTATGTTATTTTTGTTTTCCATTTTTTCCCTCCTCTTTTTCTTCTGTAATTTCGTCTGTACTTTATTTTTTCAAATGATTTTAAGCTTGTAACACTTTGTACGTTTATACTACATGTAGGCTTTATTTACGACGTCGAAAATAGATCTATGTTTAATTTTTGATCGATTTATGTATGAATATTCATCCGAGTAATATCTATCATTTTGCTTATTTGCTATCGTGTACATGTTTTCAAATAGGTAATACCTATGTTTTTTCCATCATTCGTAAATGTATAAGACGTAGTCATTTCATTTTTATTTTGATCTCCGATATACCGTAGAATATTTATTTTAATTTTTTTTTCTTATTTATTAACTAACTACGTACGTCGAAAATAGGTCATATAAAATGTTGCAAAATTGATTTTTTTTACTGACGTTCACTACGTGATCAAAACAAAATTTGATATGAATAAAACAGGTTTTAAAAAATTGAATTGCTTTCACATCTTTATTGGAAAATCAAGAATACACTTTTTCGTATTCTTATTATTTTAGTACCAACGTAATTCGATTTTCCCTATTTTTTTCACATTAATTTTTACTACTATTTTTGTAGTATTTTCGAAAAAAAAAAAAAATTGAAAAATTAAAAATCACGTTTCGTACATTTATTAAATTATAGCCAAGTACGTTACAAGTGTTTGCTTTCATTTTTCTGTATTTATTGTGTAATTTTTGATACTTAAAATATTTTTTGAATTTGGTGTTCGTCGATTTTATTATCGTTATTTTTATTTGGTTCCTTGTAGAGAATGATTGTGTGCTTCGTAATTTAAAAACCGACTAAATTTTCTTTGTGGAATGTGTTTCTATTTTTAATATTATATTGATATTTTCATTTAGGTATTTTATTTTTAAATTAATCGTTGGAAAATATCACACGAATGAAAGTACGCGTTTTCGGATCAAAACAACCTTTTTTATTATCTAGTTTAATTTATAATCCAATTTATACACGTTGAACGTAGAAGTATATTTATATCCTTTACTTTTCCAAATAAAAAATCGCTAATAATTTTTAAATTTACTCCATTATGTCGAGTAATTTTTTTTTTAATATTTTGTACGATTGTTTTCTAAGACTTCGATTTTCGTTCGTGTTATTGACGTATGGTAGATATTGAAAAATAATTTTAATTTTATTCGTTTTTCGAAATAAAAAAAAAATTGCAATGAAACGAAAAAATTTACCGCGTGTTTTATGGTCTATGCAATAAGAATTTAATTTTAAGATGCGTTGAAGATGAATTTGAATTCAAAGGTGTGTAATTAAAATTAGGTTCGTATTATAGAACTTTTTTTTTCAGTCTTAGAGTTTAATGTCGAATTATACCTTGCATTGATTTCATTTATTTTGAATAATTACGCTTTAAATTAGGTTATTCTATTGTGTTCTCAAAATTATTACATAGTGTAAAATGTCTATAGATTCACCAGCCTTGTTTTTTTTTTGTTTTGCAATGAATTGTAAAATGTACCTTACCGTAATATTGTAAATAAATTCTTGGAATAAATTTTACGAAAAAAACTTGTTCGTCATTTTGTAGTATTTTATTTTGAAGTGATGCTATTAATTTGCTATTTCTGTAGTCTGTTGGTAATTAATTATAGTATCTAGCTATCTACCTATGCTAGGAAAACAAAACCTATTACTCGTTCTCAGTTCAGCATTCTTAATATAACTCAATTTTTCTTCAATTTTCATGAGAACCTTAGCAACCCGTCAACTCAGATTTAGCTGAAATTTGGCTCATTGAAAGAACATTATCATCTAGGCCTCAAAACAAAATTTTGAGCTGCTGAAGTTAATTTATCGATTTTTGGTAAATTTTTGAAAATGGCAAATTAGCCCATCGGTACATTATTTATTTGCAAAAATTTTAAATTTTAAGATGAAATTCTGAAAATTGGTTTACATGCTAAAAGTCGACTACCCGAATCGATTGCGACCATTTTCGAAGAGATCTGGAGCCTACAGTTGAAAATTCAATTCTAATGTTGGTGTGATATTATAATATGTCTTTGAGAACGGTTGAACCCAAAATCTGAGGTAGAGTTGTCACGTGTTTTTTTTTCAATTACTCAAAAATCTTGAAAAGTAGGTGCCTCTACCTATAAGTACCTATCTAACATAAGTCATATTATGCAAAGTTGGAGGAGAGGGAAGGGTCTAATTGAAAATTTTATAATAACAAAACTTATTTCTATGACCTCAATCTACAACTTTTGTTTGAAAATTTTTTCAATTGCACCCCTCTCCCAATTTTGGAAAAGTATTACCTGATGTAATATGAAATCGGAGAAGAGGGACGGATCCAATCGAAACTTTCATAATGATCAAAATTATTTTTAGGATCTTAAATAAACAAATTTTATTTGAAAAAATTTTCAATTGGCCCTTTCCTCCCTCACTCCTCCAATTTTTAATTAGTATCTTTTGAATGTTATGCAAAATCGTTGGGAAGGGAGGGGTCTAAATAATCGAAAAAATTTTCAAACAAAAGTTGTAACTTGAAGTATTGCGATTTGACCCCTCCTTCTCCTCCAATGCCATAAATTCAAAGAAATAATTTTTAATATTTTTTTGATTTTTTTTTGAATGAATTAAAATAAAAATTTTTGTTTAGCCAATTCAATTTCAGAGATAGGCAAACATAATGTAATAAAGAATTTTGTTTGTTTTTTCAAGTTCTATCAGATGGTGTATAAAGACAATTTTTTAAATTTTTGATTTTTTTTTCAATTTTTTGATTTTCTTAAAATTTTAAATTTTAGAAGTTCATGCAAATTCAAAAAACTATTGATTTTTTTTTTTGGAGACCACCTTGAAAAACTTGAAAAAATTAACAAAATTTATTAATTATTATTAAATATTTTTGCCTATTTCTGAAATTGAAGGGATGGAAAAGAAAATTCCATTTTAATTCGATTTAAGTAGGTACAAAAAAATCGAATTAGAATAGCATTTTTAGTGCTAGGCAAAACATGTAATGATAATTTTTTTTTTCAAGTTCTTCAAGGTATGAAAAAAAATAAATGAAAATCAATATGGTGAATAATGTAAGTATGTCATATAAATTGAAGAATTTGAACAAATTGAAAATTATGTGTACACATGAAATATTTAGAAAATTTATAAAAATGTTGAAAGTGAAAAATTCAAAAAATAACGATAAAATGAAAATAGGGTCATAATGGTTATTTTCATTTTGTTTTTGTTTGTTTCATAATACCTACTTAATCCACGTATACTTACCTAACCTACCACGTGTGATGCTTCGTTTTTATCTATTATCATGGGATAATATAATAGACCGCTCGAGCATATTGAAATTTTATAAACAAAACGACACCATGATCTATTGCGATCTATAACGTTGTAGAAAATCGATATGGAAGTGCGCATGCACCACTGGGGTACATGGGTAATTGATAGCCATCAATTTTCTCTAAATTTGATTCAAAATTCATTCCTTTTCATGGTGCGTTCAGCTCATCGCAGAATAAGGAATAAAGGATCGTTCACAATGGACCTTAACTTTTTACTTTAACTTTAACCAGCTAAAGTTAAAGTAAAAAGTAAAAAGCAAAAAGCAAAAAGCAAAAAACAGTCAAAACTCCTACTAACCAACCATTTCCAAAATGAATTTTAAGCTTTTTTATGCTTAAAATCGTTTTGAAAATGGTTGGTTAGTAGGAGTTTTGACTGTTTTTTGCTTTTTGCTTTTTGCTTTTTACTTTTTACTTTAACTTTAGCTGGTTAAAGTTAAAGTAAAAAGTTAAGGTCCATTGTGAACGATCCTTAAGAATAAGGAATAAGAAAACGGAACTCCAAAATATTCGGCCACTTAAAATAAGCCAAAATAGGTAAACAAATTTGATGACGCTGTGTTGTGTGTAGCGAATTAAAAATTAAGTACATGTCAAAAATTGAGTTAATTCTTGAGTGGCCGAATATGTGAGGTTTTGTTTTTTATTTTTTTATCTTATTCTTGTTCTTATTCTTTATTCTACGATGAGCTGAACGCACCATCATTGTTTTGTTTTTCGAAATTGGGAAAACCCTTGTAGTAACGCATGCGCTTTTCTAAACTTCGACCATGCAGCCGAATATTAGGTCTGTTCGAGGTACCACAGAATCTGTGAAATCTGTACCGAATCTGTGAACCTGTACAGAAAATGCGTTCGAGGTTACCACTTACAGGTACAGAAACGTGACAAACGTGTTCGAGGTAATTTTCTGTAACTGAAATCTGTGCAGTTTCTGTACAGATCCCACAGTACCTCCGGAGGTACTGTAGGTGCTGCAGGTGATGTGTAGACCATGACCGTCTACATTTAACAGGCCAGGAAGGCTAAATTTGGCAACGTCAAAACGTAGGCTGACTTTTTGGTTTTTCCATAAGATGTAATGCTAATTCAAATTGCAATAAATCGAAAAATATCAATTTTACGAAAAAAGTCCAAGATACCTTTTTTAAAGAAAATTGAATAAGCTTTCTATTGATATAGATTTTTTTGGATTTGGTGAAATTTTTAGTGAAAAGTGAAAAATGCCAATTTCGTCAATTTCACTCAAATTCAAAAAATTTATATATGAATGGAAAGCTCTTTTAATTCTCTTTAAAAAAGGTCTCTTTGACTTTTTTTCTAAAATTGATAGTTTTCGAGTTATTGCATTATGAATTAGCATTGTGTCTTATGGAGAATCCAAAAAGTCAGCCTACGCCGTCGAGATATTACAGCGTTGTCAAGTGAGCCTTCCTGGCCTGTTAAATGTAGATGGTCATGGATAGACTGATAGTTGATATGAGAGCTATCAAAATTTGGAAAATAATTATCATTATAACTACTGGAACTCTGAAAAATTGTTTAACGGTTGAATTTTTGTTCTCTATTGATGTGGAATGTGAATGTTTACTGATTAAATACTTCTTTTTATTTTAAAAAATAATTTATAATCCGTAAAATGATTGGTGATCATGAAAAACATTTGTTTGGTAGAAATATTGAGTGAGGAGATGAAAATCTTGACTCACGATTGATTTTTCTTTTCAAGTTTTAGTTATTTTCAGTTAAATAAACTAAATAAAGTGAAACTTCATCTACGTTATCATTTTTCACAGAATCTGTACAGAAAACTGTTCGACCTATCTTACAGGTTCTGTACATATTCTGTACAGGTCCAATCTGTACAGAATCTGTGTACTGTAGGATCTGTGATGGTACCTCGAACAAACCTATTATCATGGGATAATATAATAGACCGCTTAAACACTGGTGTAAATAATGGCACCATGATCTGTGAAATTTTATAAGTCCTATAAGACTGTAGAAAATGGGATTAGAAAAGCGCATGCGTTACTACAAGGGTTTTCCCAAATTCTAAAAACAAAACAATGAAAAGGAATGAATTTTGAGTCAAATTTAGCGAAGATTGATGGCCATCAATATCCATGTACCCCAGCGGTGCATGCGCACTTCCATATCCATTTTCTACAACGTTTAAAGGCTCGTTCACAATGCACCTTAACTTTTTACTTTAACTTTAACCAGCTAAAGTTAAAGTAAAAAGTAAAAAGCAAAAAGCAAAAAGCAAAAAACAGTCAAAACTCCTACTAACCAACCATTTTCAAAACGATTTTAAGCATAAAAAAGCTTAAAATTCATTTTGGAAATGGTTGGTTAGTAGGAGTTTTGACTGTTTTTTGCTTTTTGCTTTTTGCTTTTTACTTTTTACTTTAACTTTAGCTGGTTAAAGTTAAAGTAAAAAGTTAAGGTGCATTGTGAACGAGCCTATAGATCGCAATAGATCATGGTGCCGTTTTGTTTATAAAATTTCAATATGCTCAAGCGGTTTATTATATTATCCCATGATAATATTCGGCTGCATGGTCGAAGGTCTTAAAGGACTTATAAAATTTCACAGATCATGGTGCCATTATTTACACCAGTGTTTAAGCGGTCTATTATATTATCCCATAATAGCTTTGTTCGGGCGACCCTACACAAGCTACACAACGTAACACAAGTTGCACAAACTTTAATATGATTCGTCCATAGCTGATAAGATGAAAAAGTGCAACTTGTGTAACTTTGTGTAGCACCAAGCTTATATTCGGCTACATGGTCGAAGGTTTTTATTTTCATACCTACTTACTAAAATAAAAATAAAAATAATAGGCTATACATAAACAAAAATAAACACCTTTATTGTTTATTACAAAATCACATTTATTAAAATTATTCTTTAATAGATTTCTCGATTAATAATGGTAAAAAATTTAGTATCAAAGTTTAATCGCTTAAAAAAAACGTAAAACAATAAGTATTAAGGATATGAATTTTAATAACAAATAGAGTAACAATTTGCTTCATACCTTTTTTAAAAAAAAGTCATTTAACATAACATATAAATGTTTTTAAAATTAATGGTATCAGTTATCAAAATTAAAAGAGGAACCAACACATAATGAGGGTACATTCATAATTCATAATATCAGCTTACTGTTTTAACTTTTAAACGTATCCATTTTATTCGGAATTTATACCTTTAAACCTTTCCATAAACCAACATTACTTGATGCGGTGTTAATTAAAAAAAAAAAAAAAAAAAAAAAAAAAATGAAATAAAATATTGAAAACAATAAACAGTTGAAAATGAAAAAAAAAACAAAAAACAATTTACACTGAAAACTATAAATTTCACAACAAATACGGCTGAGCAGTTCCTTCTTGAGCCGCGTTTTGACTACGTCGAACTAAATAATAAAAATTCTAAAGTTTTCGCCCCGAAAAAATTATTACTAATTATTGTGAATTTAATTGATAACCCCGTTTTAATACGCTAAATGAGCAACAGCGTAACCTGGGTTGGGCTTTCTAAATAATTTTACTTTTTTTAAATAATAGTTCGTAGGCAAAAAAAAATAATAAAGGTTGATCGATTCGCTAAAATCATCTTATTGAAAGTCCTTCTGGTTACGCTAATGCTGTTTTTCATTGGGTGATAGGTATATTTTATGTACAACGCGTATAATTCCATTATCGAACATGGCATTTCTCTCTATAATAAATAAAATTGATAAATCGAGCAAATCGAAACGATAAAAAAAATTAAACTTTAATCGAAAGATTAAAGTTTATAATTATAAAAATCATGGTAGAAGCGTGTGAACGAATATGCGAATAAATCTCTATTATATTTAAATCTATTTCTTATATACCTGGGGAAATTTGGACTGGGATTTGTTAAATAGGTACAATAAATACTTTTGATATGTTTCATTTAAATTTTAAAAATGCTTAGTTTTTACAATATTTATATAGATAACTTATCATTTACAATCACGGTTTATTTCTTTATAATTTTGTAAAATTATTCTATAGGTGATCAATTTTATGTGAAATTTCCATCTTGTACGAGTAATTCGACGAATTTCATCAAAAAAATTGAAAATTTTCTGTTTCAGTGTTTAATATGTTATGAGGTAATGGGAGATGGCCTATTAAAGTACCTATTTAAAAAAAAATAATAGATTCGTATTGCGAGGTATAAAAATAAAAGTAGGTAGTTATTGTGGTGAGGTGAATTTTGTTTTACACATTGTCGAGTAATATTATCGGGTATAAATTTCAAGTTACCAATTTTACATTTTGTAATAGGAACTAGCTTCACACCGTACATTTAAAACTTGGACAAGAATAATGCAGGTAACTATCTACGAAACGCTTTACATGAAACAACAGGTAAAAGTCACGATGAGGTTACATCGTAACACGTTTTTTCTTTTTTTTTTTTTTTTTGTTTGTTTGCGAGAAGGACTAACAATAAATCGGGTAGCTAGGGGTATAATTTTGGTATCAGTTCTGAACTGATTTTTCTTGTCATTCGTTTGACGCGAATATCGCTTATGAATAGAAATATAATTACTGAACAATTATATGAGGAGCTGAACACAAAACCACTAAAGTAGCGATTATAGTAAACAATGTGAATAGAATCAAGCAGAATCTATCTATTACTATCGCGGCGAATTTCCAATCGCTAATTATATCCGCTTCTTCGTCTGCTTTTCTCATTCGGTTAGTAATGAATTGTATCTCTCTAAGTATGAGCTGTAGTTCTTTTTGCGTGGAGCATGTCCCGGAGTCGTCGAGATTTATAGCAGCAGCGCTACTGCTACTGTGTTGGTGAGCATGGTGACTGGTAGACGTGCCCGTTCTAATATAAGCATTGTTTAGAGTGGCCGGACCGCCGCCCGGTCCGACGCTGCAGTGCCTGAAATCGTCTTCGATATCCAATACATTGGCTAGTAAACTTTTCGAAGATCTCTCTTTCAATTCCATTTGCTTGACTCGGTTACTCATGCGAATCGTTTTCAACGTTATTTTTCGCCCCGGTCTGCTCATTCGCAAAATCCAAGGTAACCACTGCAGAAGTATCGTACGAGTCTGTAATAAAAAAATATTGATTTTCAGCTCTTTCGATTGTAATTCATTTCCTTTCTCGTTGCATTACGGAGCAACTCAACCCACTCGTGTCGTGTGTAGGTAAATTCACCTACGTTGCGGTTTGAAGGGATAAAATTTGTCAATACTCGTGCAAAGTGTTTCTCGAGTGATGTAGTGAGATTCGCAGGATAAATAAGCAACACATTTAAAAAAAAAATGTTATGTAGGCCTACGCTAGAAGGGCGTTTCATAATTTCATTTTTTTCGAAATGTCGAATTCCTGCCCTCTAAAAACAATATTTTTGGTGTAAAAATAAACTCCCTAAAAATTTTTTCTTCAAAAAAATTATTTTGGGTGATGGCTCATGGCGCAGAGCCCGTTTTATTGAGAAAACAAAAAAAAAATCAAAAAATTGGAATTGAATTTTTTTTCAAAATTTTTCAACAAAATGGTTACTACGTTACTACGTACATAGGTACTTTCACCCAACAAGACCATTTTCGGCGATTTTTCATCTTTACCCCTGTTTTTAAGAAAACATGAAAATCTTTTTTTCCTTTTTTTGAAAAAAAAATTGAATTCAGGTAGTGGAATGAATTTTTTTTTTGATCAAAGTGTTCTTAGCATATTACCCAAGTATTTTTACCCCCCCCCCCCCCCCCACCTACCTCCCAAAAAAACACATCAACTTTAACTCAGTTTTTAGGAACATGCATCTCATTTTTTATGTCCTCTTAAAAACAGGGATAAAGATGAAAAATCACCGAAAATGGTCTTGTTGGATCCTACACCGACGTAGTAACCATTTTGTTGAAAAATTAAAAAAAATAATATCCATTTTTTGGATTTTTTTTTGTTTTTTCAATAAAAAGGACTTTGCGCTACTATTAAAAATAATTTTTTTTAAGAAAAATTTTTAGGAAGTTGATTTTAAACCAAACATTATTTTTGAAGGGCAGAACCTTGACATAAGTATTGGTAATTTCGGTCCTTGCAAAGGTTTTTTTTTCAATTGAAAAATGAGGTTTTGTGAAATATTTCCAATTTTGTCCTTTTAAGGAAGATTTTTGAAATAAGTTTTTTGTAAAACATTCTGAAAATTATTTCTGCGAAAAATTGAGAAAATCAGAAAGTTTTTTGAAAAATACTCCCTCTTGAAATTTTGATCTTGTAATAATTTTTGCAAACATTTAGGGCAAGAAAACAAATATTTTTTGGGCATTCTCAATATTTTAACTTTGAAAAAAAAATCGAAATGAAATATTTGTAAAATATTTTTAGGATTGTCTTTAGGTACAAAAGATTCTGAAAATCTATAAAAAAAATTTTAAAAAAAGTGAAAATCGGAATAAATAAAAATTAAATAGAACTCAAAATTGAAATAAAATAAAAAAGTTTAAAAAGTTTAGGTAAGTATGTCTATTTTTTTTAATGCTTATGATGATTGATTTTTTTTTTTGAAAATTTCTGATGAAGGAATTTTTGATTATTAAATAATTTTGATAATTGTTTTCTAAAAACTTTTTAATCGTAAATTTTTATAAGAAATTGCAATATTTTTTATTTTCATTTTTCTGAGAAATTCTGATGATCCGTTTTTGAAAAATTTTAATGGTGAAACTGAAAAATTTTGTTCATCATTATTTTTTGTATTTCTTAAAATTGAAAAAGTGGTAGGTACCAAATCACTATGAAATTGTTTAATCTCATTTCTTTATCATTCTATAACACATTTTTTTTGAACATTCATTTCACAATTTTATCAATTTCGATAAAATTCAAAAAAAGAAGCAAATGAATAAAAAATACCTAATTGCCAATTTTGTTCAAAATGTTTATTTTGAGAATTTTTCAATTTAAAAATTTTTTAATTAATTTTTTTTTGAGAAAAATTCTACTCCAGAACATTTAAAAGACTGAAAAAAAATTGTTTCGAAATTTGAGAATTTTTTCCAAAAATATGAAAGCTTTTTTCAAATTAGAATATTTTTTCATTCCAAAAAAATTTAAAAATAATCTTCTCTAAAACAGTTACGAGATTTTTTTCTCCAAAATTTGAAAATTTTCAGGTATTTCACTCTAAAAAAAGTTGAGAAATTTTTTCCAAAAAATTTGAAAAAAAAAATTAAGATTGTTCATCTAAAAAATTGAATGATTTTTTCCAAAGAAATTTAGAAGTTTTTTCTGAAAAAATTTGAGAAAAAATGTTGCACTCCACAAATCCAGATAATTGAATAATCAAGGAATTTTAAATTCCAAAATTTGAGGTTTTTTCTGCTCAAAATATTGGAAATTTTTTTTATTCTAAAAAATTGAATAAATGTATATTCCAAGAAAATTTAGAAATGGCTTTTTCTAAAACTGTCTGATGATTTTTTTTTTCTATAAAAATTTGAAAAATAGGTATTTCTATTTTTGTAAAAAGATGAAATTTCCCTCTAAAAAATTAAGATTGTTTCTCAAAAAAATCGATATATATCTCCATAGAATATTTTTTTCTTCAAAAAACAGACTGATTCTTTTCTCAAAAAATTAAAGTAACTTATTCTTTTTTCAAAAAATTATGAAGTTTTTTTTTGCGAAAGTTTTGTACGTTACAAATCCTGAAAATTAAAAAGTCAGGGAAATTTTTTATTTCAAAATTTGAGATTCCTTTCCTCCTACAAAATTGAAAACTTTTTCTATTCCAAGAAAATTCAGAAAATATTATTAGGTATTTTCTCTAACAAAAATTGAGAATTTTTCTTCTTCTGAAAAAGTGAAAAAAATCTATAATTTTTTTACTTGAAAAATTAAGTAGGTAACCCTCGGATCCCATTCAAAAGTTTTTAAAAAATCTAACAAAATGTTAATCATCGTAAATTAATTCTTTTAAAAAATTATGTTTTCATAAGTTTGTTCAAGAAACTGTCGAAAATTCATATTTTTTCAGCTTGTAATTTTTGAAAACTCAACAAAAATATATTGAAAAGTTAAGAACCAAAAATGTGCATAAATCTTTGGAATTATTCCATTACATTTCAAAATTTTAAAATATTCACAATTTTCGTCTGATAAAACAAAATGCAAAATATTTGCAATCAGAGCATTTTAAAAAAATCTTTCGAAATGAAATTTTCACAAAATATTTTGAAAATTGTTTTTGCGAAAAACTGAGAAAATTTGACGTACTCGATTAAAATGATAAATTACGAAAAATTTTACCACTAGGTTTACATTTTCTTTTGGCGGTCCTAGGTAAGTCTTTTACCTATAATATCTTTATGCCAGTAACATTTCAGCCGCTAGAATTGCTGTATTATTAATCTGAATAGGTACAAGCAAATGCGACGGAATCACTCGTTGTAAGTACGAGATTCATATCAAGGACAAAAATTTTCCAGATGTTAATTAATAGCGAAAATAGTGAAATTATTAATTTAATACGAATACAGGTAATATTAAAGTAAGGTGGTAAGAAAATAAGGTGTTGTAGTTACCATAGGAGGCATTCGATAATTATCCGAAGTTCTGTGATGGAAATTCAATACAACAACCGTTAGAACTACCGAAGAAGCCACCATGAACATGATACAATTGAAATACGTTCCTGATAAAATATTCAGTTACATAATTAGTATTAAGACAAATCATTCATTATAACGTAATAATGTAATAGAGTATGAAAATCGATAGCCAATTGATTTCTAAAAATTCAGCGATGAGATTTTTTAATTTTAGCATAATATTTTTTAAGATAAGGAATAGGTACTAGAAAGTTTATTGAATTTTCTCATCTGTATAAAGACCAATCTACGTATAGCTCTTAGCTAAAGAAAAGGTGCCAAAATAATGAAGTGCCTCGAAATACGTACGTGTTACCTAATAGAATGAGTATGAAAGTTTTCTAAAAATTTTCATTTTTTTTCTATCAAAGAATCCCTGGAATTTATAAACGACTCGAGGGGACTTTGAGAGAAAAAAAAAATTGGGGAAAAATTCAGAGGCCAGAGGCCGAGGAAGTTGAAGAAAATACTCTAATGAGGTATAAAAAATGATAAATGGGTGAGAAGTATAAATGGATGGGTTAGAAGTGCAAAGTGAGTGAAGTTAAGCGACAAAAGGGACTGCGAGGTATAATTAGTTACATATCGTGACTGTGAAATTTTTTTTCAAGTTTGAAGATAGCGTACAAAGTATGTAGGCCTATATATATAGTTGACTAATTACCTACGTGACCTTTTTTTTTATGCATAGCCTATAGCTTTAGAAAGCTGCATTTAATGAAGAATACGTATTTTAGCTTTGGGAGGAAAATCGATCTTATATTTTTCGCATTTGAAATACGAGTAGGTCCTGTTGGCACCCTTCCTCCTCACAGGAATTGTCTAAAAAATCGTTTAGAAAGTGGAAAAGCTTTGTCTCAATTTGGCTGATGATTTTGAATAATAAAAAAGGAAGCGGAAGTTGAAAATAACTATGTAAGGTACTTACGTGATAACACTATTAAGTAATTTCTATCAATTTAGAATTTATATACATTGAAATAATGTACGCTGTAAAGATGAAGTCGAATGAAAAATAAAAAAAATATAAATTTTGTAAAAAATAATATGATAAATATTCGAGAATATTGTATCGATTTTTTTTTTTTAGTTTTCATAAAGCAAGATTTCAAAACATCTAAAAAAAGAACAGACGTACATTATAATTGTAATACAAAAAAAAAATGATAATTTTATTTTCCGTAAGAATAGGTGATGTATGTAATAATTCGCGTGTTTCGTTTAATAATTTACCATGGAAATATTACACTTCTATAATTTGAAGTGCGGTATTCCATTAATTAAAGAATTCGAATTACGGAGGTGATATCAAATACACCACCGATCCTGTTTCTTCTTCTGCTTTCAAATGCATTGGTTTATGTGTATATATAATAATGCTCTACCAGTATAACCTACGACAAACAAGCATCTATTTTCACACAATATACAACACCCTTCATCAAGGTATATAACTCTGCACTATCTACAAAAGTTGTTTAATAATGCGCGCTAAACTGTCAGATAACAGATGGAAGTTTATAATAGGTTGGTCGAAATTAATTCCGTAAAGTCACTTTTAATTTTTAAGTGGTTTATTGTTAATTAGGTACGCCAGTTGGTAATAATTTATTCCAGTTAGGTACTCGTATTAGAGAGTAAAAAGTAGGTACACGTCTTCTTGTCACAAATTCTGATAAACATACTTATTCGTAGACTGCGATTTTGAAAAAGTAGAGCTCTCGGTAAGAATAGTACTTAATTGGTGAAATAAACAATGGTGAGTCGATCTTTGGCGAGGATTCTGAAATTAAAGAGGTGAACGTTGTTCCTTACACGGTTTAAAAAACTCTATGATATTGATATCATTTTTAACCACCACACTTCACACCCATCCCTTCCAATGAGGCCAAATGCGTATTTTCGTTATAAATTTTCATTTCCTGTAATTCTCACGTCAGTCGAATTTTGTCCAACTTACAGGGATAATGGACCCCATAAAGGATCATTTCTGGAAATTTTTTGATTTTTCAAATGTTTCCATGGTATGGAAATGCGGATTTTAATATTTGAAAATGTAACATTGACACGTTGATTCAGATCAGTCACGATAAGAAAATGTTATACGTAGGTTTCAGCATTTTTTCAGATTTTTAAAATAAAATAAACCTCTCCCCCAGGCCTCAAAGTTTTTATAAAAGTACTTGTTGTCTAACACCTCGTTTCTAAGAAAAGATTTAAATGAACTCACTATTTATCACAATTATACCTACATGTATGGAAATAAGATGAAATTCTGAACGTTTTCACGCAAAAATAAAAAATCCAAGTTCTAAATTGAATTTTTGGCGTGGGCTTGAAAAACACGACAATTCGTAATTTATTTTTAATTATAACTAAGGTACATAATTTTGAAAAAATTTCACTTTTTAATATTGAAAAATTTCAATTTTTTTTCAAAAAAATTATAATTGTCAATTTTGAAAAAATTTTAATTTATCCATTTTAGACATTTCAATCCATCATTTCAAAAATTTCAATTATTCATATTTTTAAAACATTTCAACTTTTCTTAAGTTATTAAAAAATTTCAATTTTTTTATTTTAAAAAATTTCAGTTTCAATTTTTCATTTTAAAAATTTCAATATTTCATTTAAAAAAAATTAAATTTTTAATTTTGAAAATTTAGGCCCAGTTGTACAATATTTTGTTAAACTCGACTTAACTAAAACCGCAATTAGACTGTGGGTGCACCATATTCGCGATATACACAATAAAACAAACGTTTTAGCCAATTACGTTTCACCAGCATTCAAAAAATCTTCTGGCTAGTTATACCGTACGACTTAAAACTTTGTCTTTTCTTTAAACTATGCTCAAAAAGAAGAAAACACGTGTTTTTAACAGTTAAACTGAGCCTTAACTTAAACCGCCGATATCGGCGAATTAACTTCGTAACACTGGTTTAAATTATATTTTGATATTTTCACTTCCAACAAAATATAAACATTTTCTTATGTACAAAATTCGAAGAAATGTCACTTTGAAAAAAAAATCTCTGAAGTTTTCGCACTGAAAATGTTTTAAAAAAAATTTATTCATCAACATTTTCAACTTATTTTCATACGAAGCCGTGATAACAAAGAAATCAGTTAATTTAACATCCAAATAACAATCAACCACGTATTTTCGGTGGTCTTGCTACACCTAAATTCGGCCATATTGTATGCCGGATGGAATATGATTGGTTTAGATTTTGTTTTTTGTTCTTTTGAATGCATTGTAACCTTAGCTTCGCTAAATTTAGCTAAACTCGGTTAGTTTTTAATTTGAAACATTTTATTCGTTGATTTTGAAAAAATTGAAATTTTTATTTTTAAAAAGATTTCCAATTTTCAATTTTGAAAAAAATTTCAATTTAATAATCTTGAAAAATTTCACTCTTTATTTTTGAAAAAATTTTCAAGTTTCATTTCTGAAAAAATTCAAAGTTTTGATTTTGAAAAAATTCAATTTTCAATTTTGAAAAAAATTTCAATCATAAGTAATAGTTTTGAAAAATTTCACTCTTTATTTTTGAAAAACTTCTCAAGTTTCATTTTTTTTTAAATTTAAATTTTCAATTTTGAAAAAAATTGAATTTTCAAATTTTGAAAAATTTTACTTTTTTTTGAAAAAATTTTTAAGTTTCATTTTTGAAAAATTCAAATTTTCAATTTAAAAAAAATTTCAATTTTCAAGTTCGAAAAAAATTTCAATTTTCAAGTTCGAAAAAATTTAATTTTCAATTTTGAAAAAAATGCAATTAGGTAGGTAGGTACCTAATAAATAATTCATTTTTTAATTTTAAAAATTTTTAATTTTGAAAATTTTCAATTTTTAATTTTAAAAAATTTCAATTCATCATTTTAAAATTTTTCAATTTTTATTTTAAAAAAATTCAATTATCAATTTTGAAAATTTTCACTTTTTTATTTTTCAAAAAATTTCTCAATTTTTAATTTTTGAAAATTTCAATTATTCATCATTTATTTTCAAAAAATTTCAATTTTTCATTTTAAAAAGTTTCGAATTATTAAGTATTTTAAAAATGTTCAATTTTCAATTTTTAATTAAAAAAAACAAAAACAAACAGAATTTAGTGGTATGTGTTTGCCTAACCTCCGGATTGCAGAGGCTGATTTTTGCGCATGCTCATCGGATTTTTTTTTGTTTTGGCTGACACGAGTGTTTCCAAACTTGCATTTCTCCACAACTATAATTATACAGTTGCACGTTGCGGCGTCGGACAGTAAATTTTTTCTAGAATTTTTTCATGGGATTGTTCATTTTCATAACTTGACAAGAAAGTCTGTACCGAGAAAATATTTGAAAAAAACACGTAGAAAGTGACCATTTTCCTCATTTTTCTCTAATAACTCAAAAAGTTGTTCTTTGACCAAGCTGTTATTAACAACTTTTCCAGACGAAAAAATTTGTTCTTTATAACGGAGCAACCACGCATCCCGTTATCTCACTTCAATCAAAATTTATGAGCAAACAATTTGTTGAAAAAGCGTGAACATTTTTTTTCTTGAATAATTTTTTTAGATGTTTTTTTTTAGTGTGCGTAAGCACACTATTGGTTTCAGTCTTGAAATATAAAATTTTGAAATAGGTTTATCGAGGTTAACTCATTAATGATGGGATGGATTTGGTTCAAATTTTCAAGGAATAGAGTTCATGAAGGCGGAGGCCAATGAGATTTGTGTGTGAATCTAATGAGTAATTATCGAGATAATTGCAATTTTCACTTGAATAAAAAAAGGGAAAAGGGGACTTTTCTATTATTCATATCTTATCTTATCTTGGGGCAATAAATTTAAAGTGTTCAAAATCGAACAATGGGTCGATCTAGTTTTCAGTTTGAGTGAATGGGGAGGTTGTGTGACTATGCGATGTTGGTGGGGGGCATGGCAAATTGAAATACCAAAGTAAGTATGCTTATGTTAGGTTAGGCTACTTACTGATAACTTCTCATAAAAGTTATTTCAGTAATACTACTCAGTAATTTTAGAATTCAAGCAAATACTTTAAATTAATAATACTGGAAACTCAATGCTTTTGATTTGACTCCCAAGAAGAGCGCTCTCTAAGCGGCTCGGCATGAAACTAATTCCAGGTTTTCGACTAATCGTCGCGTGATTCGCCCTCTGATTGGTCGAAGACATGACGATCGGTCGAAAGTCTGAGAATAGTTTCATGCCGAGCCGCTAAAACTGCTAAAAGAGCGCTTTTGTCGGGGCCACTTTTCCCCATTGAAGTTTCCAGTATTATTAATTTAAAGTATTTGATTCAAGCTACGCACACTGTTAGAGCTGCGCTTGCGCAGGTGTCTAGTTTTTTTTTTTTTTTTTTAAATAAACTGCTCATATAATGACGTACATTATTTAAATAAAAATTATTCAAGAAAAATAATTTGAAAAATATGTGATTTTTTTTATTTGTGACAGCTCTGAAGCAACGTAATGATGTCACCCTGTGAAATATTATGCGTTTCCAATGGTATCAAAGAACATCGTGGAAAAAAAATTTGAAAAAAGATCTAAGAATGAGGCTTGGTGAAGTCCATAACCTTGCTTTGCAAAAATGCTGTTATGAATTATAGGGGAAAAAATATCAGCGACTATCTAAACCTTAATGATCAACTTCCACCACTCAGTTTCAAAATCCCAATCAAGGGCAGATTCGTCATTTTTACTCCTCCTTCGAAGCTTCCAACAGGCAACTTTGTTTATCTAAAATGTTTAGGGCCAGCCTGTTGATGATAGATTCAATACCAATGATCATGATTAATTTTCGGTCTTCATTCAAGTATCAAGGCCCCAAAATTTCAATGAGAAAACTACTCTAAACATAATTACCTATTTTCAAACGAGAGAAAAAAAGGCGCAAAAATAATAAGTCGAGTTATCAAGTTGATCTGAGACACAGTTGAAGTCACTACAAGTAAAGGTACGTAGTTAACAAGAGTGAAATTTAGACAGGCTATTTTTTTGTCGAGTATTTTCAGTTTTCGAGTCAACAAATTGACAAATAGGTAATTACAAGTAAGGGGTTTAGAGCATGCATATCTACCAAGTTGAAAGCTTAAGCTAAATGAAAATAAGCTAAGAAGTAAATATCGTAATTATTCGCTTGAAAAATAAAGAGATTTGAAAAGCTGTTTCATATATGGCAGTTGACAGAACGATAATTGGTATGTGTTGTAGAAATATAATATGATTATATTGCAGTCGATGCCTGGTGATGTGTGCGGTGTTGCTTGTGCACTCGTTATAAATTATTTTATTTTTTATAAAAAAAATAATCGAATTTTATTTATTATGCGCATTTAAGTGCCTGTTCGATTCTGCTTCTATATTCTCGTATTTACGATGCAAAATACTAACTCGAAAAATAATTCGCCTTAGTATAATATAAGCATTTTTGTGATGCAAGTAATTACACTATAAAATTAATTTATTTTATTAAAAAAAAAAGATCGAAAATATTTTTAAAATTCATTATTACCTACCTATTATTTATTTATTTTTTTGTTGAAAAATTTGCGAATATTTCGTGCCAGTCAATTAACAATATCCGAGTGATTAAAGTAAGAGTACAAAACAATGTAAAAAGTTAGAAGCCTGTCCAGTGCCCCGAAGTAAATTAAAGTGAAAAACATGAAGATAGAATAAGGCTGTGTGACGGATGAGAAGGTTGGGGTCAAAATTTTGGTGCTACGTTTTGGTATAGATGGAATTGGATCCCTAATAATCATAAATACGAGAAATAAAAGTAGGTAAATCGATGGCGAAAATTAAGTTCTTATTTATATACACGGTATGTATCAGTATGTTTTATTTATCTGTAATATTTATTTAGATATCTCATTTAGTTACCTTTTTTTCTTACCAGCATACATCTCCATCTTGTTTTAATGAAAAACGATCGTAGCAACACGCGCTACATCACGAATCAGCTTTTTCCTGCGTCATAACATAATTACATGTATACCGTAGTTTACTCTATAGCGCTTATTTAGTTTACAATCTTTTACATTTCTATTCGATAAAAAACAAAAGCAAATTTTAAATATGCTTCATCAAGCGCTTTTAATTCGTTTTTAATGATTTCAGTTTATGCTATTTTTAGTATGTTTTTTTTTTTTTTTTTTTTTTTGAAATTTGTTATCTACACGAAGTAACTGTAGGTACTATTATGTACGTACGAGTGCCCAATCGATATCTAATAACGAGTAATAATCCGAATTTCTTAAATTTCTTCTAAATAGGTACAAATGTACGAAAAAATTAAGTGAACCAAGTCGTAAAAAAGGAAAACAAAACAAAACTATAGAACAAAATAAAACCAATGAAAACTCATTTCAATTCAAATCAAACAGAAAACAAAAGTAATCGAATAAGAAAACCAAAAGATTAAAAAAAAAAAACAACCAAAAAAAACGCAACGGCGACAATTCGTCATAACAGAAAGGGTAAATAATAAATTATTAGTGCCACTTGATACTTGGAGGTGAAATGAACATCTGTAACCTGTAAAATGTTGTTTGGTAAGCATTTTATTTCCATAAAAAATTTGCTCGTTATTTTAACGATGTGTTATTTCGATTAGGTAGGTAATTAATCGATTCGTATCGAATAAGTTAATTGTGACAGGTGGTTTATAATTGCGTGTACTTTACTGACAGAATGTTTTATTATCGTATTATTAGATTAGCGTATACAAAAAATAATTAATTATATTTTTATTTATTTAAAAACTTAAGAAAATGTATAGGTAACTTAGGTTTTTTAATGCACGTTGAATTTTTGGAAATAATTAGTTTTTATTTCCAAAATCCATCGATTTATGTACTTAATCCGTGCGGATAGGTAATTACTTAAATAGATGTAAAATTAATTTTATTTGTCGAAATTTAAAATCATTAGGTATATGATCGTTTAATACTTATATAAATTGCTGACATCGTGCTCGTATTATTTAGCTCAACAATATTATTTCGTTGACTTCATTCAATGTAGAATTCGAATTCGTAGTTAGTTATTATTTTATATAAGTTGGCATTTGTACATTGTTGTTTTTAAATTTTACAACGACTTTAATTTACACGTAGGTATTTTTCAACCAAGCGAATTTAATTAACACTTAAACATTGTGTAGTCTTCTAGTGATAAATTTTCAACCTCTTATGCAGATGTAGGCCTGCATTGTGTTTTGAATGTGAATAACCTTCACTACCGTAACCCAGCAAGTAGGTAGCCAACTCTACATACGTATAAGGAATAGTAGTAGATATTTGCCTACTCATCGAATTGTGGGAGAAAATCATTATTTTTGTTACTAAGGAGTCCCAGAGTAGGTATTTTAAATACCTACAGGGTGTTCTGGAAGTGAATGTTCAAACTTGATACCTGGGTGTGGGTGCCTAACTGCACATTTTCATTAGGTTGTGCCAGATTTGAGATTTAGGTATAGCTCGATTTTTTCTGGAGGGATGTTCATGTGAAAATTTGTTTAATTCGAGACGTTTTTTATTCCCAAAAAAATTGAAAGACTTTTTTCTCAAAAAATTGAGAGCTGATTTTCCTCTGTAAATAAAAGGTTTTTTCAAAAAATAAATAAATAAATAAATTTTTTAAAAAAATAACAAAAATTTTTCTACTCCAATAAATTGAAAAATCATCTTGTTCCCAAACAGTCGAAAACAAATCAGGCAAAAATTTTGGTATTTTTTCTAAAAAAAATGAGCCTTCTCTCTCACGAAAAAAAAAACTGTTTTTTTTTTTTTTACATCCAAGAAATGATAAATTTTTTCATGGTGACTTCAAACAAATGAAAATGAACTTATTTCTTATTCCAAGAAAAATAATTCAATTTTTTTTTAATTTAAGGAATTTTTCACTCTAAAAAAGACAAGAACTCCTCCCCCCTCCAAAGAAATAGAATAGAAATCAGGCAAAAATTTGGGGATTTTTCTAAAAAAAAAAGTAATAAAATGTCTTCTTTCTCATTAAAAACTAAAAAAAATTCACCTATTTATTTTTTTCATGAAAACATAAATATTTTCATGTTGACTCCAAACAAATAAAAATTAACGTTATTTTTTACTCCAAGAAAATTCAGATTTTTTTTTTAATTTAGGAAATTGTTTTCACTCTAAAGAAGTGAAGAGATCCTCCCCCCCCCCCAAAAAAAAATAAATAAAAATTAGACAAAAATTAATTCCCAAAAAAATTGGTATGAATTTTTTTTCTGTAAAGATATGAGATCTGGAATAGCTCCAGACGGCGCTGTAATTAACTTCGGCAGCTGAAAATGTAATCCTAGCGTTAGTATGATGCCATCTATTGATTGACATAGTTGAATCCAAAATTCAAGGTGACGAGTTCGCACGTGTTTTTTTTTGACAACTTGAAAATTCTGCATTTTTTAAAAATTTCCAAAAAATCAATTTCTCCAGCATATCACCCGAAACTTCGTCTAGGTACCCCCTAAAGTCGACCCCCCCCCCCCCCGAGTCGATTGGTACCATTTTCGAAGCGATCTGGAGCCTCCAGAAAATGTTGACTTTTGCAGTCTGGAAAGATTCCAGTGTGCTGGAGAAAAGTCAAATTTTGCTGGAGGCTCCAGATCGCTTCAAAAATGGTGCCAATTGACTCGGGCGGTCGACTTTAGTGTAAAACCCGATTTTCAGGATTCTACCTTGAAATTTACAATTTTTTTTTCAAAAAATGGGTTTTTAAGACGGTTTTAGCCATTTTCAAAAATTCGCCAAAAATCGAAAAATCAACTTCGGCAGCTAAAAATTTGGTTGTGAGGTTTGGGTGGCATGCACTTTCAGTGAGCTAAATTTCAGCTCAATCGGAGGTGACGAGTTGGCGAGGTTTCCTTGTAAATTCCAAATCTCACCTTGTTCTTGATGGACATTCACTTCCGAAACACCTGCATTTTTTGGTCAATATATTTTTAGTCAATGAAGTGAATTTATGGGTAAATAAATTTCGTGTTAGAATTTCACCACCCAATTTCATGAGGTAATTGTGTTTTATGGCATACTTATCATACTGAGTTGAGATTGAGGAAGGTTGCTCACTTCCTAAATGAGTACATGTAGTTGAATGATTTTTATAATGTCGATCAATATACCTGAAAATGTTTAGTGAAAAATATTCGTATATAAGTAACTCATTAGTGGTAACTTTCATTTTGAAGTAAAAGGAAAGACAGATTTATTTTAAATTCATACAATTAAGTATGAATTTGTATGATATACTTTTAGCTAATGAAAAAATAAGCACATGTTGTATAATCTGAATTAGATAAAGCTCTGTCTAAAAATCAAATTTTGAAGAAATTTTTTTACCATAAGAACACTTCATTATTGAGAACAAAATTGATAGGTATTAGAAGAGCAAAGAAAAATAAATTATTTTACGCACAGTGCGGTAAAGATCAATCTAAGAAATTGAGAAATTGGTAAAGTTCTTAGAATTGAAAAACATGCACTAGAAGTGATTTCAAAAAAATAGGTGTTTGAATATAAAATTTGTTCGTTTCTCTATGTTTGTTCTTCACTATCAAATCAAGTAGGCAATAGGCATAGTTCTGATCGCTATTTAATATTCATTTGAATTTAAATCGAAGTGCGGTTATTTTGATTAGGTAATAGGTAATTTGTAATGTTGAAACATAAAAGCAGACTGTGTATACCTATCAAAATTAACCCGTTTTTCAAAAAAAAATATCCAAATACAGTTGAACCTCGATTATCCGAATTAATTGGAGAGATCGGATGTCGTGAAAAGTGAGATAATCGATTTTTCGTTCCTTTTTCGAAAAAACGCATCAAATAACATTTTTTATAGAAATAACTGAACAAACAGAAAATTCAAAATAATCACATGGGATTAACTTAAAATTGGAAAAAAAAGACTTCAAAAAATATATATAAAAAAAATTAGAATCAGTATATCATTTTCATTTTCTTGAAGCAAAAACTTTTTTTTGAAGAATTAAAAAAAAATGTGGTGTGTAACCAATTTTTTTTAAATTGATTTTTTATAAATTAAATTTAAAAATTATATTTCTCAAAGTTTTCGAAAAAACAATCTCTGAATTTTCTGGAGTATGGAGGTCGTTATTTATAGTGGAAAAATCAGGAAAAATTGATAATGAAATTTTTTGTTAAGATAATTGAAAAATTGGATAATCGAAAGTCGAATAATCAAGGTTCTTCTGTATAAATTTCTACATTATACGAATAACTTATATCTACTACTTTGGTAATATTGAATAATTTACACGCGATATGTACATTTTGAGCCCGGAGATTATGCTCGTCATTCTACGAACGTGAGCCTAATTAATTTCTAACACAAGCACTTCATTTTCAATCCGTCAATTTAAAAATATTTCTCACTAAAAAGTTTTACTGTCTATACTGAGTATAGGTAGGAAGATACTTGGAATTTAGTGCATTATGAAATGGGTATTAGAAATACAGAAGGAGAAGAATAAATGTAAATTGCATGCATAACATTTCAGGTGTTTCTCAGATTTAGCGACTTGATAATCTCTATTATTTTTTATAGGTGATTTATACGGTATTTGTGTTATTTCATATTTAACTGGGAAAATTTATTTACGAATTAACAGAACAGTCGAGAGGTAAAGCAGGCCCCGGGAAAAAATTATTATGGGCTTTCTTCCAAGCAAATTGTTGACCAAAAATGATGTGATTTTTCCAATTTGAGCTGAAAAATTCAATTTGAGCCCAGAGCATAGTGCTCCCTTTGCCCTCCTCTCGACAGGCCTGCAAATTAGAGACAAGTCGTATACGTGTGGGTGATTATGATGCAGGTAAACAATCTTTTATTCGCGAATTCATTCTTTCGTTGAATTAATCAGCGAGCGAAATGATTTTAAAAATTATACCTAATCCTCAAATTTTTAACGTCGTGTTAATGAAAAATGAGAAAAAAAACAAAGAAAGAAAGAGAAAGAAATTGATTTAGGTAAAAAAAATCATTTGAAACTCAATCCTGACCTAGAATAGGGACCGCATCTGAGGATTGGGGTAAAACCTGCGCGAGCCGAAGGAGAAATACCGTCTGAGATAACAAAATAGTTACACCTGAAACACATGTATCAAAACAATTCCAAGGAATCAATTAAATGTGAAATTAGCCTAATTTCTTTTTAGTAAAATGTTTGAATTTTTTAATTAGGTATGATGAAAGTCTCGGTTGTACATTTTGTGATTATATCCATAACTGAATAGGTAAAAATACTCTTGAATTTTTCGCAGCTAGAAATGCAGTGTGGCCTTCTGAACAGTTGGCTCTTCAGTTATATAATTATACATGTAGATTTATCACTTCAACAAAATATTTTGTCATCATCTTAGGTATCTCTACACATTCATTTTTGCTGCTGTGAAGTTCTGGTCAAGGTTGGACTTCAAGCCTGACGATTTAAATTTTTTTCCCCACAAACTTGGAGTTTCTAAATAAGAAGTAGCTCCTCATAAATCATGTCGGTTAGTTCCTCGAGTGTTTCCAAATAATAAAAATTGACCATAATTTAAACGTTTGGTAAAGTGACGATAGGAAAATTATCAGAAGTGAAGTCCATCCTTAAGGCAAACTCATATGATGATGCCTACCTGTTATGACAAATACCTATCAACTTTTGAATTGCAGTTATTAATATAGTAAATTCTTTGTAAGTTACGTGCTCACTTACACTATAAAAATATTTTTTGAGGAAGTGCTTATTCTTTGCTGTAGAGAAAAAATTATGGGATACAAAATTAAAAATTATACATATAGGTACCTATTTTTCATTTGTAGTACTACTAATTTAGAAAATGAAGATCTCCATTTTCTTAAAAGGCTGTCTTCATCAACCCTATTAAAATTAGCATGTAGTCAAGCACATAATTTTCATTATCATGTTCTTTGTTTAACATGTATTTAATCGCATTCGTACGTATTCTTTAATTAAATATATTTTATGCACGATTCGTTTTAATTAATTAATTAATTAATTAATTATCGCAGTTATCCTCCAAGTATCACAATATTTCATTTTTCTTGAATTTTTTTTTCTTTGAGTTTGTTTAATAAATTGAAAAATTGCTACAATGCAAAAAAAAGAAAAAGAAATGTCCAATACAAAATCAAATCAAATAAAAAAGTAGGTAGGTGAATAAAAAAATTCCGCCATCAAAAATTATTATATCAATTTGATTAACATACAACGTCTTGACTTTACTCATATCGAGTGTTTTGGTCGCAAAGACCTCAACTTTTGGTCATTTCATGTCAATTTGGCCACATTTTGACGTTAGACCTTCCAGTTTTGTCTGAAAAAAATTTATAAGCTTCTTCCATCTCAAAAGTGTGTCACGCCGCAAGGTTTTTTGCAGTTATCTCGCGAAATAATGGACTTTTTGAAAAAATAGTAATCATAAAAAATGTTCCTTATAAAATTTTCTATCAGAAATATTCTCATCATTTTTTTCGTTCAAGTCATTTTTACCACGGAAATTCGTAATTGTATGGGGCCATTTCACGTGTCGGTGTCGCTTGTACTTTCTTTTGAAAATTTTTGAAATTTTTTCGGGACCACCCCCTAAATTTGTTACACCAATGGAGAAAATAATTACCTATTTTTTTGTTAAATCTCTGACTGAATTTTTGTGGTCTTGCTGGGCCTTTTTTTGTTGAAAAAATGGAACAAATCAAAAAATTAAAATAGAAAGTTTCAAAAAAATTAACAAAATGGTCGCTACGAAAGTACTTTTACCCAACAACGTCATTGCCGGTGGGTTTTCATCATCGTCCCTTTTTTTCAGGGGAACGTGACGAATACCCTTTTTTTCACCTTTTTTATGAGAGAAAAAAAATTAGAAGTCCGCCTAAACTGAGGGGAAAATAAATTTTGGATTAAAATTGCCCCAAAACACATATTTTTACTCAATAAGACCATGTTTAGAGATTTTTCAATTATTTATCTCAATTTTGTAGGAAGTGCCATTTTTAACAAAAACAGAATGGCATGTCCCCTTTTAAAAAGGGTGTAGAAACGAAAAATCACCAAAAATGTTTTTGTTGGATCAAGGTACTTCCGTAGTGACCATTTTGTTGATTTTTTTTCAACTAAAAAATTTCAATTTTTTGACATTTTTTGTTCCATTTTTTCAAAAAAAGGGCCCTGCGAGACCACAAAAATTCAGTCAGAGAAAAAATAAAAAAATAGGAAATTATTTTCTCTATTAATGTAATCAATTTAGGGGAGAGGGGGGGGGGGTAGTCACGAAAAAATTTCAAAAATGTTCAAAAGAAAGACCACCATTTTTGAGAACAAGCGATACGTGAAATGGCCTCGATAAAATTACGAATTTTCGAGGTAAAAGTGACCTAACGAAAAAAGTGATGAGAATCTTTCCGATAGAAAATTTTATAAGGAACATTTTTTATGATAACTATTTTTCCAAAAAATCCCTTATTTTGCGAGATAACTGCAAAAAACCTCGCTGTTTAACACAAACAACAACAAAAAATTCTCATACGATTTTAGTCCGAATAAATTGATTTTTATAATGGCATAATTTTCCTAGGGTACGATGTCAAAATTCTGTGGAAAAATTTTGGGTCTCCTGACTTGAAATATTTATCTTCCAGAGTTCCAGATGGTGCTCAAAACTAAAAAAAAATTCAATTAAAATAATTTTTTTCAAATCAACATCCCCTCCCCATTTTTTAGAGATCTTACATCATCACTTTAAAATTCAAAATTTGACCATATTAATAAGTTATGCAAAAAACATAACAATATTTTGAAAATTTTTATTGAAAATTTCAGACCCCAATCCTGAAAATAAGGGTTTACGTCAGAGACCCAAAATTTTTCCACAGTCAATTGTTGTCACCCCACAACTTTCATGTAAATCCCTATTAAACTTTCCAAAAAAATCAAAAACGACCCACTCTAGTCCCCACTTCTCAATCACCTAAAATCATCCTACAACCTGTACGTGAGAAAATAAAAATTAGTTTTTTTAAATTTCATTTTCCATTTCCCTTCAATTGCCCAATCCTAAGCCCTAACATGGATTTTCCTTTATGTTCAAGAAACACGCCGCATACATTTTTATACGTTAATCCGGTTGCATAACTAATTTGCCGTAAATACCGAGTATGGTGTTAATAAAATTGCATAACCGTCAATTTTGAGGGAGTTAGGTTTCTATAACGTATCAGGGAACTTGTCTTAGTTAGGAGATTAAGTTCGTCTCACTCGTTTCAGAAAATGTGATTCTATTCACTTTGTATAGAAAAATGGAAACTGCGACCAAAACACGCGGTTATCTTGCTTGGAGTGGATATTATTTTTTTGTATCTTTCATTTCTGTCAAGATAAGAACATTACGTGTCAACTTAAACTAACTAATCGCTTCGTGCGTTAAACCGTCTCTGATCCAATAATTCTCGTCGATTAACCTTTCGTAGAATTATTTCCAATCGTCAGAGATGTTGTTGCCTAATCCTTATTAAAACTGAAAATCGAAAATCTTCGAAAACATCGGGATAGGTAATAAATAAAAAGCGAAAAAATAAAGGTATAGAATCTAAGAGATTCAACACCGCAAACATTTTAGCATTTCCAACATCGTCGTTTAATTTCCGCTACAATATAAACATGTATTGTAATATAATCTTTTCTTTGCATGCATATAATAAGTAGGTATTTTTCTTTGTTAAAAAATCTTCACTTTTGTGCGGATATTGCAAGGTTAAAAGTGGAATAAGAAATAATAACATTGATAAAGAAAATGATTGATTAATGGTTAGCCTAATTTACGATAATTGGAATTCACGCCCGAATCAGTAGAAAATTTTGCTACCGTTGGTTAGCTATCTTTTTAAATTAAATAGCATAAAAATATCAATTTTTGTAAATGATTTCAAAGCTTGAAAATTTTTTTAAAATCAAATTAAAAATCTGATATCGAGTTCATTCGTATCATGCAACAACAAATAATTTATGCGGATCTCTTTCAATTTTGTTTAAAATAAAATCGATAGGTAGGTCTAGGTACCTGCCCAAGTATACTTTTTTTTTCAATAATAAATGAACAATACGATTTTTTAATTACTACTTGGAAAAGTGACGATGGCAAATCGCTTAAAAATGAACTGAAAAATTCAAATAAAAAACGTCGAAAGTGAAAAAATAATTTTGCAAAACTGCGAAAACGAAGTAATAGGAATGGAAATTTGTCAACTACGAACATTCCATAATATTAATAATCAAATAATACGTGGGTATAATTACATCGAATTATGCCAACGATACTATATGTACATAATATTAAATATGATTATACGTAATATGTGTAGCTTTAATGTGGTAATTTTAAAAAAGAAAAATAATTAACGCTTCGAATCGAATAGTGTAATATAAAAATATAGTCAATAGGTAGGTAATAAAAATAACGATAGGTGTAGATAATCACGTATACAATATTGATAAAAAATAGTGATATTGATAAAAAGCGAGAAGAAATTAATTTCAAAAATAATGTCAACAAAATGAAAACGATAAAGAAATAAAAATTGAACAAACCAAACAACATTCAAAAACTTCCTAAATTTCATTCGGATACGAATATAGCGTGAAACAAAAAAAATTAATGGAGATAAGCCCGGCTTTTATCACGCCGTAAGAATAATAAAATAAAAGTCAAACCAAACAAAAAAACATTAAGGATAGAGGGATATGGAAAAATTGAGCGCTACCTAGCAAAGGGATTGCATCAGACACTTGGGGTAAAGTTTCTGCAACCAAATTCAGGAACACTGTCAGCGATAGTAATATTGTAACTCCTGCAACAATCAGTCATAAAACTGTTGCGTATTTAATCGTACATATGTGTGTGTTTTTTTTTCATACCAATATAAATGACGATGTTACACTATCGCATAATAATCTTCCATTAATCAACCCCTAACACAGCCTAAAAATACGTCTCAGTAGGTAGATATTTTCTGTAGGATGTACCGTGCTTAAAATTAGACTGGAAATAATTTCCAATTCATTACGTTTACAATTACTCCACAATACAGGGTACTTATTTCATAAAAATTACCGCGTACGGATCCGGGCAAATGAGTGAGGGACGGGGGAATACTAATCGGAAGTTTTTACGATATCCTCCAAATATCAAAAATGGCACCAAACACAAAAACGACCAACAGCGAAACGCAAAACAAAAATGATGATTTTGTAGCCGCCATGACACACCTAGCCTAACTACAATGTCTGATAAAAAATATGTATGTGTGTTTATGCGTAGGTATTTATGGAGTTTTTTGGTCGTACCTATTAATGGGACGGCATCCGATGTGGTAGGCATCGATTCAGCAACCAAATTCAGAAACACCGTTAATGATAATAAGATGGTTACGCCTGTAAATGTATAAAATATAAAACTACCATGCATCACCTCTTGTGAAATTTTTAAATCTTCATTTTTTTTGGCTTTCGCGAAAAATTATTCTATAGAGGAATATTAATTATTTGCAGTCGAAAAGAAAAACTACGACTACGAGTGACCACCTGTCTTATCTTGGAATAATTAAAATATCGTCATATGCGTTTCATTAGTCGTTTTGCGAAACCTCTATCTAGCTAGGTAGGTTAGGTATACTAATATTAGAATTAGAATAGATTAGAATAAATGAAATCAACGTATGTAGGTAAATGTTTATGGGAAATAATGGGTGCTTTTTCCCTTCTCCTACTATTTAGGTATATTTATAGACTGAAGACTGATGAATTCAAGGAGTAATTGTAAATGAAATGTGAACATTACAACAAAATGCCAGTAGATAGGTCATAACGGCGGGAAGTAACCTATTTCAAAATAAAACCCATTTTCTAAGGATATGTTATATTAGGGGAAAAGGTACAAATTTGGATCCTTGGGCAAAAGTGGCACCCTTCATCTATCTCAATAACTGGGCACACTGCGAAATCGTGGTGGTGGCCCAACTGTGATGTGTACCTACACCTATTTTCGATTATCTATGCCGAAATTATTTGGATTTTTACGTCCATGACATTTTTATTAGAGTTTTTTGTTTTTGATGACTTCGAAATTTCTCGAGTACTTTGTTCTAAGTGTTGCAAAAGATATTACTGTGATTATAACAACTTAAAAGTTTATGTTTTCTAAAAAGGAGACAGAATGCTTTGCAAGATGCTTCATCAAGTTTTTTCAAAAATTTTATATTCGACAAGCCATGAGCTGTACCCACTTTAGATTGACCTACACATATAAATAGATAGCCAGCCCATGCATAGAAAAGTCTCACTTATTTTGTTAAAAAGAAGCTGGTTTTCGTCTAATTATGGAGCTATTACAGAGATAGCGGTTACGTAGCAGCACTTTTAGGATGGAAAGGGGAAGGACCAAGGACGCAGACTTATCGCGACGTCGCGTCGTGCAAGTTCACTATAAAGTTCACTTTGAGACGCCCTCTTTCACAAAACTGTGGAACTTCATTTTTTTAAAAGGTTGACTAAAAGCAGGGCGAGACTTTTTTTACATAAGGGCTGGCTATACATATATTTATGAGTTAATCTATGGCTGTATGCTCATCGCAAAAGCATTTTTGCTTTAGTTTTTTTTTCACGTATAGTTTTTGATAATATCTGCTTTACTTCCATTTTTCAATTTTCAATTTTTCTGTTCACTTCTATTTTTTAATTACAAGTTCTCTATGTTTCTATTATAAGTACCTAGTTCCAGTTCCTTTTTTTTTAGTTTTTAGTTTTCCAAACTACTTGTAATTTATTTTGTAGTTTGTACTGCCCAATTATTTGAATAAGTATCTATATTATCCAATAATGATTTTTTTTTGAAAAATTTCAGATCTTACAACATAATTTGTAATTTAATAAGATAATTGAAATCTGATTTGGAGGGATTATGGGATAGAGTTTCCTTCACCGATTTCACTATTCACATATCCAATTTGAGGCTGTATTTGACCCCTAACTCCTCCCCCCAAAAAGGGGTATCACATTTGTACCTTTTCCCCTGCTATTAAAATTTAAAAAATCCATCGACTTGAAATAAAAAATATGAAATTGAAACTGTTTTAAAATGAAATTCAAAATTCAAAATTACTGATAAAAGCGAAGACACGACTTGAGACAAATTAAATATTTAAAATTCATTGTCGCAAGTATCTTGGGAGAGGTGTTTCATTCAGTGGAACTATCACCCTTTCCTGCCCTCTCTCTTTCTCTCTCTCACTCTTTATAAGATGAAATCAGATTTTAAACAGGGCCCACTATTTCCTCTTTACCTGTCTACCTATATTTCCATACGTAATGCAATTTATCATATTATCATATAATAGATATGGGTACAATGTGTAGAAGTAGATATCATAAATACTACATAATGTGAGTAGGTTAGGTACGTATGTAGGTATTTAAAAGTAAAAGAATGAATTGAAATCTGGGGAAAGTTGAAACAACAGATGGCTACTCGTTGTTTTACGTAAATGAAACTCTATCTGATGGAAATGTTAGATTGCTAATTCCACGATGGGATAAGTAAAAATCAACTCGATCAAAAATTTGTCTGTATAAAGTTGTTTTAGTGAAATTTTCTGTTTCAACTGACCCCGACACACCTTATGCTACAGTGCTTAGGCCCTCTGATTCCAATCTCAAGCAAAACAACAATTAAAAAAAAATAGAAGTATCTACACCAGGGATGGTCCTTACTTAAATTAGGTAGATGGTTTTTTTTTGGTCCAATTACCGATTTCCCCTTAACAGAAATCTTAGGTGGTGCCATATCTCTTCATAGTAAAAAAAGGATACATTTTTAATTTAAAATAAATGAGATGCTTGTTTCTTCCAGAAAAATTGAAATCTTTTTTCTTCAAAAAATTGAAAAATATTTTTCCTAAACAATTAATACATTTTTACCTACCTATTTATTTATTTATTTTTTTTACTTTGAAAAATTGAGAAATTTTCTTTTTCGAGAAAGTAAGAAATTTCTTTTCAAAACATTAAGAAATATTTATTTTTCCTTCGAAAAAATTAAGAGGTTTTTAACTGTTTTTCCTTTCCGAAAAAATGAAAGAAATTTTTACAACAAAAATTCAAAGGAAAAAATGTTACAAAAAACTGAGATCTTTGCTTATTTTGGAAAAATTGGGAAACAATTATTGCAGATTGGGTGAAAAGTCGGATAATCGATTATATTCATGTCTTTTTTGAAAAAAATCCAATAAAAAATTTCGTATTTCAAAAATTTATAGAAATAATGAACAAACAAAAAAACAACGAAAAATGACACAGTGAATCGCTTTCGAATTAATTTAAAACTAATAAGAAATAAATGATGAAAATAATTTTTTCGAGGCCTTTTTTTTGAAAATTTTTGGAACAAGCTTCATTTTTGTTGTTTTGAAGTGAAAAAAAATTGGAATAAAATTTTTGATTTTTTTCCGTGATTGATTTAAGACCTTTTTTAAAAAATACATTTTTTGAAAAATGGAAGGGTAGTTCCAAAACATCACTTGAAATTAAATGAGGGGTTTCAAAAAATATACATATAAAGTAAAACAAAAAATAGAGGCCGCTGATTAGGCACCACTTAAAATCAAGTTCGAGGATAAATAAAAAATTGAGAAGGATTTTCTCACTAAAAAAAAAAGTTTCAAGGAGGGTAAGACCAAAAAAATATCAAAAATCGAAAATAAGGACCACCCTGATCTACACACCTACAGTCAAGACTACCAAAAAACCAAATTCACGTCAATTGTAATGCGATCTAAGATTGTGATACTTTCCAAGGTTTTCAGCAATTATTGAATCTTTTCACCGAGAATGTTTTGTTGTATTTTACTTTAAAACGTTGAAATTAAGTACATACGTATATGGTATTTGAAGAAGTGTACATTGGAATTATTTTGAATTTAATCGTCATTTACTCTAATAATTCGACAAATGATAATTGAACGTTTAAATGCAGGTAATAACGCTTGATTGATTTTTTTCGAGTCAACTATTTTATGCTTATTCATTAGAAATTAAAAGGCTTTAGAAAAAATCATACCGCGAAGACGCGGTAGAATTGTCAGTCGACATTCTTATTAAGATGATACCTATAGAATTCCAGATGAATTTCGCAGAGAAGCTCTTATTTGAGCTAGACGATTATAAGATATCAGACTAAAATACACACGTTTAAATTCACTGCAGACGAGCAACCTATCTATAATTTACTGAAGAATACTGTAATGGTAAATAAACAATCCCTATAGATAATATAGGTTTGAATTTTATACGAAATTTTATCGCATGAGTAAATTTTACGAATCTGAGTAATAATTGAGAATTTAAATAGTGCGATAGAACAGAATTGAAATTTTAACTTTTTTTCTGGAAAGAAGTTGTAGATATAGCTACGGAGCGTTATTCTCGGCAACTTTAAAATCGATAATTTAACGAAAGGGATTCCAATGTAGGTATCTGGCACACTATCGCATAAATTTAATATTTTCATTCAGACAACTGAGAAACACGTAAGATATAGGTATGCATATTGTTTCGTTGTAATGTTTTATAATTTTGAAACAGGGTGTCAATTCCCGCGAGTTTATATCTTGAATAAGTAAGTTTGGTATCTATTGAAGACGAATAGGTACTCTTTTCCACTGTTTAATAAGCGAGTTATTTTGCTAAGTTTAGAATAAGCGTAATTATAGTAAACCTCTTTTTACCTAAAGTTAGTTTTTCTCCGGAATCGGGTGGCAGTGTAAAACCGAGCAATGCCATTGAAGAGATTAAAACGCAAGGCACTATCAAATTGAAAAAATAATACAAAGTTCTTCGTCTAATTTGCACAACGAACGTAATATCCACGTAAGGCTCTGGGCAACATTGATAGACAACCGTATTTTTTTTGCCCGGCATACCTGAAAATGCACAATCATCAAAAAAATATATCCCGAGTTGAATTCTTATTTCAAAACAAGAAGGAATTTTTGGAGACTTGTACAGGGTGTACTGGATTGAGAGTAAAGCCTTAAAATCGGTAACTATGCAACTTATTGTAAGTCGATGTAAGTATGTTTGCCTCACCTCCGGACTGCAGGGGCTGAGTTATGCTCATCTAAATTTTTTTCTTTTAGTTTTGGCAGTGTTTTCAACCTTGCGCTCCTCGACAAGTATAATAGTGAGAAAGTTGCGCTTTGCAGCATCGGGTGGTAAATTTTGTTTAATTTTTTTTTATGTGACTGGTAATTTTTATAACTGGACCAAGATGTTTATACTGAACAAAATGTTTGCAAAAACATGCAAAAAAAAGGTGACAATATTTTTCTCATTTTTCTGTGATAACTCAAAAAGTTGTCCTTTGATTGAGCTGTTGTTGTTATGTTATAAGTTTTCTAGATTAAAAAAATGCTTCCCTTTTCAATAGTGCAACCCCACCCCTCCATCTTACTTCAATCAAAAGCTATGCGAGCGAATAATATATTGAAAAAGTATGAAAAAAATCATAATCAGAATTTTTTTCAACTTTTTTTTCTTAAATAATTTTTTTCAGATGTTTTTCTAAAAAAATAAACTGTTTATAACTTTTGATGAATTAAACAAAAATATTTAAGAAAAATAATTTAAAAAAAAATAATTATGATTTTTTTAGACGTTTTTCAACAAATTATTCTCTCATAACTTTTGATTGGAATAAGATAGAGGGGTGAGGGCTGCTCCATTGAAAAGAGCAGCCTTTCTTTATCTAAAAAAAGAAGATAATAACAGCATTGTCAAAAGACAACTTTTTGAGTTATCACAGAAAAATAAGAAAATTTGCCACCTTTTTTTTACATGTTTTTTCAAATATTTTGCTCGGTATAGACTTCTTTGTTTAGTTACAAAAATTACTAGTCCCATAAAAAATTTTCAGACAAAATTTACCCTACGATGCCGCAAAGCGCAACTTTCTCACTATTATAGTTGTCAAGAAGCGCAAAATCAAGAACACTCTGCTAAAACGAAAGAAAAAAAATTCCGATGAGCATAACTCATCCCCTGCAGTCTATAGGTTAGGCAAACAAACTTACATCGACTCATCATAAGTTGCATAGTTACTGGTTGGAAGGCTTTACTCTCAATCTGGTACACCCTGTATTTGCGAGTAAGCATATTTAAAGTAGGTAAGTCAAGAACATGGAGTATTTTAGTGATGTTATTTTAAAGAACATCAAAAGGGACCTGGCTATTATTCATGTGCCAAATAATGAATTATTAACTTACCTAGCAAGTACCACTCGCCATTCGTTATGAAATTAGACAAATCGCCTCCATCTTCGGATTTCATTTCCAAGTCCAACTAAAACAAACAAAACACCCCAGTTGATTAAGTACTTTAAAATAGGAACCATTCAATAAATTTAAAATCGTTTTTAGGCATTTTCTGCACCCCTCCCCCCTCTTTGAGAGTGAAAAAACGAATTGAAAACTAACCTGAAACCCGTCATAAGTCCAACTTCCAAATTTCATATCACAATATTGGTCATCGAATGGAAACCAGGTAATATCAATTTTACACGTGCTTTTGAAGATACCCGGTGGAACGTATAAACAACTACCATTACTTCTAACTACGACGTTTGTATGATATGTTCCATCAAACTTTTCATCCGCACTGTGAACAAACTTTCAATTAGTTTACAGAAATTATAGAAAATAATATAAAGTTTAATTAAGTACGAAGCAGTTTACCTATTATACATCAAAATATCTGGCCTCCATATATTCTTAGGGGTTATACGCAGATCTTTCACGTTACCGTATTCGGAACTATTCCATCTCAAATTATAATCTACCCATTCCTACAATTAACGAATTACACAATTAGAAATCAGAATAAATAATTCGAATAGCCTTAATGAATCAGTATCTTAATAAAGTAATATTTTTTGAAATTGGTTAAAGAGCATGATATAGGTACTTGGGGACCAATGACAATACCTATTTATTGGAAAAATTGATTTAAATTTTATAAAATAATGTAACCCTTTCATTCAATCATGTGCGTACATATAATTCTTCCTGAATATATTTTTAATTTTTTGAAACAGATCCATAAATTGATGGTAATAGTAAAGAACTAAGTTAGAAATGAGTGGCTTATGGGAAAAAGGACCTAAGTCAAAATCGAAAAATATTTTTCAGCAAAGAAAAGGATAGTTCACCAGCGCATCCTATCGAATTAAATGAAAATTTTTTTTGTACCCAACGTCGCTAAAGGCATCACTACAAATAAAAATTCAAAATTTTTTATTTGGCCCCATAAGATGCGCTAAGGGAAATTTTTTTTTCTCGGCTGAAAAATATTTTTCGATTTTGACTTAGGCCCTTTTTCCCATACGCCACTCAAATGAAAGTATTATTTTATATTACCATAGATTTTTAATAGTACAGAAAAGGTAGGTAGGTAAAGCAGTTCGCTTTGGTTCTTAAAAGTTCTAATACAAACCGCAACAAGAAATTACTTGGCTTTCTGATCAAATTTCAGCGAGGAACAATTTTCTAAAGGAAAGGTAATACAGGTACCATCAAAACTACATTATTTGGGTACAGCTTGTACTTACATTAACAAGTTGGTATTTTGCTAAGTTAGTTGCAATCTAGCAACAGTTCAGTTAATTTGGCCTGGGGTCAGGCCCGTCAGTAGATAATCCAGCCCCCCTCCCCCAACATCAATTATTTTATTCTCTAAAAAATAATCATTTACCGAGTGTAAAATTTTTACAATTTTTCGCAAGGACAATTTTCAAAATATGTAGGTACCTAGTTTGAAAAAAAAATTGTAGACCAAAATAAATTGCAAATACCTACATAAATAAAATTTTAAAAAGTTCTTTAAAACACACACAGTTCTCTCGAATGTGGTATATTTTTTTTCATTTTTGAAATTATTGAACTCATAATATACGGGCCACCTTATACCTATTTGGTGATTTTTTTTTCTTCTCTTATTCAAATTTTTGTAAGATTTTTTTCAGAACCAAAATTTTGCAAGAACAATTTCAAGAATATGCTATGCTATAAGAATTTCTTTCAAAAGAATTTTTAAAATGCGAAAATTGCAAACGTTCGTTGAAAATTTCATTTTTGGCAGTTTTTCAACCAAGGTCAAATGGGAATTTCAAGGTTTCAAACGGGCATTTTGGTAACCCCTTTTAGAGGTGCAATTCTGAAAAAATATATATATATACGCGTTATGCATGGCCCGCTGCTTGGAATTTTCTAGGGTATTGATCGTATTTTCCAAACAAAATTTTCACCCAAAATAAAGGGAGAGACGGAAGTTAGGACGGAAATTTTTTTGAATTTTCTGCCTTTATTTTGAGACCTCTTGTAAAAAATTGATTTATCAATGGAATTTTCACCATTTTCAAAAATTCGCCAAGAATCAATAAATCAACTTTTGCAGCTCAAAATTTGGGTCAAACGTTCGGGTGAGATGCTCTTTTGGTAATAAGCTAAATTTCAGCTAAAAGCGAAGTTGACGGGTTGCCAAGGAAATTTTGTGCACAGAATGAATTGAAAAAATTTAAAATTCTCGATTTTGGCGAAATCGCAATAAATGACAAAATATCGAGTAGCTATATACCTAGACATGAATTTTAGACCCCTAGGTCATCCAGGGGGGGGGAGGGGGTTGTGAGTTCCAAAAATGGCGTCATTCGTTTTTTTTAATGAGAAAAAACTGGAAAAATAAACGAATTTGGACCGAATTGAAGTTGATGGTGTATTTAGTATATAATAATTATTTGATGATATCGCAAAAAAAAAAAATCGTCCTAAAATGACCGTTTTAAGAGAGAAAAATTGTGAAAAATTCATTGTTTTTATTTTGCATTTTTGAAGGCGACTCACTACGATTTAATATCCGAAAAAAATAAGAATTTGAGGTTGTGTTTCTAGACTAGAAATACAGTTATTCATTTATTTTAGAATTTTGCACCTTTGTAACGAGGTTACCAAAATGGCTGTTAGAAACCTTTTAAAATATTAATTTGACCTTGAAAAAGTATTCGATTTTTTTAATTTCATAAATTACCCTCGATGTTTCTCGCAAGATTGAAAAAATTCAATCTAATATAAAAACTGCCAAAAATAAAAATTTTTAACAAAAGTCTGCGTTTAAAATATACTACACAGCGGAGTAATTTTTATTATAATTCCCTCCAGGATTCAAGGCCATATTTTTGGTTAAAAGTTCAGTTCTTGTTGTTTGAGTATGTTTTTAAATCAACGAGCATACTCTTGAATGTAGGCAGATATACCTACATTGAATGAAAATTTGGAATTTTCCCTTGCGGAAAAGTACAAGTTGTAAATAGTCATCAACAAGTAATCCATAGTTGTTAACAAGTTGTATTTTACAAAACAACTTATTTTTCAAGAATAGTTGTAAATGGATTAGTATTCATTTACTTGTAGCAACTCTTCAATGTGAAAACAACTTGTTCTTCAGAAGTTGTTGTCAGTAGATAAGTATTCTACAACTTTGAATACTTTGTAGTTGGAAAATTTTCAATGGACAAGTATTCAACTGAATACTTGGACTTATTGACAAAAGTTTCAGACCATTATTATCTCACTATATCGTATTTTCATATAACTTGAAAAAATTCAGTAACTCGTTTTGTAAAATGATTTTTTTATAACTGTCCATCACTCTAGGATTATGTAAATCATGATTCATGAAACATACAGGTCTCCAAAGTATTCTTTTAAAAAGTTGAAATTTTAAACATTTTTTAGGATTGTTTTCCACCTCATTTTTTAAAGAAAATCGTACCCTTCTCATGATGGATAACGCCAAATTTATTTTGATAATTCATATACAGTTGTTTTTTTGCTGCCCCATCGATCATCGTGGTCCTAGGCTTCCAGCATGACTGTGCAAATAATTTGATTTAAAAATATAATAATATGAAATTTCAATTCGAAATAGAAATAGAAAACTTATCAGTAATTTTCCATCGAAAATGTACCAGAAATGCTTCAAAATTATGATGAATTTTGAGTTTTGCCCCTTCTCTTGAAGACCTAGTTGAGAATTTTTTGAAAACGATATCAAAAACGAATTCAGGAAGTAAGAAAACCTTAATTTGTATACCCCACATGTCATTTTTGTTAATTTTGAGTTTTGCCCCCTCCCCTCGAAGCCCCTATTGAGAATTTGTCAAAATCGATATCAAAAACAAATTCAGCACCTGGGAAAACCTAGATTTACACGCCCCACATGCCATTATTGGTAATTTTGAGTTTTGATCCTCCCCCCTGAAGCCCCTTTTGGGTCTAGAGTCAAAATAAAATGAAAAATGGATTCAGCGCTGCGGAAAAACCCCACAAGCCGATTTTCACAATTTTTCATGGAGTTGTGAGATTTTTATCCATTCAGAAATTTTGAGGGTCATTTTGATACTCGCAGATATAGTGTGTTGTGAATAAGCATGCTATAAATACTCATTTTGTACCTCACATTTTGTGAATACTTGCTGTAATAAGTTGTGAATAGTAATACCATTATGTATTGTTGTGAACATGTTATGTATATGTAGTGAATAGTTATACCTCAGTTAGTTGTTACAAGTTAGTTGACACTATCACAACTTGAAGGTATCAATAGTAATCGAAGATTTGTTTTTGGTAGTTGTCCTGATTACTTGTATTAGGAATACTTGAGACAACTCATACCTAAAATAAGTTGTTACAAGTTGTTATAACACCTTCGAATTTACAACTTATCATAAATTCTACTTGTGACAACTTGTAGTTTTCCGCAAGGGTTACACTTTACGTATGTAATGTACCTATGGTATCAACTAAACAGGTAGTAAATAGTCATTTCTTTCATTTATAAGAAAGAATAACACTATATTTACAGACGTCTGCTACATACACCGTACATAATAAGTATATGTGACCGGGCATAGGGAAAGGGTATTAGTGTCCATTCGAGAATTCCAAATCGCAGACATTGCAAGAAATCAATTTTAATTATAATTAAATCGATTTCCAATGTGAATTATAATTGAAGTTACGTTTAATGAAATAAAGTAATGAACAAATCAATATAATTTTATTACTTTGATTCGGAAACCATTTAAATCAAAGAAAACCAAGTTGTTTTTGCGTAAAAATCAGTTTGGACACTAATACCCTTTCCCTATGCCCGGTCACATATGTACAAAGCTAAATACCATAAAGCGAAGCGCTGAAGCAGTAATCGAACAACGTAATATAAAAGTTGAAAAGCTATGAAATTATTTTTCAATGATTGAAAATCTCTGAAAATTTGCTTTGACCTTTTTTTATATTTTAAAATTTACCATGGTAACCACACTTATTGTAGTTTTGACTTATAACGAGAGTTGATAAAATACGAAACATTTAAGAAGGTATAGTCCTAACTACGTATTCAAGAGAATGATATACAACTTTTATAAACTTTATCGAACATATAGAAATGAAAGAGACGAATCTAAATCATCATGCACATATGTAACTACGAGAATTCGAAATTATGAAATGAAATCACTAATTCACAACGACTACAAGTACGACTGGCATTCCAATTCCTAAATTTTCCATGCCGAACAACGTACTTACTACTTACCAGAGTAAGCCACAAGTTTGCGATCAAAATTTGATTCTTCTCGTCCTATTTGAAGACATACACAAAGGATCAAAAAATTAGGATTAACATAAATTGGTCACTTTGACATTAGGTATCTTAAATTTTTACGCGTTTTTATTCGTTTTTTAAATATACGATCGAGTTCGAAATTTTATCAAAAGTATGAGGTAATTATTAATTTGCAGCAATATAAATTTTTATAGGTACGTTTTAAATTGAATTATTAAATATACAATTTTTTAAATTCGAAAAATTAATTTTTTATTGGAAGTTTGTCTCTTTACTGGCAAAAAATTAGATACAGATATACTGCTAGGTATACCTAGTCAATTCGAAAAATGATGCATATGCAAATTAGGATACCTATTTCAGATTTTTGAATCCTGATTTTTTTCTGGTTCCTCCCTCCTCCCCAAATTGATCGAAAAAAAAAATTTTACTTAAATTATTTAACAATTAACTTTGAATTCTAGAATATGACAGATTTTCAAAGTTTTGGCATTTTTTCCCACGAAATTCGGGGTAGGGAGGTAATGACTCTGAAATATTTTAAAAATTGAAAGTGCCCGTATAGGTACCTCTTAAAATTTAATTAGGGGTAAAAAAATAGAGAACTTACTCATTTTTTATAAAATGTAACAACTTTGAAATCTAAATATTATGTAGAAAAATTTTGCTGATTTTTTTTTTAATTTTTCCAATTTTTAGCAAAATTGGGGGAAGAGGCCTTTAAAGCACCACCTAAAATTCAGCTGGGATTTTTTTTTTAGAATTATTTTCTCATTAAAAGAAGCATCTTTGTGGGCTTAAACCGCTAAAAAAATCTGGACCACTGAATGAACATTGACTGGTCCATGTATAGCAAGGTAGTCGTCAGTAGTATGGATTGGGTATAGTAGATACTAGATAGAAGTCCTTACAACTCGTAAAAATTGTATCCACTTCAATATATTTTATGCCTCTCCATAAAAGAAATATTGATATTTCGTTTATTCGAAATCTATAGAATAAAATTCTATTTTTATTTTGCTTCGGTCTTACACAAACGACTACAAATCAATTTTTCGGTCATTGTGGTAGGAGCTACACCTACCGATAACGACGATGGGTAGGTAATGATTTTATCATTACTTAGATATCTAGTGAACATTACCAAAGCTTGAACGCATTTTACTTCTCTTTTTTTTGGAAACCTTTCAATTTAGGTACTTCGTTACCTACTTAATACCGAGTTTTATCTATTTTCTCACATGGAAATAATAATAATCGATTGGAAATTTTCAATGAACATTATTTTCATTATTCGGCGTATTGTTGAGCAGAAGCGTAGATTTAAAATATCATTAGAAAATGTGGGAATAAAATGGAGTCGAATATAATATTATTTATTTTGAAACGGGAAAAATCATCTATAGAAAAAATTTCATTTTAATTCTCGAATAAAAATTTCAAAATTATAAAATCAATAAAACATGGTTAGAAAAATAAATAGGTAGGTAAAGTACCTACGTACACATTTCGCACAGAGAGAAATCATTTGGGCATTACGAAATTGCACATGCATGAAAAGAACCGAATACTTAGTAATTTTCAATGTTATAGATTAATACAGGGTGCTCCGGATTGAGAGCAAAGCCTTCCAACCAGCAACTATGCAAGTCATGTTGAGTCGATGTAGATATTTTTGCCTAACCTCCGGACTGCAGGGGTTTTCTTGAATAATTTTTTTAACCTATCAAAACTTATGACTTATGAGCAGTTCATTTCTACAGAAAAACATCTGAAAAAAATTATTTAAGAAAAATAAATTGAAAAAATTTTAATTCTGATTTTTTTAGACGTTTTCAGCCAATTATTCGCTCATAACTTTTGATTGTAATGAGATGGGAGGGGGTTGCGCCATTGAAAAGAGCAGCATTTTTGATGTAGAAAAGTTAATAATAATGCTAGCTTGGTCAAAAAAGACAACTTTTTGAGTTATCACAGAAAAATAAGAAAAATTGTCACTTTTTTTACACGTTTTTTCAAATATTTTGCTCGGTATAGACTTCCTTGTTCAGTTATAAAAATTATCAGTCCCGTGAAAAAATTCTTGGTAAAATTTACGACCTGATGCCATGCCGCAAAGTGCAACTTTCTAACCATGTAGGTTGAAAACACTCTGCCCAAATGAAAAAAAAAAAAAAAAATTCGATGAGCATAACTCAGCCCCTGCATTCGGAAGTTAGGCAAACATATCTACATCGACTGAGCGTAGGTTGCATAGTTACTGGTTGGAAGGCTTTACTCTCAATCCGGAACACCCTGTATATTGAAGTTGCTCCAATAAGGTGTTTAATGTAGGTAGTGAATGTGAATCTGACTATAAATATAAAATATAGTATAATACAGATTCTACAATGTTATTTGGTAAAAATAACAAAAGGGTATTTTTATTGCATCCACACTTCAACAGGCATTGGAGCAATTTTTATATATTTTATTGTAGTAATTTTTACCACAGAAATTTCTTTCAGTGTGGGAATTAGTTACGATTAGTCGATTGAAAATGCTATTTTACCGTGTAATTTTTTATTTAAGACATACTTAATAACGGTTAAAGTATTCATACATAAGTAGGTACTACGTAGGTAAGTAGGTACCAACAAATATGTGAATTAAAAGGTAACGAATACTTTTAAATTTTTGAAAAATTTTCCAATTAATTTAACGATTAGTTGTCTTCAAGATTTTACTTATATTCAGAAAGAAAATTCAAGTAACCAAGTGTTTAATTTTATTATACCACCTACGAGTATAAATATCCTCATGTAGGTCTTACACCCATGTTACCTATTGAGTAGACTGATGCTGAAAATACAATTCAAAAAGAAATCGTGTTACTTCATTAGCTAAGGCAGACCGAAAAAAAAATATGGAAAACACATTCAAAACGCAAAAAGCACAAATTAATACACAATTAATGAAAATTTGGTAATACGCGCTCAAAAATGCTGATCACACGCAAACACACAAATGAAATAAACATCACACATCTTTTACTGAAACTGCTTCCACTTACCAAATTTAACCAGGCGTTTGTGGTCAGAATTTGATTCTTTTCGTCCTAGAATAATCACAACAGATGTGTTTGTTTGTAAAGGTATTTTTTTTAATTTAATTGGTTCCCTAAAATAATTATGCGTGCAAAGGTCTGCTTGAAGTGTAACTTTGATACCTATCGATAGATATATAAATTATAAATAGATTTTTGCGAATTTCGACTTTGGACTTTTTAATGACATTGAAATGTTGAAAATTATACTTATTTTTCAAAATTTTCCAGCCCGATTAAACAAAATATTTATAGTTAGTGCATTGGAAATTGGACGAAAATCGGACATTTTAGTATACTTTTCGAACAAAATGCGTGAACTGAGATTTAAATTTATAGATACCTAAGGGAAATTTCATTATTTTAAATAATAAAATTCTGCTATAAATTCAGAACTAGCTTATCTAAAATTTGTTATTCGTAGTTCAACAAACTTACTCCTTTATATTGTTTTTTTTTTGGTGTGTGTAAACTCGAATAGAAATAGAAAATTTAAATAACTTTCAGCGATAAAAAAATAGAAATATAAACGAAACAAAGGTACTTACGACGTCGATGATTTGTTGTAATGTTAAACCAAATGTAACGTTCAATGGCTCTGATTCTACAGCTACTGGCCTCTCCAATGGATTGTAATGTCTGAGAAGATTATTTAATAAGTTTTTTTCATGCATTCCTCCTTCACTATCTGTAATATCAATAGAAAATATTTACTTATTAAAAACGAAGCGAGCGAACAAAGTAGGTAGGTAAATTAAAAACGCTTTTATTTAACTCAAAATAGGTAGGTAGTTCTATAGGTTCTTTATTTATTTAATTATCGTTATAAAATAGACGAAATAATTTTTTCAGATAGGCATCAACGTGGGCAACGTATCGTTCAAATTTAGATTATTTTGCAAAAGTCGAAATTTGATGCGCACAATTTTTTTTCCAGAGACGTAGGCAGTGAATACGATCAAATTTACAAAACTTTTTCATTTTAGCATTTTTAACGATAAAGGTATTCAGTGCGTACAATATTTCGTACACAATTCGAAAGAATTTTATTTCATTTTATTCATATTTTTTTTTTTTTTTTTTTTACAATGCTGAGCGAACCCTGAATTTCATTTTTCGCTATTCGAATGTGAGAAAAGATAAAGGGGTCAGTCCCAGTTTGGGTTAAATACGACCTAGAAAGATCGATTTTCTTCAGTTAGGCCATTTACACCATGATGGTGAAGTGTATTTTAAGAGGTCATGGGCGGGCGCACTTGCGCATCTCACTGAACCTGTCAAATGGGTCGAAGTACAGCAGCGTAAAACTAACGCTGTCACTATGCCCCTTATGTACCATTTGCTTTAAATTAAGCAACCTTACATTACAACAATTTCACGTATAAAATTCTACACTAAGTTGAGAATTACAACGAATTCCTCCAAACTATGTTTTTAAGCGTTATTTTTTTACAGAGTAGGTTCCTACCTCGTGAAATGATTTTTCAAAAAAGAGGTGTGGAAAATTTCTAAAACCACGCTACAGTTTTTTTTATGTATTTAGACTAAAGTTCGCATAATTCGTAATAAATAAAATGGCTTTTAGAATTTTTTCTTTTCAATTCTTATTCGCCTAATATAATTGTGGGTATCTGTTTCATCAATGTAAAGGAGAAAAAAAAAATTCCAAATATGAATTAGTAATAGCATATAACGAAAGCTCGTAACTCTAGCTACGTTTTCTTACTTACTAATTCTAAATTCAAAATTCACTTAGGTATCTATGCACCGTATTTGAAATTTTACCATCTCAAAGCAAAGTTGAAAAATGCATAAAGAGATACTTTCTAAAAAGCTGATATCTATTTCAATTTGGTAGACGAGCAACGAAGTTATACAATAAGAGTACCTAGTTTTTCACATTTTAAAACACATTTCCTTTTTTCGGTGGCGAAATTTTTCGTTTTCAGAAGTAGTTTGGTAAGTACCTAGTTCTTAAAGGGAAAAAAATCTAGTTACTTTTGATATTATTTGCTTCGAGTTTTATTATTTTTCTATAAAGATTTTAATGTAATGCATCCTTTAGAAAGTTAACTGCAGCACACAGGATCAGACAATTCGTTATTGAAGAATTGAAAATGGAGAGAAGTTCTTTAAAATTTTCCTTTGGTAGCTATATTAATTTTTTTTCTAGTGGTATCTTTCTTGGTACACCTATCTAAGCGAGTTTGGAGGTTTTTTTCAAGGCAAGAAAGATGGTTTCTAAATTGACGAATTTTTAGAATAAAAAAAATAATTAAAAATAGAAACAATGCATAATCTCGAAGAAGTAAATGTTAGTAATTTTCAGTTCTGAAGTCAGATCCAAAAAAAGTACTTCTATTCTTATCTAAAATATACCAAAAAAATGTCACCACTGTGTTTTTGTACAACCCACATTCGCTGTAAAATTTCACCTAAATCTCTCGAGCAACAATTTCTTTCAAGATGGATGATACGGGTAGGAGATGAACAAGTATAAATTCTATCTCACGTGAAATCCAAACAGTTGCAGTAATAAAATGGAAGGGATGGAATTTTGACGGTCGAATACAAACGCCTCAAGAAGCTACGAACCTTTTTTTCCCACAAAAAATAAAATTGTGACAAGCGGTTCGAAACATGCCATTTCAAATGTGAACAAACTGACAAAATAAAAAAAAATCATTAGTTTAACGTGGGCCCAAAAAAGAGAGCTTATCGTGTGCAATCTCAGTTAGTACCATCATGTAAAAAAACTTGTGCGATTTCTATGTCATTTTTGTACTTGAAAAAAGGACTAAAGGGTCATGGAATACTTAGGTCTCACATGGCCCAACGACACTAATTATTATACCTTATAATAGTGTCATGTGTGAAACATCTTTGTCTAGATACCGTTGCATCTCATGTACCGCAGGTTGGATTAAAATCCACTATCTAGGTATTTTGCTGTCACGATATTTTAACAGATAAACAATTTACGGGAGAAAGTTATCGATTTCAGCGTTTCGTAGATTTTGGAATTATTTGTACGTACCTATCTATTTAACCTCTGGATTTATTAAAGATATTTGGTCATTATTAGAACAAAATGGCTCTGAACTAAGAATTGAAAAAATTTAAGTACTTTTTCTAGACAGTTTTCAAAATTTAGGTATAAAATCATACCTCCTTATAAAAGACTTTCAGTGACTTTCACCTTTTGATTTTTTTGTTTATGGTAGAGCTCAGGCAGGCTCAGTAGACATTGTTCGCCGTATTTTGCTCATAGCTCAGCTCAATTTTGAGACACCCAATGCAAGAGTGGCTTAGGTATACGATGTGTTTACAATTTTGAGCCCAAAAGAGATGGATATAGTAAGATAGGAGTTAAACTCGCTTACTCAAAAGTTAGAAAAAAGGACTTGGGTAATTTCTAAGGCAATGGGACGAAAGCTACATCACGATTTGAAGACCTATCTCGATTATTCGTATTACGAGTACCCATCTAGTCGATGATGCTAAACCATCAAACTTACCTTTGACCATAAATACTATTAATATTATGAAAATGATGATTATTCTGCAGCAGTTGAAAGTAAACGGATATCGGTGGTGCGTTAGATCGGTTGTGGATGAAGATTTAGAATAAATTGTACGATGGTATGTACGATGATTATTGAATAAAAGAGAGGAAAACATGCTGAAGTCAGCAACACATGACACACGTATGACGGTATCGTTGCAATGGTGGCAACCCGTTTTTGCAGCTGCCACAAATTTTCCAACATTTACCGCAGAATCGTTCCTCCTCCATCTGAATTCGCAGTCATCATAATTCCTTGCCACCAGATCCGACGATGTTCATTGGTGAAAATAACTCGACTGGGTTAAAAAAACGATTAATTCGCACATTTAGCAATTATTGAAATATGGGGTTAATCCGGTCACAGAAACTGTTCGTGTAGCAGAGCTGGTATAGCGTTAGCGTTACAACAAAAGTAATTGTCACATTAAAAAAAAATATCCAACTCCGCGCGATTTTCTTTTTAAATCTATCACGTCATATCGGCAACAAAAATGAAATTCTCGAACGAAATAATACGACTAAAAACTACGTGCTTTGTGTCTTCGCGTTTGCAAAAAAAACCTTCACAGAACGAATGAGGTGAGTAAAAAAACGCCCTGTTTCCAACGTTTGCATAACCGAATTTCTCGCGAACTCGATACGTTCTGATTTTGCAGCCTTCGACCAGCTACCTTCGTTACTATATATTTTATCTCGTTTCCACCTCTACCGTTTTCTGCTCACTACCATCCCAAATTAAATTCATCCCTCAAGTAGAAGCGCACAATATCTACTCGGTTTTTTCCATTTTATTCTATGTTTTTTTTACATTTCTGTTATTTATCGCTGAACTTATACCGCTTATATTTGCGTTTAATTTTTTTTTAATTTGTCCAACTCGCAATTTTTTATAAATTTGCTTTTTGAATTACAAAATTTATTAAAATGTTTATTAAGAAACGTGCAATCGATACGTTTCGCGAAGTTCGGAATTATTAAAATTGGATAGGTACTACTCCGTTTTATACTTTTTCCCCTTGATAGGTTCAAGTGATGATGATTGATGAGCAGCATTATTGGTTTTATTAATTTCATTTCGTTTTATCAGTTGAAGTTGAAGCTTAACATTTTTTTAATACTTATTTGAAAAAAACGACGAAGGTAAGAGGTAAAATAGGTACGATGTGTGGGGTACAATTATGAAAAATCGTTGATACACTGCAAGATTTATTATTCTCATACTTAAGGTGGATCTTGAAAGACAAGATCGACGTGCTGAGTCTTGCTTTCTCGAGTCGTGAGAAAGGTATTCGTAAGCCTACCTATGTTTTGAAAAATTGCGTCCATAGAAATATCTAGATTCTTATCTCAAAAATAATCTCATCAATGTACGAAGCCATCTTTTGAGCTATTCTTAGCTATAGATTTCCGTGTTTTTCATTACCAATCAATTTACTATAGCTAGACAATTAGTACCTATATAACTAAGTAATTAATTACACTTCAATTGACACACGAGTAAATAATTTAGATGACAGATAAATATTTTGAAAAAGTGAAACTAAAAATGAAAAATATGAAAATTTATTTAATTTTTCCAACGAATAAACGAATAAACACAAACAAAAATGAACCATTAAAGAGCGAAAGTAGTGCAATTTCTTATTTCAATCTTTTACAATACCATATTATACTACATTAATAAAACCTGATAAATACACACATTTCTCTCGAATTACGAATAAATATGGACATACAGTACCGAAGAAAAAAAAACATTTCACACTTGGGGACATTATTATCAAAAACTGTAGAAATTATAATCAAATATTGTATCGCTTGATCACATTACTGGCAATGACAAGTCGCTGAATTTCCGAAGTACCTTCGTATATTTCGGTGATTCTTGCATCACGATAATGACGCTCAGCAGGCATAAATCAGAAACATCGCACATACCGCCTAATGTCAGGCATACACTGATGAGAATTGAACGTAGCTGCTCTCTGAAATACGGAGACGAAGTATTAAAAACAAATAAAGGTAATTTTCATTCGTATAAAATTGAAAGTATACCTCGGTGAATGGTTGTTTATTATCTTTCGGGTAAGCTGCTCAATCTTGCACTTTGCACTTCTAGACTTAAGGTCATATCAGTTACTTTAGTCTGTAAAATACATACATTTCCCAAATGTAACTCGTATATTCAAAAAATAAGAGCATAGACGAAAAAATTAACGAACATACCTGGATAGCTTGAAATTTGAGTATACTAACTCTAAATGCGGTTCTTTTGGAAGCATAATCTACCGCTACATCCAACAAAACTTGAGCAATATCTAACGCTTGAGAAGCTAAGCCGATTCTACGAGCATCTATAAAATTTAATTTACATTAGTGCGATGACAGTAAAAATAAGTATGTGTTTAAATTATCCTAAAAATTGTACCTAGTGTCATCATTGCTATTTTAAATCTCATTCCACGTTCTTCTAAAATATTATCAGCGCTAACTGTACAGTCTTCGAAATTCAACGTGTACGTTGACGAATCTCTCATACCTAATTTATCTTCTTTTTTTCCCAACGTTAAGCCTACGTAAAAAGAAAAAACAACTTTCAGTACCTAACCATCGAAAAGTAGAAAAATCGCACGTAATATTACCTGAGCATGGTTTGCGGATAAGAAAAGCACTAGCTCCTTTATGCTTCTTTGATTTATCGGTAGTTGGAAAAACAATCGCAGCTTCTGATTCGTATTGATTATTAATCCGGCACTTGGCGCCATTTAATACATAATCACTACCTTTTTGAGCGGCTGTGGTTGAAGCAGCACCAGCATCACTATCGTTACCTGTGAAAATAAAATAATGAAATTTCACACAGTAAAAATAAAATCACAAAGGTTTGAATACCTAGTTCGTTGAGAGCAAAGCATCCGATTTTTTGTCCATTGGTAAGCGTACGAATAAATTCTTCCTTTTGTTTATCATTTCCGAATTTATAAATAGGCCCTAAATAAAGCGAATTATTAACGTTCATAATCACTCCGGCGGACGAGCAACTTCTAATATCACGAAAAAACGATTTTAAAAACATAAGAAAAATTCACACAAATTTAAAAAAATTGATAAAAGTTTACGATTTTAAAAAAACACTAAAATTTATATCGAATTAAGCAAAGGCAAGTCTATAGAACAGTTATTTTGTAAACCTCGCGACACGTTTAAGGCCAGGACTCAGACCTGGAGGTAAAGGAGGTCCACTCAAAGGATTTTCATACGATAGAAAAACTTTAGGAGATGGTGATCCAGTTTCTAAGAAAAGCCAAATTTTTTGGATTATTTTGTTGATTAAATCACATCCACAAACGTAAATGCCCATCGAGAAATAAATTGGTAAAGTCCAGAGATAAATGATCCAGTTAAAAGCTTCTTGAATGGCTATTTGAGAATCCATATCGAACAGAAAATTGCTTCGGATCAAAAATAAAATATCAAACTCGGACTACACGACAGCACGACACAAACTAACGTAGTTTCGAAGAAGAATGCGAACTAAAATCGGTTCTAGTTTTTCACATCGAGTATCTGCTTGAAATTACATCGAGAAAGGAATATGGAATAAAATAACGAGCTTCAAAAGATAAACGTTAGAGGAAACAAAGAAAAGTTGATACTTGAAAATAAGTACCACTGCAGTTTTCGACAAGATTGAACCATGTATAGACTTTCCAAGCTATTTGCTGCAACGATTTTATGAAATGCTCAAACATACCGCGAGAGATTTCTTCCATGACGATAGCACAAGCTAGGCAGTCTAATCCAGATCCACCCAATTCTGATGGAATTTCTATCGCTAGTAATCCAAGTTAACCCATTTTTAAAATCTGTAAATAACATCGTACTTGATAAAAATTTTCGTCAATTTTCGATCATTTTAAATTTATTGTTCGTTATTGTTTGAAAAATTACGTAAAGAGAGAAGTTACCGTGTAGAAACCTGGTAACCTCTCAATACACACATGCTGTCTGAAGCATTTAATCGAATTATAATATTTACATACTTGTTTATCTGGAAACAAATGCTCTTGGTCAAATTTAGCAGCGTTTGGTTTTCACTTTGCACATCTTGTAAAATGTGTTTCTGATCTGATAACGACGACACGGATGTGATGCCTCTTTGAAAGGACTTTTTCAACGCGAGATTTATACCTGGAATTAATTTGCAATGAGACATGAGTTAGCTTACATAGAACTTGAAAAAATATTACGATTCAACTTACTTCTTCGTATCGTTATCATTGTAAAAATTTGTTCTTTTAGGTAAAAATGAAAAAAATTGTCAAAATATCCATTGACTATTTGCTGACAGAAAAAATTTGTATAGCTATCAAAGTATCAAACTTGACATAACCTTCTTTTTTATTATGAAATATGTGTTTAATATTTATATTTCTCTTTTCTTTTCTTATGTTTGAATTTAATTTGAATTCAATTTGAATCTGAAGCTGAACACGATCTGAATTCTGAAAAATCTGATTATCTGAAAAAAAAGTTAAAATATTTTTTTAAAACAAAGCTGAACGTTGATTTGATTGGTTATAAGCCGAGTGACGAATGAGTTTCCTTTCACCCAACTGATAAGCAGTTGATTGTGTTTGTGTTATCAGTAAAAGTGAAATTTTCTTTCAAATTTTCTAATTTTCGACGTCAAATTTTTACTCGATTATTAATTGTATTACTTTCTGATGAAGTAAAAGTGGCTATAATACTAAAAATAATTGTTAGGAAGTGAACGGTAATTCAATATCATCTCATCAAAATGAGACTTACCGCGGTTCTTGGAGAATATAAGAAAGTCGGAGAACTCACTAAGAAGTTCTCAAATTTGCCGGATTCATACATCAAGAGATCGATTGAGCATGTAATTATATACTTTTAATCGAATAAATACTTATTAATAATCGTATTCTTATAAGGTCATCATTGACTCAAATATATTTCATTACATTTTAGTAAAACGTTTGTGTGATTTTAATATTGAACAGGTATTCTATCGAACTCCAAGACTGAGAAACTATTTACAACGCACGGTTAAGAAAGACAAAATACTTTTCACTAAAGATCGTCCATGGACATTGGCATCAAAAATGGATAACCCGATTCACAAACGAGCTCCTACCATTTACGTAGAACCTATCAGAGATTGGAAAGTCTTCAAAGGTGATAGGGTAAGTAGTGAATACAATCTGTTTTCTACTTGTTCATCTACCTAATATGTACTACTAAATGGTTTCTTTCAGGTCGAAGTTTTACAAGGAAAAGATAAAGGAAAGCAAGGAATTGTTAACCAGGTGATTCAAGAAAGAAATTGGGTTATAGTCGAAGGACTGAATAAAAAATTAGAAGTGATGGAAAAAGAATCCTCGTCACCGGCTTCCGTACGAACTGTAGAAGAACCATTGAGAGTAACTGACCAAGTATCTTTAGTTGATCCATCAGATTTGTAAGTGTAATCGTGTAATGTAAAACATTGAGTTTCGATGATGAATAATCGAAGATATTGATAATTTTATATGTACGTGGTTAGATTGCCTTGTCAAGTAGATTGGAGATATACTGAAAAAGGAGAACGAGTTCGGGTATCTTTACGATCAGGGCGTATTATTCCAATGCCGTTGAAAGCTTCCGAAACTTATGATTACAAAACCGCTGCTACGTATGTTGGTGAGTCGAAAAAAATAAGTATATTAATTAAATCTATTCGTGAAATATAACTAGGATTTTTTGGTTCGATGTTACAGAACAACTCAAAGATACACCCGCTGCTGTTGTGGATAAGGTCACATTTGAACCTACTCTGAATACTTTTGAGATGGAAATTATGAAGAACATGGGCATTAAGGAAGATAGAGTACCAGCTCCTGTGTACTGGTATTGATTATTGTTAAAATTGTTAATTTAAAAAATATATAAGGTGTTTTACGTATTCTCCTGTGTTTTGTTTATCTGGTTTTTCATTGCGAATTAATGCGTATCTAATCAATTATTCGCACTAAAATATTACAAGATATGTTGACATAATACATTGTATTATTAATTTTGGAATTTTCATTAAGTACAAAAATTAAAAGATTTAAATTAGAAAGGTATCTAGTTACCCTACCTACCTATACATTATGGATTTATCATACTTAGTAATTAAATTTTTTCAATGATGAATTTTTTCCCAAATTTTTTTTTCTTCATACATTGGCTTTGAAAAGTTTAAAAATTTATGAAAAGGTTAGTTCGAAATTCTCAGCTGTTAATATCTGAGCTTGCAAAAGATTTCTCAATTTTCAGACATGTGTAATTAGTCAATTAATTATCCAATAAATATTATTACCTAAATACATTTAATTACAAAGTGGACTTAAAATATAGTGACATATCAGCGTGAATTTTTTTTTATCTTTTCAAAGAGATTCAGTGAGAATGTGAGAGTGGGAATGAAAAGATGGAGAAGAGCATGTAAACGAGATACACAAGATGCCTAACCGCTTCTCCAGTTCTTCCTTTCATCAGCCGATATCTTGTTGAAATATCTTGTGCACGGTTTGTTCTTACTTGCGTTCGTTCGATATCTTCATAGTACGAGTTTTTTTTTAATCGCGATTTGTTGTTTTTCAAGTTGATAAATCAATTTAATATTCCAACCGTATTAGATGCGACATTTTAAACCTACTTAAATTTTAAGTTGTGATTTTTGCGGGTACCTGACTATGATTTTAGCTCGAGATTGATTTTTTTTTTCTTCAATAAAATGATTTCGTATTTATTTTCGCGTTTTTTGAAGTAGTTTGTTGTGGCGTGTACTTTATTGAGAATTTTTGTCGTGTTTTGAAAAATTTTGGAAATAATTTGTTGGAAGTTACTGCTGGCCAATTCTTTCGAGTGAAAATGACACATGGAATGGGTAAGTCTTTGCAAGCTGTCTTTTCAAAGGTACCTATACACTACAAGTTAGTGCATATATTGATCCTTTATACATCATGACAGCTAACCATTATCCATCTTTAAGAATGATGAATTATACGGAGCAATTAATTATGCTTTAGGGAAAATATACCTACCTATTGAAAAGTTACATACCATGCTACGAAGAGACCTCTTCGATTCCAAATTGTGTACAAGGTTCTTCAAACGATACATCAGCTTCGCATAAAGTTAGTTAAAATTTGTAGGTATTGAGCAATGAGTAGGTAGGTAGATAGGTAGTAGGTACCCTCGAAATGTTCTAGTTTTTTTTTTCAAGTTAAACTTTACTTATTAGTTCACCTAAAAATGCCACAATATATTCTACCAAACATTTAAGTAGCTATAGAATTCATTTTCGATAAGACATATGTTTTTCTTCCTTTCGTGCAAAGTTGATAAAAATATGACGCGGTTTTTCAGAGAAATTTTCTCATACCTACCTAAAAGAAATCGTTCAGTTTTTGAATCATCTTATGGTGCTTTGTGAAAAAAAAAGAGAAGAAAATACTTATTGGTGTCTTGATGCTTGAAATGGTACATAAGTAGGTGACATCTTCCCATTAAAATCTTAAAAATTTCCTTTTTTTTTCATTTTCAATTTATGCATCGGTATGTCATGGTTGGAATTCCATACACAATTTGTTGAATGTTTTATTCGAGAATGAGAAAATGTGTAACATATGCGGACTTGTGAATGTAAAATATTTGTTTTATGCACAGACACATACGATACACGAGTTTTCATCTGATTGAACAAGACGAAAAAGTAATTAGGTACCTGCCTACTTACTAAAATATGCTATAATTTATGGGTGATAATTAGAATTTTAAACTCTTGGGTCAACGTTTTCATAATTATTGAATTCTTTAAATTTTAATTTTTTTCCTAAATCAAAAGACTAGAGGGGTATGAAGGTGTGGCTAACCCCTAGAAAATTTTTCGTTCGAAAATTTCGACAAATTTTCAAATGGTTTATTAGCAATATTTTGAGAATTTGATAAAATTTTAATATTGTAATCATTGTATGTACCTACTATTACTGAAATTTTTTGAAAATAGCTAAGTATCATTCGACATTTTTTTAATCGTCACCCTCTGAAAAAATCTGCTCAAATCGTTTCTGTTTGCAGTTATCTACTAAAAATGGTTTTCTATACACATCGTTGATTGATAGGTTTAGGTATTGATTGATAGGCACAGGGCACCGAAATTTGAATTAATATATGCTCTTATTCCTAAGTTTGAATTTAGGGCGTGGCCCTAAGTCCTTCGCTATTTTTATTCAGAGATGGGCAAGATCACTTGGAAAAAAGATCATTAGAATCATTAAGATCATGCTCTTATATCCGGATTTAAGATCATCCTGAGAAAGTACTAGTCTAGGTGATCTAAGATCATTTCGAAATCGGTTCTTTTTACATTTTTATTATTTTTTTTAAAAGATCATTAGGATTCAGATCATTATATTAAAAAAAAATGAAGTAAAAATAATAGACAATTTTGTTTGTGAACTTATTTCCTTTAAAAAATAATAAGAAGAATAAAATTTAAAAGAAAAACATTAACAAAACTTACAAAAGATTTGAAAAAAAAACAGGTTTAATGAAATAATTTATTTCATTAAAATTAACAAAAATTATTTAATACTTGATCAATTAAGTGGGGTGAAATAAATTTGAAAGAGTCTAGCCGGGTTTATTAGGGGTGATTTGGCCCTGAACACTGATTTTTGAATTTCCCCGTGGAAGTTGATCCTTATGGTCTAAAACCCCCGTGACAAAATATTTAGCTCGATATCTCAACCCTAACCCCTTCTGAGGGTTAAATGTGGATTTCCGTTGAAAATTTCTATTTTTGGCAGCTTTTAACCGAATTTTTTCAAACTTGCAAGGATGGAAGACAGTATCAAGAATGATTTTTGGAATTTTTTGAAAAAAATTTCGAGCACTTTTTCAAGGTCAAATGGACATTTTAAGCTTTCTAAGGGTCTTTTTGGTAACTCCTTTCAAAGGTGCAGTTCTGAAAAAAATATATAATTATTGTGTACTTATAGTCTAGATGTACAACGCCATATTTTTGTAGAACTCGATATCGTGATGCATCATCTTCAAAAATGCAATACATTGACTTTTTCGTCCATTTTTCGCTCCTAAATGCGCCATTTCTGGTCGAAAATTTTTTTCCTTGAAATATATCATTAATGAAACCAAAGTACATCGTAAACCCGAATTTGGATCAAATTCGTTCATTTTTTCCTTTTTTTTCCAAAATACCCGAATGGTGCCATTTTGGGAACCCACAACCTCTTCAAGATGACTTAGGAGCCTAAAAATCATGTCCGGGCTTGTTTCAAGTCGATATCTCTCATATACTGCAATTTCAGCAAAATCGAGCAACTTTGATTTTTTTTTGCTCATTTTCAAGAATTGAGTAGGTATTTTGGACTTGACAAAAATTTTGCATGAACTGATCTAAGATATTTTTTGAAGAGGTGTAAGTACTTAAGGATCTTTTTAATCCAAATGACCACATTGATCTGGATCTTATATCCTCCTTGGAGAGGATCTTGCCCATCTCTAATGTTAGTCAATCTAAAGCTTCCAACAAAATTAGGCCTCTTGTAAAAAGTACAATTCTCAAAATCCTGTCCTGCTCACTCCTAATAAAATGAAGCGCGTTCCTATCTCCGTACATCGATGATACCGAACACGTTTATTTTTTTTACTCGCGCGACAATACGTCAATTCAAAAAACACCATAAAATCTCGATGTTAGTGAAAGCTTGTTGAAATGAAATGGAAATTAGCATGATTCGTTTATTTACAGGTGCTCGGGTACCTGGTCGGTAAGGTTGAAGTTTAAGGTGAAGGTATTAATCTCACTAGTAAACATGCTATATCTTTCGATGCACTTTGGTAGCACATGCGGAAAACGGAAATCAAACGATTACGTCTGAATTTACCAATTTTTTCTAAAGGTGCAACTTTTTGTTTTCTTTGAAAAAGACAAATAATGTCTTGGCGCGAATTAATTAAAACAGTGAAATCAGAATATTGGATTGTTGCTATAATAATTGCCTCTTGTTTAACGGTATTGCACGTGTTTAATGATATCATTAAGCGGTGTTTATTATTACCGTTATGGTGTGGTTTCCAAAAATTATCACACTTATTGGTGATTTTCATAAATTAGCGAAGTAACCCCTGTAGGTAGGTAGGTGGAGCTACCACCTATTGCGGTGTAATATGGCAATTATCAGATTTACGAAAATCGAATTTTTGTAAGTTAGGTCGAATAGTAGTTACCTACCTAAGTTGAGAAACAGATCAGAATTTCGAAAAATTAAGACCAAGTCTTAAACTAGGTAATCTATGAACGATGAATCACATAAAAGTGATTTTTTTTATTCTTGCCTATCACCTACTTATAAATTTTAAGCGTATTTTTTTCCTAAATTAGATAATCATGTAGGTATAAGTATGTATATATTTCCAATTAGGTAGGTACAAAAAAAAAACACATTCCTTTTTTCACGAAAAAAATTGAGAAAAAAAATCATAGCTGTCGTGTTCTTTAGAGATTCATCTTCGACGATAGAAATAGGTTTCCAGAAACGTTTTAATCCGTGCAACATGCTGTCAATAACTCGATTTAACACAATTCAAACTAGATAATGTTCCTTTAAAATATAATAAATGAAATAAATAGGCTATTAGAGTAGAACAGCGAAGCATTGATGAAATTCACTGAAAAATATGTAATGAAGTGTATCGAGATTCGACAAGATCACAGCGAAGTTAGCGCAATACGCTCACAAACGATATTTGTACTACCGACTAAATTATCGGTATTAAGATCGTTATAAACAGTTACCAAGTATCTGGTAGCTTTAGCTGGAGATAGACCTTTATCTTTTTTTTTTTTTTTTTTTTTTTTTTTGTATTACATTTTATCTGTGGTTAGGTAAAAATTGACCTTTAACTTTTTGTAACAAGTTTTATTGGTATTCGATGATTCCGTTACAAACGTATATATTTTTTTATTTATTATAACAACTTTTCAATAAAAACTAAAAAAGGAAGTGAACACGTACCGTCTTGTTTCTGCTGGATATTTCCTTATTGAACTTGAATTGTATCTATGTACATTTTCTACAGTTTAATGAATTGGCGATTTTACTATACGAGTAAGGCATATACGAGTAATTAATCAAATTAACCTTTTTCATACTTATACGAAATTATTGATGTAGGTATAGGTTTATAGGTACGTTACATCTTAAAAGCCTCTGGCAGCGATGTGTTTTCATAATAATTAATAAGCTATGATGATCAAACTCTGCAAAGAAATACTCTGTGTGTAAGCTTACCAAAAAAACGAAAACAAAAATCCAAAACAAGAAACAAATAAGATGTACCTAGAAAATTAGGAGCTGCACAAACTTAGCCCCATCACCAGAGCCATGGTCTATATAGGTATTATGGGTGTGTGGAGGGAGGGAGAGAGGGAGGGGGTGAAATCACCACTTGTAAAATTTTCATAGCTTTCAGCAACTTTGCAAAAAAAAAAAAAATTCTCGAGGGGAAAAATTGAATTTTTGATGTGTTTAGACATACTTACCTACATAGTTTATCAAATTTCAAAAAAGAAAATTCGTGCTTTTTTCGTGTTTTTTTTTTCGTGCTATTTAAAAATTGTTCTTTACGTGTTACCAATTCCCTCACCCAAACTATCAAAAATAGAGGTAATGAAGGGACGTTTTAGGTAATTTTTCTAAAAAAAAAATGGTTAAAGAATAAATTTTCATGAAAAAATTTTAGTCAAAATGTCAATAGATTCTTATTAGAAGATTTCTTTGACAAGAGAATTTTTCCTAAGGAAATCTTCAGACAAAAGTATTAAAAAAAATAAATATTTTGTGGGGGGAAATTTTGGTAAGGTTTTTTTCAAGAAATTTTTTTAAAAGGATTTTTTTGTCGAGAGAGTTTCTCCCCAGGAAGATTTTTTTAGAAGATTTTTTGTGAAAAAATATTACTGTTTTTACCTGATTATTTTTTTTTTTTAAATAAATTTTTCACGACTTTTTAAATGATTCAAAATTATTTTCAAGATTTTTTCTAGAAAAAACTTCAGTCAAAAAAAAATTTCAAGATCTATCGTCCAAAAATTTTTGTTTGAGATTTTTGTCAAAAATCAATACTTATTTTGGAACATATTTTGGCAAAAAAAAACATTTTTTCCAGATTTTTCATTCAAATTTTTTTTATCAAGATTACCTACTTTAAAAAATTTAATATTTTTTAGTCTTTTTTAAAAAAATAAGATTAAGTATTTATATTTAGTCAAAAAATGTTAACATGATTTTTTAATCAATTTTTTATCAAGATTATTTAGTCAAAAAAAAGTTAAGATTTTGCAGTCGAAAAAATTTCAAGATTTTTCAGCCAAATAAGTTTCAAGATTTTTCAGTCGAAAAAATGTTGTCAAAATTTTTTAATCAAAATTTTTTTCAAGATTATTTAGTCAAAAAAAATTTTAAGACTTTTCAGTCGAAAATTTTGTTAAGATTTTTCTAGTCAAAAAGAAATTGTCAAGGTTTTTTAGTCAAAAAAATGTTTTCAAGATTTTTGAGTCAAAAAATTTCTATATTTGTAAAAAAATTATTTCATTAAGATAAGTACCCAGTTCATAGGTAACTTTAATTTTTTTTAAAAACAAAAGCTAAACATTTTTAAAAGATTTATTGTCAAAAAATATTTTGAAATAAATTGTTCAAAAATATTTTTTTTCAAGGAAGTGTGACCTATAATTTTGGATACACCTGGTTTTTTTTTGTTGGTTTTTTTGGTACATTTGTACACTTAATTATAGCGTAGGTACAGCTCAAAACAAAATGACTTGGTAGGCCAAGATTTTCTATGTAGAAGTGGTAAAGGTCATTCATATGAATTTGACCTTTAACTCAAATTTGGGTTCACATCCTTTTTTTAGAGACCTCTAAAGCGTGTACATAATTATGAAAATTTTTGAAATTTACACCAGTACTAAAATCAACAAATACAAATAATACAATGTACCTACATGTGAAGGCACTGACGGCGCATGGATAAAGGTACCTAGAGTAGGTACTTACTACCTAGTACCTACCTTACAACCAAAAGTAAAATTTTACAAGAGAGGCGTTTGAAATTTTTTCATGGTTTTCGATTTTAATGGTAAAAAATGATTTTTGAGAGTATCAGCGATCCTTGACCCTATTCCTTGGGGGCTGGAGCCTCGAAATTCGTGATTTTGTCTTAACAAATCTATCTCCGGATTTTCACCAAACATTGTATGGAAGTAGATTAGAAAAAGAAATGTTATGAAATCTTTTTGAGATTTTTTGACCCCTATAATGACCTCAAAAAAATCCCCTAATGATACATCAATAGGTACCTACTTATTTAGGTATACGCTTCTTGCTCGAATTTCATCACAATTCATTCGTTTTTCACAAATTTGCGGTTTTTCATCAGCATATCAGTTTAACGTGATTACCTACTGATTAAAATTAAGTAATCAGAAATCAGAATCACATCACAGTCCCACGAAATTATCGAATAAAAAAATTATTCACGGATTCGAGTTCTGCAGGTCAAACTACCACGATTTAGACCTTTTCAGCGATCATTTTGCCCAAAATTTAAAAAGTTGACATTTTACAAGTATTTTATTTTATTTATTTATTTATTTATTTTTTCATTTTCTAAGCTGGATTTTTAGTAAAAATATGTTTTTTCAAAATAAGAACCAGAAACTACTTTCATTCGATTCTTGAGAAATTTTTACTCAGATTTAGTCAAAAAAAAATGTCTTTTACGTTAAGTGAAGTTTTTGAAAGAGTGTAGGAATAAAAAGAAAATAGACTCTTGAGTAGCAGCCTAACCGCTACGCCTATTTAAAAATTGAAAGTATTTAGCTATAGGAGGATCTAAGTGTCAAGTCATTATGTAATTATTAATTAAGAAATCTCGTAACTATAATAAATAGTAACTTCTTTTTCGGATTATTGTTGATCAAATAAGCGAAATAGGTAAAATTAACAAAAAAAAATCTCCAAGTCTTAAAATTGCCTACTCAATTATTCTTCCAATAAATAATTGATATTTCGAAATGAACTTCAATGAACTTGAGTAACAATGAATACCTACTATTTTTTCATACACCTAGTTACTTTTAATTAACATGTGTTCATTTTTAAAAGTTACCTGCCTGCATACCTTTACTTTACTCTCACAATTTACAGTGTCAATATTCTCGAGTTTTTAAATCCACTCAACTGTGAGTTTATTACTTGATTTGTAAGATTGCTTTACTTATGTATTATTATTATTATTATTATTATTTTAAACACTATTAGTTTCGTTCAATGGCAGTAATAAAAACTTCTGTAGCAACCGGTTTTTTTTTCTGCGTAAAATAACGGTTCTAGGGTCGTCTTTGCCATTGGCAGCGATATTAAGTTTTTATTATGGTCATCTTTCTTCTTATCCCTCATTCCGCATGTACCTACATTTTTTTTTTAAGAATATCACGTATAGTGAAATTCACTCAAGTCGTTTATAGATACCTACCCAATTGGGCAGGTACCTACGCCTAATCTATGTTTCTATTCTCTCCCGACAATTTTTCAATTTTCTCATCCTGTTGACAATTTTCAAAATACCACTGAAATTTCGGTCCGGGTGACAATGACATTGAAACGAGCCCGACATAACACTGAAATGGTCCCAATGTCAATGTGAAAGCTATATTACTTCACAGTTACCTTATTTTGGCTTTCTCTCAGTTTCTAAAGTTGAATTAATTGAAACAACTTGTCGTTTATCACCTCGAATTATACGAAATATTAATTAAATACATAGTAGACATATGCAAATATGCTGGTCAAAATTATGAAAATATACAAAAAAGAAAATAATAAGGTCGTGATTTTGCGCGACCTTTGAAAATATTCCGAATTTCCATATTTAATAAGTATGGATCTGGAGAGATGCTAAAGCGAAATTTATGGATCGAAATTATCAACAAGATACCTATATTTATATCCCATATAGTTCAAATGTATAACTCGCTAGTGGAAGTAGAAAATCAAATCGAAGTGCCTATTTACCTATAAGTATTTTTCCAATACAGTAAATATCGGTGTTCGTGATGAACTCGAACGTAGTCGCGTAAAATTATAGTTATTGTCTTTTGAAATGTATGGTTTTTTTTTTTACTTTATTTGTCGGTGAAATTATAATGTAGGTAGAGGTACAAGTTAAAATAACGCACGAAGTATCGTACGTACCTATCTTTCAAAATGAATGTTCCGCCATGGACCTCTTCTTGACATTTTCTTTCAAGATTTATGAAGTTTTGCTTCATCCAGCGAATTTTTATACTTTTACCGTATTAAAACAATATTTACCTATATACCTACTTTTTCATATCACAAAAGTTTATAAAATATAAAAGTTGACTGTCCCGTGTGATGTAAATTTGAACACGTGTTTGAGCTTCTATCGTACCTATATTTAAATCAAGGTTGGTACGTTTTGAACAACAGTGTGAAACAGAAAAAATTGGCACCAGTGAAAATTTGCCAAGTCCAAAATATTACATAGATACTTGATATTCAAAACTGGAGGAGAAGGAAGGGCCCAATCGAAATGTTTGTAATAACCAAAATTATTCCTAGGACTTCAAGCTACAACTTTTGTTTGATTTTTTTTTTCAATTGGACCCCTTCTTCCCCACCGATTTGGCATAACACTCCGAAGATACTAATTAAAAATTAGAGGAGTGAGGGAGGAAGGACCAATTGAAATTTTTTTTAACATAAGTTGTAGCTTGACGTCCCAAAAATAATTTTGGTTTTTACAAACATTTCGATTGGATCAAAATTAGGGGAAGGCTCCAATTGAAAATTTTTTCGAACAAAAGTTGTAGGTTGAGGTCCTAGGAGTAATTTTTGTTATTATAAAGTTTTCGATTAGACCCTCCCCTCTCCTCCCTTCAAATTTTTCATAATAATTGTGTATTAGATATGCAGGGTGTCCGGTGAGTGGTCTGCCAAACTAAAAATTTGGATATAACCGAGGACTGAGGACCACTAAGAAAAATCTTCATGTACACATGGTGCCTATCTTGATTCTGAAGGGGTAGTAGTGTACAAAAATTTCAAAATTTTGTGAAAACAATGCACGAATCAGGTGTAACTTTTTGAAAGGAACAAAAATAGTTATGTCAAAAATTTGCCTATCTTTGAAAATGAAGGCGCTAAAAAAGCTTTGAAAATTGGTATTTTCGAAATTGTCAAGGCTCCGTACTCAGCACCTTAATTTTTGTGAATAGGCAACATTTTTCACATGACGTTTTTTGTTCCTCTTAAAAAGTTACATCTGTTTCATGTATTGTTTGGACCAAATTCCGCAATTTTCATGTATCACCACTGCACTGTAATAAATTGAGGTAGGCAATGTTTTTGACTGCAATTTAGCGTTGCTGTAACTCCTTCAATTTCAAAGATAGACCATCCAATATGATTACAACTTTTATAGCTTTTTCGAAGATCTACCTATCCACTGCCAGTTTCAAAATTTTTTTAAACGCAGTGTTGCCAATCGATTTTGCTAAGTAAAATATTAATTTTCAAAGCTATGTAGCTCCTTCATTTTCAAACTTGAGCAATATGTGTACATGAACTTTTTTATTAGTCGTAGGGGTTCAATTGAAAAAAATTTCAAACAAAAGCTGTAGCTTAAAGTTTTAGAAATAGTTTTGATCATTACGTAAATTGTGAATGGACCCCTCCCTCTACTCCAATTTTGAACTTAAGTATCTATACTATAGTATAGGACTTTATAAAATTTTCAAGGTGCCAAAAAACAGTACCGCAACGATCCACTCGTAAAAAACGGTGTTTTTAACCCCCCCCCCCCCCAAAAAAAAACACAAAAAAAAAAAACAATAATAATAATAATACAAGTTTAAAATAAAAACGTTTAAAACTGTGTTTTTGTTTTAAACGTGCTTTTTTTAAACTTCTTTTTCACTTTTTTTCACTTTTCTCTTTTTTTTGGCGAATTTTTGAGAAATTTATGAAAAAATCTGACAATCCTAATTTTAGTTTACCAGGTGGGACTAAAAATTCGGCCGCTAAAAAAAAGCTCGGTTAAAAAAAATTTGGTTAAAAAACATCGTTTTTTACTGTTTTTTTTTTGTGGTAGATATTTTTTTGTTTGAAACGTGAATTTTTTTCGACTAAAAAAACAATAAAAACACCTGTTTTTAACGTTCTTTAACCAAATTTAGCGACCGAATTTTTAGTCAGCCCTTGCGTTCTAACATCATGGGTGCCAGTTTTTTTCCATCGATTTTTCGAAAATTCGCCAAAAAAAATTATAAGAAAACTGAAAAAAAAAATGTAAAAACATTTTAAAAAACCACGCTTTTATTTAAAGTTGGTCACTTTGTAAAATGTTATTCATAGGGAAAGAGTAATGCCTTAAAAAACAAAAAATAAAATTTACTTGAATACAAAAATGTGTCATGAAAATTTTTGTATTCAAGTAAATTTTATTTTTTGTTTTTTAAGGCATTACTCTTTCCCTATGAATAACATTTTACAAAGTGACCAACTTTAAATAAAAGCGTGGTTTTTTAAAATTTTTTTACATTTTTATTTTTGTCGTTGAAAATATTTTAATTTCATAGTTTTACTCCTCGAAAACTAACATTTTGATATCAATGTTGTGAATTTTGAAATTTTCAAAATGGAACCCCCTCATAGGGGTCCAATTTGGGGTCAAGGGTAAATTTAAGTCCGAAAATCGAATTCAGCGACCTCGAAAACCTACATTTCGATACCAATGTTGTGATTTTCTGAAATTTTCAAAACTGAACCCTTTCATAGGGGCTCAATTTGGGTTCGGGGGTAAATTTGAGTTCGAAAATCGAATTCAGCTACCTCAAAAACCAACATTTTAATATCAATGTTGTGAATTTTGAAATGTTCAAAATGGAACCCCCTCATAGGGCTCAATTTGGAGTCAAGGGTAAATTTAAGTCCGAAAATCGAATTCAGCGACCTCGAAAACCTACATTTCGATACCAATGTTGTGATTTTCTGAAATTTTCAAAATTGAACCCCCTCATAGGGGCTCAATTTGGGGTCGGGGTAAATTTGAGTTCGAAAATCGAATTCAGCGACCTTGAAAACCTACATTTCGATACCAATGTTGTGATTTTCTGAAATTTTCAAAATTGAACCCCCTCATAGGGGCTCAATTTGGGGTCGGGGGTAAATTTGAGTTCGAAAATCGAATTCAGCGACCTCGAAAACCTCTAATGTGAGCACTATGTTCTTTCAATTCCAGTAAAATATTAAATGAGAGAGGATTGGTCGAAAACATACTCTTGGTTCCATGAGACATACATACATACATACCAAGTATATAAAAGCGTGGTAAAAACACGTTTAAAACAAAAAACAGTTTTTAAACGTTTTTATTGTTTCATTTTTTTGGGGGGGGGGTGTTTAAAATATACCCACCCGATTATTAAATTCGACAAATTTATGTTTATTGTTTACCATACTTACCTAATTACCTTGGCTAATAAAATACCTAGATCTAAATTAAAATTTTGTGTAATTACCTTTTACCAATAAATTTCTTTATTGATATTTTTACAGAAACAACAATATAAATCGGATCAATCAATAGCCAGATGCGTGGAATTTGAAATATTTGTCCAGAAACGAAATTGGTACTTTATTATGACCAAATGTTCGTCATCAACATTATCGCTATTCTCATTCGACTCAAATAATGTAATGACTCGACTAAAAGAAGAGACGCAGACTGTGATTATTCCATTTAAAACAGACCTTTCGAGAATTATCCTAAAACAACGAGGGCAAATTCACTTTAAATATTATTTTCATATTTTTATATTTCTGTTTTACCAAATGGCGACGAGATGCCACTGCGAAGGTTCCATATTATTCAGTGAAAGTATAATTTCTGACAACCATACCTCGATAATGCCATATACTGATCGATCAGAGTATCATTCAACCTTGTCCCCGCAGATGAATTTATACACGGTGGCGGCTGCTGTCGCATCTCACGATGGAAGCGATTCTATGCATATCATTAGGAATAATTTGGGTGACACATTTATAGACGATAGTGAGTATGAAATAATGGATGCTTAACAAATTATAATAGAATATTTGTACTAGTATACATACAAGTACGTATACCTATTTTAAAATAATATGCCAAATTTCATCGGAAAAAGAAAGTATTTGAATATGTGAAAATTACAAAAAAATTAATAGGGCTATTTAAATATGATTTAATTTATGAGAAGAAAGAAATGATTTTTCGTCAACATTTTCATTCAAATTTTTATCTTTAATTGGAAGCCTAAATTTTATCGTAGCGTGAAACAATAAAAGTATATGGGGCTGAGGCTCAATTTTTTTTTTTTCAATTTTTTAGGCAATAAGGTATGGGCAAGCTCGACAAGAGATATATGTAGACATGCCTATTACTTATGAACTCTGGGCGGCTCAATAGAGAATAAAGATATTATTTTCTTCAATAGACTGTTAAATATTTATTTTATTTATTTAGATATTTACTAGTTTATAATGTTTACTCTTGTACACAAACAGCTCAAAATTGGAGTTCATGTTCGGCCGATAAATGTACAAGCCGAAGTAGCGGAACAGCCACTATCGCATTAGATTCCTACATCACTAACGACGGGAAAAGAACACGGTTGAACCGTTACAGTAACAATTTGTGTTATTGTCGTTGTTTACCAAACTTTCCGGCCTTTAGAGAAGATATGCACGTATGTGTGGATGATATTCACGGTAATTTCCAATATCTACCTACCTATGAAATATGTTATTAAATTATATCAGCTTCAGCTGTCAATGTAGGTTACAATATAACGCGCGTACACACAATTAACGTATATAATCTCAATATGCCGCATTTTAAATAGTCATCGGCAATTGAATTAACCTACTTCCTTAATCGTACAAGTTGAGACGATGAATGGCCATCGTCTCGAACGCGTTTGACCACCATTTATTTTTTAAATAGTTATACCCGAAGATTTGTTAACGAAAAGTTGAATTTGGAAATTCCGATGATTCTGGAGAAAATGTTTTAAATGCCTGGGTAATCACGTAGGTAGGTAGCTTGTTATAAAAGAACAAAACACAACAAAAGTAAATAAGGGTTGCTTTTATGATGAATTATAGAAAGGGTAAAAAGCAAGTTTGTGTTCGCATAACCTGCTTCTTGCAGAAAAGAAATTCTGAATCTTCTTGGAATAAATTTTCATTTTTATTTTTTTGAAACAAACAATTCAATCTTTTGAAGAGAAGATTTTTTCAATATTTTTAGAGTAAAAAATATTTCTTAAATTTTTACAGAAAAAAATTTCAATTTTTGAGAAAAAAAAAGTCTCTATTTTTCTTCAAAAAGTCTCTTATTTTCATCGAAGAATGATTTCAATTCTTTGTCAGTTTGTCTCGATTTTTTTTAGAAATAAAATCTCAACTTTTTCAGAGTAAATATATTTTTTAAATTTTTAGAGGAAAAAATTTCTAAATTTTCTTGAAATAGAAATTTTTTTAAATTTCAGGAATAATAGGAAAAAATCTCCTAATTTTTTGAACAAAATTTTTTAAACATCAAAAAATTTCTCATTTTTTGGAATATATTTTTTTCAAATTTTATGAAAAAGAAAACTCGTTCTCATACCTAACAATAAAAAATTTCAATTCGACACCATTTTTTGAAAAAATCTGAGCTACAATCCATAAATGTAACCTATTTTTTTCATGTTGAATAGGTGAGACTGTTTTTTTTCTTCTTCAAAAAAAATAAATATGGTACCTACCTACTACTTAGGTACCTATTGTGATTTTTTCAATTCAAAAAATTTTAAAAAATTATTCCAACATTTTGAAGATTTTTTTAAATGAGTCCAAAAGGTTGGGATTTTTCTTTAAAAAAATTAAGAGATTTTTTTCTCTATAAAAATGAAATTTCTCTTTCTCTGAAAAATTAAGGGTTTTTTCTCAAAAAATGAAAGATTTCTTAAACTTTCTTCTTCACCTCAAAAAATAAGAAACAGCTTTTTTACACAGACTAAAAAAATCAAGAGAATCATTATTTTACACTCCAAAAAAATTCTGAAATTTTTTCTCCGAAAAAATTAAAAAATGTTTTCAACTTCAAAAAATTTATTGATTTTTTTTCGTGCTGTATCCAAACAAGCTAACCATTATTTTTCATGCCAAAAAATTCAAAGTTAAGAGATTTCCAAAAAAATTATGTTTTTTTTTTCTATAAACATATAAGTTTTTTTTTTTTTTCTAAAAAACTGTAATTTTTTTGCAAAAATTTGAAAAACACTCTATTCTACAAAAAATGTTAAATTTCTTCTTCAAAATTTTTCAATTCATATGTATGTTTCTTTCCGTGGTATGCGAAAAGAAATTTTTTCAAACTTCGACATGATTTTTAATTTGTTTCAGAATGTGATTTGGTCACTTTCGTTTCTGGAAGCACTCAGCAAAAAATTCCTTATGTTTTTCTACCTTTGAGAGGACAAATTGTGTATCCTAATGCAGAACTTTATTTCACTGGTAATAATATAGGTTTACACTTATTTTTAGGTGCATTTTTAAATTTTTAAAATGTGCATTTAAATAGGTACCTAATCTACCTATGTAACTTTTTTTTGTTTATGAATTTTCAGGTTTGAGATCTATTCCGATTTGCATCATTTCGAGAGTTCGTTACCTGAGTCGCAGTGGTTGGAATGATATAAAAAATTATAGTATTCCAGGAACTGAAAGCACTGCCATTCCATTCAAACTATTCCAAGACGAACGTCAAACTTTTATTCAAGTTGGTTTCTTTTTTTTCTGGAATATTTCCAAGTTGCTTCATATTGAATAATTCTGACAATTTTCAGTGGTTGGGCGATGCCGAATTGCGGTCCAGTTTATCGGGACGTCTAATTTTGATGGATTTAATTTGTAAAGAAAATGAAAGTCAATTAATATTCACTCCTTGTATATCATTTAGAATTGCCGGAATTCCTAGTAAGTTTGTACCTACTTATTTTGGGATCAAATTTCTAATGAACTGTTATAGTACGATTTATAAAGTGCTAGAACAAATTTATGCATTATTTGAAGCATATAAGCCTAATATTCTTTTATTTTTGCCGAAATACGCATACAAGCCTGGTCTTAAAAAAATTTTGTAGTGAAATTTCTTCGCAAAAAATTTCCTCAGCAAAACTTTTTTTAAAAAGCAAAAAAAACTTTCTAAAAAATATTTTTGACAGAAAATACCTACCTAACTATTTTTCCAACATTAAATTTTTTTTAAAAGGAAATACGTGTATAAAAAATATTCTAAAAAAGGAATGATAAAAAATTCTATGGAAAAATTGAAAGAAAATATTTCAAAATTTTCTTCAAAATTAAAAAAAAAAAAAGGGAAATTCAAAAATCCTACCCTTTTTTTAAATTACGAAAATTCTCTAAAAAAAAAAAAGTAACTAGAAATATTTTAAAATTTGATTGAGAAATCCCACGAAAAAAAAATAGGAAAAAAATATTTTAAAATCCTATCAAAAAAAAAGAAAAATTACAAGATATCCTCTAAAAAAAATTTAACGGTAACATTTAAAATTTTCCTAAAAAAAATCAAAAATTTGGTAGGTAATTTTTTTTTTAATTTACAAAAAAAACCTTGAAAAAATTAATTGAACAGAAATATTTCAAAATTTTCATGAATAACTACTAAAAAGTCCATTTTTGTAATCTGATTGCAATTTTTATTTTTAGGCATGAAATCTGTGACCATTGAAGACACTTACGACGAAAGTGCGAGCAACAACAAAAGTGCAAGATTTTCTTCAAACGAGTACATTGCATTAGGATTAGCCACTCTGCTACTGGCTATGATTTACATAGCTTCGGTCTTCCTATACCTCCACTTAAAAAAAAATAAACTAAAAGAAAAATCAACCAGAAGAGGAAGTGCTTTCCAAAAATTCGTCAGTATGGAAGATAACGCTTCTCATTTGTTCGGTGAAAATCAATCGAAAAAATTAATCGTCGAAGAGGAAGGATTGATAAAAAACAATCCACTATTGATGAAAAGATACTGCCCCGGTTCAATGATGGAAAATGCTCCTGGATCTAATATGGATGGAAATCGACTCGCCGAAGAAAATACCTTCTGTTCGTTGACGAGTAATAATGAAAAAACCAGCGGTTTTGCAGGAAATTCGGATGACCTTGGTCTATGCAGAAATGTAGGTATTTTTTATTAGGTACTTACACAAGCGTTTTTTTAGAAGTATTATTTTGATTTAAAATTTTGATTTCGTTATTATTGCAGCAAAACAAACTTGTTTCGGCAATCGTACATCCGAGAAGACTCAATGATATTCCAATCAATGTTAAAAAATGCGAAATGAACGAGCAGCAAAAATGGCAAGTTTTTGCCAACCGATCTCTCAACCCTTTTCATAAACATTTTGTACAAAACGATGAAAACTGCAATTCAACTTTTCGAAATGGTCACTACGAACGTCATCAACAAATGGAAATTAATAATATCGAGGAAAAACACCCGGACGAAAATATTTCCATAGTAGAATGCCCTGAAGATGTGATAAAAACCAACTCAAAGCATAAATTATACTTCAACCCTGCTTACTTTGAACCAGAAATGCTCATGGTAATGTTTTTATGAATTTAATTAATTCTGCTGTGTCTTTCACGCAAATTTTCTTCAAGTAGGTATAATTTTTCTGTCACAGGCTCCACCTCCGGCAGCTGTCGAATTCCTGACAAAAATCCGAGAGGTCATGACTATCGCGAAAAGAAAAATGTCGATGAAAAAATTCTTACCCAGTTTAACGCAGATTCCCGAGGAACGTCAAAGTTACGTCGAATCGAAATGCAGTTTTGAAAATAATACTTATTCGACAGTTTCGCAGAAAAACAAAAAATCCCTCGCGGAAGAAAATTCGAAAAGAAATACGACCCCTGAAATTAATGCTGAATTTAGAACGAACGAAGATAAAGAAAAACGTCAAATTATACAAAAATGGTTACAAACTATTCCTCCGATGTCGGAAGAAATTTGCAGTCACATTTTTAGGAATAAAACTAACAATAGTAAACCGGACGAGAAAAAATATCATCAGGATACCGAAAATATCCAGAACAAATTACAACAACAAACTAAATTGAACGGTAATAATTCGAATGCCAACGAGCCTGACGTACAAGCCACAATGATTGCAGAGTCACCGCCTGCCATCCCGAAAAGAGAATCAAATGATCAATACAAACCAAAAGTACCCTTGAGAAGGAAATCAGCGAACAAAGTTTCTTCACCAAACGGCACTGGCAGTTCGAATCAGAACTTGGATAGTTTGGAGAAACCCAAAATAACATCAGATTTATTGGATGACTACGACAATGAAGACAATAACCCTTCTAATGTGACTCTCAGAGCGACTAATAACAACTTCAGTTCGAGCCTTCCTCTAGATGAAGAGCTTACCATGCATAATGCGATTTACAACGTCGTAACAGGAAGTACAACTCTATCAAAATTAAAAGCCAGGTATGAATCTTTCGATTGCAAATCAGCCGAGCAAAAAAATAACAACGTGCGTTTTGATGAAAAATACGACGCCGATGGAAAATACAGCTTGGTGACTGAAGTTTACGTAAATGATGGTTACGACAGTAGCGAAACAAGTTTAACTTCGTTGAATTCTTCGAGAGAAATAGAAAATGAAATTGAAAAGCCACCCAATTTAGTTCGAAAAAATGACGAATCTAGTCGACTAATGATTCAATTAAACGATTGCCCATTTTTCTATTCGGTTGAAAACGTCGACGACTTTGAGCCGGACACTTTGGACAGAAAACCGAGTAAAGATAACGAAAATAATTCGACGAATGGTCCGATGAATTTTGTAGATTCGTTAGAAAGGCCCGCAATATCATTACGAACTTATGGCAGTTTTCGACAAGATTCGTCTCCAAATTTCAATATCAATGGCTGTAATTTGAAGAAAACGTTCGGAAGTTTGCAAGAAATTTACGAATCGCGACGAAAACTAGAAGATGAAAGTAACCGATTTCCTATTACATTTGGGAACCACGACTCGCCCCAATCTTTAACTTCTAATGTAGAAAATATGCTATGGCGTAAAAATAACTACGAATCTCGTCATCGTTACCGTCAACGAAAATTATCACCGCCGCCTCCTCTACCACAAAATAATGGCGGTGTTTCATTACCCTACATACCGACTAAAATTACAAAACCACCTTTACCTCCGAAGAAAAGCGAAACTGCCGCATTTGCGGAATTTAAAAAACCTGACATGCAAATAGGCTATAAAGCTAGTAGTGTATTAAATTTACCAACTTTTCTTTCCGACTGTACCTCCGCAAATAGAAACGAATTAAATGTATGCTTTAATAATAATGTATGGACGTATAGGCCCGAAGATTCCGGTTACTTAAGTAGTTCCGATTCGGATAAAAGTAAAATATTTTCGGAACAGAAAACTTTCAATCACTGTAATGTTCCTGATACGAGTCAACAGAATAATGAAGATTATGAAGACGACGATAACGAAGATGACGACGATTCGCTGTCCTGCGGTAATGACGGTAATAGTGAATCGGGAGCTGAAAGTATTGAAACAAATTTCAAATTTTATAAAAATCGAGGGAAATCGATGAGAGAAAATTTTCAAGGAAAGGAAATTTACGCTACTCTTAATAATTGATTGTAATTTTTTTACTATAAATAAATACACTGCAGTTGTTGTTTTTTTCTTCAAATAAACATTGGTAATATACTTTATTTTTCAAATGAAATGAATAATTGAAAACGAGTTGAGATGATTGAGATTGAAAATTGCTTACTAAGCGTAACCTATCGCCTATCTACCTACTTACTTTTTTGATCTTTTTGTTGTTTATTTATGTACAAAAACAACAACAACAACAACAACTTTCGTTTTCGTACCAGTGGTACAACTAAAGGTACCACAAATGCAATCCAAAGTAAGTAAAATACAACATAGAAAACAAAGTAATCGTCCTTTCACCATCAATTAATTAATATAAAAAAAAAATACGTACGAATACGAAAGCGCCGGAAAGCGTTTTCGTTGTTTTCGTTCGACTGCGAACGACGTCGTCATTTTTTTGAAAATTTGGCGGCGACTAATGAGAGCGGCTGATCTTACCTACTTATTTACGGAAAGCACAAGCTTCAAGCGAAAAAAATCCTGTTTAGAAATGGGACAAAATTTCTTATCATTTTTGTGGATTTTTTGAAGTTTGAAAAATTGTGAGTAAATTAATTATATTTTATTTATTATTTAATTTATATACCTAATTAATTATTAATTACTACGCAGTGGTAGTTCGAGTTGGATAAAAACCCCACGACTTAAGTACAAACTATGATCTCGTATCAAACTACTTGAAAATTGTCAACGTTCTGCCATTCGAATTCTAGTGATAACTATCTGTGCGATTTGTTCAAATCTTCATCATGGATATTCTATATTCAAAAACCGAGCAGATGGTCGGAGAATTCAAAAGAAATCCTCATGCAGATGAAATAATCATCAGCATCACAGAGTTGTTTCGTGAAATGCGAAACGTGTGTTCAGTAATGTATGCCAACATGGATTACCAATGTGGAATTGTGTACTACGCCGACGGAGCTATTCTTCAAAATGTAATCGATATCATCAGTAACATTCCAATTTTAAATCCTCAAACTGAACACTTGGAAAAATGTTTTGCCGTTGGTATGCAATTAATCGGAAATTTGGTCGTTGGAAACATTAAAAATCAAGAAATCATTCTGATGAAGTATTCCTTTTTTCTGAGGTAAACAGTAGTTGTTGTTGATTTCAAGTTCAAAGGTGAAAAAAATTGATCTTAATGAATACGAATTTTTTAAATTACAGAAACATGTTCGCTTACGAAGGAGCAAAAAATTACATTTTCATGATTTACTACAACTGTTACTTCGGTTCTCCTCATCTAGAACAGTTGATAATTTCACATACAGAAGCAATGACTGAATTGACAAATAATAACTTGAATTCAGAGTTTGCGTAAGTTCATACTGATATTTATTATTTTGTAGCTATTTTTGTTACCATCAATTAACAAAGTGTCAATTTTACAGGGAATTTTTTATAGAACTTTTCCTCGACCGATGTCAGTATTTTGATCACTTTTATGAAAGTGTAGACGTGCCAAAAAGACCGTGTTTGTTGAATATAATCAGACAACGATATTTAGCCGATAGAGAGAAGAAATTTTCATCCAGTTTTGTGACTTTCCTTCAGAGTAAATTTAAAAGCTACAACCAAGATTCCCTGCTGAAATCATTTAAATCCAGAACTCAAACTACAGCGAAAGAAGCAGCAGCTGTTTTAGATTTATTGAGTAATTTTTCTTCCGATGAAAATTATTTGAAAGCTTATCAACAAGATTTTGCTTTATTTCAACATACAGTTGGTACGTCAATTTTTATTCATACAATTTCTAACATTTTAACGACACTAACTGTATCATTTCTTGTTCACAGATTTATTTTTAACCATTCATTTCGTCGATATAAAACAGAATAGCGGATTTCACGAAGTTTTCAGTAAATGTGGTACTGACGGATTCAAACTAGGATTGAACAGTTTCTTTGGAAATGTTCAAAAGAATCCTGCTTATTTATTTAAAGCTAATTTAGTACGATTGATATCAAATTTAGCTTGGCACAATCCTAATCTCGATAATAAACAGGTACGTACAAATATACTCGTAACGTTTTTCGAATGCGAAAAGCTAATAAGCGTTTACGAATTGTTTTAGGTTGAAACGAAAAGTTTAATACCAGCGTTGGTTGATTGTTGTCGAATCGATGCTTGTAATCCTTGTAAGTTGTATTTTATTTATAATTAGATCAATTATTTGAAAATTCGTTTCATTTACACCTCCTTTTACATTTTATAGTCATCTCAGAATGGGCTGTATTCGCTATTCGTAATCTACGAGAAAATCACATCAATAATCAACGAATTATCGAAGTTTTACGTCGCCAAGGAACTATCAGCAAACAAATGATGAAGCAGATGAATAAAAATATTGCTACCAGCAACTACAGATTTTGTGTTCCTGGGTACAAAGAAGTCGCCGATAACGGTCTTCCTATTGAGTTACTCGATATGTCACAAAGCGAAAGAAAACGTTACTTGAGAGCATATTTTTCCAACGGCGAGCCAGAGTTGTCACCAAATAATTCTTATAGCAGCGATAGCAGCAGTGGAACTGAGAGCAAAAAGCGGAGTAAAAGTCGACGAAAAAGACGTAAACCTAAGAGAGAATACCATAAGTATTCTTCTTCGTCTTCATCACCAACTATGTTCGTCAGCGACGTTGAATACGATGACGATGACGACGAAGAACGAGCAAATGCAAATGATAATAAAAATTCCGATCAGAGCGCCAGTTCTAATCCCGATGCAAAATGGAATAACTCTAGCGAATTGGATCCCGCAGCTCATCATAGTTGTGGATACGAAAGCGAAGAAGAATGTTCTAGCTTGTTATCTTCGATGAATTTAAACAACGTCAATCGTACTAATAAGAATTCTAGAAACGAGAATACTTTTTTATATGAAAATTTTGAAAAAGATAAACAACAGCGTCGTTTTACAGAGTGAGTAAAGTGTTTCGTTTTTTTTGTTTTTTTTTTTAATTCTATGAATTGGATTTTTTTTTAAATCAAGATTTTTCTACTAATTATTTATTTTTTTGTTACAGCCGTTTCTGACCATAGTAATATTTTGTCGTGTGCTCACGACAACTAGAAGATGAAATCTGGAAGCAAGCTGGTTGTTTTTCGGTTGATGATTTTGTAAATCGATAACGCAATATTTTAATTATTATACGAATTATCAAATAATCGTTTCAAATTACGCTAAAAATTTTTTTCTTCGCGCTTTAAATTTTTGTTTATCAATTTTTTACATTTTAATGTATTTTTTTTTTAAACATCATTTTTCCTTTTTTTAAATTTCGTTAGTTCTGTTTACAGTGTAAAAACGTATTGTTTATGTTGTTCTTACATTTACTGTGTAAAACGTTATAATAAGTAATTTATCAATTCTTTATCCATAAACAAGAAAAAATTGTCGTCTCAAAAGTACGTAGGTAGTTTAAACTTACCAGCTATCTCAATTCTACCTCTTGAGAATTTCAACTCGTGTATAAGCACATTGATGATTCATTTACGATTGGTGTAAATTGAAAATCGTAATTAAACTACCTCTCACGTCTAGTTAAAATTTTCTAGTTAATATTTATTTTAACCTTATAGGTTTTCTTATCATATTCGAGTTTTTCTTGTAGAAAAGTAGAATTTTCTCATGAATTATAGTTTCATTTTTGTTCGAAAAACATTTGAATGTTTATTCTTTATTTATTTATTTTTTCATTTTTCTTGTACGCCTGTCTGCAAATAACTATAGACTGGACGCACATAGCTTTCATCAAGTTTGAATTTGCTAGAGTTGGTAACCATAGCTTTGGATTAGTTCATATGAAAATAATTATTTGAGTGTGGTATAAGGAACTAGTGAATGAACCCAGATGCATTATACATCAATAAATCAATTCAGTCTGGCGGTATCATCTCTTTGAGTAGAATACACGATGAATAAACGTAATAATGACTCAATGAAATGACCAAACAAAGATACCGGCTTTGTTGAAAATTAATATTCTCTTATAATAGTTTTGCTTGTCGTTCGTAGGAAATGGATAATTTATATTAGGCAAGCCCCATTTTACAATTCTTATCTCATTTTTAAATTATAAAATTACAATTTTGATATTTACCTACCTATTTGAAGTAATAATAATTTAATTTAATAACAATTAGGGAGAATTTAATTCGTTCAACGAAGGTAACATTGGTAAATATGACGTCACGTCTTTGAAATAGGGGTAGTAGGGAAATAGATGATAGTAGTTTTAGTCGAAAATTATTGTTAGAATGACACTGGTGGTAGTAGGCTCGATTTAAAGAGTTGGAAGGAAAATTGTAGAAGCAGGCGCAAAAGAAGCAAACTGCACGATTTCATTGATTTGAAGACGGTGGTGTTATTAGAGGGTACTACCACTACACCCGCGTTATAACAACGAAAAAGCACCACTACTGTTGTGTAAGCGTTTGCAATAGTGATTTCCTTTTGACGGAGTTTTAGTTCAGTTTGCGATCAGCTTCGTGGATATTCGTTCGGTACTTCGTGTTTGTTTGTTGACGGGTGTGTTCGGGAAAGCAAAATACAAACTTGCAAATTATTAATGTAAATCGAATAGTATCGGAAACAGGAAGGGACAAATTTCGACAAAATGAAACCCGACCGACGAATTTAAACCAAACGGCGTTTCATTTACGATCAGCAGCGTTTTATCATGTCGCGCGATATGTACGGACCTGGCTCGTCCTTAGGCAGCGGAATGGGTACCAGATCACCGAGAAGTAATATGAGAATCGGTGAATTACCCACGGTTGATAGATCGCCATCGAGAAACTATCCCGGTTCTGCAGGAGCTAGACATAGTCCAAATAGACGTAGAGTACGAGGCACAGGTTCTCCCGAGCACTATGGAAATTACTACGGTCGAGAGGAAGAGTTAGGTAGTCCAATTATGATAGAAGAACGCGGACGTCCGATGTCCTCCGGAGGTAGCATGCATAGATCAAGAAGTGCCACACGAGCGATGCCCGAAAGAGGTGGATTAACGACTAGATATCAATCGCTAGATCGCGGCGGAGGTGGAGGAGGTATTCTTAGCGATCACGATAGAGATTTCATTTCCAGAGAGAGATCATTAGATCGAAGTGGTCGCGATAGAGTCATGGACAGAAATTTATATCTAGACGATGAGGATATCTACGGCGGTATACATAGTCGATCTATGAGACAATCTCCAACATCGCATTTATACTCTGGAGGCGGTCATCATCTCAGGGATACATCTACCGGCGGCGGTTATCTAGGTGAACTTCAACATCAAAATACTGATTTACACAAAGAACTGACTAATTTAAAACGTGAATTAGAACTGACAAATCAGAAGCTAGGTTCTAGCATGCATAGTATAAAAACTTTCTGGAGTCCTGAATTGAAAAAGGAACGAGCTTTGAGAAAAGAAGAGTCTGCCAAATATAGTTTGATTAATGATCAACTCAAGTTATTACACGCTGAAAACCAAGTAAGTTCGTTTTACATGTATCCAATTTATAAAAAAAACAACCTTAGTCTATCGTAGCCACTATAAAAATAGGTACTATGATAACAACCATTTTATGCTCTGTTCACCTTGCACAATTTGAATTTCCGAAAAGTTGTTTATCGTACGGTGAAATGAAAACGCGTAGGTAGCAGGTAGATTTATCAAAACAAAAGTATTGACAATCCTTTCAACGCCTTTATGTATACTCTGTATGTTGTCATTGTTACTACCTTTGCCATTTTGTCGATACTACGAGAATTGATAAAATATAGGTACCGGTAACCCTTTTGTTCATTCAGCACATTCGATTTCAATTCGTGTTTATATCAGTTTTCTATGCACGTAAATTGTATCACGTCAATGATGATCGATTAACCTATGTAATTCAAAAGCATTTCTAAATTTTTAATCCATTTTATAAACTTTATCAAATCATAGCGAGAGGAAATAGAAACACAAAGAAATATATTGTGTACCGTGAAAAAATGATGTCACTTTTAAAAGTTTTAGTCTGAAAAGTTTTACAATTGTTTTATAAATCCCATGGAAGAAGTGAAGGGGAAATAAATATATAGTAAGTAATATAGGGGATGGATACATATTATTCCCATGAATTCAGAAATGCAACAAGAGTGGTGCCAGAAAGTCGATTTTCGTTCGGAGGAATATTGGCAGAATTTCGAAAAAGAAAAAACTGTATCTTCTGGGGCAGTCTCTCTCTTGTATTTTGTCGCGAAATTTTCTACATATTATGTAATCGGTGGGAAGAGGGGGGGGGGGGTGAAATTATCGATCAAAAAAAGTATCTATTATAATTTTCAAAAACTTCTTTAATGATGTCTTCTTTCATCAATTCTATAATCTATGCAATTATATTACTTGCCAAAAATTTCACTCCTACCAAAGAAGGATGTTGAAGGATTCTTCCCCAATGTCTTTACTGGAATGAAGATGTACAAAATTTGAATTTTTTTCTGCTTTCATTTATCATCTCTAAGTATCTATTATTTATTAAAAAAAAAAAAAAAAAAAGTCAAGGACGATTTGTTAGGAGGAACATTGGCAGAATTTCGTGTATTACTTATCTTGTGGGTCCGTCTCCCTTTTGTATTTTGTCATGAAATTTTTTAGGTAGGTAATCGGTGGGGGAGGGGGATTGATTGCCGATGGAGTGACAGAGATCAAATTTATCTATGAAAAAAAATATCTATCATAATTTTCAAAAAAACTTCTACAAAGATGTCTTCTTTCATCAATTCTATAGTCTGCAATATATTACTTGCCAAAAATTTCACTCCTACGAAAGAAGGCTGTTAGAAGATTCTCCCCCCAATGTCTTTACTGGAATGGAGATGTACAGAATTTGAATTCTTTCTGCTTTCATTTATTATCTCTATCTATTATATTTTATTTTAAAAAAAAATAAATAAAATAAAATAAAAAATGCGAGTCACATAGTCTTCTTATTCAGCGTGCAGTATGGATTGAGGTTGAGCAGCTGCTTATACTTGTTTCTTCTTTGAAAATTACAAAAAAATATTGCTCCTGTGGCCTGTGCTAAGAAATTAGATACGAAAAGGAGCATCTGATGTTGATAAAAAAATTATAAAAATATCAAAAAACCATTTTTCTTCGAATTTTGACATCGAGGGGAAGAGTATACGCATATGAGGTTCAACTCTCCGGCTATACCCCTTCTTCAATACCCCTACCTATACTTTTTGTTTGTTCGTTTCTGTCGGTACCCTACGAATTCTCATTTGCTATTCGTACTGCAAAACTGTGCTTTGTAATGAAAAGTTTCTTTCGTACGTATTTTTTTTTGTTTGTAAAATGAAAAATAAATTATAAAAAGATGATGTTAAATTCATTGTCATCACCAAGAGTGGGACTACGCCCGACATTAGGCATGAAAAAAACTGTAGGGTAAAGGGCCCATCGTGGTCATATGATATGACCTACATTTTATGCAGTGTTGCATTCGAACGAACTTCTCTTTTACTTTGCCATCCCCTATTCATTTCGCATAGCGGATGTGTTTGATTCTCTCAGGTGTATTTTCAAATTGTTTATGTTCAACGTGAACCGAACATTGGCGAGATTTATGAAATGTACGTAGTTCCAAAATATACTAACGGATGTTCTGTAAAATCTCGATAAATTAATGGCGTGAAACCAAAGTACCCGCTTTTTTGCCACAATCGATAATTTCGTGAAAAGTTTTTCTCGCAGATGTCTGACACGTTCCATGGGGTTGCAAAATGCGGTGCCAATGTGTTTCAATTAGAGAACCTGTTGACATTTTGTCAAATGGCCACAATTTCGTTAAGTGTAATTTAAAAAACGTGAAAATTTTCCCTTAAATTACATACTATGCAATTATTATTACTCCTACCTCGGGTTCTTCCATGTTGCAGACATGCAACGCAATGTTTTTTTCATTACGGGAGTTTCTAATTAATTGTAAACATTTTCACCTTTCGAAAAACAAAATCGACTCAGAAAAGACAACAACAACCAAGTGCTTTTAGGAAGATAGCACACGTACTTATGAATTAATATTTTATCAATGGGTAGTTTAATAAAAGTCAAGTACTGAGAAGGTATAGCTTGGATATCACTTATTGTTAGATAAAAGATGTATGTGGGTGCGATTTTTATTTTGGAAAAAGTAGCACGCCCTTAATTTATCGACGTACCCATAAGGTTGGTAATTATCAAAAACTTTCCAAAGTCTTGGCATGAAATTTTGAGGTTGTGAATACGGTGTTATAACCCCCCCCCCCCCCCTCATACCAGCCAACTCTTTGTGTCGTTCATCTGCCCAAAAACTTCGTATTTAATTAAAGTCTATGTTACATAAGTGAAAATTTTCTTCGTCGTCATACATGAATTCTGTATTCTGAATTAATGGAGCGCAGTATAAAAGATGATACTTACTTATTTTAAGAAATCATCGTGGTTGGTGTAAAGTAACGCAATTTTTTTCTATTCTCCAGCTAACAAGGAAAACTGAAAAGCTTTAAAACCATGCTTTATAATGTTGAACTTGAAAAAATTCAAACAATAATCGAGTCGAAATGATTTTTTTCAGAAACAAGCAATGATGGTACGTCAACTCGAAGAAGAATTACGACTACGTTCTAGAGAGTCAGCTTTAGGAAACCATAAACAAATGGAAGCTTTAATTTCGGAAAATGAACATTTAACCAGAGAAGTAGCAATTTTAAGAGAAACTATAAAGGTAAGTCGGGTCGACGAGAACATTTACTAGTACTGAATTATTTAATATTTACCTTCAAATTTAATATTGCGGTTTTATTCGTAGGAACTCGAATTAAGGATAGAAACTCAAAAACAAACTTTATTAGCTCGAGACGATAGTATTAAAAAGTTATTAGAAATGTTACAAAATAAAGGCATTGGTGAGTACATTTCATGCTTGTACATCAGTGTAGGTAAAAAAAATTTACTTTTTTGGTAGTGTAAAAAAATAAGTAATTGAAAGCGGTGACTGTGATGTGAAAATTGACCAATATTTTTTTAACGAGGCGTAGTTTTGTCCAAGTACAAGCCATAAACTTTGACAAAAATTCTAAAGTTGAATAAAATTATCGCTGATGTTTACTGTGGTTTCTATTGGGAATGGAGTTCTAGGTTTTTTTTTTTTTTATTAGCGCGAGACTTCCGTTTGTAAATATAAATAATATTATCGATTGTGCAGGCGTTTAAAAATTTAATTTCTATCTAGTCGGGTAGTTGGGTATTGGGTAAATAAACATAGTTTGTTAAATGGTAGGTAGATATTTAAAGATCGCGGTTTAGATAGGTAATTCAATTTTTGATACTTTTTCGTCTTCGAATCATTTTTTAAATTATTTATTATTTTATTTGAATAATTTGCAATTAGGATGTAGACTGTAAATTGAACGAATGAATTTGGGATTATAATTTTACGTATTATTATATTTCTGCGGGGACTTCAGAGTTCTCCCTTAAGTTCAAGGTTATTTTCTTATGCATTGTGCATCGTACATGGTGGAAAGTATCAAGTAATTCGTTTGCAGTTATCCGCCTTTCGTTTCAAATGATACAGCAACTTAAGCCATACAAGTGTAAATAGGTTTTATGACTCTCTGATTTTAAACGATAAAGATAATTATTTTATAAATCAGATTATGTCCTTGTTTTATCTAACGTGGAAGTTGAAGGAGCTACAAGAACTTGTTACTTTCTATTTCGCGATTGAATATTTAAAAATAAATACGTCAAATTTGGTGTGTTATCCGAAGTATGCACACCCATTTGGTAGTCCTCCGGAAGAATTTTCAATTTTTTTTTACTCCGGACAGTAAAATAAAGTGAGATTATTTTTTTTTATGCAAATAAAATTCAGAATTTTTCTCCACAAAAATTTGTACACAACTTTTTCCTACTTCTCCTAAAAAAGTAAGGTACATAGTTTTTTTCCAAAAAAAATCAGATAATTTTTTTTAGGAAAATTTGAGATTTTTTTTCAAAAAAATCGACAATGTTTTTTTTTTACTCTGAAGAAATTTAAATATTTTTTATTCCTCCCCCAAAAAAATGAGAAAATTTTTTTCCATCCAAAAAATTGCAACATTGGACTTCTGCTTTTTTTTTGTCTCAGTACCAAAGGTTGGATCTTTTTATGGGAAAATAATTCCTTATTTTTTTATTTTTCCTTCGACTGAATTTTAATTGGCAATTTCCATCCCCTCAATTTATAATCAATGGAAACAAAAAAAATAAAAATTTTCAAAATTTTAAATTCTTTTTGGTTTTAACACATCAAAGTTCTTCCCATTCATAAGAATTAATTCTCAATTTTTTATTTTTTCCAAACTTGATTTTAAGTGGTACCTTAATGGACGCAAATTTCAAGTTAATTATTTTTATATGAAAATAATTCCCTCCGAGTGGTCCCCGGTAAACCCCCTTTTTTTATAAAAATGAAAGAATAGGCTGATTTTCAAAAAACCTTGCCTCTTTTCCCAATTTTCTATTTTGCCCCTAATTTGATTTCAAGTAGTGCCTTGGAGCTCACCGAAATTTCAAAAAAAATGTAAAAAAATTTTAAAAAGCCACGCTTTTATTTAAAGTTGGTCACTTTGTAAAATGTTATTCATAGGGAAAGAGTAATGCCTTAAAAAACAAAAAATAAGATTTACTTATTTGAATACAAAAATGTGTCATGAAAATTTTTTTTTCAAAAATTTTAATGATGAAAATCGTGGTGGGGCGTTAATTGAAAAGGTATTCGTTTGCCCCTCGCGAACACCCCACCACGCTTTTCATCATTAAAATTTTTGAAAAAAAAATTTTCATGACACATTTTTGTATTCAAGTAAGTAAATTTTATTTTTTGTTTTTTAAGGCATTACTCTTTCCCTATGAATAACATTTTACAAAGTGACCAACTTTAAATAAAAGCGTGGTTTTTTAAAATTTTTTTACATTTTTATTTAACTCTTTTTGTCGTTGAAAATATTTTAATTTCATAAAATTGAACCCCCTCATAGGGGCTCAATTTGGGGTCAGGGGTAAATTTGAGTTCGAAAATCGAATTCAGCTACCTCGAAAACCAACATTTTGATATCAATGTTGTGAATTTTGAAATTTTTAAAACTGAACCCCCTCATAGGGGCTCAATTTGGGGTCGGGGGTAAATTTGAGTTCGAAAATCGAATTCAGCTACCTCAAAAACCAACATTTTGATATCAATGTTGTGATTTTCTGAAATTTTCAAAATTGAACCCCCTCATAGGGCTCAATTTGGGGTCGGGGGTAAATTTAAGTTCGAAAATCGAATTCAGCGACCTCGAAAACCTACATTTCGATACCAATGTGGTGATTTTCTGAAATTTTCAAAATTGAACCCCCTCATAGGGGCTCAATTTGGGGTCGGGGGTAAATTTGAGTTCGAAAATCGAATTCAGCGACCTCGAAAACCTACATTTCGATACCAATGTTGTGATTTTCTGAAATTTTCAAAATTGAACCCCCTCATAGGGGCTCAATTTGGGGTCGGGGGTAAATTTGAGTTAAAAAATCGAATTCAGCGACCTCGAAAACCCCTAATGTGAGCACTATGTTCTTTTAATTCCAGTAAAATATTAAATGAGAGAGGATTGGTTGAAAACATACTTTTGGTTCCATGAGACATACAAACATACATACCAAGCTAATAAAAGCGTGGTAAAAACAAAAATCAGAAAATGAGAAAATTTTTTGAGCTAGCATTTTAATGTCATTTTTATTCCAGAATATTTCTCCTTTTCTTACTTCCTTCAACAGAATTTAAAGATGTGCCACTGCACCCTCCCCCCTTCCCCGTAAAAATACTAAATTTTCGAAGTTTTGCATTCATTTGGATCTAACATATCAAAATTGTCCCTTTTCATCAAAAATAATTCTCAAATGTTTAATTTTCCCGCTCGCTGAATTTTAAGTGAACCCTGTTGCCCCAATTTTTTGAAAAAATGAAAAATTGAACATTTTTCGATTTTTTTTTTTTTTTTAGTTTTAATCCATCAAAAATATTACTTTTCCTGAGAATTAATTCCCAATTTTTTTATTTTCCCAAACCTAATTCCAAATGTTACCTTAGGATAAAATGCCCACATTCTTAAAAAAAAAAAAGTGAAAAAATATGAAAACTTTTTTAACTTGATATTTAAAGTTATTGTTCCTTTCCATTGGAAAATTATTTCCTTTTTTTCATTTTTCCCTCAACTTATAATTTCAAGTGTTACCTTGGGACGGCCCAATTTCGCCAAAAAAAATAAAAAATAAAAATTGAGCAAAATTTTTTAACGTAGTTTTTAAAGTAGTTCCTTTTCATTGGAAAATAATTCCTTAATTTTTTTCCTAACTGAATTTCAATCGGTGTCATTTGCCCCCCCCCCCTCTTCAGAAAAAATACTAAAAATTTATCAAATTAATTTTTTTGTTTCAATTTTTAAAAGTTGTTCCCTTCCATCGTGAGAATTAAGCAGGTAATTCAAATTTTCTATTTTCTCCAACTTAGTGTGAAATGGTACCTTGAGGCATCCTCAACTTTTTCAAAAAAAGAGCAAAATTTTCTGACGTAGAAATTTGAAGTTGTGTTTTTATTAAAAGAATAATCCACGTTCCCAATTTTGAAAAAAAAAACTGGCAGAAATTCTACTAAAAAAATAAACTAAAACATGAAAAAAATGCAAAAGTTGAAAATTTTCTTAATTTTCCACTTTTTTGGAAATTGGGAAACTGGTTAGTAACACTTAAAATTCAGTGAGGGGATGAACAATTATTTCCTATGAAAAAGAACAATTTAATAAGTATGTAAGAATTGAAAAAATGCCAAATTTTGAAAATTTTATTTTTTTAAAATTTTGGGTGACTAAAGACGGCATTTTAAATTCACTTGGGGACAAATAAAAAATTGGAAATTATTTTACAATTAGAAGAACGAGTTTAAATTTCGAATTTGAAAAATTGGGGGCTCCTACCACATACAACTAAGTTGAGGAAAAATCAAAAGACCGATTGATTGAAACTCCCATGCACTTCATATTTCCTTATAGATATAAAAATATTTTGATAGTTGTATTTCGAATTTTAAATTTTATAGGCAGTTTAATTCTTTCATATGAGTACCCTATTTATTCATAATAAGAAAAAAAAACGTTAATTAATCCAGAAGGGTGCTCCAATCCAATTGGTCACTAGGTAGGCTAGGTACATCAAAAAAACCTTTTTCTTTTTTTTTAAATTGGGCGGTGCTTAAAACCAAGTTGAGATTGAAAATTAATCTTCATTAAAAGGAACAACCTTGATGTGTTAACAGGCAAGAGTTAGAAAATCGGTAACTTTTTTCATTTTTATAAAAAAATGGTGTTGACAAGGGGCCATTTAAAATACAGTTAAGGGGAAAATAAAAAATAGGGAATTATTTTCTCATAAAAAGAAACAACTTTCCGTACCTACTTAATGTAGCAAAAAAAATCAAAAGTCCAGGATAAAGACCACCCTTTTGTGTTTGTACCTATCTACATTGCGAATGTAATGTTCAGTACGAAATTACTCCTGCAAGTTTTATGGTCGACAAATTTATTTACACTTGTAAAGTTTTTGTTTCTCTTTTGCGTTGTGCGGAAGGATGAAATTGCACTGCAGCGTGACTACAGTGCCAGTGGTTTTTAAAATTTTAGATTGAACATTTCATTAAAATCGTCATCGAAAATGCATGTAGAAAATACCTAACATACCTATCCACTACCTACCTATAATAGTAACGAGCATGCAAAAACTATAACATAGTACTTAACGATGTTATTCGATTCACCTTCATTTTTTGCCTCTCAGTTGAAGTACTTGTTACTAAATTTTTAATTAATAGATTTTTTTTTTTTTGTGTCATAACATTCATAACACTGTACACCGCAATAACCTGTCTTCCATTTTCGATTACGTACATTTAAGTATTATCTTTAGGTAGTATACATTTTTTTTTTTGCCAAAAAAATAAGACAATATTTATTACAATCACACGCATCGAAAATTAGGATCGAATTCCATAACACTATGTACTATTTCTTTTCGGTACTATGATTTCTAAAACTGAAATTTTTTGTGAGATAATAAACGTTTTGTAGTATGGCCTATCGTATGTTGTAGGCAAGGAGGAAGAAAGAATGATGTTTCAACAAATGCAAGCAATGGCTCAGAAACAGGTGCTGATGCTTTTCATTTTCTTTTTTTTGTAAATGAACGATTTTTTTTTTCGTATTCTTGTCTCTTTACTATTATTAATGAAATATTGCGATCAAAGTTATGCCTATTAACAAACGCAGCACTCGTTTGTATATATCAGTAGAGCCTGTTTTATTACGTATTATTTTTTTTGATTTTTCCTTATTTTATTTGTCAATGCGTCTATGATCATGCCCGAGCCTATTTTTTCAAAAAAAAGAAATCTATTCGCTGAAAAAAAAAAATACGCCGTCATGTAGGTATTTTTCTTAGCTGCTTATATTTAAAAGTTACATAGATGGAAATAGGTGAATAATATGTAAATTTGCAAAAAGCTAAAAGCCAAAAAGTGATAACTTAATTAGTCGAAAATGAAAGCCAGAAAAACTGCCTATACACTATAAAACTACCTACCTATACAAAATGTACACATAAATTTAAATAACTGTCTATAGTGGTTGGTTTCATTGTGGTGATAGCGTATACTCAATTCAGCGTGTGTTGTAGGTGGTATTGACGGATTTGCAAATGAACATAAAAAAAGTAGTAAATGGCACCTTGATAAACAATCCTGGCAAATGTCGGATTTTGGAAATAGATCATTGGATCAGGATTGTTTAATAGACCAATACCGCAATAATGAAGTAGAACGCACTAAACGCGTGAGTACTGAAAAATTTTCATATTTCCCGGTCTTTCCAAATAATATTTTTTTCGTTCCTTACGTAGAGCGTAGCGCAACTAGATAACCTATACCTAGGTAATTAGGTATACTTAATTAAAGCTTAGTATTCGGAAATGAGAACGAAAATCTTCGAGTTTATCACCCCCTATAAGTAACAAAAATTATACGCGTGTTTTGTGTGCATTCATACATAGATAATATTATCGACTGTAGTTTGTAGGTATTTGAAAAATCCGTATTGTTTAGACAAGCGGAATAATAATTTTATCAACTTTAACAATTTTAGAATTTCCCTTCGGCAAATAGAATAAATACTCGAGGGTTTTTTCAAAACACTCGCCCGATCTGGATTTTTATTCGCATTTTTGCGTTTCACTTTCGTTGACCAATTACGAACTACCAAACTTGAAAAGTATTTCTCTAATGTCAAGCGTGAGGTTAGAAAATTCCACCAATCTCATTCTTTGTACAGGGTGCTTCGGAAAGGAATGTCTATAAATTTTTGATTTGGATATAACCGCGAGAACCTAGGACCTACCACTAACACAAAATTTCATATAGGTACAGTCAGAAGGGTCGCAAAATTAAACAAAATAGATAGTTCATTGGGAGTTTCGGGCAAATTCGACGTGATAAAAATTTCATTTTACACATTTTTTTGGGAAAAAGTTGAACAAAAATTTCATATGAGTATAGTGCAAAAAAAAATTAAAATTTCATACATCTTCGGTATTAAATTGATCTCCAAAAAGTAATTAAGAAATTTCTTCACTCCAAAAAAAATATTTATTTTTTCTCCGTAAAAATTGAAAAAAATTTCACTTCAAAAAATTAGAAAATCATTTTTACCTCCAAAAAATTGGAAATATTTTCAATTTTACAAAAATTGCGGATTTTTAAAATGATTTTAGAAAAATTAAGAGAATTTTCACCTTTTATCCCAGAAAAATTGAAAGAAGTTTTCCTTACAAAATTTAATTTAAAGAAATTCGTCTGAAAAATTGAGAGATTTCTTTTCAAAAAAATTAAGGAATTTTTTTCTCCAAAAAATTAAGGAATTTCTTTCCTTCAAAATTTTTTCACATTTCATCTAAAAAAAAATTGAAATACCTATCTGTTTATTTTATTTTTAAAAAATCAAAAAGTTTTTCCTTCGAATGTTTTTAGCTGATTTTTTTTTCTTTTTAAAAAAATAATACACCTTAGGGTACATCTATTTTCAAAAAAAAAAAAAAAAAATGTAAAAAATGTTACTTTACTTTTTTACTCCAAAACATTGAGAAAATTTTTCATTTTTCGTACAATGAGAAATTTTTAGAAATTTTCTATCTATTGAAAAAAAATAAAGGATATTTTTCTAAAAAGAATTGAGATTCCTGTTTTTCCTTCATAAAAAACTTTGTTTTTTCGAAAAAATTGATAATTTTTTCACCAACTTATTTTTTCACTCCAAAAAATTGAGGGATTTTTTCATTCTAGAAAAATTAAAATGTTTTTTTTCTAAAAAATTGGAACTTTTTTGGATAAAATTGAGAAATTATCCTAGTTATTTTTTTTTTTACTTAAAAAAATTGAGTTATTTTTATTTTGGACAAAGGTTGTGCCATAGCACACAAATTATATCGTAATTTTCCAAACCATACTAAAATAAAGTTTTATTGTGAAGCTCCCCTGTCCCCTCTAATTCCCATGAGTACGCCATTAAACAGAATTTTCAAATTTTTCATGTCAAACTTTCAACGAAATCGAGAAACTTCAATTTTTGTTCATTTTTACGAACTAAATATTTTTGACTGTGAAAAATTGAGAAAACGGTAAAGTTTCAATTTTGCTGAATTTTCGACATGTGGCATACAGGGTGTCCGAGAAGCACTGTACAAAGACTTCAGATTTGGATACAATCGGGTAATATTAAAAAGAAACTTTTTATACACATAGTCCTTATCTCAAAAATTGAAGGGGCAAGGGATTCACCATTCTTACTATGCCTATGTTCTATCAAATTTTGATATTCACTTTCGGAACATCTTGTACAAGATATTTATACAAGATGAAAATTTTATTATTATTCAAGTACGAATCAAATTCGATATTTTGCATTTTTTTTTCGCATTTTAACCGCATTACCAAGCATTACGAAGCCACAAACCTAATTTTTCGTCAGCTTATTTCATTGAATTTTTCAAATTCAATCGCACCATTGTTATCACAGTTGCGTAATTGTATTTTTCACCTTGTCGAGATTCTGATGAACAAAATTTGTTTACCCACGAATGAAAATTTCAAATCTAAATTTTATTGGCCACAGCTACAACCTACGTTTGTATTTTGTTTCAAATAATGAAAATTGCATCACTGCGATTTCAAATCAAATAATGAATAACATTTACTCCTGTTCCTTCGAAACAACGTTTGCTGGATTTACCTAAGAATGGCTTAATTAGTTCATGAATTATTTATCGAAAGAAAAGTCGTCTGAATGATTCACGAGCTAATTAAATAATCCGGTAGTCGGTTCAATACATTTCTGTAGGTACATTTTAAGGCTGTTTGAATTTCATCGTACTGTACTTATATGTATACATCTTCTGACTGGCTTGCGAAAATAATAAGTGTCCTACGAGCCTGCAGATATTTCTTAAATTAAATTGAATTCATTCTCACAAATTTTTAAATTCTGGAATTTATTTTCTTTTGATCGAAGGAAGTCAGCATTAAAACTGGGGAAACTCGCAACTCGCAGCAGGCTCCAAGCTGCTATGCACCCCTTCTTATTTCTACCTTTTCAGTAGTCATTTTTGAAGTGAATACTTCTTTAGAACCTTTTTAAAATATGTAGTACAAAAATAGCTCCAGTTTTTCGCAAAAAAATAATAGTTGATAACGACTTATACACAAAAAAGAATGAAATTTTCTCAGGGAATTTAAAATTGTGGACTTTAATTAATCTTGAAAAATTTTCGAAAGAAACTCGAGAACAATACTTAGGTACGCTTTACGAAAATTTAATAGATGACTCGATTTATTTGAGCGATTCTATAACAAAAGCCCTTATCAGTTATCAGATCTTTTGGAGGCTAAAGATAACCAAATCAAAATTTTGGAAAAAAATCTGAGCATCTTGGATTACGAATTGAAGAATTCTAGGTTTGGCCATTATTCTCTCGTAAACTATGATCGTTTTGGAAAAGATAGGCAACAAGTAAGTTTATTATAACGTTTGAAGTTTTTATGCATATCTCATGGCATCGTAGTTTGATCAGTTTAGTTGAAGACAATTTGGCAAGAATCTTTGCATAATGGTAATTTAAATCGCTTCGCTGAGTCGCTAATTCGAATGGCTTAATAGGTACCTACTTCGAAAAAAGTGCTAAAGGTATTGGTAAAGACAGTTCAGTCTATCGTCTATCTCTATATACTTCATTGTCATACGAGTAAAATTGATAACATTGATTTTTTTCCCACCATATTGTGATCATTTTATTTCCTAGTGTAAAAATTTTGCGCTTCGAGAGTATCGAGATGGCTATAGAACAATGCTGTACTTATAAACACTAGCTTCGATAAAGTATTACTTTTTTAATGCATTTATAAAGCTTTTTATGATATGTAGTAAGTGTATGGCGGCGTATCTCAACCATCGCGATGAACTCTGAATTTAAATACTCGATATCGTCCCATTTTAGAACTAAAAACATAAAAATTTACTTCGTGTTGTGTTATTTGCTCGTAAAGAAATATGAAAAGACTCGTGAAAAGTATACATTTCTAATGCTATTAGCGAAGCTTAAACTGTTAGCAGTATTAGTGAATCGTAAAATTCTCATCTTAGTGTTTTGTTTTCAAATTTTGGCATATTTCTTTGATCGCATCATATTTATAGATAATTCATTTATTTTTATCATAATTAATCTGATCTATAATTTTCACGAAAACTGTTTTCCTTCAAATACCAGAGTCGGCAACTTGCGTATTTATGACAGTAATTTTAGTGAAGTCGCACGAAGTGCAGGTGTAACTTTTTATTTTTTAATCATTATTTTCCAAAAAAAAACCTTTTTTTTTCCAAACAATTTTTTTGAGATTTTTCCGTAGAAAAAATTTCAAGTCGGCCTCTTTAAAAAATAAATTTTCGCATAACAAATTTTTTAGAAAAATTTTTCAAAAAAAGAATTTCTTTGGATTGTTAAAAAAATTATGTTTCACTTTCGGCGTTTATGGCCGTTATAATTAATGAAAATGTTACCTTTTTCATTATTTCTTTGAAATTGAAAAACAAAAATCTTGGGAAAATTTTTTTCACACATAAAGTACCTAAGTATAAGAAAAGATAATCATTTTAGAAAAGAATCCCCTGAGGAAATTAGAAAAGATACGTAGGTAGGTAGTAGGTACTTACTTATATCTCACAAAGAATCTCGTCAACTACAATTGAACTAAAATTTGGTTCACTGAAAAGGCATATCATTCAGACTTCAGAATCAAATTTTGAGCTGCGAAGTTGATTATTCAATTTTTTGCGGAATTTTTGAAAATTACGAAAATAGCTCTTTGGTATAGGTAACATTTTTTTTTTTTTTACAAAAATAGTCTAGTATTTTGAGATAAAACTCTGAAAATCGGTTTATATACCAAAGTCAACCTCCTGAGTCGATGGCGACCATTTTGGAAGCGATTTGCAACCTCCAGCAAAAGTTATCTTTTCTCTTGCGCTCTAAAATCGCTCCAGAAGGCACCGATGTAATCAATTATGGCCTCTAAAAATTTAATCCCATCGTTAGTGTGATATTATCAATCGATTAGTGCAGTTGAATTAAAAATCCGAGAACAAGTATTTTTTTCACTTTGCATTTTTTTGGAAAATTAAAATATTGTAATTTTTTGTTGAAAAAAATATTGGAGTGTTTTTTTTTTAATTTTTTTTTTTTTTTTTTTTTTTTTAAATTTTTTTTTTGAAAAAATATCTATTGGTGTTTTTTTTAATATTGGTACTTTTTTGACAAAAATGTTCCCATTTTTTGGAAAAAATTGTTATTTTTTTGAAGAAAAAAATCTTGGATTTTCAGTAGGTAAAAAATAAAAATGTCACTTTTTTCAATTTTGGTCAAAATAATCGATGCAAGGGTTTAAATCGGGGTAATTTGACCTGCAGAAGTCGAATCCGTGGCTGATTTTTTGATTCGATCATTTCATGTGATCACTGAAATTTTAATCCCGTTCATCTTGAAAAAAGAAATGAATTGAGGTGAAATTTGAGCAAGAGGCTTATGAATGTAACTCGAGGAAAAATTGTTTTGATAATGAAATGAGCTTTTAATATGATGGGAAAAACCACGAATATATCGATTTTCTGAACTTTTAGGTGTGACCCCCCCCCCCCCCCACACCCATACCTTGAAAAAAAAACGAAAAATTGTGAATACTTACCTACTATAAAATAGTTTGGAAAACAAGAAAAAATTTCTGCTTTGTCAACTCGAAAACTTGTGTCCCTCAAGGTGATTTGGAGGTTTTCATAATTGTTTTCAAGGTCATTCTAGAGGTTAGAAAAATCTGAAAAAAATTTCCCAATACTTTTCTTGTATACCTATCTGTAGCTTTACTCATCATGCCAAGTATTTTTAAAATCGATTGAAAATTCGTGGAGATGGAATTTTTAAACTTGAAATCGTGTATTTCGGGGCTCCATCCCCCGGGGGCGAGGTCAAGGATCGCTGATACACTCTACAATTATATTTTACTAATAAAAATCTAAATTCTGAAAAAATTTGAAATTTGTGAAAAATTGATTTATCAACAGGCTATTTTTGCCATTTTTCAAAATTAGCTAAAAATCAAAAATTCAACTTCGACAGCTCAAAATTTGGTTCTGAGGTCTAGGAGATATGCATGCTTTATTAGTGGGCCAAATTTCAGCTCAATCGATGTTGACTAGTTGGAATAATAAATAATAATGTAGGTAGTTCCCTGTGGTTGGAAAAATTCTATTTTTCCCCCATTTTGCGTTAAGAATAGAAGATAAAATTCTCTTGGATGGAGAAAGTCTTTTGTTTTATTTTATTCATTATTTTATTATTTAGATATTAGATATATTTTTCTGAAAAAAAAACTGGGTATAAATAAATAAATACTTTCTTAGGTACCTGAAACAATTTTGTTGTAGAAAAAAAATCCCTGGTGAAAAATAAAAATAAAAAATTGTACACTAATTGCTCTATTCCATTAAAATTACTGTTCCAATGCTGTACCTGGAAATTGGATATTAATTCTCTTCTGAAAAGTGGATTACATTCAATAATCTATTTTTAAATAATACAATCGATTGTCTTTTCCCATAGATTATAGATCAGATTTTTGAATATTAAATTTAATATAATAAGTGAAGATTTTAAGCTTGAAAACTTTGTTGCTTGTGTTATAAGTTTTTTTTTTTTTTTTTTTTTTTTTTCAAGAGATACTAAAACAAAAATAAAAACTTATCGTAAACTTTTAAATTTTCCAATTTTTAATATACTTAAGCTTACGTAATTTTTTTTTACAAACACAAGCAATAAATTTTGCCGTGACAAAAGTTTAAAGATAACGAAACTAATATTTTATATTTTATTTTGATGTACGCTTCAATAGCTGGAAGATTTTCGTTTAGAAGTGCAACGAAGAGACCAAGAGATAGTGGCGATGAGTGCAAAAATAAAGACTTTGGAAGAGCAACACGCCGACTATCAAAGACACATAGCTGTACTCAAAGAAGCTATTGTAGCCAAAGAAGAACACTGCAATCTTTTACAAGCCGATGTAATTATGTTTCCTGTTCGCTTTTATTATTATTATTTTTTTTTCATTTAATGAAACGCGGAAAAAAGTTATTTTGAAAAATTCAAACACGTGCTATCGAAGCAATATTACATTAGGTATATTTTATTCGTGCAACATTTGGTGGATGAAATATTGCTGGTATAACATTCGAATTAAAATTAATTAACGGGGTTTTATTCCATCGCAGAAAAATAACTATAGGAAAATTTAGGTAGGTAGGTAATTTGCAAGAGTGAAATTTCCATATTTTTTTTCTCGTCGTGGGCGATAATTAAATGAAATGAGAGTTTGTTTTTATTGTTAGTGTGAAAAAATATCTATCTCGTTGACCTAAGTTTATTCTATTTCAAGCACGCGAGACGCTGACTCGATTAAAATCTTTCTGGTGTTAACGAGCTTTGAGAATACATTCGTGATTAAATTTCGCGATTATTAATTTTTCATCAAAGAGAGATACTAGTAAAAACTTTTACGCGAAATTAAATAAATGCATTCCTTCAAAAAACCGCGTCAATTAAAAACGACCGATCGACGACCAGCACTTCAAAAATATATTTTACCTACCTTTTAGCCCACACTCGGCGCTTGTTCGAGGAATTCGTAATTTTTCCACGATGGATGAAAGTTGCGAAAATTCTCGGAACTTTGCCTTTCACTGTATACTTTTCATTTAAATGCATTAATTTTCATTTTCATTTACAGGCGGAAGAATTAAGAGCTCGGTTAGAAGAACGTAATAAAGTAATAGAAAAGAAAACACAGGCTGCTTTACAGGCGAACCAAGAACGTAATCGAATTACCAATGAACTAAACGAAATCAGAGATCACATGGATATCAAAGATAGGAAAATAAGCGTACTTCAAAGAAAGGTAATTTCAAATTAAATAAACAAAAGGTTTGTTTCACAATTCAATACCTATTATACGGATCATTATGTATTAAAGTGCTGTAAAAAAAAAAAAAAAAAAAAAAGCAGCTCGCCTAAATTGTTTTTAACAAAATTTTTCATTCCGTCAAAGTTAAGCCTCCAGTGGCAGGTTGTCTTAAAGTTTTCTCGCTTGCTCGACATTTTTTTCAATAATCCAGACTGTAGAGAAGGCTTCGTTCGATAATTATGTATTTTTTTAAAACAATAAAACAAAAAACAACTGCGAGCAAACGATATTAATCTTCTCGCCGTTCTATAAAATGTAGGTCTAATGAAAAATACGTAGAAACAGAGACGAGAGAAAGACGAACCAGCGTGAAACTTTTGATAGCAGCTCTTGAGAATAACTTGGTAGAAAAAAAAGGGATAATAAAACAAACAATGATGATACTTGTTTTATTGCTGTGGAAAAAAGCTATGAATAAATATCGCGAAAAACAAAGAAAGTAGGTGTGCAAAAAGATTTTGATCATCTTTTATTTAGATTTAAAATCAATAACAACAGTTTTTTAATCATAAACGACAGATCTACTTTTTTTTCAAAAAATATGGAATGTTCTTTGAGTGGTGTAGGAAAGTCCAGAGGGTGAATAGGCAACCCAAAAGAAACAAAAAAATGTTGTACTGTGTACACATTTACACTCCACATTTTTTTTCAGGTCTAACCTATCAAAATTGTTCCTTTCCATGAGAAATGAATGAAATTTTTAATTTTTTTGCCACACTGAATTTTAAATGAACACTGGAGTAGCCGCCCATTTTTTAGAAAAAACAAATTGAACGATATTCGGTTATAATTTATCAAAGTTGTTTTTTTAAATGAGAATTACATCTGAATTTTTTATTTTCTCCCTACTTAATTGTAAGTGGTGCCTTGGGACACCCAAAATATTTCAAAAATAAGAAAAAACTGAGCAATATTTTTTGCTCATCATTTAAAGCTGTTGCTTTTTATTAGAAAATAATTCTACATTTTAAAAATTATTTTCCGCTTAACTGAGTTTTAAATAGCGTGCTACATCTAATTGGGACCAAGGATAGGTATGGCGCGCTAGTGTACATTACGATCAAGTAGGTATTGAAAAGGTGCACCTTTGTTTATTTTTTCTTAAAAACAGATGGCTGTGTTGTGATGATTTCGCTAATAAGGTGCATTTTGTATTGATTTTGTCATGATTTGGTCGTGATAACATTTGAAAAATTTCAGTGATAAGCAAATTTTTGTTTATGGTGCACCTTTTCAGACCTTTTCATTTTTGCCGATAGAATTCAGCCACTCCGCGCTCGTGGTCCGAATAGTCCTTCATTTTTTTTTTCAAATCCATAGAAATGTAATCAATAGAAAATTGAAAAAAAAGTAATTAATTAATTAGATAAAATTCATCGAATTTTGTAAAAGAAAAAAAAACATGGAAATTTAATTAATAGAAAATTGAAAAAAAGTAAATGAATAAGTTGAATAAAAGTCATCTGATTTTGAAAAGAAGTTGAAAAAAATCAATAAACAAAAAAAATGACCTTTAAAAAAAGTCCAAGGGTCATAAATTTTTCTAAAAATTTTATGTTTCAGAATGTCTGATAAAATTTCTAAAAGACCATTAAAAAATTGGGAATTATTTTCCAATTAAAAACAATAACTTTGAATGCTAGGTTAAAAATTTTTTCGTTATTATCATTTTATTTTGAAAAATTTGGGAGTAACCGAAGAAAACATCTATTAGAGGTGAGTCGAGCAGAAAAAAAATTCTGAATTAACTCTCATGAAAAGGAACAACTTTGATGGGTTATAACCAAATGAAGGAAAAAAATTGAAAATTGGCCATTTTTTTGATTTTTCTAAAAAATAGAAGGTGGCTAATGGTTCACTTAAGATTCAGCGAAGGAAAAAATGAAAAATTGGGAATCATTTCTCATGAATGGAACAATTTTGTTTCGTTAGAACCACAAAAATGCAAAAATTTGATTTTTTTTCAATGGAGCAGCTGAGCTAATAAGAGCTTATGTGGCACAACTTTAATTTCAGTTTGGGGAAAAATAAATATTTAGTAATTGGGTACCTAACCTACATATTTTTTAATAAATTTTTCTTTTTTTTAAATTCGGAAATCTTGATTTTTCAAAAAAAAGGGAAGAAAATCGATTGGTTTTTTTTTTGTTGAAAAATTGAGGGCATTGGTGCTACTTAAAATTAAATTGGAAGGAAAATAAAAAATTCGAAGTTGAATCATTCATGAATCATGATAAAAAAAAACAACTAAAAAATTGCAAGATTTTGAAAAATGGTCATTTTTTATTCTTAAAAAAAGGGGGAATGACTATAGGGTACCGAAAGTTCAAAATAAGGACCACTTTGGTACACATGACGTCTACCTAAAAAACTGAATCACATTTCTTTCCCTGACAGGGGGTTAAAAAGTTGCAGATTGCTGAAAAATCAACATTCTCAAATTACAAAAAAGAATCCATCTGCTTGGTATACGAAAACGGGGCTTGAATAGCTATTTTTATTTCAAAAATATAAATTTCCTAATTTTTTATAGGAAGAATCAATTTTTAAAAAAATCAAAATTCGAAAACTCTGCAATGAAATTTTTTGAATTTTTTCTATCGAAATATTTTTTGGCACTAATAGGAGTCATTCGAGTTCAGGTTTGTTACCAAACAGATGGTATTTCCTTTTTTTTTTTGTAATTCAAAAATCTCAGTTTTTCAGCGATCTGAAATTTTTCAACCTTCTAGTAGAAAAAATATAGTGATTTCGAATTGTGAGGCCAATGGTCTAGGAGGTCTATAAACTCAAAATTTCATTTTTTGAAGACATGCCCGTGGCACTACCCAAAAGTCACAGAAAACCTTCTTTTTTTTTCAAAAGTGACCCTACTTTGAGGGTCTCTAGCTCCCAGCCCCTTTAAGGTGGGAGGCTAAAAAAAATTGGGGGTGGTTTTCAACTCAAAATAACACACTTCTTTGCATATGGTCAAAATCTGATATATGTTTTTTTTTTCACTCCACACTAGTGTACTTATAATATTGCCTGTTACTTCTGGATCACCTATCCACCCTAAGGATTATCTTTTACCCCTCAAAAAATAATACATTATTTACACGCAGCTTGCAAACGTTGCCTAATTAAGAAAAATACTGACCTAGTTTTATTGTTCAAATTTCAGATAGAAAACTTGGAAGATTTATTAAAAGAAAAAGATAACCAAGTGGAAATGGCCAGAGCTCGTATGAACGCCATGCAGCAACACCGTTGTTCTTCCGAAGGCGCCTTGAACAGTTTAGAAGAGGCGATCGGCGACAAAGAAAAGCAAATGAATCAACTACGCGAGCAACGAGATCGAGCAGAGCAAGAAAAACAAGAAGAGCGAAGTCTGCACGAACGCGACATCGCCGAGTACAAATTGAAATTGCACGCTTTAGAAAGCGAAGTAGAAAAACTGACCGCGAGACTGGATCGCACAATAATCGAAAAAGACCGTCTAGAATCCCGATTAGAAAGTTCGCAATCCGAATTGGGAAAATCGAAAGCAGAACTCGACAAAGCGGCCAGTGAAGTCGGCAGAAGCGGTGCAGACTGGGAACACGCTAGGCAGCGATTGAATCGTTTAGAAATGGAAAACGAACGCCTGAGACACGAATTAGAAAGATCGCAAACCACCTTCGGCCGAAATACTCTGAACACGTCGCAAGAACTGGAACGTTTGCAAGAAAAAGCAGATAAATCGGCGGCTGAGTTGAGGAAAACATTGGCCGAATTACGAGTGACCCAAGCAGACAGCGATAGAACAAAAGCCGAAGCTGCTGCGTTGCAAGAAAAATTGGAAAAATCGCAAGGCGAGGTTTATAGGCTGAAAGCTCGACTTGAAAATACCCAAGGTGAAATGGAAAATTTGAAAGAAGAATATGAGAAAATGCAATCTACCGTGAATAGGCTTCATATTGACAAGGATAGGGCGTGTACCGAGCTCGAGAAAACTAAAGAAGAATTAGAACGAACGCAGGCCACTCTGGGTAAAGCTCAACTACAACAAGAAAAATTGGAGAACGATTTGATGAAAGCTCAAAACGAGTTGGATCGGTCGCAAGAACAACTAGAAAAAGCAAACGTCGAAAATAGAAAGGTAAGATGAAATTATCTACTTATCGTCAAATACATATCTATCTATACCTACTTATTTTCACCAATATTTTCATCAATTTTTTTATGGTGATAGTCCTACACAATTTTTGCAAATTTTCACATTTCTATTTTTTTTTTTTTTCAAATACTTATTCAATCAAAATAATTATTATAAAATTTTTAACGCAGCTACCTTTGAATTATATCCCACTTTTTCTCCATCTCGCACCTATCAAGGTGTAGGCATGTTGATTTTTTTTTACCTACCTATTCTGGTAGCACGTCTTTTGTTTTTGTTTTTTGTCAAATTCACCTACCTACCCAGTCTTTCAAAACCAACGTCATAATTTTTCATGTAAATTATTGTTCCTTTCGGACATAATTATTTTTAATAAGTTTGATTGCTGTATTCTGAAAACAAAAACGTAATTTTAGTGTCAATTAGAGAAGGAAAAGTACAAGTTTGATTATGAAGACATACAATCTGAGTTAGATAAAGCTTTGGGTCAAGCTACGAGAGTACAAAAAGAAAAAGACCATATCAAACTCGAAGCTGAACGTTATCAAGAGAAATATGAAAAAACTCAGGTTAGTTTTTGAAAGACAAAATGCCCGAATTACATACCCTCTTCAATGGTAGCTTGAACGAAGGTGTCACAAATTTAACAGGATAGTAATTTTTTATCGTCTGTGCATAATGTGAAATATATTTACTCGACCAAAGAAACCGATAGTGGGCTTAAATAAATACTTACAAATTTCTATTGTAGCTCAGTGAAAATAATAAAGAAATGAAAATTGCATTTTCTGTTTCGTGAAATTTAATTTTAAAATGTTGCTTTCGGTGTTCTGGTCAACCAAAAAAATAACCGAACCTCGCACACTTTGAAAAGTGTCCCTAAATGTGGATCCAAAGACGTGACCTCCTCATTGTTTTTTGCTTACAATAATTTTTCAAATATTAGTTGAACCAAACAATTATCCAGAGACGAAACTTGAGTAAATATCGGGGGGGGGGGGGGGGGGGTTAAATGGGAAATTTGCCTAATAAAATTTGTAAAAAAATGACGAATTTGCCGAGAAAATAAACAATTTTTCCGTTTGATTTTTTTTTTAGCGAACGAATTTTGAACCTGGTGTTGGCAAACCCAAATCGCGAAACTTTGTACAAAATATGGTCAATTTTTCCAAAAATCGCTGAATTTTCAGGGATTTGCCGACTTTTTTGAAATAATTTCCCCCACACCCCTTGTTTCTAGTGATGGCTCAATGCACGCATCTGGATTTTTGGTTGCGCGCATGTGCGCTAATGCGCGTATCGTGCGCGCAATGCGCGCAAGAATTTAAAAAAAAAGAATACAAGTCCAATCTTTAATAGAAATCTCTGATTTTTAGAGGAAATAATGCAAAATAAAACCCAGAAAAGTTGATTTTTATTTTTCATGAGAAATTGTTGTAATATAACTACCTTATAATTCAGTGTTACCAAACGAGTGTTTTGATATGTCACACGATTTTTTAAAAGCGCGCAACGGCGCAAATGCTCATTTTTTGGCGATGCGCGCGCAATTGCGCGAGCCATCACTACTTGTTTCGTCCCTGCAATGATCATTACTAAAATTAGAGTCAATAAAATTTGCAACAAAAAAGTTATATTTATTATTCATTTTTATTTTTTCGAAAAAGTGAATAATCGAAATTTCGTTTTACCAAAAAAAGGAAATAACATCTGCATTAATGCAAAAATATATAAATAGGTACTTACATATAGTATATCGATGGTCGGGAACCATTTAACGTTAACTCCATGGTTTTCAAAAAACGACTTTTTAATGTCATTCTATAGGAAATTTCGCGCTGAATCGAATGGTATCATCAGTTTTCAAAAAATCTCAAAGCAAACTGGCGTAAAATTGAAAAAACAAAAAAAATTGAATGGGACTTTTTTTGTATTTTTAATGATAACACTGGTTTCCTTTGAGATTTCATAAAAACCAATGTTACCATTTGATTCAGCACGAAATTTCCCATACAGTGGCATTGGAAAAGTAATCCATATTATTATGAACTCAACAATAAATGCTTATCAGTTATTGAGGGGTGAAAACTTTATTTTGCTCTCCTGTAAAATTTTAAAAAATGGAGTTAACGTTAAATGGTTCCCGACCATCGATATACAGAATGTACCGGATTGAGAGTAAAGCCTTACAACTACTAACTATGCAACTTATGATGAATCGATGCAAGTATGTTTGCCTAACCTCCGTACTGCAGGGGCTAAGTTTTGTATATCGAAAAAAAAATTTTTCGTTTTGGTAGTGTCTTCAACCTTGCGCTTCTCAACATAAAATAGTTAAAAAGTTGCTCTTTGCTGCATCGGATGGTGAATTTTGTCTAGGATTTTTTCATGGGCTGGTAATTTTTATATGTATCTAAGGAAGTCTATACTGAGCAAAATATTTGAAAAAACATCTAAAAAAAGTGACAACTTTTCTCATTTTTCTGTAGTAACTCAAAAAAAAATTTTTCAATTCTTTTCTCTAAAATATATTTTTTTAATATGTATCAATAGTTATGAACAGCTTATTTTTTAAGAAAAACATCTGATAATATTTATTTAAGAAAAATAAATTTTTGAAAAGTTTTAATTAGGTATGATTTTTTTTAGACTTTTTTGGTCCAAAAAATTATTTGCTCATAACTTTTGATTGGAGTAAGACAGAGGGGTGGGGGTTGTGCCATTAAAAAGAGCAGCCTTTTTTCATCTAGAAAAGTTAATAATAACAACTTGGTCAAAGGACAAATTTTTGAGTTATTATAGAAAAATGAGAATAATGGTCAATTTTTTTACATGTTTTTTCAAATATTTTGATCGATATAGACTTCCTTAAAAAGTTAGATATAAAAATTATCAGCCCCATGAAAAAATTCTAGACAAAATTTGTTATCCAATGCCGCAAAGCTCAACTTTCTAGTTTTCGAGAAGCGCAAGGTTGACAACACTCTGCCAAAGAGAAAAGGGAAAAAAATCTTAGTCCCTGCATTCCGGAGATTAGGCAAACATACTTACATCGACTCATCATAAATTGTATAGTTACTGTTTGGAGGGCTTTACTCTCAACCCGGTACACCCTGTATATTTCGATACAATACATTGAAAATTTTTCCAATTTTTTATAGTGAAAATGGATCTTTTAGGAAAATCGAAACTTGGTAACCCTGAAATAAAAAATTTTGAGAATTTTCTATCGAAATAATTTTTTTGCATCAATAGTAGCTATTTAAGTTCAGTTTTGGTACCAGTCAGATGATAATTATTTCCTTTTTTTGTCACTTTGGATCCACTTTTGGTGGTGGACTTCTCAAGGGGTGAGGTTCGTGGACTTTTTTTGACTATCGAGTACACTGAAAAGAACATTTTAAAAGAAAAAAATTTAATGTAATCTAAAATGCAATTTTCTGCATTTTTTTGGTCTAATTTCACTGGGTTATTGTGGTACTATCCTGAGTTTTTGAGACATCTGCATTTTCATTCATTTAAACACGTAGAAATTCGATTGTTCATTTGCACGTAATCTTAAAAGATGTGATGAAAATAAAATTGATAAGAGTTGAAATATACATATTGTAGGTATATTCGTATATTACGAGTATATGATAACATTTACCTATATAGGCATACCTATTACCTACTACACGTAGGAAACCAGATCAGCTTATATTTTTAGGCCTACACTTATATTTCTTTTATTTTTTGCATGCACGTTTTCATTTTATAGGCACAAATAAATGTTGTATGGTAAACAGATACTTCCAATTTCCTACTTCCTATGTTGAATATTTTCATTTCTACTTAGGTATTTTTATACGTAGTTTTGTTTGAAAAAATTTCGATCAACGCGAAGCGCAAATATTGTCGAAGTAATTCCATTTTGTAATAAAGAAATGAGCTTTGTCTCTAGGGTGATTTTCTTCTCAAATTCAGACCAACCTAATTTAAAGTACGAATATTTCGCGCGATTATTTTTTCAACCTTTCATTATACCTTCTGTAACACATATTTATATCAAGCTTTTAAACTTTCAACAAAGAAAAAAAAAACATTCTGTAGCGGTGTATCCTAGCTTGTAACCTACTTTAATTTCTACAGTTGTATAGAACATTTTCTAAGATAAGAAGATGACAGCTGAGTCACACGTTTATATTATCGCAGCAGTTCTGTCGACTTTGACTATCGTAATTGAAAACTTGTGTCTTTAAACACAGTGTTTCGTATTATTTTGTCAGTTGAATGTTGAAAAGCGAAGCACGAGTTGGTAATAAAATTAATACCTGATACAAAAATAGATACCTATAACTGAGAAACGCCGAAATTAGAAATGATATCGTATTTATATAGGTACTAAGAGGAGGCAAAAATACAAATATCAAAAACCAACGAAAAATAGAGTTGAAATCTCTTAAAGAAAATTCCGATGAAATCTTCCTTTCGTATAAATAAATTAAATACCTACCAATTAGAATTTTTTATAAAAGGAATGACATAAGCTAGATAGTTGCTCAAAACGATATTTTAAACTCTGTCGCAGATACTCGTTAGCAGACTTCAAAAGGAAAGAGACGAAGCTAAGATTGAAATAAAAGATCTACACGACAGAGTAGAGCTACAACAATCGCAAATTCTAAAGACGCAGAGAGAAAAGGAAATTTTACACGCCGAATTAGAAGTGTATAAAGAACGATTGGAAAAATTGCAATCTTCTGTGCAAAAGATCCACGTAAGTTATAGCTTTTCTATAGCTTTCGACGAATTAGAAACGCATCGTAGATATGAAATTTATAATTTAGAGAAAAAAAAAATCCATCCTTCATCTTCGTAGAAGCTTGCAAAATTGTATTCATTTAGGTATATTATGAAAATCTAATTTGCAGGTGGAAAGAGACGACGCTAAAGAGAAATTAGATGAATACCAAGCCTCGCTAAAAAAAGCTATAGAAGAAAAGGAAACTGCAAATAAGAATTTTGAAAGCATGATTGATCGATACGAACGGTAATTTTTTAAATCTAAAGTTTATACAAAAGTCATACGAACGCGTGCACCTACCTAGCCGTATTATTTCGAAAAAGTCACGCCTCGAAATGCTCATTTGAATACGTAGATATCTTTTACGCTAATGTAAGATAAAACGTATGTTGTGTTGAAATAATTGCATAACCCGCTACACGCAGGCGAAACATGACGCGGCTTAGAATACGTAGGAACCTGTGTAACATTTGTCGCAATTCCCAAGCTTAAAAAAAAAATATTGCTATCAACTTTTCAATGTTTTTTACGACGATATTTTTTTTCTTTTCTAATTGATTTCGTACGTGTATTTTTTATAGATGTAAAACCGAATTACATCGATTGCAAACGAAACAAGAAACTATCGAAACGGATAAAATACATCTCGAGATGGAACTAAACAAAAGTCAATTATTAGCCTCGAAATGTCGCGAAGAACAATACAAGCTAGAAGAAGAGCTGAAAAGTCTTCAAGAAATGTACGACCGAACGGTGCTGCAACTCGGTAGAGTGAAAGAAAACGAAGAAAAATATAAAAAAGAAATGGACAACATGGCCGACGACATGGCCCTGATCAAAGAACAACAAAATAACATGCAAATGGAGACAAAATGGTTGCAAACCGAACGAGATAAACTCCAAGAGCAACTGGACCGATTGCAATTCGAATTGCACAGATCTAGCATGCAAATAACGAAATACGAAACGACCATCGCGAAAAATCAAGACGAATTAGCTCACACGAAAATCGAATTAGAAAAAATGTACGACAAGTACGAAAAACTGCAAAAAGATTTGAAAAAAGCGCAAATGGAATCGGATCGTTACGAGGTTAGCAAACGAGGAGACGACTCCAAGTATTCCAGTCGCGATAACTTCTATTTCTCGTCGCAAGATATGCAATCGAAAGACGACACAAGACTGAGAGAAAGCTACGAAATGAAGAGTAAATGGGAATTCGAACGCGAGAAAAATGAAAAATTGCAACAAAACAACGCCAAGCTGGAGAATAAATTATTCGAGACGAAGCTCGAGTTGGAAAGATGCGAAAGCGAAGTGAATCGTTTGACTAAATGCCAAGAAAGATTCGAAAATGAAATAGAACGTTTGAGAATCGAGCACGAAAAATTACAAGATCAAAACGAGAAACTATTAAGAGAAAATGGCAAACTGAAGAGCGAACTGAACAGCAAGACCGAAAGTGAAAACGAATCCGAAAGGTACAAAGATAAAATGGAAAGATCGTATAGGCAAAAGTTAGAAACCGAAATCGACGATCTAAGACAAAGCATTAGGAAATTAGAAGAAGAAAATAACGCTTTGAAAAACGCCAAACCAAAAGTCGACGATAAGTTGATAATGAGTTACGAAGAAAAACTCGAGAAATCTTACAAAGAGAAGGAAAAAGCCGAACACGAGGCTAAACAGTTGATGAAAGATATCGAAAAACTAAGCAGCCAAGTGATAAAATTGAAAGAATCCAACGACGCAGCAAATCGAGATTATGAAAAAGCATTCACCGAAATCGGCGTATTGCAAGAAAAACTCGAAAAGGTTCAGTCCGAAAATAATAAAATACTGGACGAAAAATTCAAATTGGAGACCGACCTACACCAAGCCAAACGAGCTTTAGAACAAATTTCCTTAAAACAAGGCTCCGATCGCACCAAAGAGGCCTACGCGAAAATGCAACAAGATCTGAACAAAGCAATAGAAGAACGAGACGCGACGGCAGCTTTGCTAGAGAAACAAAACATGCAATACAATGCACTAGACAAAGAACTGAAGAAAGTTATCAACGAACGAGATCAATTAATAATTCAATTAGAAAAATCGCAGGGTATGCTGGTAGAATTCCAGAAAAATCTACAGCAAGTGCAACAGCAATTAAATTACGAAAAGATGGAAGCGAATCGCTTGCGAGAGGAACAAAAGCGAATGGGTAAACAAGCCGAATCTCGCGAATCGCTCGATTCTGAAATTTACAAACTGCAGCAAGTCATCCAAAGTAAAGACGAGTGCATTCAGTCCTTGCAGCAGCATCTGCAGCAAAAAGACGGCGAAGTATTAAACGTACAAAAACAACTGCAGCAACTGATCAAAGAAAAACAGCAGGCAGAAAATGATCAAGGATCGCACGTGAAAGCCATCGAATCGCAGAAAAGAAGAGGCGACGAATTACAAAAGCAGCTGCAAGCTGCTCAACAACAATACGCTTCCACTAAGGATGAATTACAAAAGAAAGTACAAGCTTTGGAGAAACAACTGCAGAGTTCGCATAATGAATTTAGACAACAGAAGGAAACACTTCAGAAGAAAATTATCACCTTGGAAGAATCTCTGCATTCGCAAAAATCTGGCGCTTCCGGTGCAAAAGAAGACGTACAACGGTTACTCAACGAGCTAGATAAATGTCACGAAGAATTAAAACTAATTACTACCGAAAGAGATCGATTAATTTCGCAATTGGAGCAAGTTATGCAAGAGTTCCAAAGAACACAGGTACCTACATTTTATTGAATCCACTTTGGCGTTTACCAACCTAACTTTGTTTTAATATTCCTGATTTTACTAATACATAGGTGCCTACTTGAAGAACAGAAAGATTAACTTTAGTATTAGTATATTCACATCAATTTTTCCCCATCCATATCTTATTAAATTTAACTATTTTTTTTCAGCTGGAATTGAATGACTTGAGCTCAAGGCAGGCTTCCGCAGCAGGCACGTCAAAGTCTAACGAAGAGAACTTGAGAGCAGCTCAAGCGCACATAGAAGAACAACGTAAACAACTGCAGATGCAACAGAAAAAATTCGAGGAAAGTCGAAAGTCGATCGAAGCGAAAGCTAAACAACTAGAAGAAAAAGAAAGGGCGTTGAGTGATGCTGAAAATAAACTTAAAAAGAAAAAAGAAAGTCTCGATCAGTTAGAAGCCGAATTGAAAAAAGTAATTTTTCAATATTACTTATTGTTCAAAATTTAATATACCTCCTTAGGTCAAATTGTACGATGAATTTTTTTTTTTTAAATCTGAATGGTAAAAAATTTTGAATTTTATGATTACAGGCATCCGCCAATAAAGGACAAACGCAAGATGATCCTCAGCTAGTTAGAAAATTACAAGAACAAATGGAGATAATGGCTGATGAATTAACAAAAGCAAAAGAAGAAGCGAAACGTGCTCAGAGTGATATGGAAAGGTTATTAGATGTCATGCAAGTCAGCCAAGAAGAACAGAATACCAAAGATAAACAGATACGAGAACTTCAAGAGTAAGGATAATTTCTGATTAATGATTTAATTATCCCTAACGTGTATAAAAAATTAAAAAATATGAATTCACCCCCTCACCCATTTACTTATTCCTATTTCCTATCTCAAAACATATTGGTGTTAATAAATTTGTTGCTTCTAAGAATTGAAGGGGCGATGTATTTCAAAATTATTGTAGTCGAGAAACCCGTCAACTTAACCGTGATTGAGATTGCATAATCATCAATAATTTAAGGCAACTTTGTCTGGGAATTGCTATACCAAAATGTGAATGTGTTTTGTGCATGGCCGGAAACGTGGCATATTTACGTTGGTAGCTATTAGTAAGCTACCCTTTAAAAAATTCCAAAAATGCAAAAATTAATACGCATTGCCAATTAAAATCCCCTTTTATTAAAAAAATATATATTTTTTTTTATAGATACCTAAACAAAAATTATTTTTTAAATAAGTTTTGGAGAAAAAAATCTCTAGTCTTTTGGAGAATAAAAAAAATCTGAAACTTGTGGAGTAAAAAAAGAACTCCATTTTTTTGAATCTTCAAAGTAAAGACTTCCAATTGAAAAAATATCTTTCAATTTTTCGGAAGATGAAAACATTTTTATTTTTTCAGATGAAAAAATCTCTATTTTTTAAACAAAAAAAAGTCCCAAATTTTTGGAGATGAAAAACGATTTTTTCAATTTTTTTGGAATAGAAAAAAATTTAATCCTACTATTAATTTATTTTTTTCGTTCAGTTTTTGGAAGCAAAAATTCTAGTTACAAAAAAATCGTCATTTGTATTGAACATACTTGAGTACATATCTGAAAAATTTTCATTTTTTGAAATAATTTGGAAAAAAAATCTTTTAGATGTTTTGAACTAAAAGATTCGGGAGAATTTTTTGAGAGCAAACTTTTTTTTAGGATTAAAAAAATCTCAGATTTTTTCATACGTAATAAAATTAAAAGTTATTTTTTCCAAGAGAAAAAATCTTTGAAGTTTTTGGAGTGTAAAATTTACAAATTTCTTGGTGTAAATAATTTCTCTTTTTTTTGGAGAAAAATCTTTAAAATTGTTTGAGAGAAAAATTTCCACTTTTTTTGAATGAACACTTAAACCAAAAAAATTTATTTTTACTTTCCTAAATTTTTTGAAACCAAGATTTTTCATATTTTTTATACCTACCAATAATAGGTAAAATAATACTTTTTTTTTAGGAAAAAATCTCAGTCATTTTTGAAATTGAAATTATTAAAATATATTTTTAGTTTGAAAAATGTCTTTAATTTTTTAAACCAACAAAACACGTATATTTAGAGAAAAACTGAGAAATTCAAAATCTAAGAAATTTTCTGTCACGAAAAATTCTCAATTTTTTGGGAATATCATTTTTCTCATTTTTTGGAATCAAAAAATCTGAGAATTTTTAAGCATACTAATTACCTATCTACTTTTTTTTTTTATTTTTAAGAATGAAAATTTTTTTAATTGCCTCGAGGCGAAAAAAATCCTCATTTTTGCGAATAATTTTTTTTTTTTTTAATTTTCTGAAGAAAAAATCTTGCAACTGTTTTGGAATAAAAAATTTGATTTGAATGAAAATTGTTTATCGATTTGGAATTTAAAAAAAATCAATTCTTTTGAGAGTAATTTTTTTTAATTTTCTTTTTTTGAAAAATTTTTTGTTAAAATAATTATTTTGGTTTGAATTTCTTTTTTCTAAATAGGTAAATCACAATTTTTTAAAAGTTTGGGAAGAAAAATCTCATTCCGCCGACTTCTATGTAATAAGAGGACTATCCGAATATATTTTGGAATATAAATATTCCAAAAAAGTTGTGAGATTTTTTCATTCCAAAAATTTTTTGCTCTAAGGCAATAGAAGAAACTTATCATAGAAATATTTTTTGTGCTAAAAAATTCTGAGATTTTTTTGATTCCAGAAAATGAAAAAAAAATAAATATTCACAAAAAATTGAGAATTCTTTGGAAACAGAAAATTTCTTAGTTTTTCTGAAATAAAAAAATTTCAACTTTTTTGCATGTCTTGATTTTTATCCAAATCCGTGTTTTGTTAGTTCAAACGAAACATTTCTGGAATAAAACGCAATCTCTGATTTAAAACATTTTTTTTTGGTTTGAAAATCAATGTTTTAATTTTTTCAACCAAGAAAAGAGAATTTTCGAGGAAAAATTCAGATATTAAAAAATATAGATTTTTCTGTCCCTAAAAATTCTCAATTTAGTGTGAGTTGATTTTTTTTTATTTTTTCTGAAATGAAATGATCTCAGAAAAATTTTTGGAATAAAAATAAATATTTTTCAAGTTTTTTGTTTAAAAAAAATCATTTTTACTTTCAAAACTGAACATTTTTAATTAACCCTTCGGGAAACCTTGGAATGTTACAAGACAGCAACCGCTCGTTCATTAATTTGAAAAAATCTAAATTTTTCAGATCCTTGAAGAAGTATCAGGCCCAACTGAAAAAATTACAAACAACCGCCGCCACCGACAAAAAGAAAGAAGAAGAGGTAAGAATAAAATTGAAAAGCGTCGATTTTAAATTTATATTATTTTTTTATTAATCACAATTATTTCTTTTCTTATGATTTCGATAATCGCAGGCCGGACCAGCAAGTTTCCTAAAAAGTTTCTTCTAGGCAAAAGTTGTTATACAATGGAATTTCGTACCACTTTTTTTGTTTATTTCTATTTTTTGTTTTGTTTAAATGAATATTATTTGATTACCAAACCATATCCTTTTTATTTTTTAAGTCATTACAATAAATGTCGTTCTTACTCCTTTTTTTCTATTTTTCGTTATTCTGTCGGTAAAGTTATACATTGAAGATGTTTTCATTTCAATTATTTACGCTACAATTTTTAATTTATCTAAGTCTTATTGATACGTTTCTTAAACCATTTAATTACGAGTGAATATCCTCCGTATAGATTAGATGAAGCATCAACGCCTACAACAAAGTGACCTGATTGAAAATATGTATAGTTTCTTCTTCTCCTCTCTTTCTCCTTTTTTTTCTCCTTTACTCATAGTTTATTTACATTAGAATCGCATTTCAAAAGTGTTCTTATCTAGTAAAATTTATACAAGTGGAAGAAGTCTGGTGCATTTCAATACTACCTATTACATTTTACATGCATTATTGTGAGGAAAAAAGTCTTTGTAAAAACACAAAACAAATGGTGCATGTACCAATTGCAACAATATTACCATTTTAATTAAATTTTGGTATTGATTGTTTTTATACATTTGTTATGTTTACTACATTAATTTTAACATGACTATTCTTACCAATTTTTTTGTTTACATAAAAATATCTTGTATGTACTAAGAGTATAATTGTAATAAATCCATTATTGTTTCAAACCTATAAAGTATTTAAAACTATTCTCTTTGCTTAATTAGAATAATCTAATTTTTTACAAATTAATACCTAATCGATTGCATTTCGATTTCAGATCAGCTATTAGAAATATGTAGTACCTATTGTATGAAATTTATGAATAGTTTTTATATTCTTCTCAGAAACGTCTATATAATATTATACTTACGCCAAAAAATTGAATTTCATTCGTATAATTGTATTACCTAACTTAATTCTTTTTTTTATTATTATGTTTTGTCAACAAAATTTAAAAAATAATATGAAAATACCTAATTACCTACCTAGTAATCTGATAAGTCTTATTCGAGCAAGTGAAGTGGTACAGATAATTATAAATTTAAAATGTAGTTAACATTTTCGCAATTTTTTTTTTTTTAATCGAAAAATATTGTTACCAATGTCTAATCATACAAAATTATTTGCAATAAATTTGGAGTAGTTTCAACTTTCATGAGAAGAGAAATTTTGCAATTTTTTTCTTATCATAATTTTTTTTCTTTTTTTGAAAAAGATTTTGAAAATAGCTCGAACTCTTCAAAACACTAAAACTGTTCTACGGTTATTCTTATTCTTTTGTTCATAGTAAATGATTCGTCCAGGACGAAACAAAGAAAAATTCAGGCGAGCAGAATTCACACTTCGGTAGAAATTATTTTATCCAAAAATTTAAAAAATATTTCTACTCCAAAAAATTGAGAAATTTTATTATTTTCTTTTAAAATTTGGGATTTATTTTTCTAGAAGTACGTAAAAATTTTTTAAAATGTTTTTGTAAGTAAAAAAATCAAAAAATTAATTTCTGTACAAAAATTGAAAAAATCAGACATTTTTTTTTTTATTTTCCTGATTTTTTTCTCAATTTTGAAAATATTTCTATACACAAAAAAAAAATTAAAAGAGCTTTTTCTCTAAAAATTTAAAAAATATTTCTACTCCAAAAAATTGAGAAATTTTATTATTTTCTCCAAAAATTTGGATTTTATTTTTCTACAAGTATAGGTACGTAAAATTTTTTAAATGTTCTTGTTGGTAAAAAAAATCAAAAAATTAATTACTGTAAAAAAATTGAAAAAAAAAACAGGCAAAAAAATTTTAAAATTTTTCCTGATTTTTTTTTCTAATTTCAAAAGTATTTCTACACAAAAAAAATTGAATGAGTTTTTTCTCTAGAAATTTTAAAAATAACTTTGCTAAAGGAATTCTAAATTTCAAATTTGATTTAATTTTTGTATATTTTTTATGACTTCATAAATGAGACGCAGTCCTATACTTATATTGCAAAAATAAAGATCATTCATTACTCAAAAAAAAAAATCAAGACTATTTTTTCTCACAAAAATTGCGATTTTTTCTTCTAAAAAATTCAGATTGGACGAACTACTATTACTAATATGCCGGCCACATTTCAGAGACGAGAAAATGGACGAATCGCTGATGAACAAAATATCCACTTATTTCTAGTCCTATAATATCAACCGTTTTGCCGTTTATTCATTATTATTTCACATCAATTACCGTCCATAACTATAAACAAGCTTGAAATTTGGATCTTAATGCTATACATTTAAATAAATCCCACTTTTTATTAAGATTCACTGTCAATGATGAATATAAATAGTCCTTTCAATACAGTACTCAAGGCTCAAGAGTGGGCTCGATTCAAATTTAAATTTTGTGTTCATGAATTGTGGGAAGACGATTAGAAATAATTTTTAAGGAGTTTTCTCGACTTTTTGTTCGTTTTTGCTCATTTTATGGGTTTTTAGAATCGATAAAAAAATAATTAGGTATGCATAAAGTTAGTAATAAATCTATCTGTTGTACTTAGGTAAAAGCAAAATAACGCGATATAATGGGGGGGGGGGGGAATAATTACTTTTTTAAAAAAATATTATTCGTGAGTCGCGATTTTATTCGAATCTTTGTTATTTAAAAATCTCAAAATTGAATTTTGACCAATTTTTCGTGATATGAAATTTTTTCATTCAATTCGTCCCACTCTTGACAATACTAAACCTCAGAAAAATGCAACTTTACGTAACTAAAATTATGGTGTAAAAATATATAGGTACCTATTTGTGTAGTTTTAAACCAAATGAAATAAGAATATGTAACGGCAAATTTAAATTTTACATTTGGACTCGTGCTATTGATATTTGACACATAATCATGTCCACATTATCAACATTCGTAATTTTTGACGATAGGGTAGCGCAATCGTATTTACGAATTCGCGTTTTTCAAGATAAACTAGATTTAAAAAAAAAACATTACATTTTGTTGATCTCTTCTTTTCGTTGTTTTAATTATTATCTTAGCCGTTTTCTTTTTTCTGTTTTTCAGTTAATCTATGTACCTATCCCTATGTTTGAAGTTTTTTATTTATAAATTTTTAAAACGTAAAAATACGTAATAATGCTTGTTTTTCTTTTCTTTTTGATATACCTAACCTACCTTACCTATACTTACTACTCTTTGATCTGCCATACAAATGTTGCCGCTATTTGTAATAATATATTTGAGTTGGATTTTACCTATATTTATATTTTATTACATGTTAATTACTAAGATTGTTATCGCATCTCGCATTTGTTATAACTTATTTATTGTAAAATTGTGTTCATGTATAAACAATATAAAACGTTGAATGCGCATTTGAAAAGTTTTAGGTTTCTCTTATTTCTTTATTTAATTGAATATTTATGCCTAATTTCAATTTTTTTAAGAAGGAAATGTAACATAGCAAGTTGGCCTTCCTTATGATATAAAAAATTGCTCAAATAATTTACCTATCAAAATATAAAACCACGAATCATAAAAAAAAACTTTAAAAAAAAACTGGTATAGGTATAAAATCATCTAAAAAGTTTTTAAAAAAGTAAAAAAATATGAGTATATTCTTTTTATAGTTCTGTTCTCACACGCTATGAACCTGAATCTGTTGAAGATTTATATTTATGGTACCTCTGCTCTCTGCTTATTACCTAATTCAAGTTCATTCTATCTCGAATCTCGATACGAATCACCTGATACCTACTGAAGCTGGGTATAGTGTTCAGGAATGTCAGATAACGTTAACGAAAGTAGAGGGAACAAAAATTATGTTGAAATTAAACAGAATGGTAATGCCTTCAGGCTACACTCTGTATAACTGAACAAGATAGAGTCTGAGACGAGGCGTGCCTTGGCGCTTGGCGACCCTTTGTCGCTTGTCTTTTGTATCCTCTCATTTTCCTCCCTGTTTAGTGTATAGTATATACTGCATACCCGTCCGATCGACCTTCTGTAAGACTGACATAGCGTGCAGGTGCATTTCTTCGTTTCTCGTCTTCTTGCCATTCACAGCAACACTCGAAATGTCAGCTCATTTTTGTTATGTAACTTCTGAAAAGTTGGGAATATTAAATAACTTTTTGCTATTTCTTGGAAATTTGATATTTACTTCGTAGCGAAATAAATTTTCTCTGGGCTTAAGTATCATTATAGGAAATTGAAAGGGTTCCTCAAACGGATAATGACTGACTGTAGTAATTGTAATTATAGCCCAGTAAAACGAAGAAATGAAATTGCCAGTAACGTCGAAAGCCGAGGGGGCCCCGGTGCAATAATTTTGCTGGCACTTTTTACGCAGTTTGATTTTTTTGTGACACCGCTCACACCGCTGAAAAATTTTCACAACCTACAATTTGTAATACCACAATTTACTAAGAAAGTCTCATTAAAAATAATAATAAATTTTTTTTTTTTTTTTTAATAGAGAAATTTAATGTAATTCCAATTTCAACCTACATTTTTCAATTCCACCATTGATAAATAGGTAAGTAAGTCCAATTTTTAAAAAAAAATTTTAGAGAAATGTATTCCAATATTTTCTCTAAAAAAATTGGAATGAGTATATTTCTTTGGAAAAAAAAAATCATAACAAATTTTTTAGAATAAAAAATCTTTGTTTTTTAAAAAGACATCTCTTATTTTCAGATAAAAACAAACCTCAATTTTTTTAAATTAATTAAAAATTTTCTTGAAATGAAATTTTTTCTCCTTTGTTGTAATAAAAATACTCCTTAAATTCTTGTAGAAAAAAAAATCGCATTTCTTTGGAGGAAGAAATTCATAAATTAGGGAGAAAAAAATCAAGTTGAAAAATTTTTTGGAGAAAAAAACTCGATTTTTTGACATAGGTATTTTTTTCTTCTAATTATTATTTCATTTTAGTTTTGAAATTAGACCGTTCAATTTTATTTATTTATTATTTTTTTGGTGGGGGTCATAGTAAAAATCTATTCACTTTTCAATTTGTTTTTTTGTGTTTTTATTATTATTAAAAAGATTTACTTTTATAGAGAAAAAATAACGATTTTTGTTCCCAATTTTCTTCAAAAAAAGTCTTATTTTTTTGATAGTTCATGCAATATTTTGTTTTGTTTTTGTAAAATATTTTTTTTCTTTGAAAGAAGATCTTTTAATTGTTTTTCAGGAAGTAAACTAAATTTTTTTACAGTAATTTTTTTAGCTTTTCAAAGTGAATAAACTTCTTTTATTTCTTTGAAGAAAAAATCTTTCAATATTTGCTGGAAAATCTCTAAGTTATTTGAAGCATGAAATCTCTTGATTTTTATTCAGAAAAAAATTGTCTATTTATTTATTTTTTGATAAAAAAATTATTTTTTTTGGAGAAAAATTTCCTAAAATTTTTAACCTTTTTTTTATTAATAAAAAAGTTTCTCACTTTTTTGAAGAAAAAACAATAAGTAATTTTCGTCTTATGCATTTAAAAAAATAAAACAAAATCATTCAAATTTTTCGGGGAAAAAATTATATATATATTTTTTTGTTTTTTTAAAGTAAAAAATCTCCTGATTATTTTGGAGAAAAAAATCACACTTAAAATCTTTTATTTTTTATGTAAAGAATCTGTTACTGTTTCTGTTTCTGTTTTTTTTTGTAAAGAAATCTTCTACTTTTAGAATAAAAAATATTAAGTTTTGGTCTCAATTTGTGGAGTAGAAAAATCATTTTTTTGGAAAAGATTTTTCTTAGAACAGGTAATATAAAAATCTCTTAGTCGGGCCCTGGGAAAAAATTCGGGCCAGGTGCAAATGAACGTTTTGCATCCCCTCACTCACCGTTGCTGGAAATTGTATTTTGGTTTACATTAAATTTTTTTATTTTGAAAATAATATGTTCTTTTCGGTGTCTTGGATAACCAGGAAAAAAATACCGGAACCTCAGCCCTCGGTAGTCCCCCAAAATATGTACCCAAAGTGACCGCCTTGTTGTTTCTCGTCAACTTTTTTTTGAAATGAATTTTATGTAGGTACCTACTTAATCGGAAAAACTTTCTTACAAATGAGATTTCTTCTAGTAAAGTTTCTAATGAGAAAATTTCGATTCTTATAGAGAATTTTCATAAAAAATTTTCTCGAGGAATTTTTTTCAAAATAATTTTTTTGAATACCTAAAAATAATCTAATAATAAATTTTGAACAAATCTTTTTTTTTCAGGTTAAATTTTCCAAAAAATTTGAGGAGAAAAATTTTAAACAAAAAAATCTGTAAAAAAATTAATTACTTAGGTATAGGTATAGGTACGTATTTTAAAAAAAATAGGTATTAGGTACCACTGCGTTTTTAAAAAAATTATAATAAAATTTTTTTATAGAAATCTTTTGGGTGATGTTTTCTTAAGAATAATTGTATTCTGTGGTAAGATTTTTTCAGAGTTTGTAATGATAAAATTTCAATAATTTTTGTGCAGAATTTTTTGGTACTTTTTAAAAAATATTTTTTTCTTTGCAAATTTTTTGAATAAATTTTTAATTAATTGATTTTTTCGGAAGAAACTTTTTAAGAACTTTTTCTAAGATTTCAAAAAGAAAATAAATCTGAAAGAAGATGCTAAATTAAAAAAAAAAAAAGAATGGTAAGATTTTTCTTCAAAAATACTTTTCAGGATTTTTTCTTGTTACCTCATAAAAAAATCCTGCGGGCGGTCATGCACGTGGAAATTGGTACTTTTCTAAGCAAAATCGCTTGGAAACCCTGCGTTCAAATTTTTTTCAAGACTTCAAGAGCAGCATAAAATACCGCTTTAAAAATGCAAACAAAGTTCCAATAATATTGAGGTGCCTACCTTTGAAATTGAAGGAGCCGCAGCAGCACAAAATTCCAATAAAAAATACTACCCATTTCAATTTATTATGAAGCAGTGGTGATATATGAAAATAATTTTGAAATTCATAAAATGAAAAAGGTTTAGGTAACTTTTTGAAAGGATGGGCAGACCAGACCCCTCGTCGGACACCTTGTATGCGCAGTATACTGAAAAAAAATGAAATGATAAAAAAAAATGATTACAACTAAAATAAAAGTCATGAAATTTGCAACAAAAAAGGTTATATTTTTTTTTCTCCAAAAATGAACGAATGACGCAAAAGCATTATACCATGCTTTAAAAAAAATGAAATTTTTCATCTTCGTAGAAATCAGCTCGAAAAATTTAGCATTTCAAATGTGATTCAATATAAGCATCTGAATGCGTCTAATTGAAAATTACACGCTTTCGCAATCATCAATACACTTTCTAACTAAAAGAATAAAAGACTCGCAAGTCGCAACCTTGAGATGCAAGAAGGAAAAAAAAGTTGAATATACAAAGAAAAAGGGAACAAGAGAAAAGTACAAATACTAATTCATTATATATTTTTTGTACCTAGTACCTAAGCCATACAATACGAGTATTCATCGCGGAGTAACGCTTCGCGTGTAATTTCACATCACAAAGGGAAGATCTGAAATAGTTAAAGGGGAACTGCAGGAACTGTCTACATTTCAGAAGAAAAATGGGAGGAGTGGTATTTTTCGGATGAAGGTATTCGTAAAATGTGGTACGAATAGACTGAAATGTGCAGGGTGCATGCAGTTCATCTACTCGCATATTCTTTCATTCTTTTAGTCCTTCCCTCGCACGCATTTCAACAAACGAAGGGTAGTAAAGTGTTCCTGTGTTCGATGTGAAATTTTACACCGAACCGGATATGGAAACAAAAGTTTTTTTTTTCTCCTTTTCAACCGAATAATTCTTTATCGAGCCCTGGTCCAATTTTATTCATGATCACTACTTTTGTATGATTATTTCGTCCAGTAGCGAGCCACTTTGAGAAGTAAGATTCACGGGCACCTATTCGATTCAACGATAATCAAACGCAGAAAATATATTCCTAAGTGATTAAAATCATATTCTTCAAAAACAAACGTTACTCGAATTTGTTGCGTGTATTATTATTCCCGTCACTTAAAAACATTGCATCCGTATCGTGTTGCACGCGATTTTCACGCCACCTTTCCTCCCCTTCACAACTTTTCTCCCGTAGTGAACTTTCGTTCGAGATATAGATTCAAAACAAAGATATTAATTCGGAAAGAAACAGACTGGATCAGTAACCGGTTTACATAAATAACGAAAAAATCCCGTAAACAAAAAAAAAAAAAAAAAACAAGCCTGACCAGATAAAAATATAGGCTTACGTAATTATTCTTCCGATTGGATGTTCCAAAAATACTTATTTTTTTCGTTAAATCTATACAAAGGCACTTGCATCAAAAACGAAGAATACATTTTACTTCGATACACCTAAAAAATTAATACTTGGGGTGTTTTAATAACAATCTCGTTAGACAACAGAATCAATATCAATTTCTAATATCAATAATTTATTGAAAATAATAAGAACAATCAATTTATCAAAATAAGAACACCAAAAAATAGGGTACATCGTTTATTCTTGTTACTTCTTAGTAGAACTGTAGGTAAATACATTGAAAAATACCTATTCGACTATAATAATTTAAGCTTCATCGTCTCAGTCATATTTAAGGAGTAACAGAATCGAATAAGCACGAACATCTTTTAATTCGAAAACGATAGAAATACTTTCGTTAAAAAAAAAAAAAAAAAAATTGTTCTTCAATTCTTCAATAATTGAAGTACCATAAATTATCAAAGGTCATGAAATTTCTAAAAAAAAAGTGAAAAAAAACTGCATATCAAATACAGCCGTATAAAAAATTCAACCATTTAAAAAATATACAAAATAAAAAAAAAATGTAATCAATAACGAAAAACTGCAAAGCAAAAAATGGTTCGTTAAAGTTAAATTAAATTTCACGGTACAGACATTGAAATAAAAACAAAATCATCGACAAAACAAAAAAAAAGAATAATTAAATGTTTTTATTTCTAAAATGAAATGTATGTTACAGATGCGTACGAATACTTTTCAAAGACTTTTTTACTCGACAATTGTTGCGAAAAACATTTATATACAGGGTGTCCGGTGAGAGAACTGTCAAACTTGAAATTTAGATATAACCGAGTACGACTAACAAAAAAGTTTATGTACACATATTGCCTAAGTTTAAAAATGAAGGAGCTACAAATGTTTGAAAATAAGTATTTTACCCTTCGAATGGATTGGCAACACTGCGTTTAAAAAAATTCGGCACAGACAGTGGGTCGATTTTCGAAAAAGCAATAAAAGTTGTAATCATATCGGATTGCCTATCTTTGAAATTGAAGGAGTTACAGCAACGCAAAATCCCAGTCAAAAATATTGCCAACCTCAATTTAATACGGTGCAGTGGTGATATACATGAAAATTACGAATTTCAGTGAAAAAATACATGAAACAGGTGTAATTTTTTGAGAGGAACAAAAACGCGTCATTTGAAAATTTTGCCTATCTATGAAAATTAAGGCGTTACGGAGCCTTGAATTTCGAAAATACCAATTTTCAAAGCTTTGTAGCGCCTTAATTTTCAAAGATAGGCAAAATTTTGACATAACTATTTTTGTTCCTCTTAAAAAGTGACACCAGGTTCGTGCATTGTTTTCACAAAATTAAAAAAATGTACACCACTGTCCCTTTAAAATCGAGATAGGCACTATGTGTATTGTGTACATAAAGATTGTTTTATCGTTTGACAGACCACTCGCCGGACACCCTGTATAATCATATTTTACTGATAGAACGAAGAAAGATAATACTGCGATATTTTTCACATAGCTCAATTTCCGGGGGCGGGGGGGGGGGGGAATGAAATTTACGGAAACTAATAAAAATAGAGCTAGTGACTAATTCGGTAACTGGCTATAGCATCATCAATAAAACAAATAAATCATGCGCTATGATTAATAATAAATAATAATCGTAAGAAGGGACGAATAAAGATCATAACAATAAATAATTTGTAAAAACAGAACTACCAAGCAAAAATAAAATACAACATAATTAGAAAATGAAAAAAAAATTGATAAAAAGAAAAACATAAGCGTAAAATGATTTTAAAAAAACGATGAAGTTGCAATTAGCGTCGACTGAAATTATAAGGAAAATATTTCCAAAATATAAGACAAACTCAACGAATTATTTTCCAACAAAAATTCAAGAAACAAAAAACTTAATAAGTAGTAAAAAATATAAAATAATAATCATTTAAATTTATAATCGTAATAATATAATGATAATTAAAATTGTTTTGAGCTCTTTCAATATCACAATGACAGTGCTGGTAGTGAATGTAACATTATTTGAAAAAAGTACATACAAAGTAGGTATGCGTTCGAATATAAAAAAAAAAGAAAGAAGGAAAGTAGCTAGGATTCTTTCACAGGCCATAAGCCTAAATTTAAAATACACCGAGATGGCAACTTGTAGGCAGCATCTCGCCTCGCATCGTCGGATATTTTCAAACAGCCATACAAATCTACGCATTTGAGATTTTTGAACGATTCCATAATGGCGAATAAACTTCTATCTGTGATCCTAATACATTGACCTATGTTCAGTACTTCCAAATCGATCAATGCTTTGGCTAGTTTACAAATCCCATCATCGGATACGGGACAAGCACTCAAGCTCAAGCATCTCAAGTTAAATAATCCTCTAGAGATATAATCTAATGACTGATCGGTGACTTTATCACAGAAAGAGACGTCTAACGAAGTAACAGGCGATCCTGCCTCGGCAAGATATGCTACTCCGGCGTCGGACACATTATCACAAGAGCTCAAATTCAGTTCTCGTAAAGATGACATTTTTGCCAAATGCCTTAGCCCTACGTCACTAATGTTGATACAAAAACTCAAATTAATACTACCGACAGACGTTAAACCTGTAGAAATGTATTTCAGCGCTTCGTCGGATAAATGCTGACAATCTTGCAAACCTAATCGTTCCAGTGCTAAATTACCAGTCTTTTTGTCGGTTTCACCAGCTATTAAACGTATACCCTGATCAGAAACGTTCCAACATGAACGTAAGTTTAAACATTTCAGTCTTTTGAGTCCGTTTGCTACAGCTAATAAACCAGAATCAGTTATATTCGAGCATCCGCCTAATTCTAAATTTTCTAAATTTTCTAACGACTGTACAATCTGTAAAACACTTTTATCGGTAATTTGCTTACATAATGATAAATCCAGGTTCAATAAAGTTGGTATGGGTGAAGCGAACGCTTGGTAAAGATTATCATCTCTAACGTTGAAACATCCGCTCAAATTCAACGAAGTTAGATTACCAATACCTTGAGTAATCTCACGAAATGACTTTCTCAGCGAAAGGATCTGTACACGTTTGATCCCTCGACGGGTAAGGCTATTCACGAGTGTCGGGTTCGGACGTCGCAAATGCAGTTTAGCTTCAACTCCTCTCCAAACTGACTGATGATAAGAAGCTTCTCTCCAAGCTGAACATACTTGCGCGGCGACTCCTTTATCTTTAATTTCCAAATAACCGAATATGTGAGCTAAAATTTCAGGATACAAACGCGAAATGTGAGTTCCAGTTTGAGGTGGTGATGGACTGCGTTCTTTAGCTGGCAGATTTAAGTGAGGCCTGTACAGCAGCGGTGGTTGTTGAGAAAACGGATGGAAGCGATGATTTCTTCTAGATCTTGGTAAAGTTGGTATGACAGTTAAAATTGAACCTGAGGAATTACTGTGCAGTGGTGATAACTCAAAATCATCAGCTATCTTTTCGTAGAACATCTTATCACTTTTTTGTCCGCTCGTTTGATGACATTACTGAATTTTATGGGCAATCAACATCATTAATGTTGAAATAATATAGACACAAAAACACTATTGACACCATTTTATTCACCGAATTACCACGAATTCAATCAATACGGCGACGTGAATCGGATAAAAACACAAAAACTTCCGTATTTAAAAATTTTAATGTAACGAACACGTACAAATTTCGAAAAGGTTTGTTCGATTCACGAATGACGATTAGCCAAAATAATGGCACAGGAGAGCAAAGGAAAGACTCTGAAAGACTACCGCACTGAACAGGACGCAGCGAGGACACAACGACACAAGTGCACATACACACACAGACACAAGAAAAGCATCGATGGAAGAGAGTGGAGAGAGACAGAAATTAGTTTTGTGCTAATCCAAATCGAGCGGTAGTTCACAATTAATTAAAATTTTCAGTTCACGATCCTAGAATGTAAATACGAAACTAATGAAACTAAAGAAGTGAAGAGTTGAAAAGCCAGGCCATGGCATTAAGCATTAAACACGACTCGTTCGCACAATATTTTTATCACTTCAAAAATATATAATCTAAAATTTTCCTTTTTCCATAAATTTTTCTCATGACTTTAATTTCTTGACGATTTTCTATCAATTTTTTTGATTAATCAACTGCATTTTGTCATCAAATGGTAATTAACGAATAGTTCTTTGATCACAAATCATTTTTTTATAAGCATGTTAATTAGAAAATTCAATTAAAAATGAGTTCTGAAAAGACATCGTCGAATAAAATCTTATCCCAAAAAGATTACTTGAAAAGATATTTATCGAAAACAAAAACTAAAACTAAAAAAAAACCAATTAAACGGTAAGTAATTATTAACTTCAACTGGAAATATACTTTTCATAGGATCCAATTCAGAATCTAAACGATATTTAATGCAGGGTATTAATTTTTGTTCAGAGGAAACGTAAACGTGATCGATGATAATGATTTGACGAGTCATCATTTCGAAGAAAACATTGATTTGGAAACCGGTGATGATGCTCCTGTGATCGCAGCAGTTATAGATGAACGACCGAAAACAATTCAACGTCTAGAGGCGTACAAAACCAGCGACCGGTGGGCTCCAGTACCTGAAGTTGGTGGAGGTGCGTACGTCTTTTAATTTACAGTATTACTTCGAGGTGAAATCCTAATATCTGAATCATATACAAAAACTACAGTTCTTTGTTTACCGATTGTTTTTTTTTTTTTTTTTAGTGTCCGACCAAAAAAATCAAGCTGACAGTGGTAAACAGGATAATATTCACGATGACGCTGACTCTAGACATAATTCACCTGGCATTGAATCTAGTTCTTTAAGAGAATATGAATCAAGTTTAAGTAAACATCGAACTTCAAGAACCGAGAATGTATCAACTTCGAATGATAGAAAATCGAAAAAACCTAAAAATCGGTCTTACGAAGATGCATCGCCTTTATCAGAAGAATCGCATTCAAAAAATCGTAGAGGTTTAAGTAGCACAAAATACAAAAAAGATGATAGTCCGTCTCCCGAGAGGAAGTCAAGTTATAAAAAACGCAAGTATTCGTCAGATGAAAATGTATTGCCTCGAAGAAACGAATATTCGACGAAATCAAAAACTGAAAAAAGTCCGTCTTCTGAAAGAAAGTCAAGTTATAAAAAACGCAGAGATTCGTCAGATGAAAATGCATCGCCTCGAAGAACCAAATATTCGAAAAAATATAAGACGTCAAAAATTCAAAAAAGCCCGTCTTCTGAGAGAAAGTCGAGTTATAAAAAACGCAGGGATTCGTCAGATGAAAATGCATCGCCTCGAAGAACCAAATATTCGAAAGAATATAAGACGTCAAAAATTCAAAAAAGCCCGTCGCCTGAGAGAAAGTCAAGTTATAAAAAACGCAGGGATTCGTCAGATGAAAATTCATCCCCTCGAAGAACCAAATATTCGAAAGATTATTACGAGACGACAAAAACTGAAAAACCTCGTAAGCATGAAAATTCTCGGAAAGAATCACGTTCCCCGGATAGAAATGAATCAAAAAACAGAAAAAAATATCGAAACATATCACCAGTGAAAAAACAACGATCAAAACATTCGCCTGATCGCAGGGTGTCTGAGAAAAATGACATGAAGAGAGATAAATCTACACGAGGTAACTTTTCTTATGAAAATCGTGACGAAGCTAGAAGAAAAGATGAAAAAAATCGTGGTTCTTCCTCAGTCAAGAGAAAAAAAGACAGAGATTCGTCAGAACATTCTTCTCCGAGTCATGAAGCGAGACGAAGAATGAATAATCACGAGAGTCCTGTCGATTCTTCTCCGACGCATCACCATGAAGTGAAGAAAAAGAATAAAGATCGCCATTCATCGCCCAAAAGAAAAATCTCAAAAAGGTCCTCGTCCAGTTCTTCCTCTAGTTCCGATCAAAGTGAATATAGAAAAAATAAACCTTCTTCCAATAAGAAAGAAAAGTACAGAGAAAAAAAGTCCGATATTGCTGCTGCTTCTGAAAAAAATCGCGATTACAATAAAAAGAAAACTACAAACGACAGACGTTCTTCTCCGACCATTGAAAAATCAGACAAATATTCCGCAAATCGTTCCTCATCACACAATAAAAATGGAGTAGAAAACCATGATAAGGCAATGAAATATAAAAATTCGTCGAGTAGTAAAAATGAATCTGAACGACGTGACCGTAAAACTGATGTAGAAAATGATGAGAGTAAGAAGAAACCAACTGCTGAGCAGTACTATCAATGGGGAAAAGGGTACGTAGACACGATTAGTCTTCTATGCGAAGAATGAGTAAAATGTGAAATGAGTAGAATTTAGTAGAATGTTCATTTTTTGCCTCAATTTTTTCTGAAATTGAGTACCTCTTTGATCAACGATGATCAACGTACTGTCAATTTTATTCAATCTTTGTACTACCTATTTACAGAACGTGTGGAACTCGATAATCATTTTGAATTAAATAAAAACGTATTTTTTTTTCAGATTGAAACAAATTGAAGACGAGAATGAAAAGTTGGCTTATGATTTACACGAAATGACCAAACCTTTAGCTCGCTACAGAGATGACGAAGATCTCGACAAACATCTAAAATTTATGGAACGTGATGGAGATCCACTTGCAATAATAAAAAGAAATAATGATGAAGAGGATTCCACAGGTGGTAAGAAACAATACCTGAATGTATTAATAGATTTATTGTAGAAAGCATTTTTTTATTTTTTTCATTTACTTTACTATATTCCTATCATTTTCTGCCATAGGCTCTAAACCAAGGTACAAAGGAACGTTCCCTCAAAACCGTTTTGGTATCGCTCCTGGCCATAAATGGGATGGAGTTGACAGATCTAATGGATATGAAGTGAAGTGGTTGAGCAAAGCAAAGGCGAAAGAAGCAACCGAAGAAGAAGCTTATAAATGGAGCACTGCCGACATGTAATTTACAGAGATTTTGGAAGTGATGGACTATTCAACTTTTTAAAAAGTTCATTACCTATTCATTTACTTTTTCATTACTTTTCTCCAATTTTTCTTTTAAAATTGAAACACGCATAATGGAGTTGGTGGTACCCAATTACGTTCCAGTGTTTTTATTTAATTTAGTTGTTTTGTATTACTATTTTGTTTTACAAATGTGAAGTTAACGTATGTAATCTGTATATAATTTTGTACTAGTATGTAACTTTTCAAGTGGTTTTTTCGCTATACCCTGTATAAATATTTGTCCATGTAATTTATTAAACCGATATCGTTACATAGGTAGGTACTCAATTTTAATCTTTATGAAACGTTTAAATCTCAATTGTTTTCCATACAAGGTCATCGCTGGAATAAACTTTGATCATGTTCAATTTAAAAGTTATTTTTTTATATTCATCCCTCAATTCTTGAATCTTGATTAGAGTTTATGAATTCATTCTGATCGATTGATCAGTGATCAGGTCAATTTTATTCTATACGCGTTTAGGCAAGAAAAAAATGGTAAAAATTTTGTATTCAATGATACACTGATACTGAATAGGTGTTGTAGAGGTGCGGATGCTGTGGAAAAACCGAAGAGACGAATGATGAGAACCACTTGATGTCCCTTGAAAAGTGACGTCAGAGAAATATGATAACGCAATTTTTCGAAGAAAAACAAATCGGTGATAATACAGCTACGCTACAGCAGCTTTGTACGAAACATATTTTTCCAGTCGATTTTTTTGTCAAATATTGGAATTGGAATTATTTAAAAATTGAAGTGATAAAATAAAAGTGCATTTTGTGATTTCTCACAAGTTTATAATTTTGAATTTTCAACCCAACTTTCAACCTTCGTGTGATGTTTGATGCTGACGTGATTAATGAAAACATTACAGAAGCTAGTTTTCTAGAACGAATTTATAACTATCCCAACGTTTTATTTGCGTCTTTTTACGAAGTTTCTGTTAAAGAATTGAAATTAGTAATCTCCTTCTTCTTGACTCATATTTCGTTCATCGTTTCGGATTTCGATGAATTTCAATTGAAAATTTTGAAATGGTTTTTACTCGTTCTGTTATTCAATGTAATAGTGATTTTCCTATTATGGAACATTTATAGAGACAGGATACATGAGAAATTCATCAAACCAGGTAAAATTTCACAATCCATGTTTTCAAAATCATGTTATTTATGTACGAATTACATAATTATGTTGTACCGGCTGTGTAGCGTTGTATTTGAGAAATGTTTTCAAAAGACATGAATGTTTGTTTCAGCGTCATCTTGCATCATTGAAGAATTGAAAAAAAGCGTTTCTCAGTTGAAGTTACCGAGAGGACATTCCCCTAGAGTATAAAATCATGGCAGAAAATATCAAGAGATTTTTCAAGAAAACGAAAATTGACCTGAAATTTAAAAAAGCTGGACCAGGTCAACGATTGAACGAAGATACAAAAAAACCTTCTCCACGTTCAGAAGAGCCTAGTTTTTCACGAGTAGAGCCTACAGCTGAAGCAAAACAAGCGGCAGCTGCTGCATTGGCTCGAATTCAGAGTACTACTGTACCTGCTGGGTTGTGAGTAGATTAAATTCAAGTACTCTATGATATCACGAAATTTCAATATTTTGAATCGTTTGTTTATCATTTTCTTTTCTAGTAACAAGCCATCTTTATACAGCAAAGTAAAAAGCGAGGTAACCAAAGAAATAAAGTCGTCGGTCTCGTGTAATTCGGGTGATAAACCGTCCGATGTTCCTAAGAAAACTGTTGAAGAAGATATTAGTCATTTCGCCGCTAGTGGTGTTTACTTCAGATGCCCATTAATCAGTATGTCACCTTCTTTTTTATAAGTATGTTTGTTTTACCTATATTATGATCTTCTAAAAACTTCGTAATTCGTAAATTTTCAGATGATGAAGTCTTAACAAAAACAGAATGGAAAAGCAAAATTAAATCGTTTCTTTACGAGCAACTGGAAAGCGAGAAAGGATTAATTGCTTGTTTGATCATTCGTAATTGTAATAAACATCCTGATAAGGTAATCTTGATTTTCTCTCTTTTACATCTTCATGTCTGCCTTCTCAATTTTGTCGATGGCCATTTAAATTTTTTTTTTTACATTCTTCAGGTTATTTCATGCGTGGAAACACTGAATAAATATTTGAGAAACATTATAAGCAATCCAAGTGAAGAAAAGTATCGAAAAATACGTTTATCAAACAAAGTATTTCAAGAAAAAGTTGCCGGTATGGAAGGTGCGATTGAATTTTTAGAAGCTGCTGGTTTCAGCAAAGAATCATTACCGGTGAACGATGAACTGGAAGAATTTTTGGTTATGTCTGCTGAGAAAGCAGCAGATGTAGATTCTTTAGAGGTACAAGTATTATAGTGTACCTTGATGATTATTTTTTGAAAATTGTTTTTTTATTAATTTCACATGTATAAATTGACTTGCAAAATTAATACAGATGTTGATGGATGCTTTAAATAATGCTGAAACAATTACGCTAGAATTAGACAGGAATGTTCGAATATTACTACCATCTCAGGCAGAAAGTCAAACAAGGTTACCCGACGATTTTTTCCGTTTCACTCCAGAAGAATTTAAAAAAGAACAACAATCTCGGTAAGAATTAAGAAAGCAGAATTTGATAGAAGCAATTTCATAATTTCATAATTTTATTGCTTAATTTTTTTTATTAAATATAGGACAGAAGCCGTTGATGGTATGCTTGTCTTGCGAACCAAAGCTATGCGGGAAAAGCACGAGCAAAAAGAAATGAAAAAATATAGATACGCTTTAATAAGGATTCGTTTCCCTGATGGCATTTTATTACAAGTAAATGAAGTGAAATGATTGAATTTTGTACAGTTCCTGGTATAACTTCTTGTGTGCATATTTTTATATTTATATTGTGTTCTTTTTTTCAGGGCACGTTTTCAGTTCATGAAAAGTTCGAAGAAGTTCGTAAATTTGTAAAAGATAATTTATTGAAAGATTGTGATTTTACATTGGCAAGTGCTGACATTGGAAAAAATTTTAATGACGAAGATATGGATAAGACTTTATTAGAATTACGCTTGGTTCCTGCTGCAGTTTTACTTTTTCATTCGGATAATTTCGCTTCTCCTAAAGAATCGGTATTGTCATATTTGAAGCCCGATGTTGCAATTTTGCTGCAAAATATTTGAATTTAAGCCATGTACCTATTTTTGACGTTTTTTAAAATGATACGAAACCTTTTTTTATTCCCAATTATTCGTATTTAACCAGTTTTTGGATTCAAGTCTTTCTCGATATTTTTTGAAAACTTTTTTGAAAGTATAAGTTGATCACAAAATTGATAGCTGAAAATGAAATGAATATTTTTAATCACCTGCAAAGTTACGTATTCCGATTTCCTTATTATTTTTTTTTCAATGTTGTATTTATTATTCTATGTGGAATAGAATTGAATAGACATGTACTTTACACAATTTTCTATTTCTCAGTATTGAAAAAAAAAAAATTGAAAAAAAATTTGGCGTTGTATTTTTAAACTTTCGTTTTATCGAAGTGTATTTTTGGGGTTCAAGTATATCGATTCCTACAGCTCGAGAACTTTTCTCAATTTTAATTAATTCATTCAGATATTTATTAATGTTATTCAATGATTGTGCAAGAATTTATATGTTCAATAAGCTTCCTATCTTCTTTTTTTTTGTAGTTCTTTGTTTGGGTGCATAAAATATTTGTATAAAATGTTCAAAATACCTCATATAAGTACCTACATACTCTGATTTTCTGTCCTAAATGTGATTTACTGACGTACGAGTAACTTAGTTTTGTAAAATAACTGTACTCGAATTTGTATCTAGCACATTCCACTATTTGCTAGGTACCTACTGGATTATTCTCGCGTTGTTTAATTAAATAGGTACATTTTATATTCGTTTCATTTTTGTATCATAACATTATTTATGTCGCTTGTTCTATCGTATATCGCACTCGTAATAATAAATATTGTTTTCTTTACGAATTTAAATTTTAATAAGTCTTTACAAATATTGCTTTGCTGACAAATAAGTAGCTCGACATACCTACTCCTACATAAATATTAATTACACGTGTAAATATCCTTAACCTGTTCGCACGTGTCGCATCTTACATAGCAACACCAGTGAAATGTACAGTTGCACTTTTCCTTCAGGATTATTTTCCTGGCATTGTACCCGCGTCCGCAGCATAACGCATCGCAACTTTCTTCTGCGAATATTTTTGAATTTTTATGATTGATACACTCTCTGTTTTCGGTACCTGTGACAAAAAATTAGGTATCGTATTCTATAGAGGTTGAAGTATCAGACGTGATATGAAATAAAACTTGAAAATTACCTAAACTATCAAAGCTAATATTTTTTTTACAATAGTTCGGTGACTGATGAACGTACACCAAGTCGGTTACTGTAGGTTTACGAGCTGTCGAATCTTTAATTTGTAATCGACCGTTTTTGTTCACTTTTACTCTTATAGCGTCGTTATATTTTTTCTTGATATAATCGCCTGAAAAAATACGTTATAATGCTAATATTTGAAGGAAAAAATATCAGCTATGTATCATATTATCTGAATAGACTGAAGATATTCTTACCTATTTCACGAAATTGTGGGAGTTGATGCCAACAAGTGATCAGGCTACATGATCCGGATACCCCGTGACATTTACAACTTATTTTTGTCATTTTCAAAACAGCCTACGAAATGATTCATTAATTTCAATGCACATTTTTTTTTTTTTTTTTAATAAGTAGAAAATGATGAAAATAATATTAATTATTAATATAAATATTCCAAGTACCCTTCTTCCAGCTTCGTAATTGTGTAACATCATTAAAGATTTACCATTCTCTCTTCCTTCCGTTTTTCTACGATGCATTATCTCCTTTTCTTTAATATCAATAAAATTTCTAGTAAATCTTCAATTACAAAAAAAAAAAAAAAAAAAAAATCAAGTTAGAAAGAATTAGGTATAAAAGTGACTTCAGTGTGGGTATATTACTTATATCCGTATTCTAGATTGTCTCCACATCCTTTCCAAATCCACTCCTTTGACAGATCAGCGGGCCTGGTAAGGGTGGAACACCCGCAACGTGTTAATTGTCCGTCTCGACATGTCCGTGCAATACCATGCATTACATTTGCAGTAGTAACAGCTTGTAAAAATGCTGCTTCTTTGTTACCTTTGAAAGATTTTATAAATTTGATTACCTACCTATTATTTTTAAGACGATTGCGTTTGGTGAAGCAGATCATTAATAGGTAGGTAAGGTACTAACCAAATTTTAAAACAGGACCAAAAAAAGTCGATCGCTGAGAAACAAATGAGCAATTCCATTTATGATAACGAAACTGCCATTGGCATTCTTTTAAACTATTTCTAATGCTTTTATTAACGAAATCCATATGATCTTCATAGAGTTGGCAATGTTTCAGTTGTCCAGCTGATAATCCTCTCAATTTATTACAAACGGAGGTTGATGAAGGTAGTTTAGAAACAGTAGATAACTTATTACGAATGATATGCGGTGTCCTGAAATGTGAAATTATACATGTAAGTATTAATTGTCATAATTGTGTAAATGCTTGAGCATATGTTAGTAAGAATAAGAATAAGTAGGTATAAAAATAGGTAGATAGAAATATAGACACGTTTTTTTTTTTGCTAAGGTAGGCATATTTTAAATTACTTTTGAGGCTGATTTATTCGTATTAATTTAAATCGCAAATATGAAAAGAATTTATGATTAAAGTGATCCTCATCAAAAAGTGCGAACATTTTTCATACATATCATTCACACCGAAGAAATGAAGAATTATGCAATGCAGCAAACACGTTACACCCTCTCATTTATTTTTGCACATTATTACATGACAAAAATAATACTTTTAAAAAAGGGGCGAGAACTTAAAAGTTGATACGACTCGTTTAAATGATATATTCGAAAACTACGAGTCAGCTTGCTGCAACATCGCAGCCGCTATTATTAAAGCTCGGTTACCGGAGGGTTACTTCGTTCTTGTAATGGGAAAAGTGGTGGAAAAACTAGAAAATGAATTATCGTCACAAAAAGTGAATTTATGGCCGGTTTTAACTTGAATGTTTGCTGCTTTAACGTTGCGACGTGAGGAAAGAATTTCCAAAAAAAAAAAAAAAAAAAAAAAAAACGTACAATCTGAGATTGTTTTGATATTGCAGTTTAAAACGTATTCAAGTAGGTAGGTACCTATTTATTTTAAAGCTGAGTTTTCTAATTTCTTATATTTTCCAATTTTCGATTGAATAGGTATGGTAATTTTTTTAAAAGTTTGTGCCTTGCTGTCAGGGCTGATCTCGATATTGTGATTATTCAGTGCATATATAGGTACCTACTTATCTAACTATAACGTATAAAAAATTGTTGTCTTTTTTTCTGCATAAACCTCCATTAAAAGTATCCTGCTGATGTTCTTAGGACATAGCAATTTGCTAACAAAATGCATAGGCTAGACTAGAGACTATTTCAAAGGATTTTACTGGTTTGTGCATAATATCTGCATGCCCCAAAGCTCGTATTTGCCATGCTCAAGACCCTTCAAGTGTCAAATAAGCTTTAAAAAAGTGATACCGGCTATGATAAATAGCCGTAGCAGCTGTACAAGTTCTAATACTGAATTATTAGCCTGCTGCGTTTTAAATTAGAACTCATTCAAATCAAATCGAGAATCGAGGTTTATAACGTATCAAATACGAAGGGAGATTATAAGTACTCCAATGGCATTGTGACTCGAAATGAATTAAAACAAAAATCACCTACAATTTTTTACTAGACATTTATGAGACCAATGCGTCCAATATAAATGAGGGACAACTTGGGTGTAGGATAACTAAGGACGTTACCTACGTAAACAATTTTAACGACTACAAATTACAATTTAAAAAATTTCAGTCGTTAAAAAATATGAGAAATTAATTTTTTTTTGAACTAAAATGATTATGGGGTAGTTTCGCTTTTTCGATTTCTAACTGTCCATAATGAACTTAAAAATTAAAATAATTTACAAATATTTGAAATATGGTAGACCAAGATACCTACCAAGACACGCGAAAACCGAAAATTGTGATGTTGGGTGATTTTAATATTTACTTGTGTGAGTAGCTATTAAATTTCAGGATAAGACTTGTGAGTTTATTCATTTTATTTAATTAATATTTGAGCTTGCTACAATTGAGGGGTCATTTATAAAAACAACCATAGTCAAAAAATCTAATTTTACAGGAGACCGAAATAACGTGTTCAGATCATGTTTGGGGGCGAAAATTTGATTCAGAGGGTGTTAATTGATCATAAAATTTTCCATAATGTCAAGAAATGCAATAATTTTTTTTTTCAAATTTTGAACAAATTTACGTCTTTCTCTTTAAAAATACCGACTATGGTGGTTTTTACAAGATAATCAGCTAAAACACGTACTTTTGAAGTTGAAAAAAATTGATGACGGACAAATTTTTTTTAAAACTTTTATCACCATCGTCTTTCTCGTGAAATTTTAGTTTAGAAAATTGAATAAAATTTTTTTTCTAATTTTTGACTATGGTTGTTTTTATAAACGACCCCTCAATTTTAATGGAGATCTCGAAAAATTACTAAACATTTCGAATTTTTTTTTTTTTTTTGAAATACGAAGCTGGCAAATGTCTATCTCTTATATTGGATATAAAAATAAAAATAAAGTTCTAGATTTGCCTTTTTTTTTCAATAATAAGCTGTGTTTTGTAAAATTATCTAGGTAGGTACTATTTTTTTATTCGCAAAAGCACAAGCAGGAGAGTACTGAATTTTACTTATATTGTAATACCTACATATGTACATATGTACATTATTTCTACTTACGACACTTTTGAAATAGATTTTGTGGACGCTACAGATATGTTGATTACTTCTTGAGGCGCTTCTGTAGTGTTGGACGCGGACAAAGGTAAAAAGAAAATTAAGATAAATCTCCAGAGTAATTTCATATTTCAATTTTATCTTCTTGATATTTTTAAAGTTGAATTTAAAACGATCTCCACATTTTAAAATTTAAGTATCCCGAAAAAACATTATCAATATTTGAGAAATACTGTTCTCAAATTTGATCACACGTTCTACACTTAAATGTACTGTACTCGAAGAGGCAGTGCAACTGTACCGTGGTCGTCGTTCACTTTTCCACCTTCTGCATGGAAAAGGCTGCAGGGATTCAAAAGTAACCGTTGATTCCCGCCTATTTCTCCTCCTTCTTTTCGCTTTGGCAACCTTATACAAATTTTAATTCCATGAAATCAAATTAAAATTTTCGAAAATTTTATTTTGATATTTCTACTTTATTTAAATGAAGTAGAAAATCTTTCATCAATTTCATCAAATTTATCACATTACATAATAAAAGTATAGGTATCTACGGTGAATAATAATTCATATTACTGCCACCTACCTGTACATATGTGTGAAATTTTTTCAAAAATTTATCTCAAAAGTTTGACACGAATAATCAGGTGGATAGTTGGATAGGAACCTACTTAATAAATTATTAATTTCGGAATAGTTTGTCAATCTTAGATTTCCATTTTACAAAAAAAAAAAAAAAAGGAAAAAAGACGAGTAACAGTCTCAGTCTGCCTAGGCCTACCACCAAAAATTATTTTTTCCTCAAGATTCTCTATCATTAGTTAAGATAGGCATTAAATAGGAAGAAATCGACAATCAATATCGAAATATCGAAAATCGGATTTGTAATTATTTTTATTGAATTTTTGGAAGAGTTGCAAGAAATTTTCAGCATTTTTTTGACTAGCTCCTAGTTAGTAAATCCAAAATCGGGAGCTTGACTAATTTAAATTATTGGAGGGGAGGGGAGTGGAGGGGTTTAATAAGTTCATGAAAAATAAAAATAATTCGGTTTTAAAAAAATACGAGATCATGAATTCATTAGACGAAATTTCTTAGCTAATTAGGAACCAATCAAAAAAAAAATAATAATTAAATGGAACCACTTTAGCACCAAAACCTTTTGAAAATTTTTAAAAACCAAAAACCAATATTGAAACCACCAGTAATTTCAAAATTTTCTCAAAACCACCATCACCATAACCAATTGGGTCTCAATTGGTTTTCTTCCCTGACTCGAACAGACCTAGAATAAGTAAGTATCGATCTCTACATAATGTTATGCTAAATAGAGGAGAAGGGAGGGGTTAAATTGAAAAAGTTTTCGAACAAAAATTATAGCTTGAAGTTCTAGGAATAATTTTAGTTATTACGAAAATTTCGATTGGACCCTCCCTTCCTCTACAATTTTTAAATTTCGCCAAACATTCAAATGTTGGCAGGCTCCCGATTTCGGTAGTACTAACTAGGAACTACCCGACCCGAGCATGTTTTACTTTTGTGTTTTGTGATTGGAGGATTCCGTTTTCCTATCCAACGTACAGAAGATTACAGATCGGTGAGAGCGTGAAAATGAGAGGGTGAGAGGAGCAGGAAGAATAATAAAATTAAAAATTATCGCAAACGATGAAAATGAAGTGATAAATAATCCTCAGTGGTTCAGTGTGAAAAATATGCTAAATTATGTCAAAGTAATAATCATTTGGACTATATTTTATTCGCATACGTATTCAATCAATTCAATGGAAGTATGTTGGTAATGTGACTACATTACTTCGCGTGAAATCATCAATTTTCAAGACCAAAACCAAAGTATTCATTTTTGTATGATCGTTGTCACAATTCGCAATTCTACAAACGGATATAGACGAAATGGTAATCATTCACTTTACTTTTTCTCTTACTACTATCGACAGTACTTATGAACGAAGGTAATTGTGAAATTTGTTATCGGAAGTGAAAAATATATGTACAACTAGCAATCGTGAATACACCATATAAAAATAAATTCTCAAGTACTACGGGTCAAATCCGTTACTATTTAATTTATCTCGATATTTCTTCCACATTAACTCATACAGTACCGCATATACTTACCAAAAACCTGAATCAAACTTATAAACTTTCTCACAAATATTTTTTATATCGAAATTCATGTTTCAGGTAATGGTTTCAAACTGAAGGTGTAGTTTTTATTATGTCCAATATTCAAGCGAATGATCAGTTTCAACCTCTTGATGATTTAACTCAAAATAACGTCGCATCGGAATCATTTGATCCAAATCCTGCGAATAACACATTAAATTCAAGTACAAGTGATGACGTGAACGTAACACCCATTCATTCTAGAACTAGCAGATCTAATACCAATTCAGAAACGTCGAATCCATCCGGTGACAACAGTAATAATAATAATAATACGACTTCGGACAGTAACAACAACCATCGCGATAGTACCAGAGATCATACTAATAACCTCAGCGATAGTAATACTTCAAATAATTACAATTATCACAATAATAACAACTTGAATGCCATCAGTAATAACAGAAATACAATGAATGTTCCTCTATTGGGAGTCCGTGATAGATTATTCCATGCCATATTTTTTAAGGCATCTGTAACATATGCCCGATCAGTTCCATCTTCAGTACGAAGAGTTATAGAATTTCTTATTTTATTAAAAGTGAGTATAACATTCTTACGTATTCAGGTGTCCTTTGAATTATCGAATGTACGATTAATATTTGCATTTTTTTTTATTACAGGCAGTAACTGCGTTTTTCATGTTAATATATGTTCATACCACATTTATACACAAACCGACTGAATGTTTGAGCCATTTAAAAAATACATGGCCCAAAGATGGTATTCTAAGGGTAGAAATATTAAGAAATGGAGGCGCGGATTATACGATAGAAAGTTCATATGCCAAGGAAAGGCGCATCGAACAACAACGTTTTAATGAAATGAATCTTTTATTGACTACTTTTAAATTTCCTATGGAGTAAGCTTTTTGTTATGACTGGTCAAAATCTCAAGTAATAGTTCCAAAATTTTAATTTTCGTTCGTTATATTTACAGATGGCCTAGTGAAGTGCACTTGGAGTCTTCTTTAGATGATGATGCAGCTTTTCAAGAAACTGATAGTAAAGATAAAGAAAAGGAAGAAGAGTTATTCGCTGATGAACCTATCGATAACATGTCTTCTATTGCATGGATTGACGGTTAGCATCGAAACATTTTTGTATCTGTTTTGTGTTTATCAATTGGCAAACATTTTTCATATTGTCGAAAAATCGAAATTTAATTTTCAGCCAACAAAAGTGTATTTGGTTCGTCGTGGGATGACATCAATAAATTTGGTGGAACTAAAGATTTTTCAAAAATTGAAGATGTACGTATAATTTTAAATTGACATTTCCGTAAATATCTGTACATTATGTGTTCTTTTTATGTTTTTTGTTTTAATTTTACATTTCATTTACAGTTTGAAGGTGATATCGCTCCTAATGCTGGACAATTTAACGAAACTTTACTTCAGTCATCAAGTGCTTCCAAAGATGGTGTCGTTAAAAGCCAATCCTATCGTGGATCTTCTCCTTTGAAAGAGTCTGTGTCAGAAATGGAAAAATTAGTCAGAGCAGGTAATGAATCCAATTTTACTGTTCGTATTAAGTATAAGAATTATAAATCTCTAATTACGAATGTGTTTAAAGTGTGGCCTGAAGAAGAATACATACTGGAATTTTCACTGGAATATGGATTTTTGAGATTGTCTCCGCAAACTCGAGAAAAAATGAAAATACCGGTGAAAATAGTCACGCTTGATCCGACCAAAGATGCTTGTTTCGGAGATGAAATAACTCGCTTCATCCTTGAACACTTTATCGGTTACGATGACTTATTGATGGTATCTATCAAAACTCTGGCCGAAAAAGAGAATAATAAAGGTTTTCTCAGGTATGATATCTTAATGCCTTGATTAAGACTTGAGACGTTGAAATAATGTGATGTTTATTCAAATAGGAATGTTGTTACTGGAGAACATTACAAATTTGTAACAATGTGGATGTCTAGAGCTTCGTATTTATTTGCTTTTGGAATGATGATTGTTTTTGTAAGTATCATTGGATGAATTTTAGGGTTGTTTTTGGTATAGATTTATTTATGTGATTTTTTAATTTTTTTTTTTCTGTTCCAGACACTTTCTCTCACCATTTTGTTGAGATATTCTCATCATCAGATTTTTATATTTATTGGTAAATGTAAATTACGAGTACATATCAAGTTGGAATTTTTAAATGCTAATCTAATTCAAAATTGTAATTTTGTTTTGCAGTAGATTTATTACAAATGTTGGAATTCAATTCAGCCATATCATTTCCAGCCGCTCCTTTATTAACCATTATTTTGGCGCTGATTGGTTAGTACAGAGTTTTCGTATGTATTTTTAAATTGCATAACATTTCTCAAAAAGTAATGATAATTTTTGTGTAGGTATGGAAGCGGTGATGTCAGAATTTTTCAATGACAATACGACAGCTTTCTATATCATTGTAATAGTTTGGATATCTAACCAATACGAAGCGGCTTGTTGTTATAGACCAATAACAAAAAAACATTGGGTTAGGTGAGAATCTCATTCATTTTCATTTTTAAAAATAATATTCTCCTACCCCGTAATTGAAAAAGTTATGTAGGTAACTACAGCTAGTTGTCATTTGACACTCGTTACATATCGAGTTCGAATTCGAAGACTTTCCACGATTAACAATTTTTATCTGTTGCTGAAATGAAAAATGAAAAAACTGTCATTCGAATGGCTTGTTAAGAAGGGAAATTGCAAATATTTTTGGATACAATTAAAAAACCCATGCGACTTATTTAATTTTTTGATAATCTCAAATCTATGTTATGATAATTATTCATTTCATTTCATGCAAATATTTGTAGTTGAGGCGTCATTCAAAACTATTTAAATTTTTTACTTAAAATTCATTCTCAGAAAATGAAATAAAAGAAAACCAGCTTTAATTAGATATTCAAAACAATAGATTTTTCTAGTTCATTGATTACAAAGTTGAAAAATCAAAAGAATACAAAATTGAAAAGCTTTTTCGAATGGCTCTGAAGTCCTACGTGTGTCTCTGTCATAACAAACTGATAATCTCCGCCATTATTTCTTTAATTTCCCCATAAATGTTTTTTGTATTTTGATTTTTTTGCCCGGATTTTGTGTCGAAAAGTTGAAACGCCTTTTTTAACTCCAGTACAGCGTGTTTTTAATTTTTAATTTTACGAATAAAAATCTCAAATTGGAAAAAAAAAATTGAAAATGTTATTGAAAAAAAAATCCATCAAGTAGAAGAAAAATTTCTAAATAATTGTACACCGGACATTTCGAAAAAAATTGAAAGGTTTTTTAGTTTCCAAAATCGTCGTAAGTATAAAATATTTAATTTTTGAAGAAAAAAATATTCAGAGTGTAAATTTTTTGCAAATTCTGTGATTTAGGTACATGATTTTTTTTTTTAAATTGAACTCGAAAATCAACTTAGGAAGATATTTTTATGTTTCACACAAAGTATCTGACATGAGGAAAAATTCATATAAATTGAAATTTGGATACAATCAGGCACCACTAACAAAAAATATTGAATATACGTACGAGGTGTCTATCTCAAAAATTGAAGGGGTAAGGGTGATTAATAAGGTTTAAAAAATCAATTTTTAGTCTGACTGAGTTTGAAAATAAATGTGCACAAAAACGAAGTGTGAGGCTCTGTGTCTGTATCGCCTTTATTTTTAAAAATAGACAAATTTTCTACATAACTTTTTTGTGCTTTCAAAAAATAACGAAAATTTGTACACTTAACTTCGATTTTTTTTTTAGACTTTTTAAAATTTTTATAAATGATTTAAAAAATGATCCAATTTAACATATTTTTTTTTTTTTTTTTTTTTTTTGATAATCAGACATAATTATTTAATCCTTGCACAATGGTATGTCCCCTGGAAATGTGAATCTGATTTTATAAATAAAAGTCGTGAAATAATTTAATTTTGTCAGAAGTTAATCAGATATTTTTTTGAAAATTCATTTTTAAAACAATTAAAAATTTTAATTGTTTTCTTAAAAAGTTGAGATGAATAAAAAAATGGAAATCATTTTTTAAACATTTAAAAAAATAGATTTAATTGTTGTTAAAATTTTACTTCCTTCTAAAAGTTGAAAAAAACTTACTATTTAAAACATTTGCTTAGGTATTAATTAATTTAATAATTTGTTTATGTGAAAAATAATTGAAAAAACAAATTAAAAAATATTTTTAAAAACTCAAAATTTCAAATGAATTTTGTTTCCAAAATTTTTTTAAATCGTTTTCAATTTATTTTTTTATGATTTTTGAAAAATCATGAAAATATATTTTCAAGCTGTATTTTAAAAAAAAATCACTTACCTAAAAGAAATTTAAAAAAAAAAAAAAAATGTTGGTGATACCCAGTTGTGGTTATATCCAAATTCAAATTTCGTAAAGTGCTCTCCCAGACACCCTTATACTTCTCCCACCCTGACTCGAAGGTAAATGAACAAGAACATTTTTTTCCCTTGCAAAATAGGCAACGTGGTCATTGATACAATGTTCATAAAATGATTTACATGTTGAACTTTTCGATTGCACGGATCTTACGGTCAAACGCATTAAATTTGCGGAAAGGACGAAAAATAAGGGGGTTTCGTCTCTGCGGGGAATATTTTTATTCTTCGGTGGTGAAATATAATGGCATATGCATGTCGATGTTCTTAACAAAACCGAGGGATGCCAATTTGATTCTAATAGCACGATCTTACAAGGGGTGTTTACTTTAATAAATGGAATAAAATAATTTGATCTTTTAAATTGACGAATTTCCCCTTTAAAAATAAGAGGAAAATAGAAAATAGTGTTCTAATGAATTTTTGAGGATATCACTACTCCCTACTCTGCCATAGGTATACAAATATGTGTCTCTTAAGTAAAAAAAAAAATCCTAATGCGTAGGTTGAAGAAAGTACCTAACCTACCGTCCAGGTTAAAATATTTTAATTTGTATTATTTGTAAAAGAAAAAAAATCCACCAAAAAGAACTTTTTTGAGGGTGAAATATTTAATTTCAAGCTTCGAGATGGTTGTCAAAAAGCTTTTATCATCGGCGGGAGCAATGTTCCCTTTTTGTTGGCAAAAAATCTCTTATATTAACTTTTTTGTCCAGTTACAAGCATTCAGATACAAGCTTCATAACCATTATCGGATTTAGTTACACTTGCTCGTTTTTACTTTATACAAAAAATATGAATTATAGTCGCGTGTAAAATATAATGCTTTTGAAACGCGTATAATAAAAAAAAAAATCCAAAGAATGTTTCCCTTAGAAGGAAATCTAGAATAAAAAACATAAAAATTATCTTTCACGTTTCGTGATTACGTTCATGATTATTCTAGCGTCTTGAGTCTTGAGAGTTCTCATATTATTCTAGATGAATTTCCATACAGGAAAGAAATTTTCTCAATATTAATATTGTATTTGAAATTTATTAAAAAGTTATAGGTCTAGGTATCTCATAATTCTCGTCTGAAGTTGTACGGTCGTAGGTTGGTTTAAATTGGATTGTAATGTGTTTATTTTCCTTATTTTCCCCCTCCTGTAAACCCATAGTTAACATTTTTGTTTACTTTTTAATAAGTTTTAAGTAAAGTTTTGTCTCGAAACGTTTTTCTTGCTTTTTTCTCATATTTCAACTTCAACCAATTTGAGACTCATTCCTATGGTGTTATTTTTTCCAACTTTTTCATCGTTTTTTGTAAGATAGGTATTGTTTATATTTACCTGCGATCTGATTTGGAAATAATCAAACTGGCTGCAATTGTCGTTTGAAAATACGTAATAATATTGGTAATTCATTGCTCATGCAAAATGAATTTTATCCGTTCTGACGTTTTGTGTGAACTGTCTGTTACAGATTTTTCTACCTGTATCATTTTTCGTTCTATGCGTATCATTATCGATTCAATGGGCAGTACAGTGGTTTGGCCCTTATCACGTCTTGGCTGTTCATCGAAGTAAGTAATTTTCATTGTATTTACAACTTTAAAACTCTGTAAAGTAATATTTTCGAGTCCATACGATCGGTTGACATGTGTCGTTCATAATGCTTACTCATTTCACCGGAAAGCAGATACATACATAGGTAGCTAGACACATACTTAACTATATATACCAATTTGAAATTCGAGATTCTTTTTAAAAAGGAAAGTAAAATAAGGGAAAGTATGGAAAATCTGAGAGGTTTGAATTTTATAAGGTATTTTGTTATTGTTGTTTTTTATTTTCCTGCGTTGTTACTTTTTTATACCGCATCCCCTGAAACATGTTTTTCATGAATTAGTATTTCTCAAAAAAAACGAAATTTTCTTTCTCTCCACAAAAAAAAAAAAAAAAAAAAAAAAAATTGAAGGTTTTCTTCAGAATAATTAAAAGACGTTTCCTCCCAAAAAATTAAACGTAGCATGTACCTGAAAAAATGGAAAATTTTACAGATTTTTTTTATTGAAAACAACTTGAAGAAAAATGAGGATTTTTACTTCAAAAATGAGAGATTTTGAATAAGAGACTTTTTTCTCACAAAAAAGAAGTTTCTTTTTGTTTTTTGTTGAAAATCCCGATAAAAATTTTTTCTCCAAAAAATTGAGAGACCCTCTCTAAAAAAAAATTTCTTTCTTACAACAACAACAACAAAAATGATTTTCTCTGGAAAAACTGAAGTGTTTTTAACGCATACTTCAAAGAAATTTATATAGTTAATTATTTATTCCAAGAAAATTAAAAAGGTTTTACGTACCTATTCCAAAAAAAATTGAGAATTTTTTTCAATTTCAAAAATGTTGAGAATTTGTTTTACTTAGGTATTCCAAAAAATGGGATTTTTTTCCCACAAATAAACAACTGAGATTTTTTTCTCTGAAAACATTAATGTTTTTTTTTTCTCAACAAAATGGAGCCAAAATTTTTATGTGAGATAGGTAAACCTAATTTTTTGTAACTGAAAGAATTTTCACCAATTTTTTTTTTGTTTGGTTGAAAGAAAATTGAGAATTATTTTTTCTCTGCATAAAACGGAGAATCTCTCCTCCAAAAACCTGAGAATTTTTTTATTAATTTTTTTATTTCATGAGAATTTTTTTTATGCAGACTCCAAAAAATAATTTAAAATTTTTTTTTAAAGATGAAAGATTTTTACATTAAAAAATTTAGAGCTAGTTTTACAGTATCGAGTTTAAACTAGTTTAAACCACGCTTAGCTAAACTGCAGTTTAACTTTAAACCCTAGTTAAGCTTTTGCTAGTTTTACAGTGATGTTTTGGAAGAAGTTTCGCTAAACCGTTTTTTTTATCAATTTTGAACGTAAGTTGGCAGTACTGAAGAAGTGGGTGTGTTTTGTTTACTTAAATCTGTTATCTGATTGGTGCTGACCGCTTAACTTTAAACTTGGTTTAACAGCTTGTAAAACACGCGTTTGCCACCAGAGGGCGGTTTAACGTTAAACCAGTGTTAAACTCACACTGTAAAACTAGCTCTTAGAAGTTTTTCCCAAAAAAATTGAAATGTTTTTCATTTCATTAAACTAAAACTTATTATCTATTAGTTTTTACTACAAATTAATTTGAGATTTTTTTATTGAGAAAATTGAATGATTTTTTTCCAACAAAATTGAGTCATTTTTTAAAAAAATACATAATTATTGAAAAATTCTTTCACACTATTTTTTGCTTGAAAAAAAAATTAACCCTTTTTCACGCTTATTCCAAAAAACGAATAAATTTTTCATCCTTAACTGTGTAAGCTTTTTTGCATACCCCCCCCCCCCCCCAATCAAACAATTGGCGGCTTCTTATCAATTTTTTGCTCCTAAAAAATTGAAAAATTTGTTTACGCTGATTCCAAAAAATACGAATATTTTTATTCAAAAAATTGAGAACCCCCACCCATCTCAATAGAAATACTTATAACTTGTTTTTTGATCTAAAAAAATGTAATTTTTTCTTCAAATAAATTCCTGAGATATTTTCCCTGAGAAAAGTAAATTATTATTTTTTTCAACAAAATAAAAAATTCGAAAATTGAAAGATTTTTCGAACCAAAACAATAGAGAACTTCCTCTCAAAAAAATTGAAAAATAGGTATTTCGTATTTCGTATTTCTGTTCCAAAAAAAGAGGAACTTTTCTTCAAATAGTTAAATTCAAGAGATGTTTTTTCTGAAAAAATTTAATTATTTTTTTTCAATAACATTCACACATTTTTTTCAATTCTCCAAAGAATTGAAAAATGTTTGCACCCATTTTTCTTACTTCAAAAAAATGAATTTTTTACGCTGATTCGAAATATGATGAATTTACCCCCCCCCCCCCCCCCCCCGTGAGAACATTTCATAAGTTGGGAAAAATTTTGAAGTTTTTCTATTTTAAAAAAATCTGGAAATAGATTTTACAAAAATTGAACAAAAAATTATGATTTTTTTTTTTCTCCAAAAGATGGAAAAAATTTTCACCTTTTTTTTGCGTTGACTCTAAAACAACCAAGATACCAATTTTTTTTATTTCCAAAAAATGAATTGAAGTTTTTTAAAGATTTTTTTTTCTCTGAAAAATTAATAAAATTTTTTCTCTTAAAAAAAAACACATCAGATTCTAAGAAGAAGTGTCATAATCTTGCATTGTGGAAGAGTATAGCTCATTTCCCTTTGAAATTTTGGGTGTAGCTCGAACATCTGATTTACTGCTGAGTTGCTGGTCATGTACATTGTTGGCATATGCTGGACTTATTTAGTGTACCAATGTTACTATTTCGAGGTACCCAGCGAAATTCTTTCGATGAATACGAATTTTTCCAAGTCATTTATTCGATACTGTTGCGTGATGATATAGAACCACGAAACGTTCTTATGCCGGTAAAAATAGTGGATAGCGGTTTTGAAAAAAAATTTGGGAATTACTCGTGCATCGAAAATGGGAGTTATTTTTACGTCATCGCTAATCCTCTTATTATGTTTTTTTTTATACGGTTGTTGATTAAAATAAAAAGATATTATCTATTCGCATAATGCCCGAGTATTCTGTAAATTGAAAAACGAACGTTGTTTCGAAAAAGTCGCATCGCGAAATCGCGCAATTAAATTTTTTTAAATACTTAAAAGCGGAGGCGTACTGGTAGAGAGAACTATGGACATTGGACAACGACGGCGACGTGAATCAGTTATTGAGAAAAATTTTAATAATTTCATTTTGTGACGAATGTAAATTTTCAATAATGAATGCGTAACTTTGGCGTCGTTGTTAACTGAATACACTAACGCGTGTATTTGGCTGCCAAAATTATTTAACGACACTCGGAGAAAACAGCTTTACAATCATTTAACACTGATTATGTCTACAAACGAGTAATTTCCATATAAATTTGATTGCGGCAAAAAGGGAAAGCGTCAAAAACGATTATCAATGAGAAAACGATAGCGTCATATTTTCTTTGTCATTGTCCCTGTTCCACCCTTTCGCCTTTGCTTTGCCTATAAATGCTCTTTTAAACACGATGGGAAATTAAAACGAAAATAAAATCTGTCACTGGAATTACCATGCGTGTTATCATCGTTTTCAATCGCTACGATAGCTGTGTTTTCATTTGAATGACGTGAATATTAATTACGTTGAAGTAACGATTAGGTTTTTTTTGGTGCTGCATTTGATTATAAGAAAGGAAAAATTATTCGCGGACGCGGCAAGAAGTTTAAGCGCAATGACCTGTCACCACGCGTTTAAGTCGTTACGTCGCCGTCTGTATGCAAAATCGTCGAGCCTTAATGTATTCATGTTTTAACCCCGTGTTAATTTTATATGAAGCTGAAAAGTAATCCTCTCGCCCTTAAAAGCGGCTGCGATCATCGTCGCCGGCAACTTAGCAGTAGCTCGGCTGCCAAAGCTGCACCCTAGAAAACCTCCAAGATGCAAAAATTGATAGCACATTATTTCTTAGTTGAAATCTCTACGTTTTGCGAGAAAACGAATCTCTTGAATTTTTCAAAGTAAAAATTTTTCTCCAATTGCGGGGGAAAATTTTAATTTTTTGGAGTGCAAAATTTCTGAATTTTCTTAAAATGAAAAATATTTCAGTTTTTTTTAGAATAATTTGAATTTAAAAGAATCTCAGTTTTTAGGAGAAAAAAAACTTTGTTTGGAAGGGTCTTAATTTTTTGTGATGTGAATCTCAACTTCTTAGAAAAGAAATCTTTTGCTTCCATGCAAAAAAAAAAAAAAAAGACAAAGACAAAATCTCTCGATTTTTTTGTAAAAATTTTTCCACCTTTTTTTTTTAGAGAAACAAATCTATATTTTTTGGAGAAGAATAAATTATTAGATATCTCTGTTGAAAAATATTTTTTTAATTTCTGGGAAAAAATCTCACACTTCTAGACAAACAAAAAACATTCCAGTTTTTTTGGCGAATAGGTAACTCTCTCATTTTAGTTCGCAGATTTTTTTAATTTTTTGCAGAAAAAAAATCTCAATTTTTTTGATAAAACCATCTTATACCTATTAGGTATAAGATAAATATTGTGATTAGGTATTACCTAATCACAATTTTTTCTAGAGTAAAAATATTATTCAAACTTTTGAAAAATAAAAATAAAATTTCAATCCATATTTCCTGGTTTAAAAATATGTTTTTTCGAATTTTGAAGAAGAAAAACTTAAAATTTAATAGAATAAAGCCTTACGATTTTTTATTAGTTTTTTTTTTTTTTTTTTTTTTTGTGGAAAAAACTTTTTATTAAAATTTTCTTGAAATGAAAATTGTTTTCAGATATTTTTGAAGTAAAAAAACAATTCAAAAAAACACCCTGTCTTTAGCATAGAATTTTTCGGAGAAAAAAAATCACTCAAGTTTTCAATTTTTTTCGAGTCTTACATTTTTTCTGAAAAATATATATATTTTTTTTATGGAAAAAAGGACTATTTTCAAGAGAGAAATCTCTTATTTTTTTTGAAGAATTTTTTTTTCAATTTTGTGTAGAAAAAAATCTCAAAGTGTTGATGAAAAATTCCAATTTTTGGTCTCAAATTTCTACTTTTAAACATCGAGTAAAAAAATATTTCTTTAATATTTGGAGTAATCCAATTTTTCTAGAGAAGAAAAAAGGTCAGAATTTTTTTGTTAATGAAAATTTTCAATTTTTTTTGAGTCAGCATACCTAAAACGAATTTCTGAATTTTTTGAAGTAATGAAAAAAGTAAAAAAAAAATGTTTCAGTTCTCTTGATGAAAAATACGTTTTTTATTTTTATTTTTTATTTTTAAGAAAATAGGCATTGCAATTTTTTGTCTCAATCTTTTTGAAAAATAAAAAACTTAAAATTTTTTTAAAACAATTTTTTCCTCATTTTTTTGGAGTGAAATATTTGGATGAAAGAAGCTATGTTTTCAGCATAGTAAGTATTTCATTTTTAAAATCTAAATTTTTCAGGGAATAGAAATCGTCACCAACTTTTTTGGGGTGAAATTATTGTTCAGATATTTGGAGGAAAACTCCCCTATTCCTTTGAGAAAGAATAATATCTGAGCTTTCTTGAAATAATATTGATAATAATGATGATACATAAAAAAAGAAGAAAATACCACACTTTTTCGGAGTCATTTTAAGTGAAGAAAACTGTTTTTTCATTGCACACGGTGCGAAAGTACTTACTTTCCCCATTGAAATCAGTAGGGAAAATAAAACTTTTCCTCACAGTATTTACGCGCGCTGCGCACGCAATGTAAAGTAACTTAGCGTCACATAGTAACACACACAATGTGACAAAGTGTTAAAACTTGAAAATAATATCGATATCAGTGTTTTAGTTCTTTGATTTTCAGTTCATTCGCACCGTTTATAATAAAAATTACATTACTTAATAGGGTGCGAATTGAGCTTTTCCACAGTAAGTATTGTTTGCTTAGCTCGCCTGGCTCGCTAAGCAAACAATTTTTACTTCACTCGCCTTCGGCTCGTTCAGTAAAAAACATTTGCCGGACTTGCCTACGGCTCGTCCAGCAAATGTTCCTACTGTGAGGAAAAGCTCAGTTTTCGCACCCTATTAAGTAATATACTATAAAAAGTTATACCTACTTACTTTCTTTTTGTGAAGAAAAAACTCAATTTTTTGTCTCGATCTTCTTGAAAATGAAATATATACCTACATACCTACTTTTTTCTATTTTTCTGTAAAAAAAAAAAAAAAAAATCAATCTGTCAATTTTATTCCTTTATGGAGTAAAAAAATCAATTTTTAACGAAAAAAATTGAGAGAAAAGTTTTTTTTTAAAATAAAAAAATCTCATTTTTGGAAAAAAAATTCAGTTAGTTTGAGCAAAAAAAATTATGAAGGAAAAAACTCAACTTTTTATAAAAAGAAATATCCAAATTTCCTTGGAATAAAAAATATAAACAATATCTTAATTTTTTGGAGAAAGCGTTGAAAAATTCTTTTTTTTTTGGAAGAGAAAATTGCACATTGTTTTTCAGTTAAAATATTAGCTTTTTGTTGAAATGAAAAATAGGTAGCGCGCTTTTTTGGAGTCGGTATAGAAAAATTTCTCAATTTTTTCTATAGGCGAAGATGAAAAAAATCTGTTTCTCTTTTTTTTTTTTTGGGGGGGGGTTAAAAAACTAATCAAATTTTTTCTTCTTAAGTAATTGGTAACAAAAAAAAATTGTAGAAAAAAATCTTTTGGGGAATAATCTTTTTTTTGTTTTTAAAAGAAGAAATTCCTTCTCATTGAAAAAAAAAACGTTCAATTCATTTTCGAGTAGAAAATATTTCTGAAATATTTGGAGATAAACTCCCTCATTTTTATACTACAAAAAAATATTTGAATTTTCCTGAAAAAAAATTCTTAATAGTTTTTCTGATGTCAGCGTGAAAAATTTTTCATCATTTTTTTGGATAAAAAAGTAGGTTAACAAATTTTTTAATAGTTTCAAGGGAAAAATCTCATTTTTGGGGGGAAGAAAACCCCTCAATTTTCTGCGGAAAAATATCTGATTCGAAAAATAAAATAAAAATTAGCCCTATTTGTTGGAGTCAGCGTAAAAAAAAAGTTCTTAGTTTCTTTTTAAAAACGTTCAGTTTTTTCAGAAAAAAATCTGTAGTTTTTTACAGAAAAAACTTCATTCTTTGTTGAAAAAAATTGAATTTCCTCGGTAGAAAAAATATTAATGTATTTTCAACAAACTCCCTTATGTGCTGGTTAATTAAAAATTGTATTTTTTCGCAGCATTCGATGATTTACTTTTACCACCACTACGAACTACCGTTTGTACTGCAACGCCATAATTTACAACAATTCATCATGGCCCAACAAGCGGCGGCAACTAACGATTCTGTATCATTTCGAAATCCTCCGGAACGTCGCAACGAATCGGGTAATAATAATCGTAATCCGCCCAACAGATCTGCCAATGGTGGTTCGTCCGCTTCGAACGGAGAAGTATCCATTGCACTAAGATCCCGAAGCGAAGTGCGGTCCATTTTCTCAACTCTAACAAGACGGTTGCGATTCCGGCGGACACCGCAGAGTGCACCGACGCCGACGCCGACGCCGGCGCCGCCGGAAATTTCGTATAATAACGCAAATCAAACTTCGGCATTTTACGCCGACCAGCCGGTGACTACGAGTCAATACGTAAACGAAGAACCGGCTGCTTTGTTTGTTCCTGAACAAGTACACGAACAAAGGCAGGATGTCGATGCTGGCGATTCGCAAAAATCCGCAACGATCAACATGAGCCATTCGTCATTTAGTCCTGACATTATCGCGTCCACTTCGAAAAATATTGTATCTAGTCCCGACGTAGTGACTTCTTCTTCTACTGAAAAAACAACGGCGTTCTGTCCGACCAATGATGCAGATAAACGATATCCGCATAATGAAAATCCAAACGACAGTACTCAAAATGATGACGATACTAGTGTCAGATTGGAGCTTAGAAGAAGTTAATGTGTTGTATTGACCGACGACTTCTTGTGGTTTTTTTTCCGCTGTTATATTATTTGTACTATTTTACTATCTACTTGAGAAAAGCTTAATACTGTACAGCGAGTGGCAATTATATTTATGCTTTTTATCAAAGTCCTTTGCAATACACCTCTTGCAAAAAAATGTTTTTAGCGATAAGAAAACTAGTCATTTATGGTATTACCGTAAAGAAATTTCTCTAAATCTGTCGATATCTGTTTACGTTTCGCCTTTTTCTAAATTATTAACCGACGAGTACTCGTAGTTATTTCATAATGCGAATAATAACACGAAAAATTCCACTTCAGCAACGTTATTCAAGTGTACTTAGCGTTTTGAATGCATGTTCGATTATTATTAAAATTGATGTTACCAGATGCTTTAATAGTTAATTCGTTGTAATATCTTAACGTGGGCAAACTTTTTAGTGAAGCTTTTTTAAGTTTTTCAATTTTTTCGAAATAATTATTACTATTTGATTAAAATTTTATCCGTGATTAGTTGCTAATGAAAACTTCTTGGTAACTGATCTCATTTTTTTTTTATTTTGATTTACATGTTTTTTTTTCTCGTTTTTTTTAAGCCGGTGCAATGTGCGAGTTATTGTAATTGAAAAGTTGTTTTGTTAAAAAATGATGATACTTATACATTTATTATTTTTTTTTTATAAAAAAAAAATTTACTTGTTTTTTCACTGCTTTGTGAAGAATGTGCAATAGCCATGGAAGCCAATTCGTAACACAACAAAGGGGGTGAAATAAACAGATGTATTGAATTTGATACCCTTGTTCGATACCTATACCCCATCTCCACAATATGGTTTTTCAATCGCCGAAATTGATCGCATAGATTTGACGTCTTATCAGTGGAGGGAGGAGGGGAATCTTATAAAAAAATAACGTAAAATTTGTGCTCGAAAACTTACCATGAACTGAAATCAACATCATTAGTAAATACGATAATAATCTGCGGGGTATTTGACGTATTAAATTTGAAACCAAATTCTTACGTAATCAGTGTAAAGTACAGTAAAAATGGGTACAGGTGAGTAAATTGTTCACTTGGTATGTATACTTAATCATTAGTTGCATGGCAGGCCCCTTAGCAGTCCCTCGCTGTGCTCGATCTACACCTAGAATATCAGAAGTGAAATGAGCTAAACCTTGTAAAAATTTTTAAAATTTTTTCCAAGAAGAATCTTTCAATTTTATGGGGGTAAAAATTCACGATTTTTTTTTGTCTTGATTTTTTTGAAGAAAAGAAATTCATTTGTTAGAAAGAAAAAGATCTCTAAATTTTTGTTCGCAGAAAAAATTTCAATTTTTTTGTTGAAAAATTTGGGTTCCTCAAATTTTGTGTTTTGATTTTTTAGGAGGAAAATTTTTAAATCTTCGTGAAGTAAAAAGTAGATTTTTTAATAATTGGAATAAAAAAATATATATTATTAAAAAAAAAAAAAAACTACTTCGACACCTATCTTTTATTTTCAGAGAAAAATAGGTATCTCAGTACTTTTGAATTAAAAAAATTTTGATCTTAATTTTTTTCTAAAAAAATGCTGTTTTCGGAGGAAATTTTTTTTTTTTTTTTTTTTTGAGAAAATAATTATGCTCAATTTTTTGACAGTAAAACTATTTGTAAAATCTGATAAAAAATTTCTAAATTTTATTTGAAAAAGAAATCTCTTAATTTTTTTTGGAAGAAATTCTGTATTTCTCTGGAAAAAGAAATCAATTGTGTTTTTTTTTTTTTTTTTTTTTTTTTTTGATTCCTCAACTTTTCAAAGGAAGTAAGTACTTATTTCAATTTTTTAGAGCTGGCCTAAAAAAATCAATTTTTGGAGAAAAAGGAACTCTTATTTTTTCAATGAAGAAAAGAAATATGTGACCCGGCATAACAAAAGGGACCTAGTAGGTAAAAAATTGATTTTCACTTTTTTTGTGTTCTGAGTTCTACTTACCGAGGTCTATCATCTGAGCCACTAAAAATTTCGAAAAAATCAATATTTCCAATCGGCACGACAAAAAGGACCTAGTAGGCAATGCAGCTGTTTTTCTAGAATTTGAATAAAAATATGTGTAATAAATAATAATATATCCCTAATTTGTTTCAAAATAGCTCACCCAGGAGCTGATGCTTGAAATACGTGATTTTAAGCTAAAAAATTCCACTTCTGAGAGTTTTCGATCAATTTTCAGAATCATCACTGATCCCAATAATTTTACTTGAAATCAATGAAATCTAGGTAATAATTTTCGTTTTTTAATGTTTTTTCGTTTTATGACCACTTATGACGCAAAATCCTCATAATTTAGCCAAAACCCGATCTGATATTTTTTATCAGTAAGTTTCAAAAATTTGCTTATCGCATAATTTTTCCCCTTTTTTGGCAACACTGAGTTTTGGTCACAAAGTTTGTTTTTGTTCTCTTGAAAAATTTGTAAAATACCTACTAGGTCCCTTTTGTCATGCCGGGTCACATATGTAGGTATCCTATTTTCGAAGGGAAAAATCTAATTTTTTGGAGAAAAAAAATCTTCAATTCTTTTTAAATTCAAGTATAATTTATTTCTTTGAAAAATCTCTACATTTTTTTGGAAAAAATGAATGTGTATACTTATTAGTTATTACCTTTACGAAAAAAATCTTCAATTTTTTTCTCGAGAGAAATGTAATAATTTTTTCATGTTTTTTTTTTATTGGAAAAATTTCTCAGTTTCTTTGTGTAAAACTGTATATTTTTATAAAAATCTCATTTTTAGATAGAAAATATCACTTTTTTAGCATAGTATACTTAGTTTCTCATTTTGAAATTTTGTAATTTTCAATAGGGTGGTCAAAAATTTAATTAAAAATTCAGCTTCATTTATTTTCTCCTTTCAAAAAATTCATGTACTTAAGTGAATTCGTTCATTTTGGTAAAAAATAATAATAGTATATAAAAAATAAAAATAAAAAACAGTAAGTAGGTACAATGACATTCAAGTGAAGTACCTAAATATCTACGTGAACTGAACCTACACCTACATAACTTACAAATGTACGTACCTATACATAATGCATAGTGGAATATGCAATATTTCTTTGCAAATAATAAAGAAAGGGTGAAAGAATAACGCATTATTATCAAAAATTTTATGTATGTTAACGAAAAGGAAAATTCACTTTTTACATTCGATTAGCTCACTGATAAATATTTAACCAGCCGCGTTGAGGAAATGACACTTAATTTTCCACTAGAATGAAAAGCGATAATAAAAACAACCCTCAAATTCAGAACATTTTAGTTTATTCAAAATATCTTCTGGTAGAATTCATCGGTTGAATTGAGACAAAGTGACAGCGTATGGTTTTTTTATAAAACAAAAAACTGAATTGTATAGCGATGATGGCTGATCAGAGGGGAATATAGTACCTACCTAAAAAGAAGAATTTAAAGAAAGTTGATCAACCTTTAAGTAGGTAGGACCTGTTTGTTTGCTACAGGATATACCTAATAAGATTCCAACTCAAAATTTAAACCCATGTAATTATACGTACCTATATTCTCGTAAACTTCTACGTATTTACCGGTTATATGTACCTTCATAGGTAGGTACCTACCTACTTATACCAAAGTATTTTCTTTTTTCGCTGTTTGAAAAATCAAAAAAATTCTTGAGCGTGATTATTGGCGTCTCGTAAGTATTACAATTTGTTATTATTATTGCGTTTATTTATTTTTCTCAATTTAAAAGTAAAGAAAGACGTATGAAATGTGTTTCCTTTATCGCAAAGATTCGATAAAAGCTGTAGCAAAAAGTGGATAGTTGAATAAATAATTGAAATAGAAACAAGCAACAAATGTATCACCGAGAACTCATTTAAATTGAAAACGAAACCCCACGAAGCCAGTAAAGCATTTGTTTTCATTAGAACGTTGATTAGCTGAATGTCGTGAAAGATGGAGGTGATCGGGTGGTGCCCAGTATCGAATTCTATCGCCAATTATCGTCGCAGTCGTCGGCGGCCGAGTAAATAAAATAACTTTTTTTTCGCCTCCGTCCATTTGCTGTTCTCTTTCATTACTTTTTTTTCTTTGTAAGGTTTCCTTGCAATATAGGGGAATATCAATTGATGTGGCGCCCAACAAGTCACTTCGAAATTATTTATGAAATTGTATACCGAACGGGATACCTACTTCGTTTAATCATTCCTAATAAATTTTCACATTTTGCGAGAAGAAAAAAAAAACGAAAACGAAGGAAAAAAATAGGTACACTTGGAACTCGCTACTTCGTGTATTTCTTTTCCTATTCATCGGTTCTGTTATAAGCATAAAATGTGTCTCAGGTATTTCAAGCTTGGAAATTTTTCACAAGCACATGGTGGGTAGAAAAATAAACGCATGTACGATCAGATCCTGCATTTTGCTCGATATTTGTAAATTTTGTCTAAAAATTCTCCGTCAACGTTACGACCATTTTTATAATATTTCCAGAAAATTCCATAGTTTTTAAAAATAGGTGATATTATAGGTTTTAAAATCAATCAAACGAAATACAGCTTTGGCGTATGTATTTTATCTATTTATTTATTAATGATGATCAGAACTATTGTTGTAAGCCAAACAGAATAGCCAAAATAAATTACACTTTGATTAATAGTATTTCAAGTCGAAAGGATATTAATACTTCAAAAAAAACTCCCTCGAAAATACAAGCTATCGATGAAGCAAACTAACCGCCCTGGAATGAGCTATATACAGGGTGTCCGATCAGTGGTCTGCCAAACTTGGAATTTGGATACAACCGAGTACGACTAACAAAAAACTTTATGCACACATATTGCCTAACTTTAAAACTGAAGGAGCTACAAAACTTTAAAACCGGTATTTTCCAAGTAAAGTAGGTTGGCAACACTACGTCCAAATAATTTTTGTCACCGGTAGTGGAAAGCACTTCGAAAAAGAAAAAAAATCTTATAATCACATTGGAATGCATATCTTTGAAACTGAAGGAGTTTGCAGCATGAAATATTGCCTACTTCAGGGAATACACGAAAACTTCAAAATTTCATCAAAACAATGCACGAAATAGGTGTAAGTAACAAAAAAGTCATACGAAGAGATTGCCTATCTTTGAAAATAGGCACAATGGAGCCTTAAACTTCGAAAATACCAATTTTCATATCTTTTTAGCCTCTTTATTTTCGAAGATAGAACAGATTTTTCAATTTTCACATAACTATGTTTGTTCCTTTCAAAAAATTACACCTGTTTCATGCATTATTTTGACGAAATGATGAAATCTTTGTACTTTGTAGCCCACTGTCCCTTCAAAAATGGAAATAGGCACTATGTGTACATAAAGTTTTTTTTCGGTATATTCCAAATTTAAAGTTTGGCAGACCACTCGTCGGACACCCTGTATAATGAAAACGACGTATTCAACACGTATAGAACATAAGTTTTTCAAATTCTATTTTCATCGGTACTATTTCGAAAATGAAAAACTGTTACTTGTGAACAATTATTATTCTTCTCCAACATTGGTATTGGTACCGACCAATTTATAGTCTGAAAAATAAGAAGGTGTTGCAAGCAAAAATAGGACAAGACAAAAAATATGTACCACATATGTATGTAGATACCTCGATCCTATTTAAATGATAGGTAAATAGATTAGACCCCAAAAAATCTAAATTAACTTCAAATAATACCTACGATTTGAAAATTTTCGAAATTTGTTCCAATTTGTTTTATTTTTCCCCTAAGTGCATGTACGAGTACATTTATATAAATTTAACATTCAATTAAATAATTTTTTTATTTGGAAAATATTTTTAAAAATGTAATGCATTGAAAATCTGTAAAAAAAAAAAAAAAAAAAAAAGACGACTTGAGTTGAAAATCCGTTTAAAATTTTGAATTCGAAAATTATGTACATAAAAGATACATTTTTGAAAATTGACAAAACATTTACGAAAATTAATAAATTGCAAATTTGCAAAAATGAAATAAATAAGAAAAATTGCAAAAGTTGGATGAACCACGAGTAGGTATAAATTCTTAAAAACTGAGTAAATGAAAAAATCCCTCATATTCGATAAATTAGAATTTGTAAAAAATTTAATAGATTATTTTTTTTTTGAAAAATTAATTAAAATTCTCAAGTATTAACGTAAAAATACTTACCTATGTGTTTACCCTAATTTAATACAATAAATTATAAAAAATCTGGATTATTTATTTCATTACATTTTTATTGTAAATTTGAATTATCTTTAATTTTTTAAACCAAATTTTGATTTATCGAATTTTGGAGAATTTTTCTATTGTTTAATTTTTTGCAAACCTCTGATTTTATTTAATTAATTTTTTTAAATGTTTCTGAATTTCCAGAATTTATTACATTTTTGTAAACTCTTCGTTCCTTGAATATTTTGAAAAATTTTAATTTATTGAATTTCAGAGAATTTACAGTTGATTACTTTTTCGTAAATGTTTTCGAGTTTCAGAATTTTACTCGTACTACAATATACATTATACCCATTTACAATTTGAACCCCCTTCCCTCCAATTCTAACTCACTGAATTTGTTAGGTACAAATTTTTAATTTATTAGGTATATTTTTGTAAAATATTCTTTTGATTTTTTATTTTAATTTTAAAAGGAATTTTAATTTCTTGAATTTAGGAGAATTTTTACATTTTTGTCATTTTTAAAAAGTTATAGCGAATTCTTGATGTATTTTTGTTTTATTTTTTCGAATATGAATTGTTTCATCAAATTTTCGTAAATGTTTAGGTACAATAATTATACCAATATACAAATTTTTAAAATTTTCAAAATTGATTAGATTTGTACGAACATTTTATTCAAATAGTAGGTAACTAGATAAGAAACTCGGCGCTTCGCGCCTCGGCAGGGGGGGCTTCGCCCCCTGAACCCCCCTGGTTGGCTCTATTTCCACACTACGTTTGAAAGTATGAAACATAGTATATGCTTTTACTCCGTGACAAAATGTCTGTTGTCTGACAACAAGCCTAAAAGTCATAAAATTTCTAAAAAAATTTCCAAGTTTCAAAATGTCCAAAAGTCATAAAATTTATTTTAAAAATTTCTTAAAAATTAAAAAGTCTAAAAGTCGTAAAATATCAAAAAGTCATTAAATTTATAAAAAAAAATTCAAAGTTTCAAAATGTCTAACAAAATGTCTGAAAGTCATCTTTCTAAAAAATTTCTAAGTTTCATAATGTCTGACAAAATGTCTAGAAAATGTCTAAAAGTCATAAAATTTCAAAAAATTTTACAAGTTTCAAAATGTCTGACATAATGTTTAAAAAAAACGAATTTATTAAAAAATTTCTGTTTTTTTATGGCATCCAAACCTTTTTTTTTTTTTTTTTTTTTTTTTAACGAGCTACCCCAGTTTACACTAACGGGGTGGGGCAATTTTATTTCAAAAATAGGTGTACATATGACTACCACATGACATCCAAACCTAACCTAATATAACCTAACCTAACCCAACGTAACGGATTTTCGTTACAGATTTTCGTAACGTTTTTTTCCATTTTGGTCATCGTAAAAGCATAATACAATGCTAAAATCTCACATAAACTGAATAAATCGAAAAATTCTACAAAATTCAGTAAAAAGTTTAAAAATTTTGAAAAATTCAACAAACTAAAATTAGAAAAAAAATGTCAACTGTAAAAATGTAACAAATTTTGGAAATTGATAAAAATTTACGAAAATTTGATATAAAAGTGTATGCTAATTGTAAGCCTAAATAATAAATCATGTAATTGACTAATTCATCGAACAGACAAGAAAATTTCCAATAATTTCATGAATCAGGCAAGAAATTTTCCTTTTTTTCACGATTTACGATAATAATATCCCAATTGTTTGTCTAAATACAAAGAATAAAAACTTCAATTTTCTTAAAGTCAAAAAATTGTTTTCTGTGTTGCAATAAAAATTCTATTTTGTTTGTTTCTTATTCTTGGGTAAGAAATTTTTTTTTTTTTTTTGGGGGGGGGAGATTTTGTTTTTTTTTCTCTTGAAATAAAATCTTTCATTTTTTCAATAAATAATCACAAAATCTTTTGAAGTGAATTATTATTTTCTGTTTGTTTGAAATTTTTTGCTCAATTAAAGATTTATTTTTCAGAACGAACAAAAAAAAAATCTGCATAAAAATCGAGAGATTTTTTTCTCTAAAAAAAATAATAGGTAATAGTAAATAAATAAAATAAAATATCCTTTTTTTTCAAAAAAAAAAAAAATTCTAAACCTTACGATTTATTTTTTCGCCGAAAAATTGAAAGGTTCAGTTTTATTATTTTTTATTACCTAGGTACTTAAATAAAAATTTCATTTAATTTTAAAATGTGAAAAATTTTATTATCTCCTCAAAAAAAATTTGGCATTTTTTCCTCCAGGAATTTAAGAATAATTAGGTTTATTGCAATACTTATAAGAGAAAAAATTTTGACGCTAAGAAAATTGAAAATTATTCTTTGTTTAATTCAGACAAAAACTGAGATATTTACCATTAAATATAACACTTCTCTAAATTTTGAAGAAAAAAAATCTTGTCTAATTCATTAAAATAGGCGAGTTTCTTTCCTATTTCATAAATTAAGCAATATATAATACTTATACACGATTTAGCCTTAAATCAGAAATTATCAAAAATAAATTTCGTGCAAATTTTCAAAAATACTTGTAAATTTGGCAAAAACTGGATAAATCAAAGAATTCTTCAAAATCTAATAAGCTGAATTTTTTGAAAAATTAATTCGCAGGTATTTTATGAATTAGGTAGGTAGGTAATAAATATCTCAGAATTTCATGAATTAGAAACCTCTTCGAAACTTGATAGAAATGAAAATTTGTAAAAGAAATCAACGAGGAAAGAATTTTTAAAATTCTTCGAAAAGAATTCTACAAGTTACATTAAGAAAAAAAATTTACCTACACTGAGAGAATGAGATAGTACGAAGGCTTCAGTTGAGGTAAATAGTTATATTCACTAATCACTGTGCATATAGTATTACTAACCATACAATGTGGTATAATTCACTTCATAAATGTACAGTAAATAACACTATTTTTTCCTAACTGAAGCAATTGGACTACCTGGATAGTATTTTTTACTATCTCGACAGTATTTTGTACTGTTTCAACAGTGTTTATTATTATTTCGACAGTGCTAAATACTATCTGTAAAAATGGATTTCTCTCAGTGTAGGTACTCACAAAAAGTAAAAAATCATTTTGAAAATGTTATCAAAACATTGTTACCTATGGAAAAGCGAATCAACCATTCAGAATTAAGTTTTTAGTAATTGAATAGATTTAAATAGGCTACTCAAATAATGCTCTATTCGGTGTATTTAAATGATCTATTTCAATAGGTAGTCTATTTACCAGCCTATACTTGAATAGCTATTTTCGTTTCAAAGCTCAAAATACAAGTAGATCCCGTCCCCGGTTGCAACCTGTAGGATTGAACTGGTAGGTGCAGGTGAGTTGGGTACCTATCTATATTTGAAAATAAATGTTCAATCGGAAAAAATTATGAACAATAAGGAAATTTTCTAATCATCAGTTGATAGGTATTTTTATTTTTGTCTATTTCTTCGTACCTTGAATTTTATTTCGAGTAAAAAAATAAACATTTTTAGATCATCTATAATACAAAATAAACTTCCATATGGTATATTTGATAAGTGCAATGATGCGAGTACGGTTTTAATAGGAAACTATTGTGCCTGAGTAGGTGCACCTACCTACCCACATAAAATGTAAGTATTGCTCAAAATTCACGCGTTTATACTGAAACCGAAGCATCAATATATGGTACCATACATATTAATAATATAGATTACATCCGATCGTGGTTATTAAATTAATTACGATCGAATTAAAAGGCGAAGTTCATTTGGGAATAAATCTTTAGTTGGAAAGTATTTCGTTACGACACGTATTTAATGACATAGAGAGATAGAACACAACGCAACGCAACGCAAGGCAACACAAAAAGAATGCAAGGTAGAGCAAGACAGAAAGATCCAAATATTTCAATATAAGCTAATGAGGTAACTACGGCGAGAATGCAAAGCGAAGAGAAGGAGGAAAAACGGCTATTATCTCAAATTTCAAGCTTTCAAATGCGCCCTGTGACCGACAATTTTTGTCAGACGGGACGACCGGCGCCATTCTTCGTGACGTCTACAACCACTAACGCAGGCATATCCGAAATTAGGGAGGAAACTACTGCCGATCAATGTGCCCCTATACGTTTCTCTTCTCTTCTTACTATTTCACCTTTAGTTCTATACTCACTGTACGATGGAGTATCCATCAACATGACACAATACCAAATTATCCCCTTTTTTTTTCTCGTTTTAATTTAATATCACGTTCCTACATATACTTTTTACACAGACTAAAAATTAATTATCAAATTTGCCCGCTTAATGAATTGGTTTTTTTGCAATCGAATGCCATAAGTTTGGAAAATTTATCCAATTGCTTTTTCAACTTGTTGAATACCTATGCGATGCGATGCGATGCGGTTTTTATTATGTAATACATGTAGTTGTAGTGGTTATACGAGTAGGAGTATATGCTATTGAAATGTCCAGAGAAAATGATTTATCAAACTTTGAACCGTCGGAGATTCAAAGTTTAATTACTTTCAAAGTGATTCAACTTTATTAAAAAATACCCTACCGTTATTATTTTGTCGACTAACTTTCGCGCTAGTGGGGTATTTTTATCGAATTATTCGTGTCGTGTCGCTCAAATTGTATATCTACGTAACAATTATAGCACCTATCTCGTTCAACTTGATCGTTCCTTTCGATATAATAAATAGACGAAGTTACCAGGAGTATAAATGTATTTTCATCGCGATGAAACATATTGTACGTATGAAAAGGATTAAGAAAAATACGCTTTACTTTAGGCGAGCATTTTGATCCTCCCTCCCCCTCCCGCCGTATGTTCGTGAGGCGACGAAGTTACGCGAAAGTAAAATGCATTTCAACGTGAGGTCTACGTTGCGGGTCTTCGCATTTAGAATTTCTTCCCCCTCAAATTCTTACACGAGTACTTTTTCTCTCCGAGTATGGATATTTATTTACCAGCATTTTTTCGTAAAAGCGACTCGCCCCAAAGCTAAACACAAAATCTGGGTCATTTCGCGGCAGGTTTACTAGAAAGTTGAAGGCATTGGTTTTTTTTTTGTATTTTACTTTCTTTTTTGTTTAGTTTCTCATTTCTTTTCTTATTTTTTTCCTTTTAGCTTTTTGTCGCCAGTCAGAGGTTGGAATAAATGTACGAATATTTTTCGAATTGTAGAACTCGATTTTTTTTTTAAATTATAATTAACCCCTACTTTGTACTTTGTGTATTATTTTTTATTTCGGATTCGGATTTACCGGCTGCAGGGACGTCCAGAGACATGTTGCAGAATTAGTATTGCGGCCGCAATATACTAACCTTTGTAATGTTCGTGCCATTAGTCCAAGTTGAAGCCTTAAAAATTTGATTATTTCAAAATATGCCAAAATGAAAATTAATGGACAAAAATACATATTTATTCGGAACAATGAACAAGAATAGTTTAGTTCCACACTAATTTCTTCATGAATTGTAATCAAAAAATAATTTGATTTTGCTCAAAAAAATTAAAAAAAAATTTTTTTTAACAAGGAGCAAATTACGAATATTTTAAAATTATTCAGATTTTTTAACTTCAATTGTATTCAAATATTTTTTAAAATTTATTTCAGAAGAGAAGTATTCAAAAATTTAGTTGTGCAAGTTTCAGGAGCTGCAGCTTGGAATTTTCCAGAGCGTTGCTTAATTTTTTCTGAAAGAGTGTTTAGTTGGAAATTTTTAACGGTCGAATGCGAGAATGATTTCTCTTCAACAAAAAATTGATTTTTTTTTCAATTTAAAACATCGAAAAAAATTTTACCCCAAAAAATAGAAAGAGTTGTTTCTAAAAACAAAAAAAAGAAAGAATAAAATTAATATTTTCCCCCAAAGAAATTGAGAGATTTTTTCCTGAAAAATTAAGATTGTTCGTTCCTTGAATAAAACTTTTCCCCTTCCTATCCTCCAAAAAATAGAAGAATTATTATTTTTCTTATTTTGCAATAACTTCTTTATAAAGACTTCAAATACATATTTTTTTTCCTAAAAAAATTAAAAATATTGCATGGTTCTCCCAAAAAAATATTATAATTATTTCTCTTATTCCAAAAAATTTTTTTTTTTTTTTTTTCAGAAATTGTTGTTTTCTCTAAAAATTAAAAAAAAATGTCTCAAAAAACAGAAGGTTTTCCTCGCGTAGGTATTTTCTTATTTCAAAAATGAGGTTTTTTTTTACGTTGATTCCAAAAAGATTAAGATAACTACCTACTTCTTAGTCAAGCACTATATTTCATCCCAAAAAATCAGAAATTTGAAAAATACAAGACTGTTTCTCAAAAAAATTCAAGAAATTTGTTATTCAAATCAAAATAATTATTTATATTTTTTCGAAAAATCAAAATTAAGGGAAAATAAAAAATTGAGAATTCATGTTTTTTTTTCAGTTTTCTAAAAAAAATGGGGGCGACTAAATGCCAAATAAAATTTAGTTAGGAAGAAAATGAAAATTTGGGAAAATCATAAAGGAACGTCGTTAATAGGTTAGAGCAAAAAAAATCAAAAATTTAAAAATTTGGCATTTTTTCATAATTTGCGAGAAAAAGACGACTTGTGTGTCCACCTAAAATTGAGTGAGGAGAAAAATAAAAATAGAAAATTATTTTTTAATAAAATGCAACAACTTGAAATGCTAGGTGAAAAAATTTTGTTCATTTTTGTCGTTTTCCTCATGACATTGAAGAACTTTGATGGATTTATAACCAAAAAAGGGCGAAATTTTAAAAATCGATGATTTTTTTTTCATTTTTTAAAAAAAAAAAGATGACTACGATACCACTTAAAATTCAGTTACGAGAAAAATAGAAAATACGGAATTATTTTCTCTTATTATGAAAAAACTTTGGTTGGAGGTAAGTCATATAAAAAATCCAAATGCCCAAACTAAGGCCCACCCTAATGTCATCTACATCTCAGAATGAAATTTTCAACTGCCGAAATTGATTTTTCGATTTTTTTACAGCATGATCGCTTCGAAAATGAAAGCAATCGACTCGAGAAATCATCTTTCGTATACTATAAACCAATTTTTAGAATTTTATCGCAAAATTTACAATGTTTGTAAAAATTGATTTACCTCATGGGCTATTTTTGCCATTTTCAAAAATTCGCCAAAAATCGAAAAATCAACTTTGATAGCTCAAAATTTGATTCTGAGGTTTGGGTGACATAAAACAGAAGAAAATATTTACCGCTCATCCTTTTTTCGGAGGGAGTGGGTGTCAAAATATCAACTCCAATCACTGAAAACTTCTAACTCCATAATATTTGCTATAATTTTTAGTTGTTTTATTTTTTAATCCACTACTTATACTTAAATGAAGGGAATATTGCCCAAGCGAAGCGACGAGAGCAAAAATTGTGAAAAAATTGTGTTTAAAATGAAAAAAATTCAAAAAAAAACTTGAATTTTTTTTTCAAAATTACATCTTTGAAAAGAATTTTAAAAAAGCATGCTTACTTAATTAACAATTTTTTTTTTCAATTTGAAAAATTTATTAATTTTGTTTAGAAAAAAATTGCAAAAAAATTGTTTTCGAACATATCACAAAACAACTAAATTAATCAAGTATGAACTTTTTTATTTCGGAATTCGTTTGCAAGCTTTCATTTCCTGAAGAAATAACACACATAGATATAAAAAAATGCCACATTGAAAAATCTGCCAGCTGTGGACAATTGCCAATTTTGCTCATGGGGTAAAAACGTCTCTGCCGCCACTTCTAGGACACCTTGTATATAATTTTTTTCTTCTACAGCTGATTGAAGAAATTAGTTGGCGTTTTGTAAAAAAAATAACAAAAAACACTTTAAAAATTAAGATTTTAATAAGTTCTCGTAATACAAAAAAACGAGGGAAAAAATGAAAAATACATGCCCAAGTATTAGATATACGTATACGTACATAACCTTTAAAATATTTCCTAAACAAATTTGATTAATAAAAAAAAAGACATAAAAAATGAAGAAACATGAGTAAACATACGTCTCAGACATACGCAGTTTATTAAAAAAGAAAGACTTGGAAGATTTTCCTGAATTCTCGCAGCAGGAGTAAAAATACAAAACAGTTTTGAAAACACGAGCAAAAAATTATTTCCTGCGTGATATCAAGAGACGGAAATCTTCATCTTGAGCGTGTAAATTTCACAAAAATATCTTCTTTCACGTTTGTATTTTATCAGCCTACGTTCAACATTTTCTCTCTATTTTTGGAGACTTGGAGTTATTTAATTAGGTACCCATTTCAAATTTAATTTATTTCTAACGTAATTTTTCGGACACGTTGATGGGAAAAATGAAAAAAGTGTGTTTAAATGAATAGAATAAAGGCCTGCAATATTTATTGTAGGCAACCCCTTATGCAATTTAAATCACTTACTTGGTGTTTTTTCTTATATGTATTTAAGATAATGTTGAAATGGAAAAAATTCGTCGAAATCTTGTCAACGTTAAAAAATATCTTATTAATAAGTAAGTATATTAAGATAAAAAAAAACTGCGTTGAAATTTATACTAATTTAGTCTCCAGACAGATCTAAATTATGCATTCAAAACGAATCATAATTCTTGAATTATACGCATCATCTTTCATTCCTCCATGATTTGTAACACAAAGTCGGTTATGGAATGAACTTTTCCACCCCTAACGTTAAAAAGTCTTGCCATGCAATATGAAACAAATACTTACTTATCCTTTAAGCCAATTTCGCGCAACGATACAACGTGGCCGTTTTTTATTAGACGCGTCAACAAAAAAATGCTCGTGTAATTTTCTCGTAAAATGGTCCTATTTAATTTATTATTTTCTCAGCCCAGCCCAAGTCGCTAATTAATGCAATTTACTTGATTTCAAACAGTTTGTTATATTGTTAAAGTACAATCATTTTCAAACAAGGGTAACCAATTAGCGTGAAAACGTTCAAATATTTACCTATAGGTAAGTAAAAGTACCTCTACCTACCTACCTACCAACATTTGTACAAAAATTCTCTCTCCCTTGTGTGCCTATGCCTATAAGTTACGAGTCCTCGTTCTTACTTAAATTATTTAGTTTGAATTTCTCAGCTGTCAAAAGTTCAAACTTGTAGACGAAATAATCTCCCCACAGTTATAATAATGTTTCCTTCCTTTTTTAAACGCTGAAGTACCTTACATTAACCGACACGGATAAGGAGCTATAGGTGTCAGAATTGACTGGGGTACTTTTTGAATGAGTCACCCACCAGCAAGTTGATTGAATAATCAACGGTTGGTTTTGATTTTCTACTCGAGAGATAAAATAAATAGTCTATTGTATACGTACTTATAGTCTGAACCTCCGAGAGAAAATCTAAATCCGATGAAAAAAAATTCCGGTACTACGCCACTCAATTACTCTATTCTCTGAAAATGTATCATGTATCGTGTCAATTTTTGCAGTTTATCAAATATTCAAAAAAAAAAAAAAAAAAAAATTAATTTCAAAGAAAATTTTGAAGTGCTAAAATGGAGTAGGTAGGTATATATTTTGTCAAAAACCAATTTTTCATATTTTTGTCGGAGAAAAGTCGTGAAATTTTTTCAAAAAATTCTGATTTTTGAAATCTTTGGCAAATACAATTCTGAGAGTATTTTATAAAAATTTAATTTCAAAAAGTTTTTAAAATTGGAGAAGATGACAAATATTTTACAAAAATATATTATTTTCTTTAAATTTTTGCAAAAATTTGGCAAATCCAAAATTGTTTATCTTTTTCAAAAGAATTTTCGATTTTTAGCTATTTTTTCAAGCACAAATTCGAGAATATCATTTTATGATTGACTCTTGATGTAAGACGTATTTTTAAAAAAATGTGCTAGGTTTTATCTTTTTAAGGTTCTTCATTTTTTGAGGATGCACCCATTCCCAAAAAATCTTCCTATTTACCCAGTTGTACGTTGAAATATTTTAAATAATTTCAGTTATCATCACAAATTTGAAGTTGACCCTCCCTCCCCTCCAATTTTGTATAAGTAAGGAAGTCAGAGGATCATTTTCAAAAATGTATTATTATTAAGCGAAATTGAAGGGAACGAGGTGTCCAATCGAAATTTTAGTTAGGCATAATATACCTACCTGAAATTACACACATTTTTAGTATCTCAATCTACAAGTTCTGTTTGGAAAAATTTTCAAATACGGCTTGGGGTAAAAATCTTTTCACTTTTACTTCGAATTTCTTGGTTATATAGAACTCCTCTCCCTCTCCTTACCTGTACTGCATTGAAGTGACTTCAAGCTGTGCAACAACAATTTCAAGAGTTATTTTCATACGTATTATGCAAAATGGGAGGGAGGGGTCCAATCGAAATTTTTGTGATCAGCTGATCACCAAAATTATTCCAAAAATCTCAATCAACAACTTTTGAATGAAATTTTTTTCAACCTTAGGTACAGAAATGGGGAGCCAACGAAAAATGTTATTTGGCAGTTGGCATAACCAACTTTTTCCACGAAAAAATTCTGAATACTCTTGGAATAAAAAAAAAAAAAAAATTAAAATTAAAATATTAATAAAAAAAAATCATTTTAAATTTTTTAAAAAAAATTTCAATCTTTTGAAGGAAAAAAAATCACAACTTTTTGAAAAACAATTTCAATTTGTTGCATCAATATTATTGAAAAAATTTCAAATTTTTCAAAAGAAAAATTTCTTAAGTAGGTACAAAATTTTTTGAAGTATATTTTCTGAATTTTCTTGGGATATAAAAGAATAGGTACTCAATTGTTCGTCTTTTTTTTTGATTAAGCGTAAAAAATTTCATTGAAAAAAAATTACCTACCTAGAAAATCTTTCAATTTTATGGGGCGAAAAAAGACGTTTCAATTTCTCAGAAAAATTTTTTATTAGAAAGAATGTGAATAAGTACCTATATCTCATTTTATGAAAGGAAAATCACAATTTTTTAGTGTTTCATTTTTTTTTTTTTTTTTTTTTGAAACGAAATTCTTTTAAATTTTTGGTGGATTATCTAAGAAATCGTCAAGTTTTCTGGTATGAAAAAATCTTGTAATTTTTATAGAGCAAAAAAACTTTTAATTTTTTGAAGTGAAAAAATCTTAAAAATTTTTTAAAATAAAGAAATCTCTTAAGTTAATGGAAAAAAATTACTAACTTATACTAATTTTTGGTAGAAAAAATATTTTTCAATTTCTTCGGTAAAAAATGCATATTATTATAAGGTAATTGCACCAGTGGTTGGCCACGACCCAGTGATTGGTCACTTAGAATGAAAAATGTTTATAATCAAGCGAATTTTCAAAATAGCTTCAGAAAATTTCTTTAGGGCAAATCTGGAACATTTCTTCATAGAACCTCATAAAAGTTTTTAACCGATTCTGTTCAAGTAATTTATAATGATCGACTGAAATTTTTTTGTTAGAAGAATTTTCAAAATGATGCCGATTCTAAAGATTTCTGTTAAATCAAAATATCAATTGCACACTATGATAATGAATGAAACTTTAAATACAACCATTAGGATCTGAATCAGAAGAGTTTCGAGATTCCATTTTTTTATTTGAAATTGAAAATATTGCCAAAATTCTAGTAAATATGATGGTGACTATCCACTGGAAGAAAAAAATCAATTTTAGCCAGTAGTTGATCATTTTGATCAACTACTGGACTTATGAAATTTTTGTAAAGTTCTAGTGGTTGATCATGCAAAAAATTGGTAAATATTTACGGAAAATGATAGTTTCTCTTTCTCATGGCTAATGAGTGACTATTTTACCGAATACTTATTGATTTTTTAAAAAATTAAATGGTTGAGAGCCGTTGCCATAATCTGATTGACCAACTACTAGGTGATCAACTACTAGCACGTGACCAACTACTGGGTGATCAACTACTAGATTTTCTTGACCAACCACTGGACTTTTCTATTTGTTTACTTAAAAAATGATCGTAATTTTCAAAGAAATGAACTAAAAAAAAAAAAATCATAGACCATTTTGTAGTAGAATACACAAGGAATCGTTTGGTATATTCACCATTTCGCCAACGTTATTAGTTTTCAATCCAGAACTCATTTTATGAGAGACTTCCACTATTAGGGTCAACCACTGGTGCAACTACCTTAAGCCTAACTCATTTTTATTAAAAATTCGTCGGTCAAGATTTAAGAATCAATCGTAAAATCGTTTCGATAATTTTTTTTTGTTTTTATAAATTTAAAAAAAAGTTATTTTGCAAGGCCCAAAATTGTGGATACATAATTTTAGTTAATTTTTTAAGTAAAAAATTCGAACAGATTTTTATAATTTAAAAAAATCTCACATTCCAAATTAAAATTTATTCATTTATTTTATATACCATTTTATAACTTTAAAAAGAAATCTAAATCAATTTTTAGAACATTTCCAACAATTTTTACTTTTTAATAATTTAAAAAAAAAGAATTAATTTCTTCAAAAATTCGAGCCTTCGCAGAAGAAGTTCTTGTCTGATAAAATTTTACTTTGTATTTACTTCCACCCTCCATCTCGGTGGGTATATGCATATTAAGTAAATGATTTTTTTTTTTTTTTTAAGACAAAAATATTCTAATTAATATCTCAAAAATTACAAATCTGCCAATAAGTACATTATATAATAGGTATGATTTATTGAATAAAATTTCCATGATAGTTTTATCATTAAAAATTACGTACCACATAATTATGTATACGAATTAATTTCGTGCAACTTATTACAAATTATAAAGGTGTCATGTCGCCAGCTCGTGCGGTTCATTTGACCGCAAATGCAAAAAGTCAATTTTTTTATAAAGAAGTAAAAGTAGTTGGTATTATAAATGTTGAAAGGCACGTTGTAAATCTAATTGAAAAATCTGGTAAGGGATATGTTTGAAGAGAAACTTTCGAAATAAATAGTAGCACTAGCACCCCACGTTGGTGATTGCATTTGCCAACTCTTCAACAGATGCTTAGTCACCCCTTATGAAATATAAGATGTACACTTTGCAGAAGTGTATCATTATCTTTTCACTTTCTTTTAGCGGCGGGTGAGTCATTTAAATGAAGTATGTTTTTCTATAAATTACCTTTGTGAGTGAGTACAATAAGTTTAATTTAGTCTATCGAAGTAGGTATTTACAAAAAAATATTTCTAAATAAATAACTACCTATCTATGAAATTATTAATAATACATAAAATAAAAATATAAATTAAAGATAACCAGCAGTAAAGTTGTAAAAGCGAATGTTGGTTTTCAGACAGATAGGTACTTGATAGGTTAGGTACAGGTAGGTATTCGTTGAATTCATTTTGACCGTCAGCTACATGTATTCTCAAGCAATAACATTCTATTTATGCGTGCTACTGACCCAAGAATACAAGTGGCCAATCAAGCCGTAAATATATTTTCAAACTTGCCCGATCACTGGGTACCTGGCAACAAATAATTATCATTAAATTAATAAGTTGCATAAATTTGTAAAACGCAAAACAAAAAGAAGCGCAAATATATACATTTAATTTGAAGAAAAATTTCAGCTCCGATGTTAAGCCCATTCATCATCGTATAGAGTTACAAACTGATCTTTTTTCTCATAGCACTTGTTATTTGAAGCCAATTTGCTTTATAGCGTATATTTCCCACATTTGGTGTGCGACCTTTTTTTAATAAATTGCACTCCCCTGACGTTTTCTATTCGTTTTTTTATATTAATTTCATTACTTTTTTCCATCAAATATTCCCTTTTTCCTTGATAATTGGAGTACATTTATGTTCAATCCTATCGAAATAAATTTGAGAAAGTGAATATAACTAACGCAAGTAAAAGACAGTGCGTGAAAACGTTTCTAAAAAAGCATTAACTTTTTTACACCCTCGATAAGAAAAAATCTTCCGCGTTAATCCTTGTTTCGAATAGAATGACACGTTCGCAGTAAAAAATAATTAAATATTTGTGTTTATAAAGATTTTTTTCTAGTGGATTGACCAATATGACAATAAAATGTTGAAAGAAGTCATTGAATAAATTTTAAATTTTGCACGTTCTATTTTTCTTTTCACTTTTGAATTTATTCTAAAGTTGAAGGAAATTAAATTACACTGCGGTCAGTTTAAAATAAAACAAAATTTCAAATTTGATAATAACTTTTACCTACACCTTAAAATGAGACGAAAATAAAACAATTTCCTATTTAAAACCATAGTCGGTGTTAATAGAGATTGCGAGTTACCCCTTCGATTCTTCAAATAAGCAACTTGTCGACTCGATCAATGAATCGAAACCATGAAATGAATTAATTTTCTCCAAATAGGTGTAAGGATGTAAGTATTCTAGATTGCTAAAATGAAGCAGAAATTAATTGAAGTTTTTTTTATTTTTTATTATTCGTTGAAAATAAAGACAGTTTTTATTTAACCAAACGTATTTTTTACGAGGTGATGTTTTATTATGAAATTTATTACCATTAAATTTCATTCGTTCTTCACCAATACAGTGTAATAAAAGAAGCAATAAAGTACAAAATTGAGAAATATTTTCCAACGAAGTAAAAAAAAAATAATGAATTAAAGTAGGTAACTTTTGTTGGGAAAAATCCATATGGTAACAAATCTCGTTTAATAGCTGGAAAAGATTTCAATATTTTAAAACCACATTATTATGCTCGTATTTAAACAATCGTGTACATTGTTAGGTAGGTAGATACATATTTCGGAAAGTGCACAATCTTCACGCGTACTTGATTTAATTAATGAATAATGATAATTTTTGTTTTATTCGATAAGTAACCAAAAGTACGAACATATGTATTTACCTATAAAAATTTGTAAAAGTAAAGACATTATTTAAATTTCGCTATATTTATTTTTAAATGCATGCGGGACAAGGTTTTATAGTTTAAATTAAGTTTGTCGACCTCAAATAAATGCGGGTAGTACCAATTTTCTAACAATTTTCTAATTCTATCTTAGATATTGCATTTTATAATGCAAAAAAGTAAGTGCCTAATTAAAAAGTAATTGTCTTGATATACATTTATACGATAATTGTAGGTAGGTAGTTGGAAAATTCTTCCTCAAGAGAACACCTCCCTACTAATGGTGCTTTTCAATTTCAAGTGTTATTACCTTGAAAACCTCACAATTTAAAAAAAATAAAAAAATAGGCAAAATTTTTTGACATACTTACCTATGATTTAAAATTGCTATTTTTTATTTTAAAATAATTCCTGAATTTAATTCTAAATAATTCCTCCCAGTTTGAAAAAAAAATGATCAAATTTTCAAAATTTTCCAATTTTTTGGTTGTAACCTCTCAAAGTTTTAACGTTTTCATGAGAAACACTCAATTCCCTATATTTCATTTTTCCATTCGGCTTCGCTGAAAAGTGGTAACTACCTGTCCTAAAATTTCAAAAAAAGGAAAGATTTTAAATTTCAAAATTTGCATTTTTTGTTTTGTTTTTAACTGATCAAAGACAAGTATTTCTTTTTCATAAAAACTAAGTCTCAATTTTTTAAATTTTCTCCTTAGTAAATTTTTTGTAATATTTTGGGACACCCCCAATTTTTCAACAAAAAAAAAAAAAAAAACTGAACTTGAAATTTAAAGTTCTTCCTTTTTATTAGAAAATAATTCTTCTTTTTTCATTTTCTCCTAATTGAATTTTAATTATCTCGCCTACTAGCCCCCAATTTTGAATTTAAAAAAAAATAAAAATCTTTTTTTTTTTTTTTTTTGAAATTAGGAATTATATTTTTTATAAGAAGAAACAACGTATAGGTTAGAATCAAAAAACGAAAATGTTTGAAAATTGATGTAGGGCATTTTTTCATTTTTAGGGGGTAGGTACTAGATGTCACATGAAATTCAATTGTAGGGGACAAATAAAAAATGAGAAATAATTTTCAGTATAGTAAAATTAGGCAACTTTAAATTTTGTCAAAAAAAATTATTTATTTAATTTGGGATTTTTTCATGGTATTACTTACAAATTAGGTTGAGGAAAAAATAAAAAATTAGGAATTAGTTTTCATGAAAAAAACAACTTTTCATTTCACCAAAAAATGGAGACCACTTCAAATACACTTGGGGAAAAATAAAAAAGTAAGGATTTATTTTTTCACGAAAAGGAACAACTTCGAGTAGGTACTGAGGACAAACCAAAAAAATCCATAATTCAAAATAAAAATCATCCCAATACCACCCACCCACCCACCCACCCCTTATACAACAACCATGTATCTATATCTTCCCACCTACCTACCTTTGACAACGTTAATGGGTCAGTTCAAAGTATCAATTACTTATTTAGGGTGTCCAAGAAGTATCTTTTGAAGTTTCAGATTGGGATTCAGTCGAGTTCCAGTAACAAAAAATGTTATATAATATGATAAAGTCGCCGAATATGATAAAAGCGCTACTTACAGAAAAAAAAAATTCCCATAAACATGTTGCTAACTTTTTAGGTCATGGATAAGCGTGAATTTGAAAAGCAGGAAGCCAAACATAAGTGAATAAGAGGGGGGGAGTAAGAAATGCAATTCAATTCCAATTTTCAATTCAATATATTTTGCTTTACATTTTTATGAATTCCAACAATTTTTCAACGTCATACTCTGTGCTTGAGTATCGTATCAGAACTAGAATTTTAATTCATTTAAAGGGTAAATACATAGGTATGAAACTACGTAAATGGTACAGCTTCGCGCTTCAACATTCTAGTTTGATCGCAGCTGAATTCTCAAAGTTTTTTATTTGTTGAAAACAATGCACGAAACAGGTGTAACTTTTTCAAATGAACAAAAATAGTTATGTCAAAAATTTGCCTATCTTTGAAAATCGGTATTTTTGAAATTCAAGGCTTTGTAACGCCTTAATTTTCAAAGATAGGCCCTGTTTCATGTATTTTTTGACCGAATTTCGTAATTTTCATGCATTACTATTGCACCGTTGTAAATTGAGGTAGGTAATATTTTTGACTTGGATTTTGCGTTTCTGTAACTCCTTCAATTTCAAAGAAAGGCAATCCAGTATGATTAAAACTTTTATTGTTTTTTCGAAGATCTATTCACTGACGGTGTTAAAAAAAATTTGGACGCAGTGTTGCCAATCAATTTTACTAGGTAAAAATAGTACAGATTTTCAAACCTTTGTAGCTCCTTCATTTTCAAACTTAGGTAATATGTGTACACAAACTTTTTTATCAAAATTTCAAGTTTGGCAGACCACTCACCGGACACCCTGTATTTTTAATTTCAAAAAAATTACTTATATCTGCGGTATTTCGCTGAAGAAGACTTTACGTAATGTGGAAAATTGGATTTAAATGTATCGAATATTTCAAATTCAATTCAATTGTGATGTGTTTGAAAACAGATCCAGATTGGTAGGTCTAGGTACAAGGCAAGCTTGTTTCAATCGACATCAGGCCCGTTGAGAGCCAAAGTGGGCCCGGAGCAAAAATTATTTTGGGCTCTCTTCCAAGGGCACTTTTGATCAAAAATTATGTGATTTTTCCAACTCGAGCAGAAAAAATTCAATTTGCCTCCACCTCCAGCAAAACTCCGGGCCCGGGGCAAAATTCCCCCTCTGCCCCCTTCTTGACGGGCCTGATCGACATTGAATATTTTTTGTAAGCACAAAAACAGAGTAGGTAACTGCTGCTAGACGTACAGAATTACCTACTTTATTTCACAAGAACAGAACTCCAATGTAAAATTAAATGGGCGAGGCAATTGATGATTAGTTTATTCGGTAAAGTATCAGCCATACAGGTATATCAATGGATATTGACGTTTATAAAGTCGCAAACAATAATAAACGATTGATTACTTGAAAGGGTCGATGCATTTGTTCCAATCAATCATAAGTAGGCTTATACCTGATGTTACCTATATGTTTACTAAATAAACAAACGCAGGAGCGAGCTCCCGTAGCCATATTTATGGATATAGTTTGAAATTAAACTCAAACCCTCAAAGACGAATTCGTCAGCCTAAATATTTAACATTTAATATTAATTTTGTATGTAGGTAACAAAAAATTAGCAGAAATCTTAAGAAAGAAAAATATCGAGGCTGAGTCTCTATACCCCATTCCATTTAACTTGACCCTTCACCACTACATACAAACGTGTAAATACACAAACTTCTGACCACCTGATTGGTGCACAATGCTTTGTTTACACTTTTGCATTAGTAGTGAAGGGTCAAGTTAAATGGAATGGGGTAGATGACTTTAGAATGGGGTATAGCATCTGAAGTGATTGGTATCTCAAGTATACCTACAATTATAGTTTTGATTTAGGATCCATTTCTCTTCCTTCATAGATAATCATAACTTATTATATTCCATTACGTACCTATCTATACTTTGTATCGTGACGAAAGGGTGGAAGAATGGACACAACATAAGGAACAAAAGAGAAGCTGCGCTGGAGACATTTTTTAATTCCCAAATGCCAATATGTACGATGGAATTTCTATCAAATGATTTTATATTGGATTTTCTTGTTATCGGCGTATTAGTGCACCGGTATTTACGAACAACACTGAACAGAAAATTTCTTTATCGAAAGAAATAATAACGTTTTAATTTGATTTCTTATGCTTACCACCCCCAGGGAAATGTCTTACCATGATAGCATTTATTGGAAACGTATGTATACTTATATTATCACCTTCATCGGTAAGTATTTTGAAAAATTATTTATTCGTTTCCCGCAGAATATCTTTTTCGTTGTGTTTTTAACCCCCCCCCCCCCCCCCCCACCTGAAAAATATCGAATAAGATGGACAAAAAAATTATATTTAATGAAATGGTGAAAATAATTTATGCTTTAAGGGCTAAGCCAACGAGCTTGTTTTATCGTCAGAAAGTATTTTCAATATTTTTTTTCCACCACATAGATAATGTTGATAAATTATGCGTCTGTATACGTATAACGTGTTAGAATACACAACTGATGTACCCTACTACGTTATGAAATGTAGCTTGCTAAAGATATTTTACCTTTAGCTGAGGAATAAACAATAAACGAAAATTGATTTTTAAACGTAATATTAAAAAATTCATCATAATTTGCGCATATGTACGAATTACTGCCATATACACCTATGTCCCATTAACTTTATTAGATATATGTGCCATAGTAACAGGTAGAGATACCCGAATAAAAATGCAAACACAGAAAGGGATGACAAGAAACAAAAAAATTGTCGGAAGCTAGATAGGGTTTCATTATTTTTCATATTTTTTAAACTGCCAAATTCGTAGAGAATATTCTAGAAAATTTTATATCCTTACGATGAGTTGTTGTTTTACTTGGTGAAATTTGAATTTATTTAGATAATGGAATTGGAAATGGTCCATCGTGGTCTTTCTTGGTTCCAAATAACCGGAGTCAATACTTCATTATTGCTTTTCGCAAACTATACATCAAACTCCATTACTCTTCTACCTTGAGTTATGACCCAAAAGTCCGATGAGTAAGTATGGTATAATTAATCAGCAAAATTAGTCGAAATGGTTACAGAGACTTGAGAGAGGGGTTGGTTACCTTATATTACCTAATAAACATAATTTTTCGTTTATGGGTCGATAGTTCCTTCAAAAATCACACGATGCAAAACTTCGCACACGAATTTCTATTCTATTCAATCAAGTTAATTCCTTTTTTTTTTCTTTTTTTTTAAGAAAAATTCAACAAATGTGTGGATTTTTTTGTATCCTTCCTATGCACTTCTTATGGAATAAATTTCAAGTCATATGAAACGTTGGAATATTGACATTATCATTCAATTAACTGAAAATAGTCTATTTTTTAGAAAAATTGTGTGAAAATGTCATCATCAATAGTTCGTAATTGAAAAAACCTATCAAAATCATACAGAATGAAAAAAAAAATTCAAAACCACAATTCAACGTCACAAGTGAAAATTCTTAACGAAAAATATGATACGGTGATCTTAATACGATACACGATGGAAAACATCAGTTGCATGATAGCAACAGCTTGATAGTTTTCATTAATCATGTTTACCGGCATTATTCGGCTATAGAGATAAGGTGCGTACAACAGCATTTATTTTGGCAAAAGTGGTACTAGCTCCTAGTTTTCACTGCGGCGTTAGTGATTGAGCTGAATTTTTCCAAGTCCAAAACTATACAAACGCCTAATATACGAAATTAGAGAGAATAGAGAGGTCTAATCGAAATTTTTATAATAACCAAACTTATTTTTAGGATCTTAATCTACAACTTTTGTTTGAAAACTTTTTCAATTGAACCCCTCCTCCAATATTGAGTGTCTTCGTACTAATATGCGAAATTCGAGGGGAGGGAAGGGTCCAATTGAAATTTTTATGATAACCAAACTTATTTTTTGGATCCTAATCTACAACTTTTGTTTGAAAATTTTTTTAATTCAACCCCTCTCACCCTCCCAATTTTAAATAACAAGTGTCTTCGTACTAATATGCAAAATTAGGGGGGAGGGGAGGGTCCAATCGAAATTTTTATAATCACCAAAATTATTTCTAAGATCCTAATCTAGAACTTTTGTTTGAAAATTTTTTCAATTCGAACCATCCCTCCTCCCCAATTTTTCATATTAATACACAGATATTCATTATTGAAAATTGGGGAGAGGTAAGGGTTGAATTGAAAACATTTTCAAACAAAAGTTGTAGATTAAGATCCTAAAAATAAGTTTGGTTATTATAAAAATTTCGATTGGACCCCTCTCTTCTCTCTAATTTCGTATATTAGGCGTTTATGTAGTTTTGGACTTGGAAAAATTCAGCTCAATCACCAACGCCGCAGTGAAAACTAGGAGCTAGTAAAAGTGGTACTACCTACCTTTTTATTTTACAATTTTATCAACCTAAGTATCTTTAAAACAAGTGTCAAAATTCGAAAACATATTATCTGCGTGAACACGAACCTTATCAATTTGAAAATTTACCATATGTGACTTTTCCCTAACTCGGGCTAATGTTATTCGTCAATATCTTTGTATAATTTTTACTTTCTCTCACATCTATAGGTACACTCGATCATATGTTATTCCGAATGAATTCAAAAAATTGATAAAATACGTATTAAAATCAAAAATAAATAAACGATGAGAAAATTGTAAGAAAAATAAATAAATAAAATCAACTCACCGTTAATTTATACAAACGAAGAAATAATTTGAACGTAAGTGCAATACTAAATTGAAAACTGTAATTAAAATTGAACGAACACCGCTACGATGCTATTTCAAACGTAAAATAAAAACTGACTGTTTGGGAGTGAAAATCGAATGTGAAAATCCGTTATAAACGGAAAAACTGTTGACATACGGTCCACACCCAATGCGCCGCTTAACGTGAAGTATCTATGAATAAAAGAAACACGCTTGCGTATTAAAAGATGTATATCATTCACGATCCCTCTTTTCATTTTTCTCAAAACTATTTGCAAAAGTGATGTCATCGTATATTGAATTATTATTGCACTTTTTCCTTCCTTAATGAGTGGATATATAATAGAATTCGACCCGCAAAAGAATAGATTTCTAACAAATAATTGTGTTTACTCGCATGCTCGAGCTTTTTCGGCGACAAGATTGGTTTACCTACGAAATTGTGTCGAGTTTTCACGCTATTTTATGCACTATACGCACGATTTTTGAAGGAGTGAAAATTTATCTATGCAGTTTGTTATTTTGCCATACTTGAAGAGAACGTGTAACTTATACTTCAGTTACATTTTTAGCCCTTGATTCAATTTTATTTGAAAATTTTTACAAAAAAATGTAATAATATTGTAACTAGGTCGTTGATTAGGGCGGTTCTTAATTTCATTTTTTTCGAAATATCAAGGGTTGCTACCCTAAAAATGATTCTTTTTGTGTAAAATCAATTCCCTAAAAATTTTTCTTCAAAAAAAATTATGATTAAGAAAACAAAAAAAAAAAAAAAAAAAAGAGGAATTGATTTTTTTTTCAAAAATTTCTAAATAGGTACCTAATTTTACCTAACGAGACCATTTTCGGTGATTTTTCATCTTCACCTCTAATTTCAAGGAGACATAAAAAAAATTTTTAAATTTTTTTTGAAAAAAATAAAAATAAAAAATCAGCTACCTAGAATGAAAAAAAATTAGATCAAAGTGGTCTTAACACACATATTTTTACCCAAAAAGCTCATTTATGGTGATTTTTCAACTTTACCTCAGTCCTCAATCTTCAGGAACTGCATGAACTACGCCATTTTTTCAGAAAGACGAAGTTCCTGAAAACTGAGGTAAAGTTGAAAAATCACCATAAATGGACTTTATGGGTAAAAATAATTATATATATTAAGAGCTTAAAACCACTTTGATTCAAAAACTTTTTTTTTCATTTCAGCTGATTTTTTTTTTTTCAAAAAACGTTTAAAAAAGGATTTTTATGACCCCTTAAAAACAGGGGTAAAGATTAAAAATTACCCAAAATGATCTTTTTGAGTAGAACTGGTAAAAGTACCTGTGAAGTGAGAAGTAACAGTTTTGTTTTAAAAAAATATTTCAAATTCACCTCCAATTTTTTTTAAAGTTTTTTTTTTTCAAAAAACGTAAAAAAAAGGATTTTTATGTCCCCTTAAAAACAGGGGTAAAGATGAAAAATCACCGAAAATCATCTTGTTGGGTAAAAGTACCTATGAAGTGACCATTTTTTTCTTTCAAAATTTTTTTAATTCACTTCCAATTTTTTTTTTTTTTTTGAAAAAAGTGTAAAAAAAGAATTTTTATGTCCCCTTAAAAACCAGGGGCAAAGATGAAAAATCACCCAAAATCATCTTGTTGGGTAAAATTACTTATATAATTATGTAGTAAACATTTTGTTAATTTTTTTTTAAATTCACTTCCAATTTTTTGATGTTTTTTTTTGTTTTTTCAAAAAAAGGCTCTGCGCCAACGCTCAAAATAATTTTTTTAAATAAAATTTTTTAGGTTAGGGAGTTGATTTTACAACAAAAGAATCATTTTTAGGGAGTCAACCCTTGACATTTCGGAAAAAAGTGAAATTATGAACCACCCTAGCGTTGATATTAATAAAATTTTCAAATGAATTAATTCAAATTAATATTCTCTTTTTTCTTTCAATTACAACATATTTTTAAGAACTTCATAGAGTTGAGTAGGTACCTATTTGCGATCGATTATAAAAGAACCCCGAAATCTAATACTTAATTTATTTTTTTAAATTACCTATTTGAAATTTTTAATTACAAAAGAAACATCCTGTTCGAGTTTCAAGAAAGGTAGCCTGATTAACTCGAAATAAGGTGCCGAATAAACGACGTGGAGAATATGTAAACGCAAGGCAGAAAAACTTGTATGTACAATACACTTGAACGTTCAACAGTATTCGATACAATAATAGCACGAAACACCATTTCTTTCGGTTTCAAAATACAAAGGTACACGGTACCTACGAATAGGTAAATTGTGGATTTGTAAATAAATGTCAACTGGAGAGCAATTTTCTGCGTATACGAAAGAGTGGAACTACATAAAAACTTATCAAATTACCATCAGCATGTGTAAATAACGAGGATTAATAGCAACGTAAACGCAAACAATTTCCAAGTTTTGCCCCGTACTTATTCGTAATCAGTTTATTTATGCCAACGTTGCGTTGAGCGTTATTTTTATAGAAAAATATTAAAAATGGAACTAAAAACGAGGAAGTATGCTATATTCAAATTTGATCCTTGTTTCTGTTTTTCAAAATGGTTCAAAAAATCAAAGTGTTATTACATGAAAAATTACGCCATTGGTGTCATTTAAGTATAGCAAAAAAATCTATCACAAAAAAAGTGTATAAGTTATATATTTAATTGCAATACAAGCGTAAAAATCGTTACACGTAAGAACCGAAAATAAAAACATCAACACTCAATTAAGAATACGTACATAAAAACTGTCTAGGATAACACTCAATTAAGAATACGTACACAAAAACTATCTAACTTAAAATACTGAGATCACGAGATCAACGAAATAGTAATATTTTATTCGACAACAAAAATAAATACGTAAATAATTAAATATTTGTTCACCGAATTTTTAAATCATTATTCACTCATTATATGGGTGTAAGTATTAATAAGTAAAAAAAAATTAAAGTACGAAAGCTAAACACTTACTTAATTTTTATCCTTAGGGTTTTTAAAAATTTTTAAAATAAATAACACAGCCTGGAGTACAATTATGGCTAATTATCGATTCAAGGATATACTTACGCCTATCTTGTGAAAAAATTTAGGATCATGATAGACGTGGGCATACTTAACCGTAAACGTCAAAATACAAAAATAAGGTATGTTAAAAGAAGACTAGTACAAGATGTAAGAACATGACTATTTCAAAAGAAAGTATTTTCATTTGATTTTCCAATTTTGAATATCATCTCGGTATACGAATATAAACCTTGAAATCGACCCCCAGTTGATTCAAGTTACATTTTTCAAATAATCAAAAAGCAATTGGACGATAATAAAGACTGGATACAGTAGAAGATAGTTCGCCGATAGATATAATAATTTTGGCGAAAATACCGACCATATAAATAAATGGTATCTAAAAATCATGATTATTACCATGTAGAAAAACATTGCGAATGTTTCCAAAGTCAACCATATCTTGATAGAGTTGAGTATAGATGACCTGCAGAACCAAACAAAATTAATACTCTCACATAGATAGTTGATATATTGGCATAACTGAAAATATAAATAAATTACTTCGTAACGTTCCAATTCGGACGGCGGCTATGTCTAAAAATGAACGCCACGTAACGCCGAATCATCAGCAAATACGCCAATATTGGCATACTGTAAGTAGAACAAATAATCAACGAACCAACAATCCAAGAGTTATACGAGGTTTGACCAATGTACCCGCTTGCTATATCTATACTCGCTAGACTATTAGAATTTCCCTGTTGAACAACACACGAGTGCGGACATTAATAAAAAAATGTAGGATTTCGTGCGAAATTTCTATTCGAAGTAAATTATTAATTACCTGGTAAAAGAAGTATACTCGAGCCAGCCAGTGATGAAGCAAAATCAATTTTGTAATTTCGTTAGTTTCTTTTTGCAGTACTTTACAGACGACGCTACTGCTGAGGATTAAAGATGATGGTAAAATTACATTGTTAGGTCGTAACAGCAAACAGGTAATTATTATCCATAAATCTGTAATTGCTTTTATAACATCTTTGACGATTGGAGTGCTATCACTTGTTGAAGTGATGCCATTGAAATATATACAAATGAATTTTACCAAGGCGGTGGCAAGAAAAACGTACAGAAATATTTCAAATTCAGCCGTACCCCTGTAACGTGAAAAATAATTTATTAGTAAATTCCAATATACAGGTAATTAATTACTCGACCATTCGGTTGTTTTTCTGTTTCACTACACTTACTTATCGGATAAAAAGCTGGAAAACTGGCTGAAAAATACAACATCTTTCACAGCCAAACGGTAAACGAAAATTAATATCAAACACGAGATGGTGAAGCATTTATTCAAAATAGTCAAAAAGTGCCACAAGCCGAGGAATTTTCTACTTCTTTTCGAATTGAAATGATTCATGCAAAAAAACGTTCCAAGTAAACCTGAAAAAAAAAACATTTCCGTGTATTTTTCTTTTCTTTTTTTACCCATTATTGCAGTAATTAATACGAGAACGTACCAAAGCCAAAAACGAGCGATAAATATGTTTTATGTTGTGATTCTATCATCCAATCGCTAATATCTGGTAACGAAGCCCACTGGTCTCCAGTCTGGTTCAGTTTGCGAACAATTCTGTTCATAATTAATGAAATAAATAAAGATATTCCTTGTTTCTTAACTGTAGCACGCAGCATAGACACCATCAACCACGTGGTCCAGAAGTAGTACCATATCATGTGTTCTTCTTCGATAAAACTTGTCGAAATAGTACTTAAGATTTGCATTATCGCACAGGAGACCATAAATAGGAGTGCTCTATCGGCACGTAACATTTTGAATATCATCTTCGAGTATTTCACCTGGTATTAGAAATGAAATATCAGTATTTTATGGTGATTTTACGACAAACGTACATACGTATTTTTGATGTACTCACCAACGACTTAGCAGATGCTATTAAAAATAGCACGTTGAATGAAATCACATACGACACAAATGCAGTGAAAATAATGGCGAACGGATTGTTACTGCACAGCAAACTACTGTTGCTAATTAGAACACACGATTGTCGTAATGCGAAAGTTAGCGCAAGTGTAACGAAAATGGTGAACTTCAATTTAGGGATTTTTTTGCTTTGAGAAATACATGGTAAATATGAAGCCTAAAACAGATACAAAATTAATTTTGAAAAATTTCTAGTCACTCGAGAAGCATAGGTACAGTTACAGGAATTACCTGAAAGAGAATAATCATAGCTAGGTATAAACATAATGTGTCAAATCTAGTCAATGAATCGATAAGTTTAGCACTCAGCTGAGTCAGTAATTGTTGATACAAGCGAATGGCGTTTTGTATATCACCCTCTCGCTGACTTTTGGTTGCTTTTAAATATAATTCGGTTTCTGCTAAGCCTGAATTCAAAATTACAAACTGGCGTAGTACATTCAATCTCCATTACAAACAAAAATAAATCAATAAGAAAAGGATTACCTAATTCGGAATTGTCTTTGATAACATTATGGTAATTTTGAATTAATTGCATGACGTTGTTGTAATAAGCGTCAAGTTGAACGGATAGCGGCAAATTATCCATTAGTCCGTAAATTAATTTACCAACGTTCTCTTGAGGTATCGGCAGTCCCATCAGGGTGGATAAAGTAACCGCAATATCAACCTGAAAAATTTCCCTGAAAAACAGAGCAAGAGTTTTCAAGTTTCATATTATTTTAAAGAACAATATTATTTTTTAATACGATCTACTTACGAGGTTGTTTTGCAAGAAGTTCCGAAAACGAGAAAAGGCACCATTACTTCTCCCAACGTTGAACCTCCATGACCTCCGGTGTCTTTCATTCCATGATCACCACAAATGATTAACAAATATTTCACATTTTTGTCTCGTTCCTGGCGAAATGTAATTTTGCAATTAGTATGAAATAAAAATATTAAAAGTAATTATGTTTATGTACCCAAATTTCCAGTTGATGATGGATTATTTCGACTACATCGTCCATTTCATTGAGTTTACGCGATATTTTCGAACTAGATGGGCCTTCCAAATGACCTATGTGATCTAATCCTAAATAATGTAATATCATCATGTCCCAATCTTCTTGCTTTATTTCTTGTAAAACATTTCTAGTGACATTGTTATCAACCTGTACAGTAAAAGTGAAATTAAAAGTATTATTCAATATTTAAGAAGAATAAGAAATTTGAAAATTACTTCGGTGAAATCTGAGACAAAAAAAGAAGTGGTGCCTTCGTATCTTGAGAATACTTTGGGAAATAATCGTATCCAGGTATCATCGCCATAAAATACAATATTTTTCTTCATTTTGACTGCTTGCGATAAAATATTATCTTGATAAACTTTGCTGCTTCCTAGATTTAACGCTACATCCACAAAATTTGATACGCTTCCAACTGTCATCGTCTTTCAAGAGAAAAACATGATTGTTTTAAACCGTAGCAAGTTCGTCAATCAAAGAAAATATTCTGCATACTTTGATCCGAGGCATTGTGACTGTAGGTAAGTGGACTCTGCAACGAAATAAACATCCTTTACTCTGATTCAATTGAGAGGCAACGTAAGGCATATCCTTAGTAACGTGTTCACCGGCGATGAAATCATATCGTAACGCATCTATAACTACCAGCACGACTTTCTCCACTAAGGAATGACCCGAAGTTACTTCTCTGTAAGAAATTGATGAAGTTTATAATCAAGACAATTAAATTTAAACGCAGACAAGTTACCTTCTAGGGTTGTGTTCGGTATCGTGAATATTTTGCACATTGTTTGACAGTGAACCTCGATTTGTATAGCTACTCGAAAGAAAAAATCCATGGAGAAATAGAAAAATTCCAAAGGCTCCGCAAAAAATGCAATAGTAATTCCATTTCATCATTCTGGAAGATAGGTATCTCGAGAAAATTTGAGAACTGCAAAATGTAATGTGAGATAGATACTCGATTGTTGATATACTTTATCAAAACATTTTACCTTTATTCGACCACGTAATAATTAGTGATTGCGATTAATGAACCATTTGAAGACATCTCAGTTCTTCTAGTTTTTTAAATTCATTTCAAAATTTCAAATGTTGAACAAAAATCACGAAATAATGAAAACTCGGCTCGGGAGCTGTCTGCCGACTGCCCGCCCTGCCTGCAAGACATACCTCGCACTGATAAGAGAGGTCTCACCCCTCCCCGACCACAATCAAAACCTTTTGAAATTGAACGGTCGCCGTCGCCGTTGCCGTTGCTTGCACTTTGTTAATTTAATCGTTACCTTTTTAATTTCATTTTATAAAAACATAGATGTGAAGTTTATTCATTGTATTTGTAAAGAGTAAAAAAGTAAGTAAAAAGGTCCTTGAACTCTCTCAATATTTTGCTCGAAAATGTAAACAAAACTAGACAAAACTGAAATAATTTTTGTTTTGATAACAAAATTGCTCATGTAATTTTGAGATTAGCTAGCAAATATCAAAGTTCTTACCTGATTTTGTTCGTACGCGAAGTTTCTTTTTAACGAGAAATTTGTGCAAAGTTTCATAAAGAGTTTCATATAATTAGATGTATGCACATCTTGATTCTGATTATCCTGATATTTACCATATTTGCGCAGCTAGGACCCTAGATGCATCCCTAGATGGCATAGCGCAGCTCCGTATACGTTCCGATGTTGTGCTTCCAAAGCACATGTTCTTTTGAGAAAATATCGTTTCTTTGACCACTCGTTACATTTTTCTCTCTGAGCTTCAAAATATATTAGATCGAATAGATTTTTCAATGATACCGCTGGAAGATTTCATAAATGTGGAAAAAATCGGCTTTGGAAGTTATTCGACTGTTTATAAAGCTCAACGAAAAGTAAATCGATGTTGCATTTCAATTTTATGAAAACGTATATAAGTTGCGAAGTGAAAACTTCATGTTATCTCTTTCTTTTTTCTAGTCACCACCGAAAGATGTTGTTGCCATCAAAGTCGTGGAGAAAGCGAAACTTTCAACTCGAGGAAAAAGTGATATTGTTAATGAAATTAAACTCATGAAATTATTCAAGCACCCACATATACTAGAAATGAGGCAATTTGAATGGGACGAGAAGTAAGATAAGTTTATGTGTAACTGTTATACTTATCATTAGAATACTCTAGACATTTTTACGTTGTGTATTTTCAGAAACATTTACATAATAATGGAATACTGCGACGGCGGTGATCTCTCTACGTTTATTAAGAAAAAGTGTAAACTGCCAGAAAGTACCTGTCAGAAGTTTTTACAACAACTTGCCATCGGTTTACAGTTCCTACGTTCTCATGATATCAGTCATCTAGATCTGAAACCTCAAAATCTACTGTTAGTTACCCGACCGAAATTGACATTGAAAATTGGAGGTAAAAATGTTACTTTTATAAATTACATGAGTCAAATCTCACGAATTCTTACTCATTTTTATATATTTGAATGTTTAGATTTCGGTTTTGCTCAGTTCCTGAGTGACACAACGCAAAAGCATTCTATTAGAGGGTCGCCTTTATACATGGCACCAGAAATGTTATTAGGTGGTAAATATGACGCCAAGGCCGACCTTTGGTCAGTTGGAGTGATAACCTACGAATGCTTATTTGGCAAAGCGCCATTTTCTTCTAGCACGTATAACGAACTTTATGCTAAAGTCAAGTCTAAAGCACCCGTAACGGTGAGGTTTTTTATTCATTTGTCGAAGCGCTTGATGAAATTCTCTTCTGTAACCGTATCTTGATGTGATTCCAGATTCCAGAAAATGTCAAATTGTCGAAAAATTGTCAAGATTTTTTGAAACATCTCTTAGTTTATGATCCAAAAGAAAGAATGAGCTATGAAACGTTTTTCAATCACCCATTCCTCGATTTAGAGCACGCTCCTTCCGAAGCCAGCCTTAATAAAGCTATGAAAATAATAAATAAGGCTGCAGCCTGTGATAAAGCTAGTCAACACATTGAAGCTTTCAATCTCTACTGTGAAGCATTATCATACTTATTCCCCGTTTTTAAAGGTAGGTGATGAAAAAAAAAAAATGAAAAAAGAAGGCGATGAATGTTCAACTTTGTTTATGTAAAATTTTTCAGACGAAACTGATGAAGAAAAGAAAGTTAGATTGCGATCCAAAATTATACAATACACCAAACGAGCGGAAGAATTGAAATGTCTGTTGCATTTGGACGATGAGGTGAAAACTGATACGCCTTCGAAAACTCAATCAACCTCGTCCAACAATGATAAACAAGAATCATACGATGAAGTCGATTCAAAAATTGCTGATAAAGAAGTTGAAAAAACTCCCAAACTTAAAAGAATCGTTACTAAAGCAAGTTCACTGAAACATCTACGTAAGATTCATAATCTATTAAAAGTATAATTATTATTCAAAATTATGAGAATTAATTCCAATCATGATCATTTTTTCAACAGTTAATTTGTGTTCAAAAACGCCCAATTTGATGACTGCTTTAGAAATTGGTATGAATGCTCAAATGTATCTCGCTGAAGGCAAATATCAACTGGCTTACGAAAAGTTTGAAAGCAGCTTGGGTATATTAGTATCAGCCATCAAATCCGAACCACCTGGTATCCGTAGAGAGTTACTTTATGTACAAGTAAATCAACTTGCTCACTATTTTTGCTAAAAATTATCCTCGTAATTTGAGCAACGCATTTTTATTTGGAAATTTTATTTTTAGACTCACGAATGGTTGAAACAAGCTGAAAGCGCGAAATCTCTGCTCTCAATGAAAGAGAACGAGGAAAATTTATCGTCCGCTGAAAATAAAGGTAAAAAAATAAAAAAATTTAGAAATGTTGTGCTTTTAAAGTTTCTAAGTGACCGAAATAAACAATGATGCAATTTATTTTTCGATTAGAATTTAGCGGCGTTTTTTTTCTTTCATTTTCGATGTGCCTTATTTTTTTGTGACAATAACCTGTTTTTAGTTTTTTTCATGTTTTATTTACCAATTTGGTAAAAGACTGATTTAATTTGTTTTTGTATTATGATTATAAAGCTAGTAACGCTAAATTACTTTTGTTGTTTGAAAGTTGCATGAGATTAATTCGTTATGTAGATGTCTGTTTGTTTCTTACTTATTATTCTTGGAACATAAAGTTTTTATTGTTTTATTCAAGCTTTTATTTACTTGTTGATTTGTTTGCCTGGCAAAAAAGTTATTATAATTCGAATATAAATAAATATGGCTACCTGACTGAGAAAAAATAAGCTCATTAGATTTTGGAGTACCTACACCTACTCCTAAAGTTCAGTCTTATTGTAGGTACTTTTAAAGTTTCAATTTTCTTGCGTAAACAATCCCCTCGGTTTTTTGACAGAATTTCGAGTTGAAACTGCGATTTTATTAGTATATGCCATAGACATTTTACTTTTATATATGGACCGCTCGTCCAATGTTAAAATCAGCCAGATTTTGAAGCACGACGTTCTATTTTGATAAAACGCTTCTGCTCATGCGCAAACAAACGTGTGTGTGTATTTTACAGATGATACGTCGTTGTGTTGGTAACGCACACAACGTAAGTTGATTGTAAATACACACTCACACTACTTTACTTGTGCTTCAAAACCGCTGATTTACACGAGCGGTCCATATATAAAAGTAAAAGGTCTATGGTATATGCACGTGCACGTATCATTCAATGAGCTAGTGTAATTTGATCTCATTGTAACGGAAATGTCTGCTAGCAATCGAAAAAATGTTTCTCAGATTTTTTTAAGAATCAAAACTGTTTGATGTAATTTCTTGATGAAAAACTAACGTGCGATATTTGTTCCAGAAACCTGTGTTATTCAATAAGCAAGTCCACAAGACACGAGCTTTCAGTTTTCTTTGCCGTTGCTTATCTTGATCTCTGTTCAACCGAATTTTCTTTTAATTTTCCTTATCTTCCGAAGACTTGTAATTATTTATCTATGTTGTTGATTGAATGTTATTTTTTACCAATTTATTTGCTGTGATTCATATTAATTTTAAAAATTGTTTCAAGTCTCACTTAATCACCGTACATGTGTAACAAATTAAATAATAAATATTTTTGTCCAGTGTTTTGATCGATTTTCTAATTAATTTGTCAAAAATCAAGAAGTTGGTCTTGTTTCCGTTGATAATCAAATTTTATAGATTTATAATAACAAAACAATAATATAACTTGTGATGTAGACTTTATTATTTACGTTCAACAAATATTGCGACCCCGCAAATTATCATAATAATATATAAAACACAAAACAGACAACTGCAATTACCTAAGTAGGCTAAGTAGGGTAATAACAATAATTTGAATGCACCAATTGTAATAGATATGAGTCGGCATTTTCGTTCGAGTTTAATAATTTAAAAACATCTATAGGATTGCACTTCAAAATAGCACTCATCAAAATTATAAAATACTTATTCAAAATTGAACATGTGAACAACAATATTAAAACAGTCACGACTTTAAATGTGAGTTTCTAATAAATGTATGAAAAAAATACTGCGCAATTTGCACCATGAGAGAAACTTATTTGTAAAAAAAAATACCTCAAGGAGGGAGTTGAAGAAAACGTAATACATGTCAATATTACTTATTACTACATAAAAAAAAGAACATTAAAAATGTAATATTAAGCACATAAATAGTGGTAATATTTCGAACGAAATACAGACAATTATAGGAAAACTTTAAAAATGAAACGATTTAAAAACACTTCTGGCGTAATGTTTCCAATCTGATGATATCAATTTTTCGTAATTACGTTTCACTCCGTCGCCAAATTTTTTAAGCTTTGATTTGAAATGTGACGCGAATTTCTTATAATCTACTTTTATTTTTTCTCGTGTTTGACTGAGGAATTCCTTGTAACGTTTGTACAGTTCATGTTCTGATTCATCGTTCAACTTACGACTCTTCTGCGCTTTTTTTCTGTCACTTTTTTCTTTATGTCGTTTACGATATTTCTCTCTTGCTTTACCCATTTTAGTAAGCCAATCATCGTTCGACCTTTCATGATGATTTGTATCCGAAGACGGTTTAGAATCCATTTTCAATGTCCATCTTTCAGTTACAGGTGGAGTCTGGTAAATGAATTCCAAAACCGAGTCGTCAGTTTTAGCTTCTGTATTATGAGTAGTATTCATTTTTTTTTCTTCATCTAAATACGTCTCATTTTGCTCGGATACGGATTTTCTTTTCATTATACACGAATCTTCTTTATTATCGGTACATTTTGTCCACATACGATCAAGATTTTCAACTTGGTCTTTAATTTTTCTATATAACGTCCGGACCTCTTCAATCACTTCTTGTAGTTTTGATTCTGCTTCGATTTTTTTGGGAATGTCAGATAACTCTGCTTCGTTTGTATTCTTCGAAGTCGTAGTTTTTTCTGCTGGAATCTTATCATCAAAATTCTGAAAATCCAGCAGTGATGCCGGGAGCTCTAATATTTTAGTGAGAGTATGTACAAAATTGTGCATTTTATCTTCGTCAAACTGCACAGTGTTTAGTATTCCTCGCATTAGTCGTTGGTATTCTTCTTTTGTCATAAAGAAGAAGGTTTTTCCTGACGAGTCCGTACACAAATTAGGTAAATTCATGTTATCAATATCCTCTTCACAAGGTTCAGAAAAGAGTGTAGAAGGATCCTCGACAGGACTTTCGAATAATTTTCGTAGAACGGACACTTCGATAGCGTAGATATTACTTTTTGGAATGAACGTATTATCAAGGACAATTTCATATTTCTGACAAAGTTTCTTGAATTGCTCTCTTTTATTTACCAAATCTTGAACAACTGCATCGTCAGAACGAATTTTGAAATCTGAAACACAAATTCAATAGCACATTAAAACCTATCTGAACTATTGACAGAAAAAATTCTATCTTTTCGTAGGAATGGGATTTTTTGTGACAGCATATTTTATTTGTATAGGTAGTCCGAGACTACCAAAATGAAAGATTCCACCACTCACGTACCTGCTGGCTGTTGTTTCAATTCAGCGTGCGTACAAAGAGCATCATCTTGTGGAGAAAGATCAGCACCTAAGTTTAAGAAAAAACGCACTCACGTTAGATTGAATTGAAATTGTACTCGTATGCCTGATCAAACACCTAGCAAAAAAGTCAGCAACAAAATGAAAGTAAAAGGCCTACCTTCGGATTTAGTCTCATTCGCACGATTCAATAATATATCGAGCAAGTTACCTGTAATAACAAAACAGACATGTGAAAACAGTTATTTAAAAAAATCTAATTCGTACATTGAATTGACGAAATGAAACATACCTCGATACTGATGTATAATTACGCTGATGACCGCAGCTAACACACAAGAGTACAACACCTTACGAGAAAAATTATTAATGGAGGTCGCTGTGACGTGACTTTCTTTTGGTGTATAGGAACAATGTAGAGTGTTTTGATCAGTATCACGTTGAGAAGTTTCTATCTCCAAAGTATCATTTAAAAGAGATTCATCATCATCACTATCGAGACAAATGCAAGAATTTGGATCTAAAGGAACTACCCATTCCCCTATTTCAGGTTCATCTTCTTTTTCTTCTTCTATAAAAAACAAAGTCATTGATTAATTAACTCAAATCGAATTTTCAATCGATATTCAAAAAATCTAAATTTAATATAATACCGCTGCAAGAGGAAGGTGTCCCACTGCGTAGTACTTCACGTTCAATTATTTCAATACTTTCATCATCACTGAACTCGGAGTTGCTTTTCCCAACAAATTGCCATTCACTAAATGATATTTCATCGCCGGAAGAATTCGTAACCGTGTCAGTAGCCATCACATACTCCACACACGAACCAGCTTATGAAACAAACGAATATTTTAATCAAAACGATGGAAACAAACACGTGTAGAAAACATTGTACCTTGAAGAATAAAATGTATTATTGATATGAGATCATCATTGAAGAACGAGAAACATTTGAAATTGAATCGCAATTATCAATTTGCAAAGCAGATTCACGCTTCACAGGCTAGACTATTTATATTTACAAGTTTATCGAAGATGACCGTAGTGTAAAGAAGGTACTGTATTGCGTATGAAAACAAAGACTTCGGTACAAAAATGAAAAATTGGTAAATTTTTAATACGCAATACATTTGATGAAAACAATGAACTTACTTCCACAAAAACTGAATGTGATCAAACAAAAACTGGTAAAATATCACTGTAAAAAAAATCTATAAAAACAAATCATCACTTCTTAAAGACTTCTTTCCTGTTCAATTTTCTTTCTTCAGGTGTTTAAGAAAAAAATTCTCAATCTCATTACTTGAGATGAGATAAACACGACAATGACAACAATGAAAATCGCCAATTATCAGATGGTGTTTTGTTTTTGTAGCATTTCTCTGTTTTCATTCGTTGGTCACCGCAACACACATTTCAATATAGACCAATAGAAAGTAACTTTGATAAGTAATTTTTCTCATCGATCAATCAAATTTGTGCATTGTGCGCATGCGATTTACAAAACGCCGCAATCCGCAACGCAAAAAAGCGATTTTTTTTTTTTTTTTTTTTTTTTTGAAAATCAAATGTCAGCGCTATCTGTGAGTCAATCGTTACAATGCGATCGCTTGCGTTTCTCTCAGTTTTTCCATTGACTTGATTTATGATTCCGTGTATAAGTTAAAGAGAGAGCGCATTTTTATTTATTTCGTTATTAAATTTATCATAAATTTATTAAAATCATTTCGTCTGCTATCGGAATTTCAAAAAACGTGAGGATTTGACAAGTTTAATTAAATCCAGGTAATTTTCACTGTCTTTTTGTTAACACATATTGTTTGCGTATGTCCGCTTTCCATTTTCAGTATGTAAAAATTTCAGCAGACAAACCTTCGATGTGTTTTGACAGAGTGATATGTTTCGGTGTTTTTTAATATTCTTTCTCGACAGCTAACTACAGATCGTAAATTTTTGCTTTTATTGATATTTACATCAGTATCTCGAATAATTCTTATGGTACTTTGACATTTTCAATTTTGGGCCCAGTTTCAAAGTTTGTCTGTACAGGTCTTTGCATACATACAACGACAGACAGGAAAAAAAAAACTTTATTACTGTACTGATTTATTTTGAAATCTTGTTATTTTATTGTATGTTATTGACGCATTAATATTAATAATTGTGCTTTATTCTAGTAGCAGTCTTGTGAAGCAGTACAGGATGGAGGTGATAGGCACCGATTTTGAGAATTGGGGGCCTTACTTGATGAAACAATTTCAGCTAATGTACGAAAAAGGAGAAAAATGTGATTTGGAAATATCTTGCAATAAACAAATTTTTCTGGTAAGTTATTCATTTTATTCGTGAGTTTAATGTTATGTCTGCTATAATTTTGTAAAATTATTTTCAGGTACATCGTTTAATAATGTCAGCTTGTTCGGAATATGTTAAAGAACTGGGAGATAAACAGCACATCATACTTCCTGAAGAGGTTTCCTGTAAAGCTCTGAAAATGGTGCTAGAGTAAGTCGAAAATATGTTGAAAAATAGTATAGTTGAATTGAAATTAACACTCGATTTTTTTTCTCTAGTTTTGTGTACACCGGTAAAATAGTTTACAACAAAGATGAGAAAGACGACCTTTTATTAGCATCGAATTTGTTGAACATGCGACTACTAACAGAACTAATCAAAATGGAAGAATCGGTAATTTTGAAGACATATTTCAAGTATATACCTAATCCATTTGAACCCTTCGTTAATTTGAATTATAATATTATTTCTTAGTGTTCATTTACACTGTCGATGGACGACGAAAATGAAGAAAGACCGAATGAAGATGGCAATGCCATGAACGTCGATAGCCATAATAATACTGAAACGGAAGTTATGGACTCGGCAAATGCGCCACAAACGCCCAGTCAGTCAAATTATAAGAAAAAGCCTTCTGAAGTGAGAAACAGACCGAGATCGAATAGAAATTCTGTATTACCTCCATTACATAAGTAAGATGTGGTTCAACTATAAACACAGTAGTATTTATCTAGTTAAAATAACGTGGATATTTTTTCTGATTTCAGATTTCCTTACTTGCAACAAAAATTTAGTGCATCTCGTACTTATGGCTTAATCACGTAAGATATTCTTGAACATTTTATACGTTTCGCATGTAGGTAATTGTTGGAATTTTAATTCTTTATTCAATATTTATTTTATTTCAGAACTCTAACAGAACCAGTTCCTTCGCGTTTTGAAATTCCAGTCGCCATGATGTCAGAATGTTCTTATAGATTTTCGTTCGAAGACGTAAGTTACGAAACGCAAGCGTTGTTTAACGAGTCAGAGTCATTTCAACAACTTGAAGAACACCACCTAAAATTCTTGAAAAAGAATAGAGAAACTTCCAACCATAAAAGGAATTATTCGAACGCGCTATACAGTCCTTTCGACAAATACACTCCACCGTACACGGTGAACAATGAGACTACGCCGAGAAAACGTGAAAATACATCTTATTTAACCAAACCAGATCCGATTCCTCCGAAAAGAAGCACTCCACCAGCGACGAAGACCGCTGACGTTCCTAAATATCACAATAAAAATATTAAAACTAATAACGTTGCAGTCAACGTTGTTGTAGAACCTTCGCCTGCGCTTCCACCTCCGCCTGCGCTTCCACCTCGTATCGAAATCGACCATCCCGGCGTATCCAGTGACGCTGCCATCGCTCTTCACTTTTCCGACACCATGGCCAAAGGTAAAATTGCAGAAAAAGTTCATGAAATTGTTGAAGTTCCTTCGATTGAAAATGGCGAAAAAGTTGAATTGATAAAATTAAATAACGCGGTAGTAACTACCACATTGGAAGACGATTTCAAAATACGTCCGGTTTCCGAAGAACTTCCGGATATTTCGATATCCGTAATCGGTTCAGAAAATTCGTTGGAAAAATCAGAAGTGGTGGAAAATTCCAGTAATGATATAACATTGTCAACGGATACCACTTTCTCGACTGACTTCGCTGTTCCATCGGTTCCAGAGATAAATAACTCCGTAATCCCGCAGCCAAGTTTCGACCTAACTAAAAGTAATGATACGATGGAAGAATCTTTCATTTTGCCCGATTCCGCCAACAAAACCGATAATCAACCAGAAAGTATTCTACCGGATACTACTCAAGTTGCTCCTCAGAACACGAATGTGACAGAAGTAGCTACCAATTCGAATTCGCAAATAATTGTAAAAACTAAAGGAACGGAGAATTCGGCTCAGTTGAGTAAAATAGTAGAAGACTTATGCAAGAAAAATCCTTTATTCAAGAATAAAAACGTGCGATTCAAACTTGTCCCAGTGAACGGACCAATTCCAGACATACTGAAAGATCAAGCTCGCATCAATAAGGCTATTCTTGTGAAAAAAACTGAAGTCGTACAAAAACTTGACTCCACCAAAGATACCGAAGAAAAGTCTAAAAAACTTGAAACTATCAAACTTCCTTCTATCGAAAACATTACCGGTCCGTGGGAATGTAAATGCTGTAGAGATGGCGATAGTTTCTTGAAATTTGGCACGTACTACGAGTACAGGACGCATTTGCATAATGCTCACGGAGAACCAAATAATCCAATTTATTGCATACATTGCGGATACAAGTCATTAAAAAGAAATATGCAACTTTATCACCTTTTTACCAAACATAATGTCGAACCACCTTCTAGCTTCAAATTTCCAAAATGCGATAAATGCGAATATTACGCTTTAAACGATTACTATCTACAGAAACATCTAACTTGTCATCCAAATGACGGAATGCAAGCTGTATGCGCTTGTAAAGTAGCCTTCAAAAGCAGCGAAGCTTTGCAAAAGCACATTGCCTCGGGCGATTGCAAGAACTCCAAGAGTTTTACGTGCGATTTTTGTAGATGTATGTTCGATAGGTTCGTCAATTTAAAAGCTCACGTGCGCGTTTGTAAAAAAGAAAGATCTAAACAAACTATTTCTCAAGCCAACGAAAACTTCCCTATTCCTGAAACCACGACGAAAACTATATCAGATGGCGGCAAAGATTACTTGGCGTTATAAACTGCGTGAGTATTCTCAGCAATTCATCTATTTTGTAATATGTACGTGTATTCGAACTAAAAGGTGTTACAATCTTGTAGTTTATTACCTTCATTTGTTTTCATTTTTTTTTTTTTCGATTACTCATTGGAAATTTAATTTATTAATTTAGTTGGTGTAAAGCAAAGATAATGTATAAATCTTCCTAAAAAATTCGAAGTACCTTGAATTATGTACATACAAATTATTTATGTACTTATGATTATGGTTTGCCTTTTTAAATTAGGTAAAGTGTTTCGTTTTTGATTTATTCATTTTTATTGAAATTAATTTTTATCGGTACCTAATACCTACTCGAAAGTTCAATATTTTTATAACGCATTTAAGTAGCCATTTTTCATCTAATCATCGAGTTTTATTTTAAGGTACTCGAGAGTTCAATACTTTTATAACGTATTTAAGTAGACATTTTTCATCTAATCATCGAGTTTTATTTCAATAGTTAGCAAATTCCAATAGAAAATTTCAAAAACGTTTTTCTTTGTTTCTGTAATTTAGAATTTAAAATTAAATTATAAAAGTGGTCAAGCAGAATTCATTGTATATTTTAATTTAATTTAAATGAGATTGTCATAATTTATTTAATTAATTTTTTTGTTTGTGAATTTTTAATGTTTATACTTCTACTATACCTACATTATATGTGTAATGTAGTGTAATCTGTATTCTGTAGGTATTTTCAAATTCTTTCTTTTTCAAGATTCTAGTCGTAAAAATATAATACGATTTTGTATCTTTTTTCATTTATGAAGCCTTAGAGCACAAATTATTGTAAAAGTATGGTGTACATTTTTATTTTTATTTACGGGTTGTTATCATTTCTTCAAAAAATGAACTTGAATGTCGTTTTTTGTTTTCTCGTGTGCGGATTGGTTCGTCGCATTCATCGTCATTTTTTTTGTTCAGGCCATTGACATCTCGTATGAAATTAACGGTTAGGATCCAAGTACCTAATGAAAATGACGTAAATGAAATATAACTCAAATTTTTCAAAAGGATTTTGAATCTTTGTGGCATCGTTAAATTTTTCATATGGTTTTCATGCACAGTCGTAGTAAAATTTTGAAAAGTGACTCGGAAGTTGAAGTTTTAAATTATTCTCCTTTGTTAGGACGCGATGGATTTTGAACTAAATAGGATATCAAGTAATGCTATTAAAATTTTAAGCGGAAGGAAGTTCACAGACAGTGAAATAAATCAATTGTTCGATCAATATGGAAAAATTGATAAAATTGTATCTGAAAATAATTACAAGATAATTCATTTCCACTTGGAAGAAGCAGCTGAACGCTGTATGAAAGATTTGGATCGTATTTTGGAAGCTTTCAGGTAAGAATTGACTAATTTATAGAAACATTTTAAAAATCGGCGGAACTACGACTATACTTCCAATTTTTTTATTACCTATTTAGAAGTATCGATTTTGACTTCGATTGCACTGGTGATACGGCTTGTAAAAGTGATAAGAATGAAAATTTCAGCAAAATTAAACGACTTTTTAAACAGCTTACTCAAACGAAATCAAGTCAAATAGAATCTGATAAGGTTTATAATAATAAACCTTTAACGAATTCCTCCTGCGCCAATGGTAAATTTTCTTATTTGAAATTAACAAAAATCAAATAGATCTATGGTCTACCTAGGTGATGAAAATTCATGTGTATTTTATGTTGTAGGTAAATTTGTTCCATCTTGTTCATCTCCGGTTCTTCTAAGTTCTGCTGATCCTGGTTTTAGGTTAGCTTACTGTCATAATGTGACGGATTTACATGCTCACGAAAGTACGTACTTACAGAGTAATATTTACTTTTATCGATGATGAACTTGTTAAATTTATTCATTCTGTTGTGATTGGTTATAGATACAACGAAAAGTAATAAGAAAAGTTTCAATCAAAGCATCAAAAAGTACATTGGTAATTTTGTACCTATATTTTAAATACCTATAAAGACTGGTGATGTAAGGAGGGTACAAATTTGTACTTTGTTTAATTTTCATTTCGCAGATGTTACATTTCCTGCCGGTACTCAAGATCTAATGTTGACCAATTTACCATCAAATATTAGTAAAGAAGACATTTACAAACTTTGTGGACAGATTGAACCAGCTTCAATTGAATTGAAAACGACAGCTAATATAAATGTGTAATGAAATATAACTTGAATTATCGACATAAAATATAACACACTCGCGTACCATTTTAAATTTCCAGTACCTAACTTCTGTAAATTCTCATTCTATCAATTAGGTATTTTAATTTCATCAATTTTGTTACAGTTTATTCGCTTATATTAGACTGAAATCGAAAGAAGACTTCAATATGTTGAACAATAATTTATGTAATCGTTACATCAATGGAGTGAAAATTACATCAATTCCGATAACGAAAATGACAGAATCTCGATATATACCGCCGGAAATTTTTGCAGTAACAAAAAAGTAAACTGTACATCCTTGTGAAAGGCATTCGATTCAAAAACACCAATTTTTATTCAATAGGTAGCGAAATGCTTGGTTATTTTCCTTTCAAAAATTGTGTAGGCAAATTCCACTACAATAATGAATATAATTATAATTTATAAGCACATTAACAGTAAAATAAGTTGCAAAAAATATAAATAATATTGATAGTTATGTTTATGTATTGTTATTCGTTATGCCCAAGGTATTTTGATGGAATGCTGGAAAAACTGTTGCAAATAATTACGTCTCTGTACTTATTATTTTCTACATAGACATCCCTATTTTTTTTTTTTTTTTCTTCAAGGCTAAAGAAAATACGCAGATGCACCTGTTTAAAATTTGAATTGAATTGAATGATCGTTGATTTATTTTGTGATTGTAAAAATATAAAAATATAATTTTTTAAATTTACAAATTTTCTGTTTTAATTAAATGTTTAGATAATTATTTTAATTTAATTTACTTGCGCCACCATGTGCCCAATTCATTAGTTTGTTTTGTTCCTCTCCCTTCCCCTTACTAAGAAATTCTTCCATCCCTCTGCCGGTATTCGTTAAGTTCGTTACGTCTTTCATAATTGTTTTATAATACCGTCGGTATTATACTGACTAGAGGCTAGTCAGATTAGGTGGTGGTGTTCAACCTATTCGAGTTTCGAGCGAGTTCGTTATTTTTCATTTGTACTTGTTTGTGTTGTGCGGTAGTAAGCGGTTGCATTCGCGTGGTGGTGGATGGTGTTGTTCGTGTGCGAGGTTTTATTGTTTCGACTTTACGTTTTACGTTATTATTCGAAAATTTTGCGTGAATTTGCGGTCATTTGATTTCATTAATGGGATTCGAGTAGTAGTTTTTCTAAAAAGCATTCGATCGGTGTCTTTGTGCTATATTCATTTCTACCCATGTGAATTTTTGCGGTGAACATAATCGAGGAACTTATTTCGTTAAGAAACCGGTTCAACTGATGAATGAAGAAGGTAAGATTAGTATTTTATTCTTGAAGAACTGTGTGGAACGTTATTCAGATTTTTTTTATTTGTCATCATGGAATGTGTAGCTTCAAGGCGAAGTAAATCTCGTGTTCTCGTGCTTCTTGATAATTTTAGTTAGGTACTTATTCCGATCTATGTATTACTATTTTTTTCCCCTACGTAATCGAATTGAAAGTTAAAAAGTAAGAAATTCCAATTAGAAAATTGCTGACGAACTTTTCAATTTTAAAGTTCAAAATGTGTTAAATTGTACTTAGCGTACGTAATGCTTTTAGAAAACCCAATGATATCATCAAGCATGTCTAACGGAAGAAGTTTTCAGGGTCATTTCGATCGAAATTCCATTCCTTTGAAAAGTCTAATAGCAGGTGTAGTGTAGTGTAGGTGCTAAAATACAATGGAAACATTCCTTAAAACCTCAAACACATCGCTGAGAAAATTAAAGTCTGTTTTATATGTACTGATTTAAAGTGGCAAAACTTGATCAAAAATTTGGGGGTTGAAATGATTTGCAGACTCTTTTAGTCAATTTTCTGAATTACTGGGGGTGAGACACCCCTTTACCTCCTAGTTTCGGTCTTGCTGATTTATAACATCTGGCGGGAAAGGGAAAATAAAACATTGAAAGAATTACAAAAACTGAAATTTCCCCCGAATGGGTTTCTATTTTCTTTACCTACAATGTCTGGATAAACTCTGGCATTTACATTCTTTAGAGATCCTCCTAAGGGTGTGCTTATTACGTGCGTGTAATTTAACTTTACCTACGAATATTTATACCTAACCGCGTGCCTTTGAAGGTTCGATCTTGTAACTGACGTCTTTGTTCAAGGTCAACGATTTTAGAAGAGGAATTTTAATTTGTTTATTACGAAAGTTCTTCCATTCCTGAGATTTACCTACCCCAAAGAAAATAGGTACTTACATTTGATTTGAAATTTATTGGTCTTCCTTTCTATGATTCTTCCCTATTTTGAAAAACGCAATTAAAGGTGGCATAACATGCAGGTAACCTTGCGTGATTTCATTATCATTTTTAAATAGCTTGTAAACCTCGTCGATGCACGGTAGCTATTTTATAAAATATAAAAAATAAATAAAACATTCTTGAAATTCTTTTCAATGTCCAGGTCAAAACCACTAAATAACGGCAGAAAACAAGATTTTGTTGATTAATGAAAATACTCGATACGGAAACTAATCGTAATCTTTTTACGATTCGCATGTATGATAACCTGGATGCCTATTCTCTTTACCTAGCTCAGAATTGGTTGTTTTTAAAACAGGTAGATATGGATGATATATTTTATAAAAATAGGTATCATGAGAAATTTTTAAGAGGAAAAAATTTTCAATCTTGATGCAACTGTTATTTCCTTCCAACATTTCGTTTCAGTCAGATAAAAACAAATTGATACTTTCTGGGTCAATGTTTCCGGTTTTAAACTGGTTTTTCTCTCTTGAAATAATATTGCATTTATTCTTCTTTTATCAACTCGAAGTGTATTATTTTGGTATAATTGTAGAATTGAAATTTACACTGCACTGTTCAAAAAAAAAAAAAATTCTTACACATCTTGGAAAATTGAGCGTTTCTGCTCTCATCTGTACCTGTTCTTGGTTTATTATGTAATCAGTTCGTACCTAACGGACCTACTACCTGCTACCTATGGACTTTGCTAACAATTTATGAAGCTGTTGTTTTAGCACACAAAACTTACTGGACGAAGTCACCTATACTCCGGTTTTCGTATCAGAATAATATTGGGAATTTTTGAAAAAAATCTTCTTCTTGCCTTGAAAAAAAAACAACAAAAAAAACGTATTTTTTATATGAGAATGCGAAATTTTCTTCCAAGTACAAAAACATTGGGTGATTTTTTTCTCCAAAAATTTGAAAAATATTGTCCCCTCAGAAATTGAAATGTTAAAATTTTTCTCTCAAAAAAACTGAGCATTTTCTTCCTTAAAAATGAGAGATTTCGTCACTATTTTCTTTCAAAAAGTTGAAAAAAAAATTCATCATTTTTTCTTCCAAAAATTTGAGAAATACTTTTATTTCAGAAAATTTTTCTCCCCAGCATTTTGTCTTCGAAAATAAGAGATTTTTCTTCAAAAAATTGACATTAATAATCAACATTATTTCCTCAAAAAAATTGATGATTTTTTTCCCCTCTAAAAATCAGAGATTTCATCATGAACAAAAATAGAGATTTTTTCTCCAAAAAATCGCATACCTAATTCTCTTTTTCAAAAAAAAAAAAATTCTTCAAAAAATTGAAAGAATTTTTATCAAAAAATTTGGTATTTCAGAAAAATTGAGAAATTTTCCCTTCCAAAAATTGTATTTTTTTTTTTTTTAATTGAAAGGTTTTTTCTTCAAATCGTTTGAAAATAATTTAACTTTTTTTCTTAAAAAATGAGAGCTTTTTGCATTATACTTACTTAAAACAGACTTTTTCTGAAAAAATGAAAGATTTTTTTCAAAAAAATTGAAAACATTTTCTATTTTTCTATGAAAATTTGAGAATAATTTTCACTTAGGTATCTATACCTATTTACAATATTTACCTACTTCAGAAGAACTGTTCGATTTTTTTTTTCAACTTTTGGTAAAATGGAACATACCTACTTAGATTTTTCACGAACTGGAACACAGAATTTTAATTTAGGAGGCTCAGAAAATTAGTAAAGGTATTTTGGAAAAGAATCAATACGTACGAGTATATATTATTATGTATATCAAAATATTATGATACAAGGGGAAAATGTCTCTCATATCCAATTGTGCCTAACACCGCGTAATATTTTTTAAGCAATAGTTGTAGATTGAGATCGTAGGAATAATTTTGGTTATAACAAAAATTTCGATTGGGCTCCTCCTCTCCCCTCCAATTTTGCCTAATACTACGTAGACACTCAATATTCGAATTTTGGAGGGAGGGATCAAATTGAAAAATTTTTTAAACAAAATAAGATGTAAATTGAGCTCACAGAAATTATTTTGGTCATTACGTAAATTTTGATTGAGCTCCTCTTTCCTCTCCAGTTTCGCCTACCACCAGAGTGATGGGCAAGATCATTTGATTTAAAATTAAATCAGATCAAAAAAATCGCGATCTTGATCAAATTTGTACTTTAGGTTGATAAAAATGCTTACAGCGAAACATAAAAAACATAAAAATTCTTGATTTTTGACACTATGTTGAGGTCAGAAGGGGTTCATTTGTCAAAATCTGCGAATGGCACATCAGAGGCATGAACTAAACCTGCAATGAAATTTTGGAACTCTTAGGCCAATTTGGTGGGAGGGCTATAGGCTGTTCAATGTGAAAAAAATAGTCCCAAAATTCACTTTTTGGTATCTAAAAAAGGGCGTGGGGTGATCTTGGAGGTTAAATTTAGATACCTATGTCAAAGGTGATAAAGGTGCTCGTCGGTGATGCAAATCTTCAAAAGTAGCCTGATGATTTGATAGTTTCTTCGGATAACATCTTCTCTGTACATAAATACAGGGGCATATTTATGTATTACAGGATTTACAGGTACCTTTCATAGTCTCGCGCTCTTTTTTCTCCCTATAAGCGTAACTCTATCTCTCTTCGGACAAAAACAACCGTTGGAAGTTGAAACGTTCGATTTTTTTTCTTCAATGTATCTCACATCAGTGGTCATGCAAACAATGTTGTCGCAGCCAGGTTTTTTGTGAATTTTTCTCTGAAATGTCAATCTCATGCAGGGCAGTAACACGATAAAAAACATTAGTTGTTGTTCCGTCCAAGGTAGAATGTTGTGTGTATTTTAAAAATAACCGTGAAAAGAGGCGCCGTCATGCTTGCTTTTCGTTTCATTTGCAAATGATTCCGGTCAGTTGTGGAATTCAAATAACGCTAATGTGTTTTCTTTCCTACGTATGCCATTTTAAAAGTCAAACATATGGGATACTTTGTAACTTTACTCAAGTATTGTCCTTACTTTCACGTGCCTGCATGTGCATTTTCACGAATAGTTGGTATATCATGAAGTTAAATTTACGTACAAGCAATGTAGGTAAATTTTAATCGTGAAGTACAAAGAGTTATAAGGAAGTTGAAATGAAAATTCAACTTCTCATTATTTCATAGGAATAATGTACTTGGGTATATCGTATCTACTATGCACAGTGCGATGGAAATTATATTAAGAAAATTACTCGCCTGTTTTAACCGTGTAATTTGAAACTAATAGATTAGTTTTTATTTGTTTGTACAGGTGAATACGGGGAAATACAGCCGAACTTTCCATTACGTCATGGTTGACTTATGTCGTTCGCTCATCGCCGAAGAAGGTTTTTTACGGATACCCGCCTCCTCGCTGTACCAGTAAATGCTCCTCAATGAAATTCTAAAAAAATCCAAATATGTATCGTTTATAAAGGCGGCAAATCTTCCAGAATATTACGCGTTTCGTTTTCCGAGAAAATATCTGAACGACATGAAGTGATCGGATATTGAACAGTGTTAAATTATGGAAGTGTTATGTTGTAACAGCCTTAGTCCTGGTCCGGAAAAACTTTCGTTTCGCGAGTATTTAAAAGTGATCGGAATTTAGCCCATACAGTGTCGTTCGTTCCCTGTAATCGGCTCGTTTTGATTTTTTTCTTCTTCTAAAAATGTTGAAAATGTTGTGTCGGGCGTTGATTTCAATATGCTGAAACACATGTTAAATAGTAATGCTTCAGTCACTAACGCGGAACGGAGTACCGTCAAACAAAATGGCAACAGGACATTACCGCCGAATGGGCACATGCCGCAACACCAGCAGCATCAGCAGGACGCCGTCAATGCCGAATTACAAAGTCGTCTTCGACCCATGGCCGAACCCGAATACCAAAATACTCGAGTACATTCGCCCATTTCTGAATTTTACCGAAATATCCAGCCGAATAAGACCACTCGTTCTTTAGATAATGTCTGCGAAGCAGATTCACAACCAGCTTTCGCCAAACGATCCGAATTGGTGCATTGGAATAGGCCTCGGTCGGGCCAGATGTCAAATATTGGCGAACCTTTGCATAATACGAGAGTACACAGCAGAGGATCCGCAATGAACCATTCCTACACTGGTACCGTTAATTCGCACTCGTTTACGCTGAGTCAGCAACATCAACAAAGGCTCAATCAAACCGACGTGCTCAACTTGTCGGCCGCTGTATCTCCAAATTTTACTCCCATAGCCAACGGCCCAACTCCAAAAATAATCGCCAACGGAGGTCTCCATATTGCTAAAAATTCACCAATCAGTCCGGCTGCGGCTTCTCCGGTCGATGCTAACAATTTAACGAAAACCGATAGCAATACGGATATCAGTAGAGATAACAATAATAACAATTCCGGCGGCGGTAATGATATTTTTAGCAACGGAGTAAAAGAAATGCTAACGTCGTTGGGACTATTGTGCCTGATATCGTTATTATTAGCATTGTTATCTTTGATTTTTCTGCTGAAAATATCTCCGGTGACGGCGGCCGACGTCAAAGACTTACTACGTGCTGATCAGTTCAGCATTATGTCCCCGGACGAATACGTTACCGTATATGAAGTAACATTGGCATTGTGTGCGCTTTCGCTGAGTTTGAATTTATGCTGCTTATTGGTCTGCTCGGTACAATTCCTATTCGCTGTGAAATTGACTCAGTCGTCCATCAACGGTGACAGGCAAGTGATACTGATACCTTACGTTAAGTTAGGTACCTCTACCAATCTATAAAAATATGATCATAGAATACCTATTTCCGTTTATCATATTACGACATTAGCTTAGCTATAGGTAACTCGTGCCATGACGCCAACGTTTGCTCGAAATTAGTTTTCTTTCTTTTCGTTACGGTTTAATCTATTGATGAATTTCCGCGTCAAGAGAAAAGTCTGATATTAGGTTAATAATGGAATGAATCGCTGGATTTTAAAATAACTTTCATGATGGTGCATTTATAAAGCATTGAAAAAGTAGTCATTTTCATAACTTGTCATGTACTTACCTATTTACCCAATACCTATAGGAATACGCTTTCTACGTTAATTTGTCCACGTTTAAGTATATAAACATGATATTATATTAAAATAAATTTTCTAAACGTCAGTATGGCATCTAGGAATATTGAGAGTAAATCGTTGATACGTGTACGAGTTCTACGTACCTATATCGAAGACAATCGCATGTGCCAGGAAATGATTTGTACGTACTTAACTAGAATTGACTAAAATGAAAACAATACGAGTAGTTGTATTTTTTAAAGTGCTGAATCGGAGCCGTTACTTTTAAAAATGTAAATTGAATTACAATTTAATTTTAATTCCAACTTTTTTCAATTATGAATTTTCCCCCTCTAAAAATAGTTGCTTTTTTTCCGTTCTTCATATTGTTTGGGGCTTCCTTTCTTTCTTTATTTTTGAAAATAATGTAGATTTTTAATTTGATTTCATTTTTGTAATCCATTCACAATAATTTATTTTTCATTTAGACATTTTTAGTCTGATTATAATTATTTTTTTCAATAATTAATTTTTTTAGTTTTTTATTATTAGGCTAGGTACTTTTTGACCGTTAATTTTAAGTAGGTAGGTAATATTTTTCAATTTTTCTGAATTTTTTTGAATAAGAAAATTTCTAATTCTTTGGATGGAAAAATCTTTGTTCATTTCGGAAAGAAATCATATTTTTTGCCTTAATTCTAAAAACTTTATAATTATTTTGAAGTAATTTTTTTTTTTTTTTTTTTTTTTGGAATAGAAAATTTTCCAAATTTTTTTAGAAAATCGAATTTTCTAATTTTTTAGGCGGAAACAAATTCTCAATCTGTGTTGTTTTATCAAGCTAAAAAATAGAAAAACAATTCTATTTTTTTCTTTCTGAAAAAACTCTTTCAATTCTCTCAGAAAAAATCTGAACTTCCTCGGAGTACAAAATAAATGCCTGTATTTAATTTTTTTGTAAAAAATTTCTTATTTTTGAAGTAAAAAATTGATGAAAATTTGTTTTTATGAAGCAAAAAAAATTTTCAATTTTTTTTAATTAGAGGTACCTATCCTACATATTAAAAAAATCTCATAATTTTTAGGAGAAAAGAAATTCCTCAATTTTTTGGGGGGAAACTTTATTTCTTAGATTTTTTTCATTTTTCTATGGGAAGAAAAATAATTCACATTCAACATGAAAAAAATTTGAACTGAACACGCCTTCAGAAAAAATCGAACTCGTCCTATAAAATTCTGTTATCACTTATAAAACTGACACAGTGACACCACATAAGGGAAAAGTCCATATACGCTTACAAATGAGTAAAAATTAGCTACTTTTATAAAATTTTTGAAACTTGAAAAAATTAGATACCTAGATGACTTCATGTAAATTTTTAAAAAAGTGTTGAGATTTTAAAATTTTCTTCAGAAAGTGTTTGAAATATTTTCATTTAAAACAAAATTATTTTGGACGAGTTTTTGTAATTTTTTTTTCGAATTTTGGTTTTAGGTACTTCTACTTACCTACTACTTATGAATTTTTCAGAAAAATTTTGAGATTTTTTTTCAAATTTTATTAGAATTTTGAATTTTTAAAAATAATAATTTTGAAATATTCATTTAAAAAAATTAATAGGAAAATAGTTTTTAATGCAGATAAAATTTTTGAAAAATTATAAATTATTTCATGTACTTAAATTTTAAAAAAATGATAAGATTTTAAAATTTTGTTCAGAAAATTTTTGAAATAATTATTTTATTTAAAACAAAATTATTTTAGATGAGTTTTTTAACAAAAAAATCGAATTTTGGTATTAGGTACTTATGAATTTTTTCAGAAAAATTTTTGAAACATAATTATTAGGTATTCTTCAAGTTCAAATAAAAAATATATAATACCTATGGATGAATTTTTGCGATTTTTTATTTAAATTTCAATAGGTAGAATTTTGATTTTTTTTAGAAAATTTTTGAAATATTTCATTTGAAAACAACATTTTTATTTAGACGAGTTTTTGAATTTTTTTCAAATTTTGGCTATTACTTAAGTACTATGAATTTTTTTAGAAACATTTTGAAACATACCTAATTAAGTATATTGGTACTTTAAAAAAAATGGACAAATTTCAGTAATTTTTTTCAAATTTTAATAGAATTTTGATTTTTTAAGAAAAATTTTGAAGTAGGTATTCATTTAGAAAAAAAAAATTTTAAAAGATTGACCAGACTTTTTTTAATTTGTTAGATTTTGACGAAAAAGTTTTCAATGCAGGTAAAATTTTTGAAACAGAGCTATCTCGAATTTGCGATTTTTTTCTTGATTTTTTTTTTTATTTCATAGGCAGGTACGTTTTTTCATTTTTTTTGTATACCTACCTACCTATAAAAAAAAATCTTGAGAATTTTTCCTGACAATTTTTGGAACTGTCTTTTCAAAAAATTGATTATTTTATCTGTAAAAGAAATCTCGCAAGGAAAAAAGTTCTATAACATCTTTGGGGGAAAAATTGAAGTGTAGGATGTATTTTTTGAAAAAAGGTGCCTTATGGATTTGCTCATTTTAAAGAGCATTGTTGGTTTAAAATTTCAAAAAAGAAAAACTTTTAAAGAAATCAACGACATACATCAAACTTGACAAACTTGAAATTATAATGTAAAATAGACGATTCGTTCGCAGCAAATCGTCTCTATGATTTTCTTCCATTGTTCGAATGACCCAACCTAAAGATCGAAGGACAATGGCCTGGTAAAAGTTTCGTCAAACAAATATAGTCAACAATTTCAGGGTGTTGTCAATGAAATAATTTCGTTTACGGTATTTCTATTGCTTTTATGCAAAAGGTCAATATTGGTCTTGAAAAAAGAGTTGATTTTTCAGTGCTAACGTCTTTTTGGAACTCCGTGTTGGCAATTTGTTCGTTAAACGAGGTATACATAAAATAAAGGTTATCATTTATTACGATAAAATGCATGTCTCATTAATTCGTTACGGTTTATCATTTTGCGATAATTATACGGAAAACTGGCTGAGTTTTTAGTTGTCGAAGCTGTAATCGTTTGGATTTTAAGATGGTCGATGAGGCTTAACTCGTGAAATTTAAATGAAATGGAAAACCATTAATTTACAACTTAATTGCAATTTCTATTTTCGCTATCGTAGGATTCGTGATAACATTTTACTTTTAGCTGAGAACTCAGAATTGACGATGAAATTCGATAACGATTATGGTTTCTTCACTTTCAGTGTTTAAAAAACCTGGAATTTTTTCAAAACAAAATGCCAACGAATAATTTTACGGTCATAATTCCTACCAGCATATCTAATGAATTCAACGTCGATAAAAATTATAGGACTAATTTTAAATTGAATATTGAGCCATTATATACCATTGTCAGAGTAGGCCTGATTTTTATAGCTCGTTTCTTATAATTATTACATCGTGTTTTCATAATTTTTACAGAAGATACCACGAATAATTGCATCTACTCGTGGTATGAGTTTGCTGACGTTGGTGTTATTTTGTGAGACTGTATTGTTTTCTTTTGCGAGGTGTGTTGGTGTTCTTGTCCATACCTTAAAAAGCATGTGCTTCGTTAACCATCGTAATTAATTATGTAGCTTGTAAATTTACATTGTATAATTTACTGCTATGTGCATGAGATGTAACGAGTGAATTAGGTAGAACAATACGCATTGCATCAAATATTAGTAGGTATATATTTATAGTCAATGAGTGTTTGGAAAAACACTCAACTTGAATATAATTATGTTATACCTACTTGAAAGATGTGACATTATTCATGTCAAGTGCGAGAAACCATAATCACTTTGGACTTGTTAGTTGCATGACCGGGCAACTTGGTATCAGTTTGGGAGTCGCAAGTTATACCTAAAACTTCAGATACACCGGCGTTTTTTCTTGAAATAAAAAATAGCAAAAATTTAAAAAAAAATTATACCTACCTCTATAAAGTTTTTTTTTCATTTGTTAAAAACAGTAATTTTTTCTCCAAAAAAGAAAATGATAAATTTTTATTCAAAATTTGGAGGAATATTTTTACATCAGAAAAATTGAGCAACTTGTTTCTCCAAAACATTGTACTTAGTGATTTTTTTCTACAAAAAGGTAAGATTTTTGCGTTGGCTCCAAAAAAAAGGAAATATTTTTTGCTTCAAGAAAATTTTTAAAAAATTTCCTTTAAAAAATAGACATTTTTTTACTTTGAAAAAAAAATAGATCTTTTTATTCTAAGAAAATTCAAAACTTTTTCCAAAAGTAAGTAGGTATCAAAAGTTTTTTTTCTCCAAAAAATTGAGACAAAAAGTAAGTGATTTTTTCAATTTTTCGTTTCAGTTTTTCAAAAAAAAAAAGGTCTCTGCTTTTTGGAGGAAAAAAATCCAATTTTGGGGGGGGGGGGGGAATTATCGGATTTTTTGGAGAAAGAAATCTTTTATTTTAAGATGAGATTTTTTTAAATTTCAGAGTAAGAATAAAAATTTTTTTAGTTAAAATCCTAATATTTCTTTGATTTTTTTTCGAGATAAAATATTTCAATTATTTTTTGTTCAAGAAGGCAGAATTTTATTAGATGATATTTTTTTTTGTTTTGTTTTCTTTTGAAGAAAAATTTTTCAATTTTTTGAAATACATAGAACGCGTTCTCATTTTTTTTGGAACGAAATTTTTAAATACTTAGGTATAAATAAGAATAAGTGCATAAAAATTTCTTGTTTTTTTTTTGTTTTTTTTTTATGAAAAAATTTCAACTTTTCTTGTATATTTTTTAAAACCCTTTCAATTTTTCAGAAAAAAATTTCGATTTTTTTGGAAAAAGAATATTTTTGGGAAAAAAATTGATTTTTCGTCTCATTTTTTTTAGAGGAATAAGTAATCTATGGTTTTTTTACGATTTCTTGAATGGAATTTTACATTTTTAAGTATTTTTTTTTTCAATTTTAGTAAGCTTACAGTCAAACGTAAAAAAACTTTTAGCATAGTATTTGCTTTTACGATGACCAAATTGGGTTAGGTTAGGTTAGGTTTGGATGACATAAAAAACAGAAATTTTTTAATAAATTCGATTTTTTTAGACATTATGTCAGACATTTTGAAACTTGGAAATTTTTTAGAAAGATGACTTTCAGACATTTTGTCAGACATTTTTAAACTTTATAAATAGAAAGATGACTTTCAGACATTTTGTCAGACATTTTTAAACTTTATAAATAGAAAGATGACTTTCAGACATTTTGTCAGGCATTTTGAAACTTGAATTTTTTTTATAAATTTAATGACTTTTTAGCATAGTATATGCTTTTACGATGACCAAAATGAAAAAAACGACCCCAAAATCCGACACCAAATTGGGTTAGGTTAGGTTACATTAGGTTAGGTTTGGATGGCATAAAAAAACAGAAAATTTTTAATAAATTCGATTTTTCATACATTATGTCAGACATTTTGAAACTTGTAAATTTTTTTGAAATTTTATGACTTTTAGACATTTTGTCAGACATTCTGAAACTTAGAAATTTTTTAGAAAGATGACTTTCTGACATTTTGTTTGACATTTTAAAACTTTTATTTAATTAAGCATTTTAGAAATTTTTAAAATAAATTTTATCATTTTTAGACATTTTTTCAGACATTCTTTAACTTGAGACATTTTGCCAGACATCCTGAAACTTGGAAATTTTTTTAAAAAGATGACTTTCAGACATTTTGTCAGATATTTTGAAACTTTAATTTTTTTTATTATTATTATACTTTTTAGACTTAAATTTTCGTTGAAATTAATATTCGTGACTTTAAGACATTTTGTCACGGAGTAAAAGCATATATACTATGTTTCATACTTTCAAACGTAGTGTGGAAATATTCACCTTTTTTTTGGAAAAATATTTTTTTTTTTTCAGAAAAAATCTTTCAATTTTAGACAATATCCAAATTTTTTCATTTTTGATTTCTTTTGTAGAAAAAACTTTCAGTTATTTCAAAATGAATAGGTAACTCAAACTTTCTCAATATTTTTTGAATAAGGTACCCAACAATTTTTGAAAAATAAGGTCAGCATAAAAAATTTCTTGTTTTTTTTTAGAGAGAAAGACTATCAACTTTTCTTGTAATTTTTTAAAAAACTTTCGCAAAATCTTGAGTTTTTTGGAGAAAGAATCTTCAAGTTATTTTGGGGGGAAAATCTTAATTTTTCGAATCAATTTCTTCCTAGAAAAAATTATCATTTTCCCCGATTTTTTTTATTTTTCATTATTTTTTATTTTTATTTTTTGTGAAAAACCTCTTGTTTTTTGAGAGGAAAAAAAACGAATTTTTTGTTCAATTTTTTTCGGAGAAAAAATTTTTTCATTTTTTTGGAGATTTTTTTTTAAGAACTCAGTAGGTATATTATGTATCTAAATTTTTTGTTTTCCTGTGAAGAAAAATCGTTCAGTTTTTTGGGGCTGATTTTCTCCAATTTTTGAAATATTTTCAAGTCCCCCCCCCCCCCCCCCCCAAAAAAAAAAATCTCAATTTTTTCCGGAAAAAGAATCAAGTCTCTAAATTTTTTGGATTTTGAAAAACAAATCATTCAATTTTTAGGGAATAATTTTTTTTTAACTTTTACAGAAAAAATCGCAGTTGTTTGAAGAAAAAAAATAATTTTCCTATTTCACATTTGAAATAAAAAATACCTATCCATCACCTTTTTGCTAGAAAAAATCAGTAGTCAGCTATCTTATATAAGTTCTTTGCCCTATAGAAAATTTTAAGTTTGATAACCCTGTAGGTTGATTTTATGTTCATTCAAGCAATGTTTTAAGGTGGTGCTCTAGCGGGAACAGGTTGCCTATCCTGCCATCAGGCGCAATTTTTTCAATTCGTTTTTTTTCGCGTTTTATTGCAGATTTTTTTTAAAAAATGAGCTAATATGCTGGCATTATGTTAGATTAAATAAATAAAATCGTTAAATGTGCCCAAATAAGTATTCATATAGAATCAGAATTATAAGCGTGAATAGAAACGAATGCGTTTCTCACCTCGCTGTGGTTTTTCCCATTTTTCAGGAAAACCGCTGGACGGAATTTGATGAAATTTGGATATGTTGTAAAGAACAGTGCCCTCGAGAGCACCTCAAAGCTCTTTTTTCAATTTTTTGGATTTAATGAAAAATATCACAGTCTGAAAATGAAGTGATTTTGGATCGTGATATTTTTCATTAAATCTAAAAAATTGAAAAAAGAGCTTTGTGGTGCTCTCGGGGGCACTGTTCTTTACAACATATGCAAATTTCATCAAATTCCGTCCAGCGGTTTTCCTGAAAAATGGGGAAAACCACAGCGAGGTGAGAAACGCATTCGTTTCTATTCACGCTTATAATTCTGATTCTATGAATACTTATTTGGGCACATTTAACGATTTTATTTATTTAATCTAACATAATGCCAGCATATTAGCTCATTTTTTAATAAAAATCTGCAATAAAACGCGAAAAAAAAACGAATTGAAAAAATTGCGCCTGATGGCAGGATAGGCAACCTGCTCCGGCTACGGCACCGCCTTAAATTAATATTCTGCAAAAAGTACCTAACCGTTTCACTGAACCCTTCAGAGGGGGAAAAGTGTTTTTTGTCTATTTATGTGTTCGGAAGTAACTAATTATTAATTTCTCATTACGAATGATTTTATCAGAGCTATTGACATGGGCGTTTGAGGAAGAAATTATCAAACTTAACGTGACTGTGTAATAAAAGTCAGAAGGTATATTTTATTAATTGACAATTTGGCATCTTATTCACTTGAAAAATCGAATTTATGACCTCCTTCTATACAATGGCACTACAATATTTGAAAGAATATTACCTACTGTAAATAAAATTACGTGAAGCGTAATGAATAAAAAGAACTACATACCTAGTGAATTCGATTATACCATGCGATGGAAACCGATTACAAAAACAAATTACTTAAAAAATATATTAGTAACCAATTCTCGCTCGATTCATATCGATTTCGACATTATAACACCGTAACGGAAAAACGAACGAACGTCTACCAGATTGTTCATTTGTGCATTTGTTCAACCAGAAAAATACACGTGACAATAAGTACCAGCGATGTTGAGTAATTACGCGGAAAAACTTGCGTTATGTATTGGCCAAAGGTAAAACGCGTATTGATGAATTGATTATTAATCGTATCGTTGACAGAGGGAAAAAGAACACGCTGAAGGGAGAAAAAGTTAACGTGAATTGATACCTACCTATCGTCTACGTTTTCGGTTTTCGGTACAATACGTAATACCTATTTTCTACTCGTAGATAAATAATAGGCAGATAAGGTAGTTGCACCAGTGGTGGACCCTTATAGTGGAAGTGTCTTATAAAAAACATTCTGGTTTAAAAACTAATAACGTTGGCGAAATGGTGAATATACCAAACGATTCCTTGTGTATTCTACAACAAAATGCGCTATAATTTTTTAATTTTACTTCATTTCTTTGAAAATTACGACCATTTTAAGTGAAAAAATAGAAAAGTCCAGTGGTTGGTCAAGATAATCTAGTAGTTGACCACCCAGTAGTTGGTCACGCGCTAGTAGTTGATCACCCAGTAGTTGGTCAATCAGATTATGACAACGGCTCTCAACCATTTAATTTTAAAAAAAATCAATAAGTATTCGGTAAAATTGTCACTCATTAGCCATGAGAAAGAGAAACTATCATTTTTCGTAAATATTTACCAATTTTTTGCATGATCAACCACTAGAACTTTACAAAAATTTCGTAAGTCTAGTACTTGATCAAAATGATCAACTACTGGCTAAACACCATTTTTACCTTCCAGTAGATAGTCACCGCCATATTTGATAGAATTTTGGCAATATTTTTTATTTTAATGAAGAAATGGAATCTCCAAACTCTTCTGATTCAGGTCCAAATGGTTATATTTCAAGTTTTATTAATCTTAATAGTGTAAAATTCATATTTCGATAACACTTCGGCTTAACAAAAATCTTTAGAATTGGCATCATTTTGAAAATTGTTCTAACAAAAAAATTTTAGACGATCATTATTAATTACTTGAACAGAATTGATTAAAAACTTTTATGTGGTTCTATGCAGAAATGTTCCCGGTTTGCTCTAAAAAAAATTTCTGAAGCTATTTTAAAAATACGCTTAATTATAAACATTTTTCTTCTCAAGTGACCCACCACTGGGTCGTGGCCAACGACTGGTGCAACTACCTTATTTATGCGCGTTCGAAAGACACGATTTTTTAATTTTGTTGCATTCTTTGTGCGAGAGAGAGAGACGAATTGGCGGGAATTTTGGCAACGTCGATTCATGGCGGCTGACAACCAGAAAAAGAACTAACGTGATCGCAAGAGAAGTATCTTACGAGTATATCGTAGGCCCGTTGAAGGAACGACCTTGCTGGTACAGCTACAGGGTCAGGTTGGAGAATCATACGTACATGTACAATTACCTGTTATGGGAGTGCACTTAAACATAATGGATAAAAGAGTATTGGCCATTGGCATAGTATGCGATGATGTATAGGTACCTCGCGTTCTTTTAATGTTTTAATCCGCATACCTATAGGCTTTCGTTGGGTTATGAGGGAAGATACGATGGTTTTTTTTCTCTCTTCTCTGAATTGAATTTCCATGCTGTTACTCTCTCGTCGTCGATGCCGCAGTGACAATGACATAGGTGTAAAAATTTTAATATGCGAGGAATGCTATAGGTTTTATTGGTGCATATTTCGACTGAATCTTGCGTTTTAGATCTTACACGATTGATTTTTTTCGACATTCTGTGTAGAAAAATGATCTTCTCTTAAAAAGTGGATTTTTTATTCTTTTCAAAAACGTATTTTGATCGAATAGGTAGTTTTGGTTCTTACTTCTAACATGGGACATATCAGAAGTACCAAATAAATTTTTTTTAATTCGGAAAATTTTGAAAAAATCGAAAAATTAAAAAAGTTTAAATTCAAAAAACTACACATAAAAATTGTTTTTTACATACCGTCTAATAATTGAACTCAAAAACAGGGCTGGTGGAACGATTCAGAATTGTTCCGTTCCGGTTTTGTTCCAAAAAGTTCCATTTCTGTTCGGTACTGTTCTGTTTTGTTCTGTTCCGATCCATTTTATTTCGTTCTGTTCTGTTCCAAAGTTCCATTTTTGTTTTGTTCCGTTCCGTTCTGTTCTGTTCTGTTCTGTTCCGTTCTGTTCCATTTGTATCTTTTTTATTTTTTTATCAAGATGTGCTCTATGAAATTATGAATATTTATTTTCAAGTCAAGAATTAATACTGAAAGACGTTCTCTTGGGAACCAAAGGTAAAGGGTTTCCTGTTTTTTAACATACTCAACTATACAAAAAAATTCGATAATATTGAAATTGACTAAATTGAGATATATCCAAAATTATCCAATCTTTTCGAGTTCCTGTCCTTGACATGTTGAGGATATTTTGACTTACGCACATCCTTTTTGGAGATTTGGAACGGAACAAAACAGAGCTGAACAAAACAAATTTCTATTGTTATGTTCTGAACGGAACAAATCACTTTTCCAGTTGTTTTGTTCTGTTCCGTTCACATTGATTTTGTTCCAAACTTATTTTGTTCTGTTCCAAGTTATTTGTTCCGTTCAAACAGCAATTTTTGCGTTCTATTCCGGTTATTTCGTTCCGTTCCGTTCCGTTCCACAACCCCTGCTCAAAAAAACAAACAAAATTTATTATTACTTCTTTTTGCCTATCTCTAAAATTGAGGGGCTAAAAAAGAAATTGCTATTTTAATCAATTTTTTAAAATCAAGTACTTTTACAAAAAATAAAAATTGAATTAAAATTACTTTTTTTAGCCCTTCCAATTTTAGAGATAGGCAAATTATGTCATCATATTTTTTTTGAGTTCTATAAGATGCAGAGCCGGTGCGAGATGGTGGTTGGGGGGGGGACACCCCCAGTCAGTTTTTGTTCGGCAAATTTCGACAAATTAAATTTGGTACGTTTACAAAATTTGGTAAAGTTTTGAAAATTTTTGAATTACAATTTACAAATTCGGTAAATTTTTGGGAAATTCCGAATTTCCGAATCACAATTCGGCATTTTTGAAATTTTTTCATTCGGCATTTTAAAAATTTTCATTCGGCATTTTCAATCTACACCCCCAAAAAAAATTTGCTCAAATCGTCTCCGATAAGATGGTATGCAAAAAAACAATTTGTAATAGTTTTTTTAATTTTCATTTTTTTTTTAATTTTCTATTTCCTCAAAATTTTGAATTTCAAAAATCCACAAAAAATTTTCAAATGGAAACTGGCACCTGTAATATGGTTCCTTGAAACTTGCATTAATAACATTATTACATTTTAAGCATGTATCCAATACAATGCTATTTGGGATTTTTTTTTTTTAAATTTTTACCTACCCCAAAAAATTGAGACTCAAAACTAATAACTTATAAAAAGGTAGTTGTAGTCAGGGGGGGGGGGTGAAACTCAAATGTTTCCATTCTGTTCTCTTTAATATCTTAAAATTTCCCAAATTTTCCCCAAAGTTTCTTCTGCTTGGGAGGTGAGAGACCCCACCCCCCAGGTCGTCATACCAAATCAGCGAAAAAAAAGAAAAATAAAGAAAAAAATCGAAAATACCAAATACTACGTATCTATCTATCACAGTAGGTATGACATATGAAAATACAGTTGAGCATAATGTCATATGAATTGTCGATTGGGCTATCTTGAAAAATTAAGGAAAAGTAATTTTTGATCAAATGGAAAATATGTTTGAATACCTAATAAAACAATCGACTTTTTTTAATTTCGCTATTTTTCCCTACTTTTGAAAATGAAGGGCTACAGAGATTTAAACTTTGAAAAAACTGTTTTTTGATTTTCAAAGCTGTGTAGTGTTTTCATTTTTGAAGATAGACATTTATCACATAACTTTTTGGAGAACAATAATAAAATTATGTGATTAATTTGGCTATCTTCGAAGAGAGGAAGATGCTATGGAACCTTAATTTTGGAAGTACCAATTTTTCAAAACTTTGTTGCACATTTTTTCCCAGCCTTTCAATGTTCATGGTAGGCAACATGTTTTCTCTAAAAACTGTTCCTTTTTATCAGAAATAATTCCCTGTTTTTCATTTTTCTTCTAACTTGAGTTCTAAAGTTCTCACTCCAAGTGACCTCAATGAAAAATTTGATTGATTTTCAAAGTTAATAACATTTTTCAACTAGGTATAACCCATCAAAGTTGTTCCTTCCTATTGGGAAATGATTCCTTATTTTTAATTTTCAATTTTTCTCCAAATTAATTCTTAGTGGTCCCACTACCCCCTCCAGCCAAGTTTAAAAAAAATTAAAAATTGTCAATTTTCAACATGGGGGGGGGGGGGTGAGCACTGGTGAAAATCCGTTTAGGGGAAAACGAAAAAATATGAATTACGAGTATTTTACATGAAAAGGAACTATGTTGATAGGTAAGAAACAAAAAAATTGCTATTGATCGAAAATTGGTAATTTTTCATCGTTTTTTAAAATTGGGTTTAGAGGCACCACCTAAAATTCAAGTAGAATTATTGAGAAATATTTTATAATAGAAAGGAACAATATTAAATGCTAAGTAGGTAAATGAATTGCGCTGATTTTCTTCGGTTTTTTTTTTTTTTTTTTTTTTTTGAAAAAATGAGAGCCCAATTAAGTACTTTAGGCACTTATTAGTTATTAGTATTACTTGAAATGAAGATGAAGGGAAAATAAAATTTGGGAACAAATTTCATGAAAAAGAAATTTGATGGATTATAACCAAAAAAAAAAATGCAAGATTTTAAAAATTGGTCAATTTTAAAAAAAAGTATCTATGTAGTATTTGTACAGTACTTTTTGTTCCTCATGAGTTGCCTATTCATCTGGTGTAAGGTGTTACATCACACTACGAAACACCCTATGTAGTGTAGAAAATGATTGATTTTTGTACTGATGAGTTATTAATATACGTTCAGCTAATCGTATTTCGTATTACTATTTCATCTCAATATTTCATGTGTTTTTTTGTTTTTTTTTACAGAACCAACAAATATCTTCAAAGATCTGCATTAACGAGAATTTGCGCAATTGCTGGTTTCTTCATTTCCATTCCAGTATTTTTAACCGGTAAGATATAGAAATTTTTTGAGGAGGCAGAAATTTCAATATTATTTTGGCACAGTTTAACACTTACCTACTTAACTGTAATTTGTAAAAATAAAAATTGTTGAAATATTATATCAGCAAGCACCTATTTTGAATTATCGTTTTCTCGCTTGATATACCTAACTTTTTGACCGAATTCTAGCCTTATTTTAATTCCTTAATAAAATTATTAGTTGAGACATTGCGCATCGAAAACAATGCGGATGAGGTTTTAAAAACATTAAAATGGTAAAAAACTATTATTAAAACTTTTTGCACTCTAATACCTACGCATTGTAATTCGATAAGAAATACTTCATTGCCTTGATGCCGATCGCGGAATAAATTATTTTTGCTTTTTTCGTTATTCGCCATTTACCTAGAAACGGTTTGCATGGCCGTTAAATTGCGTAATTTGAATTTTCATAATAAGAATATAACGGGTCAGAGAACGATTCATGACCATGTACCATGAAACAATCTAAGATATAGAACTGTTTTACTAATTATTTTTTTTTTCAGGTGTAATTTTGTATACTTTTATACAATTCCATTCGACTCCCGCAATCATTACCAGCATTTTAATTGGATCTGGGATTATATTTTGTGGTTGCGCAATGGTTCATAATGTACTTGTTTGGCAAAGGGTGAGTTGATTAGTGAGTACCTATATCTACACTATTACGAGTTTTTCTCCATGAATGATGAATTATTTTTTCAACTTGTTATGTAAAAAAAAGAAAAAAAAAAGGATTTATAGGTGTTAAGTTGAATATTATATAATGAAATAGAATTTATAGGATTTCTTTGTGACGCTTTTTTCTTCTCTTATTAAATCAATTGTGCTAGGAGACCTAATGATGCGTTTAATGCCTACCTTGTCAATAGGTGATTGAACTTTTAAAATCATAATGTGTGCTGAAGGTAATAAATTCTGAATCGAATCGAGTGACCAATTGGTATTTGAAATAAAATTCACCACGAAATTTAAAAAAATTAAAATGGTCATTTTATTTTGAACATTTTTACCTCAACTTCCCCCCTTTGAAATTTCTATTTTTCTTATGCCTGTCCCATTTTTATAAAAATATTTTTCAATTCAAATCGTTCTAATTGTGTGATTTTGCTTCATTCGTAGGAAAAAACAAACGCTGTTAAAGCATTAGTAAGAAGACAAAGGTTACACCAGCAGCTCGAAGCAAGCAAGAGATCAAATAGCAGTAAACTGGACGTTGTTGGAACCCGAAATACCAGTGCCACTGCCTTGAGTACTTTGTCAACTTTACCACCTCATGTTGGCGTAGACATGAGTAGCGTTACTTCTACTCCGCATGAACTTTCAACTTTAGTTTAAAAAATTAATCAATTTTTCGATTCCAAAAATATTCAACCAAGTGTTGTCAGTCAAAATTAGCAGATTTCACCAAGGTGGGTAAAAAAAAAATGAATTGAAGTTTTAATCTGCTAATTATAAATTCTATTAAAGGGATCAATATTTCGATAGGATTTACCTACTTTGATGCGAGCTTTAATAAAAGACAAAATATTTTTCTAAAAATTGGTAGTGTATTTCTTACCTTTTAAAATGATTTTTTTATTCGCCTTTGTCGGTATTATCGAAACGAGCGATATGCCAATTTAATTGCATTTTTTATTGTATCAATTTACGAATTTCGACTGTGTTACTATATATTTAATGTTTTATTTTGTATTGTAAATTTGAACGAAAAAAGTAAATCCTAAGAAATTATACTTCTTATTGTATTCTAAGATGTTGTGTTAATATGTTTAGACTGTGATTTTTTGAATTCTTGCCTTTTCAGCAGTATTAGATACCCATTCCCTCATTAATTTATTCTCTTTTTACTGTCGTATGCTTTGTAATGAAATATTTTAAAATCATTTTTTATTGTTTAGTATCCGCGTAATTTTTTGTGTACCTCGTGCATGCTTTTTTGCATCACAATTTCTAATAAAAATTATGAAAAAATTGATATTTGGTTTATTCTGTGAAATACATAATATGTGAATAAGTAATACAATTAAGTAGGTATATAAATTTTATTTGAATGCCAACTATACACTACTGAGATCTATTTCAAAAAAAAAAAAAAAAAAATGTACAAGAAAAAGAATACGTCTTTTGACATGACGTGTCATGATAAAATAAATAATTAACGAAATTTTTTAGTAAAAAAAAAAGAAAAAAAAGCGTTTTAACGAGATATTAATACGAAATATATGATAAGTTTTTAAATTAATATACGTAGATATTTTTCATTTATCCAAATTTACGTATTATATTAATATGCGTTCGTCCACAGCCAAAAGATCATGAAATACGTAGTCTCTCATTCAATATTTCAAAATAAGTATACTTATAACTCTCAGTCTCACAAAATTTGTTCGGGATCAGACGCCTCAGTTTAGTGGTTTTTAAATTTGCTGTTGACCGAACCAATTTCTAAAATCAGCATTTTTATAAATTCAGAGTAGGTACTAATTTATTACTAATGTAAATACATATTGTTCTAAAATTAATAATGCTAATGCAGTAGGTACCTACACTTAAAAAAATTATTAGGTAAAGGAAGAAAAAAGATATACAAGAAGATAAGTTGAGTATCCCTTTAAGTCGTCTCAGTTGTGTATTGATAGAACATGTAGGGTAAGTACCCGAAGGATTTTTTAAAAAACATTAAAGTTATTAGTATGAATAATAATTCGAGCAAAGTCTAAAAATTGAAGAAAAAAAATATTGCTTAAAAATATTTTGTAGGATAATATTTTCACTTATTTCTCATGATATTAAGGCTTTTAATAATAATTACAACCTGCCTTTGGTATGGTATGTCAGTATACCTATGCCTATTTCTAGGTATATACAACACCAATATAGGCTAACCACTCTACGCATGATATGCGCTCAATTCGTAAATAATAGCTAAGGTAAAGGTACCAATGTCTTGCAAAGACATAATACATAATATAGAAGTAAATCAAAAATCTTAAGTTTTAATAATAATAAAAACAATGACAGAGCGCTAGGGTACACTCTGGTAGGTAAATATTTACAAAACAACATTGTTGGAGTTTGTGCCTTCGGTTTATATTTTTTGATAATGATACCCCATAGGTACATATAAATTAATGGACTTATTTAGATAAATTTCACTCCTTTTTTTTAAATAAAAGTAAAGAATTTATTGCAGTTAGTTATCACATATTAAGTTACGATTTCTAAAAATATTTAGAGAAGAGTGGTTGTTTCTTGTTTTTTACTCTTCAGAATTCATTATAATTATGTTTGACTTAAAACGTAATATGAATGCTTATGTTTCATTATTTCAACGGCATTCGCTTTTTCTTCGTTTTAAAATAGAACCTCAATAACTGAAGAAATTATTCATGCGATGGTTTTAGAAACGAAGTGGTTTCTTCAAATCGATCAATTTTTTTGGCTAATTTGATCTCGATTTCGTTTATTCATGCCTAATATGTTATAGATATTCAATTATTCATTCATCGTTGAAAATGTTAGAATGTTAAAAATTAAATTTAAGCAATTCTTATGCATTAGGTAGGTATTGAATGTTAAGTTTTTAATAAGTAGGTATGTATAAATTCAAAGAAAGAAAAAAAAAACAACAAAAAAAAACATGGTGAATGCGAAATTTCTAAACCACTACGTATAAGATAAAATAACGTACTTAATTATTAAAAATCATACAAATGTAAAAAAAAAATATATTTCAGTAGGAATAATTAAACCGTCAATGGCCGATGGAGTTGCAATAGACCTAATCCTTTCCTCGAAAAAAAAAAAAAACTTTAGTTTCAAATTTAATGGATGAATAGGTAATATGTTGGTAGATAGGTAATTCACTAGTAATTAAAATTTTGAAGGTTATATCAAGCTCGTTACCTATATTAACGAATGAAGACAAAAACGGAAATAAAGAAATGAAATTAGGAGTTCTAGTGAATCATATTTAAAGAAAGAAACGAAAGAATAAATTCTAAAAACTTCCACAAAATATTGAAAGCTTAGGAATGTAAAAATTATAATTAGTTTTGAGAGATAAAGTAATAACAGTGTAATCTACTCAACTATTCATTTGTATATCCTTCAACTCCAACTCAGCATTTATAGTGAATTATTTTGATTTCATGTTGGAAAGTATGGTCTGGGTCCTATTACTTGGTCGTTAAATTTTTTGATTTATCAGAGTAAATGTACTTTACTATGACGGTAAAGATGTATTAAACATAAACTAATTAATGAGTATATAGAAAATGATAGATTAAATGTTGGAGTGCTTGAATTTCTCCGACGTTTGATTGGTGGTTTTGGAGGATCATCTAAGCATATGAAATCGCAGCAGTAACGGCCATTCTCATATTTATCACATCGCTAAAAAATTTATGTAAGTACGAGTTTTTTTTTTTTTTTTTTTTGTTTGTTTGTTTAAGTTTTTCGAAAAAAAATGTTATTATTGGTAAGTAGCTTAGGTACCTATGTAGCTATTAGACATTGGATACATACAAGGTGGCTCGAGAGTGGTGGACGTTTTTTAAAATTAAAAAAATCTTCGTTCTGGTTCGCGAGAAATCTAATTTAGTATGTTCCATTTTACCAAATTTGAAAGAAAGATTCTTTGTTTTTTTTGCGTTCTTCTGAAGTGGTAGATAAGTATAAGTGAAAATAATTCTCAATTAATTTTTAATGAAAATTTTTTTCAGTTTTTTTGAGAAAAAAAAAATCTTTTATTTTTTTGAAAAGGAGTCTTATTTTATGTAGAAAGAAAGCTCTCAATTTTTAAGAAAAATCGCTAATTATTCCCAAATCTTTAAAGAAAAAAATCCCAAAAAAGACAAATTTTCCGGAGAAAACAATTTCTCAGTTTTTTCTTATGTAAAAATATTTCTAAAATTTTTAGATTATAAAATCATTCAATTTTTTTTTGAAAAAAAAAAAAAAAATGGAGAAGAAAATTTTTTATTTTTTCTTAATGAAAAAAAAAATCTTATATTTTTTGGGAGAAAAAATCTCTAGGTATTTTTTATTTAGGATGAAAACTATCATGCTTACAGAAAAAATTGCTCATTGACAATTTTTTTGAAGGAAGAAATCTCTCATTTTTGGTGAAAAATTTTCAAATTAATCTCAATTTTTTCGAAAAAACTAGATTTTTAAAAAAAGAAAATTTCTCGATTTTTTCAAAGTTAAAGTATTTCTTAAATTTTTAGAAAAAAAGCTTCAATTTTCTGAAGGAAATTAATTATTTTTTTGTTTAGGATGAAATTTCTCATTTTTAGCAAAAAAAAAGTTTTCAGGATTTTTTTTTTGGAGAAAAAATATTTTTTAAACTTCTGAAAGGAAATTTTTTAAAAAAATTTCCTAGGGGAAAATCTCGCATTTTCATAGAAAAAAAAATAACAAAAGTGTTCTGTGTTCTTTCCATAGGTACCTACTTGGAAAAGTGTCCACCACTACTGGACTGTCCAATGTCCATATTACCCTTTAGTTTTTTCAGTTTTTTTACTTACTGTAGGTGGTCCCGGACAGAATATTGTTTTACACCACATTGGTAAACCATGGTAACATACGCAAGATGAACACACATCAGGTCCCGGTACATACAGTAAACCGTGTAATATTTGATTGCCTTCAAAATCGGTACAATTTTCTTCATTATCTTGACATACTGAAACAGATAAGTATATAATAATATTATTTGGATTAAAAGTTATCCATTTCCGTTTTTTTTCCTTCTTTGTAATAAGCTGATGAAGCGTGGCGAATGCTTGAATAATTTGTTTTAATGGCAAATTGACTGCCTACCTGCTTCGTACAATGAAAAAAATCGAAAATAAAAATAATCCGTGCTTGAGAAATTTTTCAAAAGCTTTATGAAAATTAAACCTATCTATTGAAATCAAGGTCAAGTATCACTTTTTTTTGCTTTTGTTCTCGTCACTTCAAAAGAACAATTCATGAAAAAAGGCGAAAAATTGAACGTTTTCCTCCGTTGTATAGAAAATTATCAAGATCTTTAAAGAAGGTTTCAAATTTATGTTTTCAAACACAAATGCGTTTCTCGTAATAAATTAAGAACACTAGAAGGTTAACTCTTGAATCTGTAAAATATTTCACTCAACACCAGATATACTACTTCGACGACTGCTGTGAAACATAACACCGCCACAAGTGCTACGATCATTGTTTTCCTATTCTCTTCTTTTTTTCAAATTTTGAAAACAAAAATTTAAAGATGTGGGTCAAGAGAATTTTTGGAGCAATATCGTTACATGTTGAGCATCTCACATAGGCAAGCTCAGTTCGCAATATTTCCTCTTTCTTGACCTAATTTAATGTAACTTTAAATGCGATAGCTGCGACAGAGGTCGCATTTTTATACGCATCCTGAATGCAATCAACGTGATTATGATTATTTAACACCTACACTTGTCGGCTTTAATATTTAATTATTTCAGGTACCTTGGTATAGATAGGTACCTACAATAAAACACGAAAGGTTAACAGGCGAGGATTTTTAGAAAATAAATTCCTGTAATACTGAGCGGTTCATCGTCTGTACCATTACATACGTTAGGTTTGAAGCGATGAAACCGCAGTCAGTTTGTCGATAATTTTATTCTTTTGAATCAATAATGGAACCATAGGTAGGTCTAGGTACTTTTATAAAAGATAAAGATGAAATCAAAACCAAAAATAAAACTCAAACTATCTGGTATTTATCTTAAATCTGTTATTTTTAATTTTAAAAACTACCTACCTACTCCTTATCTAATGATTTTTAAAGATAGGTATGAATATCGTTTGTAGAATGATTTTTTTTAAAAGTTATAAATGGAGAATAAATAAGAGTTGACAAAACTATTTCTGCATGCAATGGTTTTTATTTTCCTTATCAAACAATTCCACCCAAGTTTTTATATCGATTGGTCGAAATAATATTTGAGAAAAGAAAACTACTTAGGTACTTAGGTAGCAAATATTTTATGTAATAGGCCCTTAAGTAGTTACATATGAATAAACAAGACTCAAGTACCTTGGTAACATAGGTAACTACACTTAGCTCTTTCAAAATTACCACCTATTTTTATCAAAGAGTTGAAAATTTGTGACTTGAGAAAAAGAATCCAGATTTATGAGCACTTACCTACCTATTTTAGATCTTTATTTATTGAACTTAAACTTGGGTAAAAAAACACGACATATTTTTCTATTCATGAATTGAGTGTTTTTTTCTCCAGAATTTTTAATTAGGAAACTTTCCTCAGGTATAAATTAAAAATCGATTGCTAGGCGTACTCGACTGAACAGGTAATAATTTGAATGTACCTACTACCTACTACCTACTGTACATAAGTATATCTACTGGACTTTTTTTTTTAACCCTACCCTACGTTCATCTCCTGAGATAGGTTTCGAGATAGAGTTTCCCAACTCTACGAATTATACGAATACTTACAAAGTAAGTAAATATGAAAATAATTCAAAAATTACTGAAATCAGTTTTGGATGAAATTCTCAACATAGGTATGTCAAAACAGCCATTTTATTAATTATGAATTTTTGATTTGAAACCATTTTATTTTATAGGTTAAGCTGAAAACGTATTATTAGATACAAATACTTTTATTCAAGATGTTTACCTGAGTGATCTATGACGGTGAAAAAATAAAACAAAACGAAAAAGTAATAATATTGCAACATGATTTTTGTTCACTTTACACTCTCGTAGAATATAATTTTAAACATCACGAAAAGTTTCGTTTTTTTAAAAAGTTGTACCGAATATTGCGGCAATTTACTTCCTCTCCAAGTAACCACATACTGTGTAGTGTAGTGGAGTTATTGATGTAACTGAAATTACAACGCACTACGCTCTCGCATTCAGCATGAAAAATGAATACTCTGCCAACTTGACACGCGCAGGATCATTTTAAAAATAAGATCGGTACTCATTAGAAATTTTTTTATGTAGATACCTAAATATACGAATATGGAAAAACAAGCCCGAGTCACAACATAAGTACCTATGTGTATATTATATATTTGAAATGCAATTTAAATTATAGTTAATACCTATCTGGAAATTATTATTGATTTTTTTCGTAGGCTGAGCGTTTGTGTTACGTTTTTACATACCTACCTAAAATTTTAAAAAGTTACGTTATGATTAGAATAGTACCTTATCGCTTTCAAACAAATGCTTGGGAGTTTTTCAGCTTAGATGGCGTAAATTTTATCCTATTATTTTAGCAGATGGGCAACGAGGATTTACCAAAATATAAATGATGAATTGATGAGAGTTGGACCAGCTCCAGAAATTCCAGCTTCATCAGGACTCAGACTAGACTCAGGCAGTCAGGATTAATCGAAAGACTTTTCGTTTTCACAATGCATAATAATTAATTAATTATTGCATAGTTGCATAGAAATCTACATAAAAAAAAAAAGAAATGCATTGTAAAAGAAATCGTACTTCTTGATCCTTTCTTATTTTTTACAGAATTCAGCGTTGGAAAAACTGAAACTGAAACTGAAACTGAAACTGAAACCGAAATCTGAAATGAAAAAACCGAAAACTGAAACTAAAATGTAAAAACTGAAAACCTAAAACTGAAAACTGAAACTGAAATATTTCAGTTTTTCCAACACTGACAGAATTTGTTCAAAAAAAATTTTTAAAAATAAAAAAACGTATTCAAAATGTGACACTACTAGCACTCCTAGAGAAGTTCACAGCAAAATCAAAATTTTTCTGTGATCATAAAAAATGCTGGCTTCTGATTTTAGAATCGCTGTGTAAAGTTTAATTTTGATCACACTTCGTGATCGCGAGAATAATTTCAATTCAACTCAATTTCTTTCTGTAATTTGTGTAATTTAATGTGTAAAAGCTTTTGTAATTTTGATTAATTGTATAATTTTTTTATATTATTCTCATTACAATTTGTTAACTATTATTTTATAATAATGTTTGGGCCAGGAGTTGCGCCTGTACTTGTTCTAAGTAAGTGTATTCCCATTTCAATATTTTACTGTAAACCGGTCATCGTTGTATAAAAATGTAATTATTTCCCAAAAATTTCCTTTTATATCATCATCATGAGTGATTTTTAGTGATTTCCCATCCATTAGCTGCATTTTGATGTAATGTTATCATGGTATCCTTTGTTTCCTTAAAAGGGAGTCAACTTCAATTCGCATATGTCTTGAGGGATTTATGCGAAAAAAAGTTTACCAACTTTGTATTTTGTTTCGATTACAGTAAATTCTAAATTATATTATGTTGCTTTTCAGGTTCCAATACTAAACGCGAGTCCGGAAAAAAAGTCCAGTTAGAAAATATCGGTGCCGCTAAAGTAAGTAATTTTTAAAAATCACTTCAAGCACGGTTCAGTGCGTTTTTTACTCATGTGTACATTTTCCTCTATTCAGGCGATCGCCGATGTCATTCGAACATGTTTGGGGCCACAAGCCATGTTGAAAATGTTGATGGATCCAATGGGTGGTATAGTCATGACTAATGACGGTAATGCCATACTTCGAGAAATTACTGTACAACATCCTGCTGGAAAATCCATCATTGAAATCGCTCGAACTCAAGATGAAGAGGTACTTATGTTCGTTTATTATAAACTGTGTTGTCGAAATTTATTTAATATCGTCTACACTCTTTACGTAGGTTGGAGACGGTACCACATCGGTCATTGTTTTGGCTGGAGAAATGTTGGCCGTTGGTGAACAATTTCTTGATGAACAAATGCATCCAACTGTAATTATCGGAGCTTACCGTCAAGCTTTAGAAGACATGATTGCCATTTTGGAAGAAAAAATTAGGTAATTTCAAAATTGAATCCATTTGTTGATTATTTTTTTGGGGTATCACGTAGTTATTTGTATATCGTTATTTATTTAGTGTCAAATTGGACGTTACCGACAAAAAGCAGTTATTATCTGTCTTACAATCTTGCGTTGGAACTAAATTCATCGGTCGTTGGTCAGAAATGGCTTGTAATATTGCTTTAGATGCAGTAAATATCGTTTCTCTAGAAGAAAACGGCAGAAAAGAAATCGACATTAAACGATATGCCCGTATTGAAAAAGTACGTTAGAATTTAATAGCCCTACGTATATTTATTGTTGAGATTTGTTGTAATAATCGCCCTGCTCGTGCGTAGATCCCTGGTGGAACTATCGAAGAATCAACTATTTTGAACGGTGTTATGGTTAATAAGGATGTAACTCATCCTAAAATGAAGAGGTACATTAAAAATCCTAGAATTATCCTACTCGATTGCTCTTTGGAATACAAAAAAGGCGAAAGCCAGGTACGTATCAGGTAGTAATTTTTTATGAAACTTTAGGCAATTCATAATTTTTGCTTATGATTTTTTCTAGACCAATATTGAAGTAGCTCAAGAGGCAGATTTTACCAGAATCCTTCAATTAGAAGAAGAATACATCGAAAAAATTTGCTCGGATATTATCGCTTTAAAACCCGATGTAGTTTTCACTGAAAAAGGAATTTCCGATTTGGCGCAGCACTTTTTGTTGAAAGTACGTTTGGTGCTTTTTTCATTCATTTTTGTTATTTTTAATTATTCATTAGTTATTTTTGTTCCTCAATTGCAGGCTGGTATTTCCGCCTTGAGACGTTTACGTAAATCCGATAACAACAGAATCGCTAGAGCTTGTGGTGCTACAATTGTTAATCGTACCGACGAATTGAAAGAAGAAGACGTTGGTACTGGAGCTGGACTATTCGAAATTAAAAAAGTAAGATTGAGCTTATATTTACAGATATATTTTTCAATGGATTTTGAGTTTACAATATTTATGTTTGGTTTCTTATAGATAGGAGATGAATATTTTTGTTACATCACCGAATGTAAAGAGCCAAAAGCCTGTACTATTCTTCTTCGTGGTGCTAGTAAAGATGTTCTTATGGAAACTGAACGTAACCTACAAGATGCTTTGCATGTTGCCCGAAATATCATGTTGAATCCGAAACTAGTGCCTGGAGGTGGTGCAGTTGAAATGGCTGTTTCTCACGTAAGTATTGCGAGTGTTTCACTGAAGTTCTTATTTTTTGTACTCGTTTTTGATTTCATATTCGATTTTTTTTTTTCTATATAGGCATTAATGGAAAAAAGCAAAAGCATAGAAGGTGTTACTCAGTGGCCGTATAAAGCTGTTGCTCAAGCCTTAGAAATTATTCCCAGAACATTGGCTCAAAATTGTGGAGCTAATACTATTCGAACCTTGACAGCCTTACGGGCGAAACATGCTACCGGTAAATTATTAGAAAGCTGTCTAATTAAAATTTCGAACCATAAATGTCATATTTATGAGCTTATTTACATTTTATATTTCCATAGGTGATACGTTGTGGGGTATTAACGGCGAAACAGGGAAAATCGTGAAGATGGACGAATTGGGTATTTGGGAACCTCTTACGGTGAAATTGCAGACTTACAAAACTGCCGTCGAAGTATGCAAGCATTGATAACGTTTTGCTGATATCGCGGAATTTCATTTTGCTAATGTGATTATTAATATTCATTTCAGACTGCTATACTGTTATTACGAATTGACGACATCGTGTCTGGTTCGAAGAAGAAAGATAGATCAGACGAACCCAGAGCAGCCGCACCCACCGAAGAATCGATGAAAGAATAATAAGTTCCATTTTTTATTAGTCTAATCCTTTTATAACTTTTCTTCATTCGTGCATTTATTCGAATGTATTCAATTTTTCATTAATCAGCCGAATTTACAATAATTAATTTCAGTGCCTAATATTATTCAATAGCTTCAACACTCACTGTTTAAATTAAGTCTGTTTTATAAACAAAATTTGTGTTATATAGTTTTTTTTTAAATTTTCCAATTACAAATTTTTAATATTATTCGTGTCGATGAAATTTTTCCATTGCCTGCAAAGTGAACTTAACTTTTAATGAGATTGTCAACAGCGATTGCCTTTTCTTCAACCCATCCGTTGTAGGCCTAAAAGGGTTTTGCTTTTTCCTAGTTCAACTACCTACGTTTTTTTGGTGTTTTTGCACCTGGGCAGTTGGAGTTTTAATGAAAGTTGAGGCTTGAGGAAATGATTTATTTTTTAACCATGGTCCGAGAACTTTTTACCGATTTAATTCCATTTAAACAATGGAAAATAAGTACGAAAACGCGATCATTGAAAACTTCGTGGTGATGGACTCGCGTGTCACATGGTTTGTGTAGTGAAGTCACAGATGATGCAGATGTTTCAACAGAATTAACTGAATTTTTGTGTTTGTTGTTGTTTGTATGTGTGATGTATTTTGTCGTGTATTGTAATTTCGAATTTCATTAATTTTTATTTCGCTTGTATTAAAAGCATCAAGTTTCCTCTTCCGATGTTTAATTCTTAATTGTAAAATGTGAAATGTTAATTGTTACAATCATGCGGAATTAAGGTACTTTGTTGATCATTTTTTAGTAGTAATTACGCGCCATTTGCGAACAATCCTCTTTAGGTAAATTGAATGATAAGATACACTATTCCTTAATTATTCTGATCTGTATTAAATCTGTTCCTTTTTCCGAGTTCATAAATAATCTATTAACACATAATTTGATCTAAAAGATTCAGTTTATTTAAATTCTATTCATAATGGGAATTTTCAAAAAAAAGTCAATTCTTTCGGTGTTCGCTCTGGTTGAAGTAGATTAATTTGCTTATCCCATTTACATAATTGCATGTAATTCTAAACATGATCTGTACTCTCCTCTAAATTATCAACTTGCTTATGTATTCATTTCAGAACTATTTCTGCGTGAAAACAACTTCAAAGCATGATATTGTACTAGCACGAGTTATGATTGACAGCGTTTCGTGTGTGTTTCTGAAGTGCGTAAAAAATTGACATGGATTTATATCGGCTGGATCCTTCTTTGAGAAAAAATTTCTCAGAGAGAACATCTCATTTCCAAAGAACAAATGTAGCTTCGTCTGTGTCTCATCACACCGACTTGTCTAAGGTATGGTGATAGCCATGGTAGAGCTATGTTTTTAAAAATTGTCTTATAGTACTTAATACGAGTGCCTAACGAATTTTTCAGTTTCCAAGTAGCGACATATTAAGTAGTTCTGCTTGGAGCTCAGTTATTCATCAGCCTGATCAAGATTCCGATCCAGAAGATCTTCCGTCAACTGTTGATATAGACGCCATCAAGGTATGATGATAATCACGCGTTGTCTTTATGAATAATCAAATTTGCGTCCGACTTTCAAAGTAACCGAATGTTCGTAATTTATTAACAAATTTAGGAACCTCCTACTCCTGTGAACGCTTCAGCTCAAACACCTGCCGGTCAGCTGCATGGCGATAGCCATTCGTTCGAATTTAGTGACGAACAAAATGCTGGAGAGAGCGGTTCCGATTCAGACTCCGACTCAGACAGTGGAAATACTGAAAATGAGGTAAGATGAAATTTTATTCGTGGAATGCGATGGTCATTTTTTAAAATGCGTAAAATCCTTAGAACGCTGCTAGTGGAGCTGATTCAGGAAGCTGTAGCGATTCTGATTCCGTTTCGAGTCACCTTAGTTCGAGTAGTAGTAAAGACAAGCAGCCCTCATCTCGTTCTTCGCGTTCAAATTCACCTCCTACTCAGAACAGTCAACAACAACAGTTTGCGGTTAGAGAAGCGAATTCTGATCCGGTAATTTATAATCACGAAATATGCATATTTTATGCAAATGATAGTTAAATCTTTAATTCTTACCATTTTCTACAGGGTGGCCTTAAATTGAAATTTTCTGCATTAAAACGTACTAAACATAAGTACGACAATGATAACGCCGAGATTTCTTCAGACTCCTCCGAAACTAAAATCTTGTACGATAATCGAGTCAAGAATAAAAAAATGTATTCATTGAAAGCGAGGAACGATGGTAAAAATAAAACACTTTCATCTAAAGATCAACTAAGTCGTGGTAATCCAAACGATGGAGATTCAGATAGCGACTCTTCCTCATCTTGTCATACGAGTCCTGAAAAAGTTTACAATGCTTGGAATGCAAAAGGACGAGTTTCCATGAAATCGAATACCAAACTAGAAACTGTTATTAATCGCTCAAAAGGTGTAGCTATGGATAAAGTTTGCTCCGGTGCAGGTAGAGATAGAAATGACAGATTTATGAATCTGCCGGCAAATAAACGAAACGATTCGAACAAGAATACATTATCTAGTGCAAAAGAATCGGCGTCGTTGGCAGCAATTCAGTCTAAATATCGCGGATTGAATAAAACTTCTTTATTGAAGGTACTTTTTAATTCATTATTATTACAAGTTGTATAATTTATGTCGAATGGTTTCTTGAATATAATATTTTTATTATTCAGTTACCTCAGGCGTGTAAACTATCCGAGGATTCTGAAGAAAGTTTAGATGTTCCCAAAACTCTATCAAAAAACACGAATAAAAAAGAAAACGATCGAGATACCATAGAAACGTTGGCTCAACAGTTGACTCAACCGGGCATTGCGTCAGATCAGTTACAAGTAATGATTATTTTTAGTTTTTTCCCCATAATTTCAATTTTACGAAAATAAATAACTTACATTCCGATTTAATAGGTATTAAATGAAGAAGATCTGGCAGCTGTTTTACCAGATGTGCGAGGAGGTGCAAGTGGCATGGGAGAATTTGAATTCACAGATAGTAGAAAACGAATTCACACGATGACAGAAAACAAGAAAGTCGATTCAACTGATTCGAGCAGCGATGCTGAAATGTTTCCCAAACAAACGCAAATTGTTAGGGATGTCATTAACAGTATACATATCGATTCTGATCCTTCCAACGATAGCGCAGATTCGAGCCAGAAACTCAGATCATCCGATGACGATTCTTGCTCAAACGATGAAAATAAAAAAGGAAAATTGAAAGAAAAGGTATTGAGAAATTGATCAAATAATGGGAGTTTAATTTTATGTAATTACATTAACGACGTTTATTTTGATAGGCGAGGTATTCGTCCAGCTCAGCCAGATCATGTACGAAACCAACCTCTCGTTTTAATAAAAAATACGCCAAAAGCACGGTGAAATGCAATAAGACTTCGACTACGGCAACGTCGGTGAACAAAAATGCGGAAGTTGTGGTAGCCAGGAAACGTGGCAGACCTCCTAAAATAAAAAAATCTCCGGCAGCAGACGTAGAAACATACATGCGTCCAGATTGTACAGCTTCCAGTGTTTCTCCCGACAGTGGAATCCAATCCAATGCTGGGTCTCCTCTATATCATAATCTGCATTCTTCGGTGACCATACATAATCAAAATTCACGTTCTACCGGTAACAAACCTGTCTCTGTTCCTTCGAAACCATTAAGCTTATCGCAAAAAGCCGTATTATCTGCTTCAAAAAAGAATCAAACTATCGACGTTGGAAGGAATATCAAAGAAATTCTTCCCAGTCGTGAAGTAAGTATCAGGTTTTTTCGATGTGTTGCGCTATAACCGAGTTGAAACTCACATTATTACATTTCACAGGCTGCCAAAATTGCCACCACTCAATCACTGAAAAGCAGAGACGAAATCGAGAAGAAATCTGCATTAGCTCTAAAACAAACAGCACGTTCTAAGGCAGTTAACGACGTGGTCAAGTCGTCGACTTATCCGAATTCGAAAATTTCACATTCGACGTCAAGTGTTCCGCTGCATAGCGATTTAACTTTATTCCAAGGCAAAAGAGGCCCGGGCAGACCGAAAAAAGTTGTACCTGCCAAAGTAAACGGCAAAACAAAATCAGAAATGACACTTCCTCTCGAACTAGATGGTCCTTACGAAAAGGCTAATTATCAACCTCAGAAACCTTCGACCATTCTATCCGATAGTTGTAAAACTGATCTGAAAAAGTTAAAGTATGGTCCCATTGCTTTGAATTTGGAAAGTAAACGGAAACATAAGAAGAAAAAACCCGTTCTCGTGCCATTTACGAGTCAATCTTCTAAGCCTATTGTTTCTGAAAAAACGCCTTTATTTCCTGTCCGCAAAGAATGGCTACGTAAACATAAAAAACGCAAGAAGAAGGACAGCAAGGACAAAAGCATTAATGTAGAAGTTCTAAAGATGATCGACGATTTGATTGACGCATTCAACAAGAAATGTATCATAGAAGAAAGAAAAACGTAAGTGTTGATGTCTCGTTCACTTTCCCTTTTTTTTTCATTCTTTGTTTAGCTGTTTAATTATTGTAAAATATTTTTCCAGACCAAAACTGACTCATCGTTTTAAAGAAAAGTGTAAAAAGAAGAAACATACGGAAAAAATGAAACATAGCGACAATGAACTCGAATGCGAGACGGTTTCTCCAGTTTCTGTCGCCACGAATTTTGCCAGTAGCAAGCGAAGACATAAGAAAAGTGCCATTGAAACCCCTAAAGTAATTTTTCAATTATAATACCTAATTTCAAAATACGATTGTGACTTTGGAAGGTGAAAGGTACTTGAGAAAAAAAGGCCAAAAACTGGGTTTTGATTTATTTTGAGGAGAAAAATGGAAAATATAGTTTCTAAAATTTTTGCTTCAAATTTTCTTCAGAAAGAATCTCGATCGAGTTGCCTTTCATTATCTATCACATTTGTAGACTGAAAATTAGATGAATAATCTCGTGTTATTAATGTTTCAGGTATTGCATACCAGTGAACAAAGGTTACCATTGAAAAAACGTCATTACCATGTATCCGCATCTTCGATTACCAGTAATGGTCACCAAAATAACGGTGAAAGTAAAAACCGCACCGAAAAACATTTGATTTCGCATCCGAATGAACCCATTTCTTCGTTACCGATTGCTACTGAAAATGTAGTGAAAATCAGCGAAAACGTGAAATCAAAAGTAGAAAGTCAGAAAGTCTCGTCGAAATCGGATACGCCGAAAACATCTTCAAAAAATGAAGTGGTCAAGTCCGTGGCTAAACCCGAATCCAACAAAACCTCAACTAAACCCGATTCGCAAAAAATTTCTTCCAAAGAAACGACGAAAAATTTACCTAAAAGCGAATCGCAAAAAAATTCCAACAAAGTTGAATCTCGAAAAATACCGAGCAAAGTTGCGAATCAACATTCGAGTAAACATGAACCGAACAAGCATGTCAAATCGGATAATTTGAAGGATGAATCCAGCAATGTTGCAAGTAACGATACCCCGGATAGTGATACCGTCACTCCAAAGAAAAAGCCCCGAATTGAGGAAGAGAAAAAAGTCTTTCGAAGAAACTCGATCACCAAAGAATTATTGCCATTTTTACCCCGCAGAAGATCCGGCAGGAGCACCAGTTTGACGACGCAGAATAAAAAACAAGATCCGCCTTTGCCGGAGAAAAATTCAAAGTTGGACGCGAAAAGTAACGCGATTAAAAATAGAAAAGAAGTTGCAGTCGACGACAGTCCCAAGTATCATTCAAAAAGAAATTCAAAGAGATCCGAACCGTCGAATAAAACTGATTCTACCAATACTACCGATGCTGCGGTATCTGAACTCAGTGAACCTTCAAAAAAAGAAAAACCAGTATCGTTGAACGCTACACAGGAGAAAACTACGAGTAACGTGAATGAAAACAAAGAAATCGTAAATGAGACGATCTCGTCGGATACTACCCTCCTTAGTGTACCCAGCACTCCTGCGAAACTTCAAACCAGCAATAAACCTCAACTTATAACACCTCTGCCGTCAGAACCCCAACCGCCGACAACTTCTGCGGTGACTTTGAAGCCACCTGCTGGCGTATTCGAACCTTCGAGAAAATTACCCAGCTTGGTTTCGAAACCGAAGAAATCTTCGATCGATGACGTTTTATCGAAATTAAAAGAAAAACTTAAAGATTTAGATTCTCCGTCGAAAACCACGTCCGCTCTGATAGAGAAAATTGGAATTGCTAAAAACGACGTTATGGACAATCCGAATACCGATCGTGTTTTAAGATCCAAACGTCCTAATTCCGAAAGCGAAGTTTTGACCGCTAAAAAAAGTAAAATTTGCAAAGATATGAGTATTCGTATACGTAAACTATCCAATAGCGAACTAATCAATAACGGAATTGCTCCGAATGATCTGAAACCGAAATTAAAACGTCGTAAAACCATCAACCGAACCGGCTTCCCGGTCAAAAAGAAAAAGAAACGAAATAAAACCGATATCGAATCGACGGATAAATACAACATTAACGAAGAAATTTACATTAATTCTACGACCGAAGACGAAAAGACTGATACCAAAGAAGAAAACAGCCCTGCTGAAGTTCACTTGATTGGTAAAGTGAAAAACGAATTAATCGACGAACAAGGGCTTAAAAATCAAACCACTGGAAATGCCGTTCTTCCATATCCTGCCCAAAATGCTGTTAAAGTAAAAAGCGAAGTAATGAGTGAAGATGAAGTTAATACCGTTAAAAATCAACATTCTTCTACTAAAAATTCCAAGAAGAAACCTGTCAAGCAAGACTCGACAAGTACGAATAGAGTAATTCAATCTCGCTGCAGTGCTCGTATTTACATCAAGCAACAAATCAGAGCTAGGGAAATTAAGAAATCTAAGAAACAATTGGCCAAGCGAACTAAAACGAAGAAAGCCTCGAAATCTCTGTCCGATGATAAAACAAAAAAACCAGTCGTAGCTAAATTACTTCAACCGAGGGAATGTAAGAAAAAACACATTTCCAAAGATGATATTAGCGAAGAAGTTAGTTCTAAAAATGACAGCGATAAGGATTCTAAATCCAGAGAAGAAACTGATAAAGATGAATTCAGGTAATAATAAATATATTTCTTTTATTCCTTCGTCTATTCGAGTTTTCGAATTAATTGAAATATTTTGTCATACAGCGATTGCGAATCCGTGAAATATCAAACTTTGAAGAAAATCGAAGTGCCTAAATGGAAAAAGAAGTATTGCAGCGCTGGGTTGTTTTCTAATTTCTACAAAGAGGAGAGGTAAGTTTCGGGTGTGTTTTAAAATCGTCTAATTTCTTTTCAACGAGTACAACGAATTTGTTTATTTTTAGGCAAAATGCAGCGGACGCGAAAAATCGTTTCAATTATCGAGAAGAAGATCATCCGCACGGATTGTTGCCTACACCTCCTTATTTTGAGGATTGGGTACGCGGTAGAAGAGTCGATTTCAAATTACCCTACGATTTGTGGTGGTTACACTCGAACAATCAATTGCCCGGCAGAGATGATGTAGTACATTCTTGGAATTACAAAAGAATACGAACTAGTAAATTATTTCCTGTTTGAATTATCTAATTTTTTTAATTTTCGAATTACTACAACTCGTTGTATTTTTCAGACGTGTACTACGACGTGAAACCAACGTATACCTACGAAGCTCAAGCATGTAACTGTAAAATACCTACGGAGAAAGACGAACTAGGATGTGGAGAAGACTGCATTAATCGTTTAGTTTACGCCGAATGTCCGCCTGAACTTTGCCCTTTGAAACATAAATGCTCCAATCAAAAAATACAAAAACACGAATGGGCGCCGAAATTGGTCAAATTTATGACTCAAGACAAAGTATGTGTCAGGTTATTATTTTGTGAAACATCAAACGATAATCCCATTAACGAGTAAATATTCTGTGTTGTTACAGGGATGGGGTGTGAAAACGAAGGAGCCCATCAAGGTGGGAAATTTTGTTTTAGAATACGTTGGCGAAGTAGTCACCGATAAAGAATTCAAGAAACGTATGACGTCGTTGTACAAGAATGACATTCATCATTACTGCCTCAATTTGGACGGTGGATTATTAATCGATGGCCACCGTATGGGTGGAGCAGGTTAGCTTTAAAGCTAATATTTTCTACCCTGAGAGAGAACTCGATCTAAACAAATTTTATTTTATTTAGGTCGTTTTGTGAATCATTCTTGCGAACCGAATTGTGAAATGCAGAAATGGAGTGTGAACGGTTTGTTCCGAATGGTTTTATTTGCACTGCGCGATATCGAAGCCGGAGAAGAGTTGACGTATGATTATAATTTTGCCTTGTTCAATCCGGCAGAAGGACAGGTATATTTTTTGAAACAAAATAACATTAATTTTTAAAATACCTACTAATGTAAAATTTTTAATGTATAGCCTTGTCTCTGTGGATCAACCAAATGTCGTGGAGTTATCGGTGGAAAATCTCAACGTGTACCTATAAGCAACGTTAATATTTCCACTGCAAGTGAAACGGCCACCAGCAGTTCTACAAACGTGGCTTCTAACGCGGATAAAAAATCAAACAGACTTAGGTACTTTATGTTTCTACTTTAAACAATCCGTGTCAAAACTACCGATTTTAATCTCCGATTAATTGATGTATAGGCCTAGAAAACAAATACGCAAGAGTGCAATTCATTCTAATGTTGAGAACGCTCAAAATCAAAGAAGAGATTCGGTCGCCAGTAGCAATAGTATTGGCATATTACCGCAGCGTAATAAGTACAATGTGACTCCGGTTAAACTACTGACACCCGAAGAGAAGAAAATTGTCGTCAATTTCCGCGTGTTCCTAGTTCGTAATTTGATCAAGGTGAAGATACTGTATATCTAAAAATGAGATCAATATTTTTTGCATTTTATTTCTAACTCGAGTTGTTCATTTAGATTCAGCATTTCCGGGAAAAATTGGTTCAGATGTATAACAATAAAGAGAATTCGAATAGTTTGAATCAGAACTGCGTAGAAGACGCTGCTGCCAAAGAATCGGCCGTTTTCGTAACTCATTTTAATGCTTTATCTACTCAAAGAGGTATCACGACGCGACGTTTAGCGCAAGCTCAAGATAATCCTGAAGTCACCAAGATTGCCCAATTGGCGAAAGTTTTCCGCACCATATTCAACGATGTGGTTTCTGCCAAAGGTATATACGAATTTTTGCTATGTAAGAAATGTATCGACGTGGACGTGTCAAAACCACGTATGTCGGGTTTTTCAGCAAAATCACTTTTTTGGGGTTTCTTATAGGAAAAAAATGGAGAAATCTAATTTTGATCACCTCGTATGTCGTAGTCGAATTCTAACGTTCCAATCGGCTTATTTACGTTTAAAAATCACGTAAGACGCGTGTATTTTTGGCGACGTTTTTTGTCTCTCCTGTAAAATTTTGATATTCCAACATACGTGGTTTTGACACGTCCACGTCGGTATTGTGATGAACTGTAAAATCATATAACTTTATACAAAATAATATTTCAGATGAAAAAGGAGAACCGTTCAGTTCCCTGTTCATGACCTTACCATCGAAGAGAAAACTCCCAACGTACTATCAACGTATCAGTGATCCTATAGATCTGACTACCATTGAGAAAAATATCGTCACCGGAGTATACAAAAACGTCGAACTTTTCGATAAAGACATAAAAAAGTTAATCACAAACAGCGTGAAGTTTTACAAACGAACTTCAGATTATGGAATCGCAGCTGTTAGACTGAGAAAAGAGTACAATATTTCGAAATTGAAACACGTCGATGAACTTCGAGAAATTATTGGCGAAACGATACCACCCACATTTATGCCAGGCCAAGAAGATCCTGGTTAGTGTTATATTTTAGTAGAAAATACCTAATACGTATCTTCCATTTTAATTACGAAAAAATTATTGCTAAATTTTTTTTTAGGAGATGAAGAAGAGGATGTAATCAGATGTATCTGTGGATTTTACAAAGATGAAGGCGTAATGATACAATGCGAACGATGTTTGGTATGGCAGCATTGCGATTGCGTTAGAGGCGACCCGAATGCTGAGCATTATTTATGCGAGAGATGCAATCCTCGAGATCTCGATTATGAAATACCCCTCGATTCCCCACCGGAATACGCGCAACCTGGGGAAAAGCATTATCTCACTTTGATGAGGGATGATTTACAAATTAAACAAGGTAATTTATTTTTTACTCGAGGTTTACGAAGGAGTTGTATGTACTTATTAAACAATAAATATACGATCTGTCCTCAGGTGATACGGTGTACGTGTTGAGAGATATTTTCAATCCTGAAACTAAAACGAGGCATACGTTCAAAACGATTAAAAATTTCAAATTTGACGACTGTGATATATTTCGTGTAGAAAGACTATGGATAAATGAGAAGTAAGTGAAATCGTACAGAATACTCAACTTAGTTGGTAGGTTATTGAAAATAACTAATTTTATTTTTGCATTTTTTTAGGGGTGAAAGAATGTCATTTGGACACCACTATCTTCGTCCTCACGAAACTTACCACGAACCTACGAGAAGATTTTTCCCCAATGAAGTTGTTCAAATTCCCTTATACGAAGCAGTACCTTTGGATTTAATCATGGGACAGTGTTACGTCCTAAGTTTAGCGACCTATCGTAAAGGGCGACCAATTGATTCCGATCCTAAACATATTTATATTTGCGAATTCAGGTACGTTCCACTACCTAGGTACCTACCTAGTATTTCGTTATCGTTTTAAATAATATTTTTATCAAACTAATCGCTATTTACAGAGTGGATAAACAAGCTCGAGTATTTTATAAATTACCTCACTCCAAGCAACCCAAAGTTTGTACCAAAAATTACGCTTTCGATACGTACGACGAGCCGATAAAACCTACTCGAACATATGCGGTACGTGAGATTTTGAAGCTTACAATTCGCTTATAAATACAATAATTATTTCAATTTCACGTTTTATTACAGCCACACGGTGAAATTAAACCTTCGTGTAACACACCTACGCCTTCGTCGAGTTCAAAAACACCAGCAAATAATCAAAAAGTTCGCGTGCCTAAAGTCGAAGAAGCACCTGCCACCAGTTCCGAAAGTAGTCGCGTAATGGCTGATAACGCCTCGGAAAATTCATGCAGTAGTACGAAAATTGACGAAGATGATTTGCCATTGTCGCACTTGAAAGACTCGAAGGTAAGCTGTGAATTTTTTCTATGTTTGGAAGCATGTTGTTTACAAGGTAGTGAAAGTAGTGATTTGAAAAGTGAGTCCAAGTAGTGAAAAAATGGTGAAAAAAATCAAAATTGAAAAAACAATATCAAAAAATCGATTTTGTCTGAAGACAAGTAATAATTGACGTATCTTTCTGGAAAAGTCTTATATAAAGATTGAAAAATTTTCAATTTTGGAAGCATTTTAAGGAGGAATTATTTGTTTTCTCATTTCTGAAAATTTTCATTTTTTTTTTAAATCATGAAATTCTAATTCCAAACAATTTGCTTACATAAAAAACATAAGTGTTTTTTTGCGTTGATTATGCCAGTTTTTTAAAGTAAAATTTTTTTCAATATTTTATGGAGACATGAAGTAAAAATTTCATCAATTTCTTTTGAATAAAAAAGTTCTCAATTTGGTTAGAAAAAATAATTAGGTATTTTAGAGGGGTACATATCCAATATTTTAAAGGAGCCCATATCAGATATTTGAAAATAGTTTTGTTTTTTTCCTCAAACAAATGAGTAGGATTTTCGAGATTTTTTTCCTTCAAAAATATGATTTCTTCCCTAAAAAAAATTAATTAAAAACAGGCGTTTTAGGCCCAGAAAAGTGAACGAATTCTCAAAAAAATTGAATATTTCAAAATATTTAGGTTCTTCCTTCATATTTGAAATTTTCTACTCCTTCCCTCCAACCGAAATTGATAAATTTTTCTCTTGAAAAGAAATTGATTTTTCAATTTTAATAAATTGTAAAGGATTTTTCCAAAAAAAAAAAAAGTTCCTAAGGGGAGGGGCTATAAATTTTTTTTTTGTTGAATGCATAGAGTTGACAAGCGGAATTTTCTAAGACCTTTGCATGACGTCAATTTGATTTTTCATCTTATGAAGTTTTGAAGAAAAATTGGAAACTAATTTCATCTCGCTTTTTTTTACAAAAAAAATTATATTCATTTTGCATTTTAATGATGTCATTTTGTAGAAATTATTGATAAATTTTTTGGAAAATCAAAAATTTTAAGCGTTGAAATTGGAGAAAACACGATTTTTTCTTAATGCCCCGCTTCCAGAAAAACGGTGCAACCCAAGAGGTTTTTCCTCAGAATGTTTTTTATTCAGTACAGTCTGGTCTGTAGTCTGACGAGAGGGTTTTGCGAAATTCCTACTTTTCCCCCTGATTTTATCTAACTTTCTTATGAATTTCATCTTAGTATTCAATTCAACTCGAGAGAAGTCGTCGGCAAATTATAATTTCGCGAAACCCAGACTGTACTGAATAAAAAACATTTTGAGGAAAAACCTCGTGGGTTGCATAGTTTTTCTGGAAACGGGGCATTAAGAAAAAGTCGTATTTTTCTCCAATTTTGACGCTTAAAATTTTTGATTTTCCAAAAAATTTATCAATAATTTCTACAAAATGACATCATTAAAATGCAAAATGAATATTTTTTTTTGTTGAAAACTCCATGCATTTTATTTTTCAAAAATCAAAAATTAATTTTTTTTGTAAAAAAAAAGCGAGATGAAATTAGTTTCCAATTTTTCTTCAAAACTTCATAGATGAAAAATCAAATTGACGTCATGCAAAGGTCTTAGAAAATTCCGCTTGTCAACATTCAACAAAAAAAAAAATTATAGCCCCCCCCCCCGTAAGTATATTAAAACAATGAATCCGAAAATTAAGAGATTTTTTCACTCTTAAAGAAAAGTGAAAAGAAATCTCTAAAAAATTTTAAATCTGAAAAAATCAATTTTTATTGCCAGAAAATGAAGAGATAAAAAAATTAAACAAAAAATCAAGATTTTCCTCAAAATATGATTTTTTCTCTTTCTAATAATCCAAAATAATTGGGGTTTCTATTTAAAAAAAAAAAAAAAAAAAAAAAAAGGATGGGAAAATAACAGATAGGTATTTTTTTTTAATAAAAAAAGTCTCTCAAAAATCAATTTGTAATTTTTCAAAAAAAAAATAAAATGAATAAAAATAATAAAACTAAATAAAATTTAAATTTCCCCAAAAAATCGATTTTTTCTGTCTAAAAATCTAAAAATATTCGATTTTTTGCTTCAAAAAAAATATTCAAAAAACACTAATTTTTCAGTTTTAAAAAAAATGAGAAATTTTTTTACTCCCAAAAAAGTGAAAAAAATTATTTTAAAATTTTTTAAAAAGTCAGGCTTTTTTCAAAATGTGTAAAATGTTTTACTATAATTTTTTTTCAATAAAAGGAATCAAAAATGAATGTTATTACGATTTTTCTTGCAAAAATATGTTTTTTTTTCTCTAGAAATAATAATAAATTTTTTTTGTTGCAATTTTTTTTAACATAATATAAGTATTTTTACTTTTGTTTTACAAATTTATACTCCAAAAAAGGATTCATCAACTTTTTGTAATATGCTTTTCTGGAAGAAAGAAAGGAGGGAGGAGGGGGGGGGGTCTGAACATTTTGTGGGTAGTTTCAAAAAAGTAGTGATTTTTGCAGAAAAAAAATTATGTAGACATCATGGAAAGAGAAGAAATACCTAATCACATTTTCTTGACATTTTTAGCACGAAAAACAGAAGCAGCGTCTCAACTCGATATTACTAAAATTATTGGCCAAAAGATCATCTACGAAGGCGCCTCTGGACGCATCGTATTTATTAGATTTGGGAAGAAGAAATCGTAAAAAGCCGGATTTATTTTCTACCTGAGTAGGAAGTTGATTTTTTCGGTAAATATTTTTAATACATGTTTTTTATAATTAATGCCTATCAGTCGGTAATGTTGAGAATGTTTAATATTTTACCTATGTTGAAACCTTTTTGCTTTACTTTATATATGTACTACTTTGTTTGATGAATGTCAAGTTCGTTTTGTATGAGGTAATTGTTACTGTGATGTTGATTTGTAAATCGTGTAAATTAGAAAAAAAAAATCAATGTTTTGGATGTATGACATCTTTTTTTATGTATCGATTTCTTGACGAAACAACGAACTCGAATATTTTTGATGTTTATTCGTTGTTGGAAGAAGTCGACTTATTTAATTATAATTGTTTCTTATTTCTGATTTTAATTAGTGTTACTAACTTTATAAAGTTGAATCTTTGTTTTATTGATATCGAATAGCAAGATTCAATTACACTTGTGATTGAATTCGTATAATTGTGTTTTACTTCTTTTTATTATTATTATTTTTTTTTTTTTGTAAACAAGTTATTACTGATCTGTTGCCTCGTGAGTTGAATTTTTTGCATTTCTTTTGTCATAATTTTAACTATAATTTTATAAATATTTTTTGTTTCAATTTTTATTTTTATCGTGTTGATTCGTGAATTTTTTATAGATCAAATTTGTGTCACATTATCGATTGTTCTAATTCACCCTCTATATACGTTTATATAATGAAAGTGTTCGTGCTTATAGATTTTGTGTTGTGATTCTTTCGATATAATTGTGCTTGGAAAAATTTACCATTTTGAGTGTTATTGTTTCTCATCGACGAACAAACGAAGCCAAATTTCATTTAGTAGGACATTCTTTTCAACAGCCTGATTCAAATTTTAGACTTTATATATATATATTCGTTTTTCAAAAAAAAGCATAATATAATGCGTTGAACATTTTTATTCTTGTTTTTAGAAAGTAATTCCAATCGATGGAGTATTTTTTAAGATTCTTCGTCATTTTAAAAATGCAAAATGTTTCAAAACTAATATGTGCCTTAACGCAACTTTGAAATTTACAATGTTTATACTAGGAGGGTATTCAATGGTAATCAAATTTTGAATAAAAAATAATTTTAGCTGTAACTATATTATTTTGATAGATTTTTTTTCACTTAATCAAATTTCCTCTGATTTTTATGCATAAGTGCATTATGATGTACCTTATATTATAATTTTGTCTGTTCTCATGTGTTTTGCTTTCAAACTTCAACTGATTACTTCTTTTTTTTTTCTTTTTCTTTTTGTAAATTTTAAAAACCCAAATGAAATGTTTTATTTTTAATGTATGACGTAATTGTGTGTTGTCAATAACATTACATACATAATTTTCAAATGTTATTGTATGCTCGTTTTACTTAATTCTCGAAGTATTGAAATTCCGGATCCAAAGTAAATGTATAGAAACTGAAGTACAAAAATTTGGGACAAAAAATGCATTATTTTTATATTATTGAATTACATACTATACAGAGAAGCCTTACTTTATAAAAAAAAAGTATCTCTTGAAAGCTCACATATAATGGGACAAATTTCAGTCTAATAAAAAAATACAAACGAAAATGTCTAAAGATAATACGAAACAAATAGACGAGACGATTCACTGTGCATCTGCGAGAGTTTTTTTCTCATAGTTTTCATTATGCGTCTGCACCATTTCATTAAAATCTGTTTCTTCGACGCAGGTTCTTTCTAACAACTTTTTCAAACGTTTTCCAATTAATTTCGGATAAGTGTGATTTTTCAATCGCAATTCTTTACTTTCGTGTATTACGGCGCCGTGATTAATCTGATACTCGCATAGAGCAGCTAACGGTCGCAAGAGATCGATTTTCCAAGACGGTTTATTTTCCAAAATGGATAACGCTTCGGCTGCTGTTTCCAAAGTGGATAAGCAACCTTCTGTGGGCTGGGTTCTGATTATGTACTCACTACCACGGTGTTTTGAAAGTTTAACCTAGAGAAAAAAAAGGTCATTTGATTACATATACATGGTTCTATGTACCTACCCACATGTATAAATAATTTTTACCTGTTTCAAGGAATGTAATGATGTTGATTTATTGTAAATAGTTTTCGCTTGTGCCCATGTGCCGTCGATAATCACTAATGTATATTGAAAGTCAGAACTTTCGTCAACTTTCGGCAAATTTTCAACATCCACAGCCTGCAATGACGGGTATAACAGCAAAGTATTGGGAGAACTTAAAATATCAGGTAACTCTGTATGCCTGCGAAAAAATAAGGAAAATTATTAAACAATGCTCATATAATATTGTTAGAAATAGCGCGTGGGACGAAAATTACGAATTGAGAACACACAACATAATCAACCTTTATTTCTAACATGAACCCTTATGTTATAATTACATATTTTAAAACACTTAAAACGGGGGTTTAGCAATAAATCATACACGCGCACCCTATATGTGTTGGCTAATGAACAAGTTTTTCATTCACTACAAAAACATTTAAGAAAGTTTATTACGAAATTGCATGTTCCAATTACGCCATTGTAATTAACATAATCGGAAATTTTGACCAAGGACTTTTTCGAAAAACTAGGCGCTTTTTACACGCTACACCTTAAGGGTTACGAAAAAGGTACGCAATTAGTTCGCATCAATTTTTCTAATCGCATCGACCAATTAATAAATTTACAAAACGACAGAAAAAGTAATTCGAACGGCCAAGTATGGCAGAAATTCGATAATTATAAACTCGCTAATCGCGTGGACACGGATGTTAAATTATGTAAATTTTTGAACATAAAATGAAGCGAAAATTCTGAGCCATTTTAATTATTTCCTACTGTAAAACCGCTCGAGACGAAAAATAGAAACTTGTATAAGGCACTTGTGACACATTTAGGGAAAATTATGCTTTTTAATATTTTGTCCTTTGAGTATGGGAAAGATAATTATACCGAAAACACGTTCTTGCGAACGAACTGTTGTCCACAAGTGGAATGTAATGTCGTGTGTTACCTGTTTTGCGGAAATTTTTTTCCAGTGAAAACTAAGCATTTTTCTTTCTTCAACGATAAAGACAGCATCGTGGCTGTGTGCAGACATCTCTTTTCTTCTGCTGGATGTTGCAGTAGTACTATTTTACATAAAGGATTCAAACGTTCAGGCGGTAAGTACTTGCAATAACATACCCCTGTGGGTCTTCTGTAAAAATAAAAAATAGGCAGGTGTAATTAATGCTTTTTGTTTTCATTCGTGACTAGAAATGTACCTAAATCTTAGTACCTGCATTTACGACATACGTCTCTTTTGATGGGTGGATCGATGGGTAAATTTATCAAATCATCCCATGTAACGTCATTATCCATGATTACGCTTTCGGTTCTCGATCTAAAACATATGTAAAGATACGTTAAAAAATTGACTCTATCATTTAAAGAGGTACATGAGCGTAGTAAGAGAATTGAGTAAAAATTAATCAGTAGGTTTACGAATTTTCAAACAGACGCTTATCATTCGGTTCGATTTTGAATGATATCGTTTGCGATACGAAAAATGATTATTGTAGTTTGCAAAACTTCACCTTAATGAGAAGAATGAACTTGTTTTTCACTTCGAGAGATGGAATTCCTTTCAAATAAGTATCTCTATTACTCTTTAGTTTTGTGGTTGATGTACACGCGGTCTTCGGGAACAAAGTATTATATGAACGTGGGTATATTTTTAAATAACTTCAATAAATTATGTGAATTTATAAAATAACTGGTGGTACGTACCTTTTTTTGGAAATGTTTTACTCCCAATCAAGAAGTATGTAAGATTTAAAAAAAAGTAAACAATCAAGCTGATACGTTTTTGACTGCACAAAAATAACTCGTACTCGATGGCAAAATCAAACCGGTTTATTCAGTGAAAAATAATTTGAAATTTGGTACAGTTGAGTACAGCCAATTTAATTATTATTTTGCAATTCAAAAACAAAATCAAATTCACAAAATAATACTTTCTTTTGATTTCTTTATCGAACACTCACGCTGAAGCTGATGCTGACATGTTTGTTATGACGCAGAAAAAAGGGAGTAAAGGGGTAATTGGATGACAGGAGGGGGAATCCGGAGAAATTCGTTTACTGATAACCAGCAACAAGATCATTGATAAGCTCATCAAAATTTTAAATTTCTAAATTGGAATTCTTCGGTCGTTTGCAATCTTTTGCATATTTTTTTTCGATCAACGATCAATTAGTGAAGAAAAAGACAATGGATGAAATCATATTATGTTGAACCACAAAGTATAATATTTGATTAGTACGAAAATCAGTTTCGAAGTAACTCTGAACCAGATGCATTGCTTCAGGTATGATTAGATCGGTAAGTGTGGGAATTTTTGTTTCCAAAGGGTCTATCTTTGTGGCTCAAAAAGAGAAGTTGCTGATTACTCGTAATTTCTTTGATTATAATCATGTTTCCTTCATATTTTTCGTAAATTGCTCGTCTTAATGTATTTTTATTTTTCTCATTCAGATATACCGCAATCCAAGGAACTTCACTGCAAAAATCAAAGAAATATCGTCCGTTTTCTCGTCAAAATTGACTAAAAATATGAGCACCGCATCCGAACAAGAATTACAAACCGCCGCAAAAACGTTACCACCTGTTCTTTCAGAATCGAAACATAAAGGACAAGCCGGTCGAATTGGTATCATCGGCGGTTCTTCCGAGTACACAGGCGCTCCCTATTTTGCAGGCACTACGGCATTAAGATGTGGTGCAGATCTGACGTACATATTTTGCATGAAAGACGCTGCAGTACCTATTAAATCATATTCGCCAGAATTGATCGTATTGCCATTTTTGGACGCCGAGCATGGTAGAAGTTTAACAACTACGCGTCTTCTAAACATCCATTCTCTTGTGATAGGACCAGGCTTGGGAGAAAACGTAGATGTAAATCAACTTACCGTGTCTATTATTCAGTACATAAAAGAAAATAAGAAAATGTTGTCCAATATCTCGTTGGTTTTCGATGCCGATGGAATTGGATTACTGGCCGATAACAAAGACGTGTTGGAAAATTACCCCGGATCCGTATACATAACTCCTAATGCTAATGAAATAAAAAAATTAGCATTCGCTTATTTCGGACGTCGTGATATAAATGCAAGTGACGATGCTGTGTTACAAGAACTGGTTAGTCAAATTCATCCCAACGCTATACTCATCTTGAAAGGTCAAAATGATAAAATTGTCACTCCGAATGGCGCATATGTTTGCTCTACACCTGGTTCATTAAGACGATGCGGAGGACAAGGCGATATTTTGTCCGGCTCTTTGGGTTTATTTTCGTATTGGGCGAATTTGTACAAAGAACAAGAAGAACCTCCAAGTAGCATTCCATCCGAAGTAATCGCTAGCTACTCTGCTTGTTCAATCACGAGACTATGTAGTCAGTTTGCTTATGAAGAAAAACAACGTTCAATGGTGACATCGGATATGCTTTCTCAAATTGGAAAAGCGTATCAAACATTTTTTGCTCCTAAATAACTCTTAATTTATTATTATGTTTCATCATTTTTATTTTTTAGAAATTTTCATTTTTAAAATGCATGTTTATGTTACTTTTATTATTAGTTCGTTGCTTGGTTTTGTTTCTCTCACGATTTTGCCGATTTTTTACTGCAATCTTGTGATTTTTCTTTTCAATGTTTGATGAGAATGTAATTTCACTCATGAATGTAAAATTATAACTAATTATAACAAAAATATGAAATACATAAAATAAATAGTAGTCATTTTTCGAAACGATTTTTCAAGAGAAAGAGAAAGGAGAAAAGTTCAATTTGTGTGCTTGGGTCACCTTGCAAAAAATAATTATAAAAATCTGGGGAAAAATGGAAAATTATAATTAAATTTTCTTGTCCTGTATCGTCAATAACTAGTTACGTCTAAATTTTACACGAATCATGATTCAAACTTGGAATTTTATACTATAAAATCATCGTGAATAAATTTTTTCAGTTTTTCCTAATTCGCGGAAAATCAGAAAAAGTGAACAAAAAATTAAAAAAAGAAAAAAATATCAATACGATTGCATTAGAAGAAGTTCAAAATTACCTCAATTTACTTGGTAATATACCTGAATATACCGTAATTTCTTTCAATTTTGAATGTGAATGAGCGCTCTCTGGTGTATTTTCACCGCAATTTTACACTTTGAATAAAAATTTCCTGAAGCTCGACGATGGTCTTGCTGAAGGCTGAACAGGAAATGATAGAAAATTTTTCGTAAAACAAAAAAAATGCAAGAAAAAAACTTGCGTCTATAAACACTACGAATGTGTCACATTTACTCTCTTGAATTTTATCAAGTCCAGCACTTGTCACTACATAGATACCGGAAATCAAAATTGGAGAGGAGGGAGGGGTTCAATCAAAATTTTTGTCATAACTAAAATTATTTGTAAAACTTCGAGCTACAACTTTTGTTCGACAATTTTTTCAAATGGACCCCTCCCTCCCCACCAATTTTGGATAATGTAACTTGAGTTAGTCAAAATAAGTTACATTATCCAAAATTGGTAGGGAGGGAGAGTCCATTTGAAAAAATTTTCAAACAAAAGTTGTAACTTGAAGTTCTATGAATAATTTTGGTTATGACAAAAATTTTGATTGGACCCCGTCTGCCACGACCAATTTTGGATAATACAACTTATTTTGACTTACTCATGTTACATTATCCAAAATTGGTGGGGAGGGAGAGGTCCACTTGAAAAAATTTTCAAATAAAAGTTGTACCTTAAAGTTCTATAAATAATTTTGGTTATGACAAAAATTTTGATTGGACCCCTCCATCCCCACCAATTTTGGATAATATAATTTATTTTGACTAACTCATGTTACATTTTCCAAAATTGGTGGGGAGAGAGGGGTTCATCTGAAAAAATAATCAAACAAAAGTTGTAGCTTGAAGTTCTATGAAGAATTTTAGTTATGACAAAAATTTTGATTGAACCCCTCCCTCCTCTCCAATTTTGATATCCAGTATCTAATGTAGTGACAAGTGCTGGACTTGGTAAAATTCAAGAGAGTAAATGTGACACATTCGTAGTGTTTATAGACGAAGTAAGAAAAAAGAATTGACCTTAAATTTTGTAAATAAAGAAATTAGTGTTGGATTGCTCCATTGATTACGTGATAGTGTAAAGTAAATTATTTCAAATGATTTATTGACACGATTTTCGCGTATTTTAATGTAAAATTTAGTAGACAAATTGATGTACAATTTGTAGTGCTGAAAGAAATTCCAAATTTCATATTTTATACATTTTAAGCCAATGTTTTATTGAGCTTCTAGTTGTAAAATAGTATGAGTTTAAAACCAGACGCAAAAATTATTTTTAATGCTGCTAGAGATGGAAAACTTTATCGACTACGGGTAAAATATTTAATTAATTGATATAACCTAAGTAGTACCTATTGATACTATTGATGATGTACCACCTATCAGAACGTCCAATTTCAGTTTCTCCATGAATCCAAATTCACTCTGTAAAATATCTTCTCCAGGAACATTTTACATTTGCCTATTATCATTGGTGTGTTTCTTTTATCCCTTTATCTGAGACCCTTATAAAAAAGTGCTTCTTGATGCAAAGTGTTTCTGCTATGAAAACACTATTAACCCATTACTCGAACAGAAACACTCAACGCTTGAATAAAATTGCACTGTTTTTTTCCTATTGTCAAATGATGATATAATTTTTTATTGTTCTTACCATCAAATTTTTCTAAACCTCTTTGTTTTCCAGTAATATTGTATGCGTGTGTTTTTTTTACATCGAGTATTAAATGCTCCTACGTATTCCTTCATAATTATCATCTCAAAAAATTATTGAATCACGCTTGTTTGGGGAAATTTTAACAAGTCATCAACTTTTTTTAGAATTCAGATAACCAAGAAAAATCTTTGTTTGATTCGCTACTATGAGCAATTTCGTTGCATATTAATTGAGATTTTGGCCAGTCGCCATTATATTTAAAATTGGAATAAGTGTAATATTAGTTCGCTCATGAAAAATTATTTAATCTAAAATTAAAGAAGATGATCGTTAGATCATAATTATGATGTTTCAAAACAAACCAGAGACACATTTCTTTGTTATTACTACGTATTGGTTATTGCTCTTTTTCCTCTTACTCATGCTTATTGCTTACTCAACATTTTTGAACCTTTTCAACTGACATATCTCTTATTTCATTTTCGAAAGTCTATCTTCTCTTTATTCTGAATTTATTCCTATACCTACAAGTTTTGAATTATTTGTATTTAATGGAATTTTCACAGAGTTGAGAAAAATTTCCAAATGCAATGTTCATCGTTTTGAAAATTGAACGAGAATACAGTCTATTGTAATGGCACATAAAATTGCCACATGATTATAGACGAACGAAGTTTTGAAATATTCGCGACGTACTCTATGGTACTCTATAAAATTGCTGATTCGAACTCAACACTATCATAACTTTTGCTTACATTGCAATATCTTTCACCATTCTGTCGTAGACGAACACTAACCGTATTTATTTTGAACTTGAACTTTCTACCATATTTGTCTATGGTCATGACACGAGCATGTGAGATTTATTGCTGCTAAAAATATTTAAATGCATGGTTTTTCTTTCTTTTTTCGTCAGCACTACATTTCACGTGCTTGGCCGTTACTTTAAAACCTTGACATTCAAGGTTTGGTATTGAATGATTTCTATGTATTAAAGATAACATATATGGATGTATTTTAATCAACTAGTTATCCATATTTGTAACCCGGTAGTCATGATTTTTTGTTGAGATCACTCGTACTTAATCTACCTATTTCGTTTAGAGCGCTTAATCCTTCTCCACGTGATTCGTCTATATTCATTTCTCCAATCGTATCCAAATTCTGAATAAATGTTCTATGTATTGTAGATTACTCATTATAGATTGAAATGATGTAACTATTTTTTTTTTTTTTTTTTTTCATTAGGCATTACTACAGCATCTCAATTCCGACGAAGTACAAACGATAGTCAATACAAAAACTGGCGGCGCTACGTCTTTGGTAATGGCTTGTCGAAATGGTCATCTCGAAATAGCCAAATTTTTAATCCATCGATGCAAAGCTGATATTGAATTGACCGGATCTGGTGTGTAAACTCTTCAAGAACGAAAATATTTGACGTAGAATTGGTATAACTTCGTTCTTTTTTTTGCAGTTTTATTTGACGGCGAAACAATCGAAGGGGCTCCACCCCTGTGGTGTGCTGCTGCTGCAGGACATTACAGTATTGTGCAGTTCTTAGTTTTTGAAGGAGCCAATGTAAACTCAACCACGCATACCAATTCAACACCTCTTAGAGCGGCTTGCTTTGATGGACACTACAATATCGTATTATTTTTGGTTCGACGAGGAGCAGGTAGCGTTTTCGATGAAATTGTTACTCGAATCATTCGAATGTATTAAAAATTATTTTCATTGCTAAAATTGTTCGAAGGGTTTCAATTTTTCGTACGTCATTGCACGATAAAAATAAAATATAATCGTTCTTTGTGATGTCGACGTGTATGCAGATGCACCTGACGAAAAACGAAATCGTAACAGACGTCAGCTGCGTCGTGGTTGATTTGTTTGCTATGAGCGTTTCTTTGTTAAACGACCGAATTCGAAAATTCGAAATTTTTAATTGATAATTCGAAACCGCATTTTTGAATTTTATTTTTTATGAAAATTGAATTTTTTCAAAGGACTTTTGAAATGTTTTTCAAACACGAATTAGATAGAGATAAAATATAAATTCGTTTTCTTAGATATTTTTGTCGTGAAAAGGTCTCTTCAAGAAAAACTTTTCAACGTTCTTTTTTTGGAATTTTTCGAGACGTTTGGTCGAAAATCGACGTAATAAATGTTGCATATTATTATTGTACGAATTCTTATTCTTTCGTTATCGAAAAAATATTTGTTTTCAATTATTGAAAAAATTTAAAAAATGCATTATTTTGTTTTTAAACAGATATAGAAGTTTCAAACCGACACGGACACACATGCCTGATGATCGCTTGCTACAAAGGTCACTACCATATTGCCAAATATTTGTTATCATTGCACGCGGATGTAAATAGGAAAAGCGTCAAAGGAAACACAGCATTGCACGATTGTGCAGAATCTGGAAATTTAGATATACTGAAATTATTGATCGACAATGGCGCCAAAATGGACGTGGACGCGTATGGTAAGAGTGTAGTAGAACATTCTTGGGTACCTTCGCATAATAGATGTTCATTTTCAACATTGGTATTATTTTGCTCATTATCTCATTAGGAATGACTCCTTTATTAGCTGCTAGTGTTACTGGTCATACGGCAATAGTAGAGTATATAATTGATACATTAGGAACGGCCAGTAGACAGGAAGTAATAAACGCTTTAGAACTTTTAGGAGCCACTTACGTGGATAAAGGAAGAAATATGCACGTCGCTTACGAATTATGGAGAAAGGCAATGGTCATGAGGTTAATATTTCATAATTCATTAGCGCATCAATTAATTTTTTTTAAAGACACATTGTACCAATTACGAATAATTTCATCTTAGATATGATCCAGCTCACACTTTGATTCCTAAACCAGTCCAAACGCCGTCCGTCGAGGCGTACGAATTCGCTAAAGAAGTACAAACCCTAGAAGACTTACAAGAATTAGTCAGCGATCCGGATGCAATGCGTGTGCAAGCTTTATTAATTAGAGAACGCGTTCTAGGCCCAGCGCATCCCGATACTTCCTATTATATTCGTTTTCGTGGCGCTGTGTACGCTGACGCCGGCAGATTTTCTAGATGTATTTCTTTATGGAATTACGCGTTAGATATGCAGCAAAATATCCTAGAGCCGCTAAATCCTCTAACTCAAAGTTCGTTAGTTTCTTTCGCCGAATTATTTTCATTGATGATGGACGCGGACTCGTACAATACTAGTTCTGTAAGTCGTAAAATTCCTACTATAAATTTCGCCGATATAATGATGGTTTTGAAAAAATGTATTCACGAAGTATCGTCAGGGGCGAATATGAAGGATAAACCCGGTTTCGATGAGACGCATTTTCAACGAGTATTGATCATTTCATTACATATATGTTGCGTTTTAGCTAAATTATTACCATTATTAAGCGTAGGGCAGCGACACGAAGCGCATTCGTTAGTTTATTCATTGGTTTCGTTAAGAATTAGAGCTAAATGCAATCGGTCATTTTTACATTACGTCTGCACTAGTAACACCGGAGTTGTAGTGAAATACAGTGCTTGCCAATTTCCTTGCGCAGCGTTGGTGAAAATGCTGTGCCACACAGGCGCCGATGTTAACGCTAGGGATGACGATGGCAATACGCCTTTGCATTTGGTAGCATTGTCGCCAGTTTATAAAGTAGATGTAGCTCACGTGTTGCTAGAGCACGGAGCTCATTTAGACGCAGTTAATAAAACCGGTTTAGCTTTTAAGGACCTTTTACCCGATAAATTGCATACTGTTGTGAACGAAGTTCATCATACTACTTTAGCTTGTTTAGCAGCTAGAGTAGTTCGAAAAAATTCGATTCCGTTTGAGCGTACAGTTCCAAATGGTTTACACGCGTTTATACTCCAGCATTGAATCATGAATGATATGCCACGATTTTGGATAATATTCATGAAAAACCAAATATATGTATAATTTATGTTCTGTTCTTATATTGCAGTGTTTCTTTGTACATATGATTTTCTACCTACCCTCAAAGCCCTCATTGCTGAATATCTTAAATAAATGTGACTATTAAACGTAAAACGTATTGTGATTTGTACATTCTTACGGGAGAGTTGTAAAAAAAAAATATAAAACTATAAAATGGAATTGTGTATTAATATTTGATGATATTGTATTTGTAGAATCAACAAAAAAGCTTGCAAAAATGCTCAAAAAGGGCGATATAATTGATAAGTAGGTAATTGAAAAATGTGAAATATTGTGGAAATATCAGACAAGAGAAGAGAATACTTGGGAGTCTTGAATTTTTGGCTGACTAGGTTATTATTTGGCAGAACTATGACAGGACACATTCGATTTGAATGTTATATAATGTAAGTATGTCTGTCTTTACTGAATTATCTTTTTTTAAAGGACTGTCTGGTGTCTGCTGTTTCAACAGTGTTTCAAACTGCCATTTTCTAAAATGAACTGCTACGATCTGCGATTGCGATGAAAAATCAATAAAATGAAGTACAAAACATTTTTATTAATTTTTGTAGGTAGGTACAACTTCAAACGTAATTTTTTTTCTTCAAAAATATTGAAAAATTCAAAGGAAAAATTGCACGCAACATGCACCGTCACCGTGCGCTTGTAGTTGTAGCGCCCTCTTTCAAAATGGAATCAAATTTCTTATCACCAAATTTTCTTTTCAAAAAAAATTGATTACGAAAAAATAATGTGCTTTTCGCCGGAATAACAAATAATAACAATTGACCACATTCGAACGAGATTGAACGAACGATTAAGCAACATAAACAAAGTGATACGGCGGAAAAAAAATGAAAACAACGTTAAGCATGAGCGAATGCCATATATATAAGATTTTCATGATTTTCAATTGCATTTTTCGGCATCGTAATTAGATTAATTTTAATATATTAATTTAAAATCGAAAAGCGCATGAAAAGAGCTTTCGTTTGACGTATTTACTTTCTAAATTGATAAACTCTGTCAAAAGTTATAGCCTTATCAGTTATTTCTTTCGCGTAAACATTCACCTTCGCCAATTCACCATTTCATTTCTAATGAATAATTGTGTCATTTGTGGAATATTCTGTAATAATTCGCAATAATGGCGCGGTGTTTTGTTCCCTTCTGCGACCACCGAAGTAGGAGCACGATTTGTTCACTACATGAATTCCCTTCGAGCAGAATAACTCGACACAAGTGGATAAAAAATATCAGGTATGAATGCAATTAAAAATTACTACTGAGCAGTAAAAATGCATTATTATTCAATTTAGAAGTAGTAAACTTAATTCAAAAAATCAAAACGCCGGTAACTTGCACTCGTAACTGATTATAATGATAGATGATAACAGTACAGAGGTGGAAAAACGGAGATAGACCAAATGATAAGGCTATAACTTTTGACAGAGTTTATCAATTTAGAAAGTAAATACGTCAAACGAAAGCTCTTTTCATGCGCTTTTCGATTTTAAATTAATATATTAAAATTAATCTAATTACGATGCCGAAAAATGCAATTGAAAATCATGAAAATCTTATATATATGGCAATCGCTCATGCTTAACGTTGTTTTCAATTTTTTACCGCCGTGGCTGTATGTGTCTTTGTGTGAGTGTGTATCAACATGAACAGTGAATCTTCGTTCGAATGTGGTCAAAATTTTGATTTTTTGAGATTCAAATCATTTTTTGTCATGAACAGACGAGTTTGTAAAGTGGGCTAGAAAGCAGAACAATACAAATTATGAAAAGAAATTTTTGAAAATGATATCGGTGAACGTAGTATAAGTGACCGTGTTATTAAATTTCCATTATGGGTGTTCTAAGTGCGATAAAAAAGTCGAATTATGTTCGGTGTGTGAAAAATTTGAAGATACGGAAATATTCTTCATCGGTACTTTCGGATCTCAAAGAAAATGCAGAAGTCGAGTATCCAAAAATTCTAGATATTTCTGAAATTCCAACCGAGTTGAGAAGAAAAGAAGCGTACTATGAAAAAATTAAAAAACTCAATACCGTCGAAGAAAAACTGCTAGCTTTGAATATTGCTAGATATTATGGTTGGCCTAGCTTTCATCTTCGCGAAGAAACGATTCCGTATAACTTCTTACCATTATCTCAGTTCATTACCAGATCTGTGGTCAACGAAGTTGAACAATTACCGGTGTATTTGGATAACGACAAAACTAGAAAGTTATTAGCTGATATAAAGCCAGAATTGGAAAAAGTAATCCTTTTTGAGAACCGTGTGAGAAAGTAAGCGAGTGGTGTTTTGTATTATTCAAAACCTGTTCGGAATCTCAATAATAATGATTTAATCGTTTAATTTTTCAGTTTCAAACATGAAGTTGAAACGCATTTATCGGAAGATGATGAATTACCGGAACTAGAAAAGAAAAACATTAGAACAAAGAATTTAATTTTCCAAATTAACAGCGTACTGCTTCGCATTTTGAACAGTCAGCATCCTCATCTTTTTAAGACACAGGTTAAGAAATCAATCGTATTGATTGACCTTTTGTTTATTACCTTCGTATTTACGGATATATTTTGTTCTACAGATTGATTATGAACCACGACTTGAAGCGTTTTGGAGAGTGGGTGGATTCTATCCTACTAAAGAAGATAAAAAACTCCGCGAAATGAAAGGAATGTCAGAAAAACGTTTGGACGAATACATTGATAGATTTTTCCAATATTACGGATCGCCACTGCTGCAAATAAGAAGTTCTTTGCCATTGCCTGAAATTACAACTGGAGAAGTTGGAGTTCAAACGACCGTCGATGAAAGTGACTCGACTTCTGTAATAACCTCTGAAGAGAAACCTCAGCTAACTAATTACGACCTTCAAGAATATCGATACGATCCCAAAACTTATCTTGAAATTCCGAGAGAAAGAGTAAAGGGTGTTGTCATTCCAGGTTGGTTGGAATTATTATTTCTTTCATTTCACGTTTGAAAAGAAAAATACCTTTTGTAACCATTTTCAAACGTTGATTTTAATATTTTCATCAGGATTTTGGCCAAATGATCCTTACCGTTTTGGAATTTTGTCGTATCATAATTCAAATTATCTATCAGAACGTCCGGTTTACGATGATCAAGACAGCAGGGAAGCTTTACATTGTCAAGCGATTTTAGCATCTTATGCTTGGGTTTATGGCCAAGCGTGTTATCAAGGTAAGCTGAAGAAATAAATATTTTCTCGAAGTGATCTTCAACTAAAGATGTAAAAAATTGTTGTAGGATTTTCTACTTATTATGATATTACGTATCCGTTCACAACGCAAACTATCATCACCGATGGCAAAGTTTTTTCATTTTATCAATATCAGTTGAATACCACCGTACTTCATACATATGGAACCAACTCTGAAAATCCTCTGAGAAACAATTGCTACGGTACTCTGCCCCAAGAGCTGTATCACAATATAAATGGAGATAAAATAGAAGGTACGCTGAAGAGAACTAAGTAAAATGTCCATTTCAACTTGTTACTAATATCAGTTTTCTATTCGCAGGATGGAATGACAAAGCTCTATTACATTTGATATCCATGTACATAAATACGCCTCAAGAAAGACCCGGAGTAGATCTATGTCCTTATTTGAACAAGAACGAAAGAATAATAGCTCAAATAAAGGATGACAAACGACGAGTCTGGTTACATGACTACTACCGACATATGACTTCTCATCGACCTACACATAGATTAGCGCCAGAAATTTACGATTGGGAAAGAATTTATAAAATTGAAAATAAACGTAGAACAATGGACCCTAGAAAGAAATTCTGGGAGAAATTCGAGGATCCGATTAACGATCGTAAAATGTTCGAGTATAAACAATACGTGCCTAAAAAGTTTAGAGAACCAGCGAAAGCGAAGCAAAGGTTGGCTGATCATTACTGTCCGGACGCGTATCAAGATTATCACGATGTTGTTTAAATTTGAATTTGATTGTTGCTATTAAATTTTAGTATTGTAGCTGTTTCATTTTTTCACTTACTATTGTCAATTGCTTTTTAGAAACTGATATCAAATTTCACTTTCGAAATTTATTAAGAAAAAAAAATAATATACAGATTTTGATTACAATGGTATTTACACCTTATAATTAATATTGCTATTCAATCGAAAAATTTGACTCCGGCTGTTTCTCCCATTGATATTATTTCAGCCTTATTTTGTTTTTCTAGTTGTTTCAAACCCATGATTAAAATATCTTCGTGTAAATCTGTGAACTCTACAAAAGGGTTAAACAGACAAAAATCAGTCAAGTTTTAATCGATGGCATGAATTTAAGTAATCAACAAAATTTAATCATCAATGCAAACCTTCGTTTGGCATGGTAGTAAGTTCATGGAACGTGACTACAGCATTACTGTAACCATTTTTTTGAACCCAGTTCATAATAATATCAGCCCATTCTTGCTTGGTATGCCATAAAATGTACCACCTGTACAAAATATTGAACACAAATTCAGAAAATAATCCGAGAAAGCAGCTTCTTGAATTTCTTGATTCAATGAAATGAATTCTTGAGTTTTATTTAACGCTTTCGCTCATCTTACCTATTTTTATTTTTATCGATTTGTTCGGTGTTTTCGGTTTTCATTAGATATTCCAAGATAACTAACGCATCTTCTCGATTTAGACTTCCTGATAATAAGAAAAATAGTTATATTTTGAAATATTTGATTAATTTTTCAAACGTAATCTTGTGCAAAAATACGGAAAAGGATAAGTACTTGAAATCGACGAATTGTTAAATAATGACAAGTTCCGTAGGTTTGATAAGTCCAAAATATGTTGATTTGTTTGCTTGAAGTAATTCAAAATCAAACTTCTCCATGCTTCAAGTTGCTTTTTTCTTGTTTCAGCATTTGGCTGTATTCTGCAGAAGATTTAAAATGGGTCATTCTTATTTATTTTCAAATGGTTATGGGTCTTTTTGTCTTTTAAAGTTAATTTAACTTTTTAATTAAAAAATTAAATTCATTATTTTAATTTAATAAAATAAATTTTTTATTTATTCATTCATTCTATTATTCAATTAAAATACAAATTATTATGCATGTGAAAAATATGAAAACGGTATGTATACGTACGTGAAAAACGGTGGAAAATTGTACTGCCAAGGCCATTGTATTTCTGCCATCGTACCTGAGCACTCAAAATGAAGATAAATTGAAAATTAATCGCGAAACATTAAATACAGGAGATTCCTGAGTTAAAAATCTCATTTCCCAACTGAACAGTCGTTTAGCTTTAGCTAAATTGTTATCAGTATGTTATCACACAAAAATTCAGAATGAAGGGGAAAGGGAGGGAGTATGCAGTGAAATTAATTCTTACACAATGAAAAATTTATTTTATTTCATTTCTTCTAATTTTTCATTTTTTTTTCAAAAAAATTCAACTCCAAGCTCCAAAGAAATACAGACAAGTTTTTAAAATACAGATTTTAGGCCTACATCATCATCACATATCACATGTATGCAAAGCAGTAAAGGACTATCTTCAATGCCTACTATTTCCATTTTCAATGGTTCGTGTCTCACATCACTAGACGTGAAAAATCAATTCGCAATTTTCACTGTTCAAGAACAATTAAATATCAACCTTTGTAAACGTTTATAAGTTATACTACATTTCACATATTTTCTTACATACTTAGTAAAAAAATTTACAAAAATGAAGAGACAAAATAGGCTAAAAAATCAGAAAACAATATTATGGAAAAAAGAGGAGATAATAATCTTCTAAAACTTCGCTTTGGTAATCCAATAGTATAAATTCAACCAGTCGTTCACCGTCCAGTAGGAACTGTGTGATAGAAATTTGGCGCCAATTCCTCGAGCCACGAAGATTGTACCACTGTGAGATCTCGCATATACAATTTATTGGTATGAATCAATTCGCAATACAATACCCTAAATCATAAATCATTTATTATTATTTTGAAAATATTCGACTTAATTTGAATTTGAATTATCTAAAACATACCACTGAGGTTGTTCCACTGAGTATAATATCGATGTTGGATGAACATACAATTCTTCACCTCCACGAACAGTCTTGTAAACTCCAGAAAACTGTAAATACGCAGCGTTTGGAAAAAACCCACTAGCAATGCAGCGACATACTGTTTCAACATTACCTACGTAGAAAAAAAAGACATCATAAGATTACACGTTTAGATATCACATTTCATTATTAAATAATGTCATTACCGTCGCAGGAAGTTTTTGGAATATCAAAACGCTCTAACAGGCGCAACATTTGGTATTTGATTTCAAAGGCTCGACGCAAAGCCTTATAATTAATGAAGTGCTGCATGCACCATTTTTTAGCAGATTCTAAATTTTTATCGAATGCAGTAAACACATTCAATAAAGTAATCAAGTCGCCTTCGTGAACTTCAAACTTTCTCTTTTCAATTTGAGCTTTTATGGAATTTTCACCAAAACGCGGTTTTATGAATACGTTATCTACTTGTAGCATAGCTAAAATACTGGAAATTTCATCTGTACATCCAAAGTAACCTGAAATATGAAATATCGATGATTATTAACCGACAACAGACCGAGTTGGTGCATCAAAATAGAACGAAAATTTACCAGCACTTATGAGAGTTTTGGCATGTAAAGGTGGTAAAGGAAATTCAGCCATCGTGACTCCCAACGGTTTAGTCAACTCTCCTTTATCGTCAATAGCATCCAAGGCGTAAAGTAATTCCAGAGCTAATAATAAATTCTGAGCCGGAGGTGGAGAAGGAAAGGTGAACCTTAAGATATTGCTGATTCCTAAAGCTTTTAGTTGAAGCACAGCTGGAGCTAAATCGGTCCTAGACATTTCCGGAGGTGTTGCGATGGGCAACTTTTCAAATTCTTCTTCGGGGTATAGTCTAGAAAAAAAAAGTAATTATAATTTCGATTTCAATTTGAAAATACTTCCCTGTTTCTAGTTCACTTTTTTTCTCCTCTTACCTGTATACTTTTCCAGGTTTCGTTCTACCAGCACGACCTGCTCGCTGTTCTGCAGAAGCTTGTGAAATTGGAACAACTATTAACGAATCTGTGTATGTCTTCGGATTGAACCATTTTAATTTAACAAATCCACAGTCCACCACTATAAATTTAAATCAAATTAGAGAAATTAAAATGTGAAATTTTACGGTGAAAAATTCATTATACGCACTCACCATAAACGATTCCTGAAATTGTTACAGAAGTTTCAGCTATATTAGTTGAAATGACAATTTTACGCATGCCTCGCGGTGCTGGACGAAAAACTTTCAACTGGTCATTGTTCGGTAAAGTTCCATACATAGGTACTATCAAAGGGGTAACTAGAAACAAAATGGAATTAAATGAGAAATTCAAATATTGCGATAGAGATCTGCGGTTATGATACTTACAATGCTTATTAATATTATCGCTCAAGTGTTGTCTAAGTAAAGAAACCGCCCTTTCGACTTCTTCTGATCCAGTTAAAAATGCTAAAATATCTCCTTCCGGTTCATCTTTATGTATTTTACAAACACAATCAACAACACCATCGACGTAGTCGGGTACAGGTTCTGCAATTTAAAGAATGAAGTTCACATTCCGAATAAAACGTAGCTTAATAAATGAATATAAGGAATGTGTTCATTTTACTTACCTATTGCATAATGTATTTGAATAGGATGTAGCTTTCCTTCAGCACTCAAAACCACCGATGTATCCTCTTCAGATTTTAACCTTTTAAAATTGAAAAAGTCTCTTAATGAAGTAGCATCCACAGTGGCCGACATAACGATCAATTTCAACCTTTTTCTTTTCTGGAAAATCAGGATTCAAATAAGTATACGATTTTTTTGAAAGATTCATTTTTGTATGGTCATACCCACTTTTAATATTTTTTTCAATAGACCCATTAAAATGTCAGTCAAAATATTACGCTCGTGAACTTCATCTAGAATAATAACACGATACTGGCGTAATAACGGATCAGCCATCATTTCTCGAATTAGAATTCCTTCGGTCATATACTGTAGAAAATCGAATACATTAGAACTAAAAGAAAGAATCAGTTGGGAGGTACTGAAGTTAATTCGCTATAGATTCAAGATTATAGGTACTTTAATTTTGGTAATTTTTTCATCTTGGCAATCGTCAAATCGAATTGAATATCCAACAATTGAACCAACAGTGCAATTTTTTTCTTCAGCAACGCGTTGAGCCAATGTTGTCACGCAAAATCTGCGTGGTTCGGTGATACCAATTTTCATGTGATCCGAACACCATCCGGCTTCGTACAAATACTAATGACAGTGATTTGAATTAAGTCGCGTTCTATGCAATACATTGATCATCCGAAAGAAATAATATATTCGTACTTGACAAACTTGAGTGCTTTTTCCGCTACCGGTATCTCCAACCAGAACCAAAGTTTGATATTTTTCCAATAAATACAATATGTGCATTTTATACTTGTGAATTGGAAGTCGACGACGTTGTTCTTCCAATTCTAAGTTGATAAATCGGTTGTAAATGAATGTAGTTCCGGTTACCTCGTCTACATCTTGTCGATCTTCTTTCCAAGAAACTTCATCGCCTAGAAAAGGAATTGATCATGGGATTACCTTAGATTTTGAAAAAAAGATGAACGATCGTTGCAAAACAAATTATGAAATATAGCATTACTAACTTGGTTTCAAAAACTTGGCAGAATCCATGTTATTTTATTATTTATTTCAGTAAAAAGAAAGTTACACAGCTTTTTGTATCAAAAATCAAAAATTCGAATCACGTTATCATGTTTTGAGTTTATGCTGATAAGAAATTTGAGTTTGTCTGAGTTTGTTTTTGCTTTTGCACGTGTTTACGTAATCTTGTTCCAAGACAGGTCGTGAGCGCGGGGTAAGGTTTGTGCAGGCAGGACATGGCCCAACGGTAACTAAAATTACTGACAATTAGAAAACCGAAGCTAACCGAAGCGAAATAATTTTGTAGTAAAGTGATTTTCGAGTGCCTTTCAACGGTTTTAATATTGCGTGAAGATAAATGTATTATAAAGTGATAATAAAACAACGTCTTCGATCAATGATAGGAACCCAAATATAAAACATTTCGAAACTGATTTATTTATTGGAACAAACCGTAGAAAACAGTTTCATCATGGCAATAATCATAAAAGAAAAAACAAAATCCAAATTATTAACGCAAATGAGATTAATTTAATAAAGTTATAATAATAATTAACAAAAACATTATAAATAAACGTAAAGATCTATTTCAAAGTAAGATCGATTTACTCATTGGCCGATTGGATAATTCGTAGTCAAAAAAAAAATATTCAATATTTTGAGCCCTATTAAAACAATAATTAATATTACTTTTGTACGAATTCAAGACGTAAAATATTTTTTAAAAACATCAACGGTGAATGTTTCAACGATTTCAATCCTAACAAAAAAATTAAAATACTCACAGCCAAGATATAAAAAAATTAACTTCGCAATCTAGTTGTCACATGGAGGTTAAATTTTAAAAATACAATGATCAGTTGAATAAATATTATAAATTTTCTGGTTGAAAAATGAAAATCACCGGTGAACACATCCGTCATTTAGGTACCCATCCAACACAATTATTTTTAAAGTCTGAATTGCAAAACGCCTACATATTTTCACAGCATTTCAATTTTCGTATCAATACGAATTAATCACAGAAAGGAACACGACTGTACATTCCACAACATCATGACTGTTTTCTTATAATATTTTCTGCAACAAAATTTCAAAAAATAATCAATAATGCGAATGTGATTATCTAAAAAAAAAAAATGAATGTAACAAGAAAAAATATCAAGACGATTTACTTGAAAAAAAGGTTGGCATCTCATTTAATTTACGAGTCGAAGATGCGTTTTCAGATTTATCCTCACGCGAGATTATATTATCCGTGAACAAAATATTAGCATTATTTGGTACTGTGGTTGAAGATATACGAGGACTTCCAGAATCATCTTTTGAAATAGCATCACCTACATACAAACAAATAAAATCTTAAATATCACGAAAAGATCACACGAAAACAAAACGTAAGTAATATTCACCTTTAGGGGATTCCTTTGAAGAAATTTCAATTATTTTACTGCTATTTTTCAACGAATCAGGATTTCCCGTTGTATTTACTGATGACGAACTCACAGATGAATTTTTCGTAATCTCAATTGACTTCAAACTACTTTCTAAAGCTTGAGAAAGAACTAATCTTTTAGAATTAATTTGTTTAGCTGGTTTTGAAACAACTGACTCATTTGAACGATGATTTGAAATTTTTGTTACGCCACCACTTGTCGACACGACCGCATGTTTCACAGAATTCGAACCAACTGAAGACAATTTGACTCTACTTAGTGACGGATAAACAGCAAATGTCTTCGGTTTTAGAGCAGTACTATTGGCGTCCACAGTTATCTGATTTGGAATCACAGTTTTTGGGAAAATTTTGAAAGGTTTGAGTAACGATTTTGAGCCAGTGATCGATGATGTCTTCAATAATACGAATTGTCGATCTTTCGAAAATGTGGAATTATTTGTTAAACCTGGCTCGCTTATTTTATTCTGCAACAACTTGGAACCGTTGTTAAAGATTTTTGAATTGCTTATTATAATCGGAGCAGAATTGTTAATCGGCTGGTTTCCCAATTTCTTATACGAATTAATAATGGTAGCGGTTCCAGAAGGCACCGAAGTTGGGAGCAAATGAGAGGATGATGACTTCGGCGTTGATTTCTTCAATGAAGGATCATCGGCATCCGCGATGTATCGAAAATCTGCCGATGAAGGTAACAATTTTCTAATAAGTGGTTGAGAATCAACTGGAACACTTATTTTGACTTTGGTGTTTTCGCCGGGTTTCTCCAATGGTTTTGAATCAATTTGAATAAGTAATTTATTTTCGCCACTTTTCGAGTTTTCGATGACGTCTTTCTACAAGAAAACAAACAAAAAAAAATCGAATCGACCATTAGTAAACAATAATCCAAAAATGGAATATCAATGAAAAATGATGACCCACCTTTTCTTCAATTTCCGCGATGTATCGAAAATCTGCTGATGAAGGTAACAATTTTTTAATAAGTGGTTGAGAATCAACTGGAACACTTATTTTGACTTTGGTGTTTTCGCCGGTTTTCTCCAATGGTTTTGAATCAATTTGAATAAGTAATTTGTTTTCGTCACTTTTCGAGTTTTCGATGACTACGTCTTTCTACAAGAAAACAAACAAAAAAAAAATCGAATCGACCATTAGTAAACAATAATCCAAAAATGGAATATCAATGAAAAATTATTACAAACCTTTTTTTCAATTATTTCATCGGTTTGAACAGAATTAACTGTAGGTTGTAATGAGTCTATAGTTTCGGTAGTTACAGAAACATGTTTGTTATCTACATTCGATTCTGGAACAACCGTTTTATCAGTGGTCAAAATAAATTCGTCGTGTTGGTCAACATTATCACCGATGATAATATCAGCTGATTCGATATCGATGAGTTGTTCCGAAACATCAGATTCCGCCGGAGTTACAAGATCATCAATGGTAACGCTCACAATTTCTTCTTCATTAATTGAAACGTTTTCTGGTTTTGGTTCTTCCTCAGCTGGTTTCAATTTTTCGTTTGTTTCGTTATTACTTTCAAGGGGAGCTTGATGATCAATATCTTTACTCTTGGCAGAAATGTCGCAATTATCGTTATTCAGTGAACCACTATCGGAACCCACTTCGATAAACGTCCCATTACAATTACTCGATATGGGTGATGCAGGTTGAACTGTAGCTTTGCGATCTTTTTTTCTCTTAGTCAGAGTTTTCTTATTATTACTGGATTCACGAGGGAATCTTTTTAAATCGCCTTCTTTTACTTTGGATAGCAAAGAGTGTAAATTTTCAATGGTAGATGCTTCGCTGAGTTTCATTTTCGGTTTTGTTACTTTCTTTTCAGGAACAGAACGAGTTGGAATGAGAGGAGGTGGGTTGGATTCTTCTATTTCCATTGAACTGCATGATGAAGGAAAACGATCCGGGGCATCCAGGGTGTCTTTTGAATCTGCAACTATTTCCAAATTACATTAAAATGACATTTTACGAACTATGCTGACATTTATTTCAAGTACTTACTGTCTGATGCATCACTCATGGAACTAGATGTAACGTTTCCTGAGCTTTCATGAACTGCTAATACTTTTTTGAGGGCATTTACATCAAGTGAGGATGATGTGGCAGTCGAAGTAGTACTCTGTAAAAAAAAAGCAATAATACGAATAAGTCAAACATTTAGAAAAAAATTGATAATTTGAATCTCGGACCGAGCCATAATTTACCAGTTCATCTGTCGATTGGGAAGATAACGCAATAACTTTGGCCAGCGTTTCTTCACCAGAAGGAGAAGTGGCTCGTTTTTTTAACATTTTCAAGCGTCTCGAAGCAGGGATCAAATTGAAAGTATGTGGTTTCATGTCATCATCAGTTTCGGTATACGTACTAGAAACACCATCTAGATCATAATCACTCATTTTTGGAGCAGCCGGAGTACCGTACGATATTTCAATTGGAGCAGCTGAACTATCACTAAGAGTATCGTCTTCACTTTCGTCGATTTCATCCTGTTTTTCTTCGATAAGGTCATCGTCGACTTTTTTTTCTTTTCTTATTTTTTCGAATTCTAATAAATCGTAATCACCGCTTGCTATTCGAGCGTAATTTCGACGTCTAGCATTTCTCGAACTGAAACGAGCTTTCCGAGACGGCGCTTCTCTGGCAGCATCGGTCTTCACTTTTGACGAAGGAGCGAGTTTTCGAACTCTGCTGATCTTGCTTTGCCGAACGAATTTCGTTCTACTTCTATTACGTTGTTTCGGTTTCCTGCTATCGAGTGATTTATTATTACAAGTTTCGGAGTAGGGAATTTCAACGTGAGATTCTTTCGAACTAGAAGCGCCGTATTGCTTCTCCGAATTACGACGTATATCGTTCACCAGTTCGTTGTCTTCGACTTTTGACGAACGAGCTTTTCCCGCATCTTCATCCTCGAATGTTCTAATTTCTACGCTATTCCAAGTATACTTTCGCAAGGGTTTCGCTCTCAAGTTTCTAGTTCTACCGGTGTTTTGAATTTTTGACATATTTGATAAATTTTTGTCGTTGTTTATCTTCTCTCCTCTTTTCAATTTAAGCCTGGATTTTTTCCTCGTTGGTGTATCAGAAAAAGTCTCCGTATTCTCAAAATTTCTGGAAGAGAAATTCTTTCCCGAGGAGTTTGATTTTTCAAAGGACGAAGATATTGGTGCGTCGAATGATGAATTTGTATCGTCGAAAGATAAGTTGCCACTTGGCGTTTCAGCGGCGCTAGATGTTTCGTCATATGATATTTCAATGTAACCGGATTTGGTTGGAGATGAATGATAGTTGTTATTCAGCTTGATATTTTCCAATTCGAAAAGAATCGCGTTATGGTGGTGGTTTTTTCTCTTCTTTAGCAACGAGTCTAGAACCTTGGAAGATTGATATTTTTCCAAATTAACCTCGTTCTTGAGTTTATACGTTTCCAAAACTAAAACAAAAATACATACGAACGTTTTTATTGAAAAATGGAAAATGTAAGACATGAACGAAATTAAAAGAACGTTTTTCTTACCGTTATTCAATTCACCGGAATTGGGAAATTTTCCATTTTCTAAAGAAACAATATCTGAAACTGCGTCAGCAAGTACGGTAAATGCGGTGTGAGAAGCAACCATGGGAGTTAGTGGCACTTTCTTCACTGATTCAGATCGCCATTCAGCTTCCGTATTTTTACCACTGATACTAAAAAATCATAATGATACGTAAATCTACCTATGTCAAAATAATGTTACTGTATTAAAATGTAAATTACCTTTGTGCAACAGTATTCAACATATCATCGTTTGCTGCTCTTCTCATTTCACTACGGTAACGTTCTTCTCCAACTTTCAACGTGACGGCTAAATTTTTCAAGGCTTCATGTTTACCAGCTGTTAGAGCTCCTTGAGCTCTCAATGCATCAACAACGCTTCTATAAGCTTTCAATTCTGTAATAAAAAAATAATTAAAAGAAATAGTACATCATTTATCATCGTGTATTGAGAACTGATCAATTTTTTTTATACCTAAAGTTCTGAGGATACGTTTACACTCAGTTTTTGAAAATTCCATTTTAGCATCAGAAATTTAAAATAATGGTTGAATTGAAAGATGAAAAACTACATAATAATTTGATGAAACAATACAACGAGAAGAACCGATAATCTGTAAGAAAAAATCAATAAGAGGTATTAATGATTAACGTAAGACTAGAAACATAGATAATTAATTTACAATCGCAAGCAGTCGGAGAGAATATTATAGTAAAATGTAATACCGTTCCAACAAAAATATTTTATAAAGTTACTCTACAAAAATTATAATAAAATCGATTAAGAGGAGATACACGAAATATTGTTCACTTTTGTTTTTGTTTAGTTTGAGTGTAATAACATGTAATTAAAACCATTCAACATTGTTCGGAATCGGTATTTTAATTTTTTTAAATGTACGATTTTTCTCAACGGTGTAACCAAAGATGAAGCCAAATTTTTCAAGTGTTGTTAGCAAATTAGCAATAAGTACAAGTAGTATTAGTAATGACGTTCATTACATAAATTATTAAAAATAAACGCGGCAAGCTTACTTTGAACAATATTGAACTTGAAATTACCACAGCATTAAAAAATCACTTTTCGAAATTTAAATCCTTGGACAATATTTCAATTCTTGGTCAAACCATGATCCGTCAATGTCTTACTGAGCTGTTTTTCACGATATTTCACAAGTGAAAGTGAGAATTTATTGAATTAATCAATTTTTTATAGGAACAAATTTAAAACTAAAATTTGAAGCACATTTTGAAATCAAAATTCAAAATTTTTGAAAAAAAAAACCACTTAGTCTAATCCCAGCCATCAAGCATCAAAATTCAAAATTTTTACGCAAGCCTAGTGATTTAGCCAACGACCTAGGTACCAAAATTTTTTCCTCTACTCGCACTCTCTATTGTATGCGTACCAAACTAACTTTTTTTTTTTTAATTTTCGCTTTCGCTGTGATTTTTGAGTTTTTTTGTTTTGAGGATGGATGAGGTGGGTAGGCGGAGGATGAGGAGGAGACGGTGATAAAAGTTTTGATAACAGTTCTTGAATTATTTGAAAAAACTTTGTAATATTTTTGAAAAATAAATAAGTTGTATAATAAAAGGAAAATTATTAAATAACTATTGCATGACTTCTTAACGTCGAGTATCGTAGTGCTTCAAACATGGCAGCTAATCGCGAAAGGAGAGGAAATGCTGGAAATCGTTTATCAAAATTACTGAACGAGGAAGAAGAAGATGACTTCTACAAAACTACTTACGGTGGATTTCAAGATTTAGAAAACGACGACGATTATCAGTAAATATATTAGATACTTTTTCACGTCTTACGCTTCGGATATTTTCCATGAAAATCTATAAAATGCTAATTTTTCAGATCCGAAGCAGAAGGAGAAGATATTGTTGATTCAGATTTCAGTATTGATGAAAACGATGAAGTTATCTCAGATACAGAAAACGCCGATGAAGATAAACCAAAACGGAAATCAGTTTATAAAGTTAGTGAAATGAAAGTGTATTATGCAGTTTTGGTTGTCATTGGAAAAACACTTATAAACGTTGATTGTATCAGGATCCTAAAGCTTCCAAACCTACAACTTCCAAAAAAGTGGATAAAGTTAATAAAATTAAAACAGTCGAAAAAAGAAAGCCTGTCAGAGAGAAAAAATCATTGGATAAATCTTTATTCGGTAATGTATGGTTGAGATGATTAATTATTACTTTTGTGGAATGTTTTTCTACATAGTGCTAATTTTTAGAGCGAAAATCTATTCGGAAATCAACTGTCGTGAAATCCGCGGAAACATTGCGTCGGTTGAAAGAAAGAACAGTTAGTAAACGGAAGTCCGCTAAAAGAGGGAAATATTATCACATGACCCAAGAAGAGCGATTAGAAGAAGCTAAAGCTACTGAAATTGAAAATTTGAAATCCTTGAGTAAGATATTGAACTAGTCTTTATCGAAAATGCGTAATAAAATGTAATAAATAATCGCGCTGATTTACAACCATGACGTATTTACCTTTAGGACAATTTCAAGAATTAGAATTGGAGAAGAAAAAAGTTCGAAGTGTTAAAAAAACGTTTTCCGGTCCTACAATTAAATATATCTCTACAACAACTCCTGAAATTACTACTTTGAAAACCGATAAATCAACTGATTCTAGTAGTATAGAAAATATTATCATGGACGAGTAAGATTAATTATTATGATACTAATATTCGTGGTTATAAACAATAAAAACACAAGCATTACTTAATAATATGTATATATTTGAATGTTATAGCTCTGCAGAACCCGAGGTAATTGTAACAGGACGTCAATCGAGAACTTTCATCACCTTCAGTGATCATACAACCTTTAGAAAAGCATTTCCTATTCATAAGCGTCCAACAGTTAAATCAAAAAAACGCTGTCCAGTCACAAAGTTAGTCTACGATTCCAAGCTTTAAATATTTTCAAATTTTAAACCTCGTATTAAACTTGAATTAATTTTGTAGAATGGTTGCGAAGTATTTTGACCCAGCAACGGAGTTGCCTTATTACAATGCAAGTGCTTTTCGTTGTATACGTGAAGGTTATTATCATTACTTAGATCAAAAAGGCAATAAATCCGATCCTCAGGTAGATCTCATTTCTAAACTTTTTCATCGTTTTTGATGTGTAACTAATTTACAAGGGTTTACTTTTAGGTTGCTGCGTGGTTAGAATGGTATAAAAATAATAAAAAAATGCAGAAGGATGGTTTAGCTGTTTATTCTGAAACTTCAGTTTTGAATGCGCTGCGGCAATTACCGAATTTATCTCAATTTCAGTTGAATACTTCCACAAAGGAGAATTAGGCTTGGTGTTTATTTTTGTGTAGGAAATTTGTATTTATTCTATGCAATCCATTAAGTGGATATTTTATGAGTACATTTTGTACATTTTTCATTTTTTTTATATTGATTATAAATTCAAGTAAATTATTTACATTTTTCCTGTCGGAATTTGTTTGTCTCAAAATAAAAAATTAGTCAATAAAAAAAGTAAAGAAATTATAAATTGTTGATCATTTCATATTATTGCTATCGGAAGAAAATACATACAAGGTTTGCAATAAATAAATTAAATGAAAATACACGCGAAGTTGAATGAGTAATGTTTCTTTCATTCTTCCATAATTATGCTGGTCAATCCAATTTTTTAATTCTCATCTCGCATCATCCTAAATGCGGGTCATTATCTTGCATATTTAAAGAATCCGAGTTGATTCCATCTTTGTTTTGTTGATTAAGAGCTAAGAAGGCTAAATGACCTTTTGGACATTTATTAGCATAATGACCTTTTGTGCCACACTGCAAAAAACAAGTTTCCGAATTTAGGTATAGAAGAAACAAAATAGTTACGCAAGTAAATTGAGGTAAAAAATTACTTTGTAGCATGTAACACTTTCCAATGGTTTTAGGATTAATTTTTGTGGATTGGTAGCATCGAGTTGCTGGCCGTTGTGTTGTAATTTCTATTAAACACGAATGGTACAAGAAATTATGCATTTTTATAATAAGTAAATACAGAAGAATACAAAAGAAATTTAAAAGCAAAACAATTACATTCAATTCTTCATGATTTAGTTGATCTTTAACATCACTTGATACTTTATCACAGTACATAGCTTTGTGTTTTGTATCACCGCAGAAATGGCAAATAACTACCAACTTCTTAGGATCCTTTTGCCCAATATCACCAGCAGGTAATTCGAATCGCGGACTAGAAAACAAAACGCGTTTACACATTTGTCGAAAAATGACAAAAAATTCAAATCCAATATACGTACTGCATAAATTTACAATTCGGACCATCAGGACAAAATCCGGCCACATAATTCGTACATAATACTCTACGAACGTGATGATGTCTACAATGTGGCCCATGACGACAAAATCCTCTATCGTACCAGGGACAGTCTTTAATTTTACTATCGGGATCAATGTGTAAAAATGGACATTCCTTATTATGACAAGCATCTAAAAAATATGTGAAACTTAATTTTGCCGCATTCTTGATGGAAATTTCAGTACCGAATGTAGTTATTGGTGGCAATACTTACTAAACCTCGCGTAAAAATAACATTCAGGCATTTTCGTCATATCATATTCGTGCAAAAATTCACACTGATCTCCTTTTTTGCATAAACCACGCAGCCAGTGCTTGCAGACGATGTTTCTGTCACCACGTACGTGTCTCATAGGACATAGTGCACCTTTGGTACAAGTGCCTTTCGCATAAAAAGTACATACGCCGGCGATGGATTCTACAAATAACAAATGGAATTATTGTTTGAACATGGTACAATTTGTACGCATAACGTTGTGTACTACTATTTATTTACTGCATTTATAAAATACTAACTGTCCATCCCAGGAAATGGTAACGGCAAAGCGCCATGCTGTTCTTCTAAGGCAATTTCTATATCAAATTTAATGTCATCGAGACTTGCTACCAATGCTTCCATCGTAATACAATGAAATTCAAGTATTATTGACAAATTAAAATATGTATCATAGGTGTAAAATTGAAGTTTATTAAAAATTATGTAGGACACATTGATAACCGAAAAACGAACTTTTCGAGTACCGAAACGTTTTACTGAAAAAGTGTGTATCTCTTTTACCTAAAGGCTACATGCCTCTGGAATATGATACATTAATTAACGATAAAACATATAAAATATAGAAGAATTATGCGAAAATCTTCAGTTTATTAATCAACCTGTGTCAACGATCGGCACAGTTATCACTTATCAGTCACAAATTTCAGTGTAAACAAAAGATTGGTAGGTAACTATCGATATGATCGACAGCTATCGATACTACAAGGCGATACTCGATGGATTCGAGCGTGGATCGATTTATCGATTCCCCTGGTACATCACCACCTAAGCCATCCATACCACGACCACCGTTCACATCTCCTTCCCCCTCCTCAAGTCTGCTTGCATTGCATATTTTTATATGCTCAAGTAGGTACTAGGTATAAAGATTTTGCATAAAAATTAAAATTGTCTGGAGTCTGGTAAAACAAAACTAAAGGCAGAATAAATGTTTGATTTTTTGGCCTTTTTTGAATTTTTGGGTTTTAATTTTTTGATTTTAAATATTATTTACCTATAAATTATTTTTTTTAAATGTATGTACCTTTCGGTGCCCCTGACTCCTGACAAACCAAGAAATATATGTCTTCGAAACTCACCCCGCACTCCCCGCAGAAAGTCCACACACATAGACCCAAAATGATACGTTTTTTTTTCTTTCTTAAAACTCTTCAAATATTTGTTTAAACAGAAAAATGGTTATAACTAAAATTAAAGTAGATGAAAGGTCATTGACCATTTTTGATGATTTTTCCTCTTTACCCATATTTTTATGGGACATAACAAAATTTCATTTTTTACGGTTTTTTAAAAAAATTCATTTTTTTTTTGTTGAATAAAATGGTTTCTTAACATATACATTATTACCCAAAAACACAACTTACAAAGATTTTTCATCATTGCCGTACCAATGAAAATTTTTCAAAAACTATCAAAAACTATCAAAAATTGAAGAACATAAATATAAAAAAATAATCTAAAATGACGGTTCAAAAATCTCTGTATCAAAAAACGTGAAAATTGACGTTTTGTCATGTCCCATAAAAATGGGAGCAAAGGGGAAAAATCGTCGAAAATGACCAAGTTACATAAAAATACCAATCTCACGGCTATTTTGTTTCAATTTTTTTTTTAATTGTAGAAATTTTCCATTTTTTTCAATTTTTATATTTTTTTAAAATCGAGGGCCCGAGACATGGCTCAAATTTCACTTAGAAAAGGTCCAACTATAATTTTGACTTGAAATTCGTATTCAGGAGGTTCGATTTATGCGAATTTGACACCAATATCGTCAGTTCCCCTCAGCCTCAAAATTATGGGGTGGGGGTGACATAAGGGGGCTAGGGGAGGCTGATGCTTTATATTCGCGGTTTCGTAAGAAGATTAGTAGCATGTATGTATACGGAATATGAAAGATAAGTAATTATTATCGATATCTCAATTTTAAAATTGACAAGGCCACTAAAAAAAAATTGAAAAATATATATTAACTAGGGGTCTAAAATTCATGTAAAAACGTCAATTTGATTTTTGTGCCTACCTATTGACATGAATAAAATTCATTGGGCTATAAATACTTACGTCTTCACCTCCATGTACCTGAGATAAAACCTACATTTTTGTATTCATTACAATATAATATCAAATAATATCCAATGGGAGCTCAATTGTAAAAATTAGGAATAAATTCCGTTTGCTAGTTAGAGAAACTTGCATGAAGTTTAGCACCAAAGTTTCAATTTCCAACTGCATTTCAGCACCTGATACTTTTCAAAGAATTCAATTCAAGTACCTACCTACCATATTGTATTTAATTCGATTCATTAAATTTTAAAATCAATCAGAGGTGTGCAGGTATAGGCAGGAAAGAATTGAATATTTAAATCAATAATCTTGGCACTTTTTTTTTTTTTTATATTCAACATTTTTATTAAACACGAGTACAAATATACTAAAAACTGAAGAAAATTATAATATAAAACATATTATAAAGAATAACAAATAAAAATGATGAAATACAAAATTTAAATGAAATGGTAAATCTTACAAATTTAAAATAATGTATTAAGCTTATATCGTACAACTTTGTACAAAATTAATATTACTACTCAATGAGTAAAATTACATTGAAATATCACATACTAAGCTCATTGGGTGTCATGCTGCGTTCTTTATCAGATCAAATATCACACACAAAAAAAAATTACAAGCTCGATGTGAAAATTTGGCGCCTATTAACTTCAACGAAGCATTAAAAAAACACTAATGCAACTTGAACATAAACTTTAATAAGTAAATAAATAATAATTTTGAATACCTATATTTTAAAAAAATTAAAAATTTGAAAAAATCGAATTAGAATTACAGATAGGTACGAAATAAAATACTGAAATATGTAACCACGAAATTATTATAATGTGACACCGATTACCTAACATTAAATAGAAGAGAAATTTTTCGCGCCATTTCCGTCACTTTTGGGTAGGTAAATATATTCACGAAAGAAAAGAAAAAATTGAATAAGGCAGTAAAATTTAAAATCAACGACACTCGTGTATTTTTTTTCTCAAAAGGATCAAATTATTCGAGAGATCAATATCGCAGTGTAACAGAAATAATTCACGAAACTTAAACATACAAATTGGCAAAACTTTGAATTTGAATTCACGACGCAACGAACAATGAACGAAAAACAAACATATAGCTTATTGCTTAGTAATTTTTCATTAGGTAACCGTACAATGTTTAAGAAAACAAAGTACCTACAAAATGAAAACAATGTTTGGTAAATATAATATCCAAACTAATACCAGAAAAAAGATAGGTAGGTAATTTCAAATAAATGATCTCAACAAACAAACTCAAGCTCTCAAATTACAAATTTGAAAAAAAAAGAAATGAATTACATATCACATAAAACATAATAATAATAATAAAGGTTTCAATCCTCAAAAATATTTTGATTATATCATATTCACGTTACGCGAAGATAATATTATAAACAATACCAAACAGAAATTTCAATATTTAATTTAATTGAGAACACGAGTATTACCATAGTTTTCATTTTTAACGAAAAATTCAGTCTTACCGTTTTTTAAACAGCTCGTAATAAATAAATATTAAATCGAATACGATGACTTAGTCATGTAATTCAGTAATAATTGTTTTAACATTATTTTACTTGAAGTTTAAATCGTGTTTAAGCCAACACGAGAGAGGAATGCAAATTACGGAGCAATTAAATTTCAAGTTCTTCCATGGTACGCGACAGCCTATTATTATCAATTCTACGCCTTTGACTTCGTCTAACCGCATCCGCTCTTCTGTACGGTTCACTTTTTAATCCCAGCAATATATCTTCTAAAGCTCCGTTGTACACTTCGTCTTGATGCAATAATTTCTTTTCTTGGACTGATCGAACTTTACTTTTCAGTTCGTTGATAACAGCATCCTAAATAAATTTTGCATTTTTAATATACCACTCAGAGGTATTACAATCAAATATTAATCAAACGGGTAAAATATTACTATCGAGCTGCGCAAAGCAAAAAGCAGAACTTTCTTTCATCGAGTTTAAGATTTTCTCCCCTTCTAAACTATAGCAACTAAATCTATCGTTACGATGGAATTTCATTTTTTATACAAAATATTATTACTTTTTTTTTTCTTTTGTTGAAATTTTAATAATTTTCAAAAGAAAGTAGGCGTATGCAATTCTTGTCGAATCATTTTACTATTCAACAGGGTGGTTCTCATTTTGAAATGTTTCGAATTTTTTTTTTGGGTCACTCGTCAGTTGGTTACACATGAAATTTTTTTAAATAAGCTAAAAATAAGGAACTTTTATCTGCAATCTGCATAAAAATAGACAGATTTATACCTATGTAGGTACTTTAAAAAATTGAGAAACTTTTCTATTCTCAAAAAATAAAAAATTCCTTTCCAGAAGAATTTTTTTTACTCTTGAAAAAATTGATAAATAATTTTCTTATGTGACTCATGAAAAATTAAGATATTTTAACAGCAAGAAAATTCAGGATTTATTTCAACAAAAAAAAAAAAAAAAAAAAAAAAAAAAGAATGAGTGCCACCAGGATATTTAAAAAAAAAATGCCAAAAGAATTGAGAACTTCTTTTTAGCTACTGCAAAAAATTTAATTTCTTTCTAAAAAAATTGAAATTTTCTTCCAAAAAAACTTGTGGATTTTTGACAACAAAAAATTCGAAGATTTTTTTTCTTGAAAAAAGTTGAAGGATTTTTTTCAATAAAATTTATATAAAACATTGAGATGCTTTTTTCAAAAATTAAGAAATTCTTTAATTTTAGAAGAGACATTTTTTTACACAAAAAACAAGACTTTTACTCCAAATCTTAAAAAAAAATCCCCCAAAAAATTAAAAAATTATTTTAAAAATAAAAATGGTTTTATTCCACAGAAATCGTGAAAATTTTTCATAGATATAAATAATTCCGGGTGTTGATGAAATGGCTGGGGCAGATACGTACGGAGAGGAAGATTTTCCTCTGTCAAAATTACGATCATTTTTTCAAAAAAAAAAAAAAATCATTTTCGATGATTTTCTATCTTTTTTCTTTTACCTCCGTTTTTATTAGATCTCGTAGAAAAATGTATTTTTTCATGTTTTTAATTTTTTTTAAGTTTATAAACTTTTAAAAGAAGACTTTTGTAATTAAAATGGTTCAAACACTCATGTTTTTATCCAGAAAGGTCATTCATGACGATTTTTCACCACTGTCAATTGAAGAAAATAATATTATTGAAAATGACAATCATCGTCGTTAAGAATCTTTTTGGGGGGAGGGAGGGGGGCACCGTATAAATTAAAATCACCACAAAAATTTTTTACCCAATTTTTCATTTTTTTTTTCAAAAATCGTAAAAATGGAAATTTCTTATATACCTACCATAAAAACAGAGTTGATGAAGAAAAATAAAATCATTGAAAATATTTTTTTTTGTGTAAAAAAACCTTTGTTTAGATTGAAAATTTTAAATTTTTTTCATTTTTAAAAAATTACAGGTCCTTATAGTCATGACTCAACATTCAGTTTGAGGAAAATTAAAAAATAGGAAATTATCTTTTCCACATGTGTAACCAATTAACCGACGTCCCGGAAAAATTTTGAAATTTTCAAAATAAGCACCACATTAATATCCAAAAAGACTTCTCTATGCTCAATTTTCGAGAAAAGATCCCAATCTACTCGAATACCTAACTAGGTACAAAGTTCACCTCTATATTTACAATTTTAAAAATCCATCACCGAACACTTAATCCGAAAAAGAAAAAAAAAACACAGTTTACCTCGGACAGATTCAGAAGATTTACCATATAATACAGCAACAGTTTTCAAATGATACTTCGAATCGGGTTAGTATAGGCATTCTGAATTACATAAAAGCATTTATATGTATACGAGTATTTACATATCTCAGTTTTCACATAATATTCGATTTTTATACGCTACCTCAACACGTGTTCAAAATCTAGAGCAATGTTAGTAATCAAAACTAAATGCTACGAAATAAAAAATTAAATCAAATTTTGTCATTTCAGCGACTAAAAGCGTAAAAAAAGTGACGGAAGGCGTGAAAATTTCTCTTGCATGAAATCTACTATTAACTACGTAATAAACATCCGTGATAATTTAATCTTATCATTTACAAGGGTAATTTTTTTTCAAATTAATTAAGCATTTCATTGGGAAAAATTTAAAAAAAACGAACTTAGGTAAATAAGTAAAAAAATAAAAATAAAAATAAAAACAGTCCTTCACATAGTAAGCTATCGAATAAAAAATAAAATAAAATTCAACTTGAATATGCAGCACAAATTAGAAAAAATAAAACAAAAATAGATAAATGAATAAAATTTGTACAATTTTGACTACAGTCGAATAAACTGACTATAAGAAGGTAACCAATACGAGAAAAAACTCGATAAATAAATACATACAAAAATACATAATACTCAGTATAAATTATAATCTCACTGTCCGTAAGAATACAAGACTATTTTATCTACTCCATAAGTAATACATCAAAAAGAAAGCTGCGATTAAGTAGTCACTGGTACATTTTAATAAACCACAAAATGGAAAAAATAACTTACATAATATACTCCAACAAAATACGACCTTCAGAAGGTGAATTGGAACTACATATTGAAAAGGTAAAAAGAGAGTTCGTCGATGGATTTTTGAAATCCGGCATTTTTGGGAGGTGGAGGGACATGCGTTGAAAATGTTAATAACGAAATTTGCATAAAGAAGCTACTTTTAAGCGTGATAATCAAACACACGATAGGGCATCCCATCTTTCAGAAGCGATCATTACCGCTGGTTCTACCAGACATGAATTACCTACCTGTTGTTTTTTCGGATTAAATCGATTTCGTTTCACGTTATCTTCATTGTTGTGATTTAGAGCCGCCTGTTGAGCAGCTGCTTCCAATCTTCTTCGTTGTTCGTTTTCTTGATCCGCAACCTGTTGTAATTTACAAAACAGATTAATACGATCCGAACGATGTAATTTTTCGAGTAATATTGAAGAAAAAAAATTACGTACTTTAAAAGATCGAGTGAATCTGACCAACAACGAAAAGAAAGTATTCGCGTCGATCATTCTAGGCGATTCTCCAAAATATTCCACGCATTCTTTGAATGCATCTTGGGCTGCTTTGGTATCGGTTCGTAACCGTCTGAGTTTATCTTCGCTATTCGCCAAGAAATCTTTTAGTATATTTAAATTCTGACTACCAGATCTGTCTTTTCCTTTCGTATCGCACTCTTTCCTCACCATATCCATATTTTTCTCTAAATCGCTAACGTCCGTATAAACGTTCTCCAACGAAACTGCAAATAATCAAATTTACGTAAGACTCGCTTCCAAAGAATTACAGGCGATTGGTGAATTTCTAATTTCTACCTGTTGAAGCCTTTTCGATAAACATTAATTCCGAATCAAAATTCAGTAATTCGGGGAATTTTAAACGTATCGTTTCGACGATATAATTCAGCAAACACATCCTTTTATCGTTCGATTTAGTTTCGACTAGAGAATCCAGAGACTGTACTTTAAATCCGTAAGCTGGGCCGCGCTTCGCGCTATTCATGTAATTACCAAATGCTAAAACTATTTCCAATACTTTGCGTAACTTTTTGGAATTTTTCACCGAATTCGAGGCTGATATGATGGCGTGTACTTGCTGAAATTGAGAAATTTTTTTTTAGTCAGAGTTCGTTAACTAGGAATATCTACGAAATACGTCAAATTTTACCGGTGCGATAAGGTGAACGTTATCTTGGAAATTTCCCATATAACTCATGATGGCCAGCTTAGTTTGTAAACGTTCGACGCGACTAAGTTGTAATAAAAATTTATCTTCTTCGGTTAATAAATTAATATCCTTCTTTTCTGATAAATATTCGCGGTACGCTTTGGTCTGCAAACAAATCAATTTACATACAATATAGTTGAGAAACGATAGTAAAAATGTGTACCTCGAAGATCACATTAAAAATTACGTTCGGTGTAAAATTATTGAACTATTATACTCGCAGAGTAAGCCTGACCGACAACTAAGCAGTATCAGTAGCCGTGTCCGAGCAACAACCAAAATTTCTAAAGTGAAACAAATACGCGCTACCCAATAAAATTCCAATTTTTTTTTTTTTGAAAAAAATTAGCTTTCATTTTTTGGAGAAAAAATAGTTTAAAATTTTAAATTTTCCTGGAATGAAAAATAAATCTCTTATTTCTCAAAATTTCGAAAAAAACAATTTTGTTGTTTTTTCGAAGAAAAACAATACATATCAATTTTTTTCTGACAGAAAAACAATTCTATCGCGTTTTTTGAGGAAAAAATTACATATTTTTTTGAAGAAAAACAATTTCAAATTTTTCATACAAAAATACCTATTTCCTAAATTCTTGAAACAAAGAAAAAAATCTTGATTTTTTTGGAGTCAGGACGAAAAATTTCCAATTTTTTTCAAGTCAGTGTGACAAAAACTGTGAACTTCTTTTAGAGGAAAAAATATTTTTATTTTTTTGGAGGAGAAAAATTTCTCAATTTTTTTTTTGAACATAAATGAAAATTTTTCCTTTTTTTTAAATGATTTTTTTCCAATTTTTTTGCAGTAAAATTTCTGATTTTTCTTGGAAAGATAAATGTCAAATATCTCCAGTTCTAGAGAAAATAAATCTTTTTTATTTTCCAAAAAAAAAAAAAATCTTAAAATCTTTTGGAGTAAAAAAAATTTTTTGACGAAAACATTTTTCTTCTTTCTCGATTTTTTTTAGAAAAAATAAAATTTTTGTTCCAAATTTTTTGCAGAGAAAAATTACTCAATTATTGGAGTAAAAAATATTTATCAAAATTCTTGGAGACAAAAATTTTGAATTTTCTCAGAATAAAAAAAAAACAATTTTTTCAGAGTCTTTTTGATTTCTTTTTTTCGAAAAAAATGAAAATGTTCAACCAAATCAACTTGATAAATTAAAAAAAAAATTGAGTAAAAAATGTGTTTTTTTTTCTTAGAAAGAAAAATATTTTATTTATGCAGTGAAAATAAATCTTGTTTTTTTTTTGAAAAATTGACCAATTTTCATATATGGAAAAAATCTAAAAAAAATTTGGAGTAGAAAGAAAATCAACATTTTTTTTCTTTCTGTCAATTTTTTTCAAAAAAACTTCATTTTTGTCCCGATTTTTTTTTTTCTGAATAAAAAGTATTTCCAATTTCTTCAAAAAAAGAAAATGAAGTCAAACGAAAAACAGATTCAAATTGATAATTATATTTAATTTTTTTATTATTGAGTAGAATGTGTGCTTTTTTTTCAGAAATTTTTTTTTTTTATTTGTAGAGAAAATGAATGTTGTTTTTTGGAAAAAAAATCCCAAAATATTTTGAGAAATAAACCAATTTCTTGTGAAAAAATCTCCAAACCTTTTGAGACAAAAATATAAATTTTTTCGTAGAGTAATTCTCTTCTTTCTCAATTTTTCGGAGGGAAAATTGTTATTGTTAACTTGAAGAGAAAAATCAATGTTTTTGGAGTAAGAAAATTTCTAATTTTTAGGTATAAAAGTACTTTTTCTTAAATTCTTGAAGACAAAATTTCTGAATTAAGTATTTCTAATAATACCTAGATAATAAAAGTCAATTGTTTTTGTGAAAAATTTTCCAAGAAATTTTTAGGAGCAGAAATCTACCTAAAAGATTTTATCCATTTTTTTTAAAAGAAAGAAATTAAGTAATTTCTATTTCTATATATTTTTTTTTTTTTGAGATAAAAAATCCTAAAATATTTTTAGGGAAGAATCCAAATTGTTTGAAATAGAAAATCTCATCTCTTTTGGAAGGAAAAAATATTATCTAGTCTACTTAAGGGGGGGGGGGGGGGGCTACTTTAAATTTTTTTTTTAATGCATAGCGTTGACAAGCGGAATTTTTTAAGACTTTTTTATATGATGCATTCTTGATTTTTTTTATCTGAAGTATCGAAGAAAAATTGGAAACAAAAATCATTTTGCATTTTTTTACAAAAAAAATTAATTTTTGATTTTTGAAAAATAAAATGCATGAAGTTTTCAAAAAAGAAAAGTTATATTCATATTGCATTTTGATGATGTCGTTTTGCAAAAATTATTCATAGATTTTTTGGAAAATGAAAAATTTTAAGCGTCAAAATTGGAAAACAATGCGACTTTTTTTAATGCCCCGTTTCCAGAATAACTATGCAACCCACGAGGTTCTTCCTCAGAATGTTTTGTATTCAGTACAGTTTGGTCTGTAATTTAACGAGAGGATTTTGCAAAATTCCTACTTTCTACCGATTTCATCAAACCCTCTCATAGTTTCTCATCGAAGTATTCCAGTCAACTCGAAAGAAATCGTCGACAAATTAAAATTTTGCAAAATCCTCTCGTTAAAGTATGGGGGAGAACTTCTTCTACAACCCCAAAAAAAGATGAGCTCGATACCTCCATTAGTTATATTCATGTGAAATGGGTAGGACAGAAAAAGGGTAATTACAGTTTTTAGATTTTCCAATAATACATTCATATGTTTTTGTTATTTTGTTGACCAAAGTATAATGAAACAGAATTATTTTGAAGTCTCAAAAACTCTATGCATTTTTTACTACGAAATCTAGGAAATCACAATTTCAAAAATATTCAACTGGAATTTTTGAAATTTTCAACTTCCTATTTTTTTTGAAGTCAGTGGAGCCGGGGATGGTCCGGTCTTGGCGTATTCAACTATACTGTCAATACATTTGTACTCTATGCAATAAAAAAAAGTCGATTTAAAAGTAGCCCCCCCCCCCCCCCGTAAAGAAAAAAAAAATCGTAATTTTTGTGGAATAATTTTTCAATTTTTTGGAGTAAAAAATTTCAAGTAAAATTTTCAGAAAAATATTTCTGTTTTTCCGAAAACGAAATTTCTCATTTTTAGAGAAGATGAATCTCAACTTTTTGGATAAAAAATTATAAAAATTATTGTAAATGAAAATCTTTCAATTTTTACAATTAATAAGCTCAACTGCTTGTTTCAGTTTTTTTGGATGAAAAAAAGTAAAAATCCTATTTTTATATTGAAACAAATCATTCTCACATTAAAATTGAAGAATTTTCAACATTCCTCATAATATTTCAAATATTCACCCCTGGTCGTAAATTTATTTTCGTTTTCATCGCATCATGATCGGATCACACAAATACCTAATATTCCAAGTTCATTTCAAAATCAAGATAATTTTCAGTTTGATACAACAGAAACGAACCCTAATAAAGATAACATTTATGAAACGTCACATTTACTCGAAAATAACGCGATTAGCACGAATTTATGGTTATCAATAAGAAAGTAACCTTTTTAGTTTTTAGTTCATTTGATTTTATGATTCACGCTTACCTCTTGATCCGTTGGTATCATACGCTGTAAAATTTCAACGTTTTCTAAAGAAACTTGTTTCAAGTCTAACGCATTAACTCCCATAATCACTTTTTCTATAGGTAACTCTATTTTACGTCTTGAGATCGCTGTAAACACAACCGCAAAATATAATTTAATTTCATTACGCGCGAATATACTGGAAAAGAAATTGAAACCCTACACACATTACACACACGCGCCAAATAGTAGAAAAAAACTTCACCCAATCCTTCTGTCTTTGCTGCTTACCGCAACTAAAAAATGATATTCGATTCGTAACGCGTCAAAGAATTAATTTACTAATCGTTTAAAAAAAAGTGTAATCACCTCAGTCGTCATATGTACTCTCGTACTTGATATACGTAGTAATAACCTGAAAACTCACCTATGTTTCTGAGTCTTGTATGTTCCAACAATGAAACCATATCAGGTTTCTTGAAGCGTTTGCTAGGGAAACTAGAAAGTCCATCAATGTCACTGTCACCGTTAACCAATGGTTTCCCGAGAGCTGCTAATTTAAACCTTTCTTCGAATTCCGAAAAATCTATCACAGTGTACAACTTATCATCATCTAATTCGTTGAATATAGTTCCGCGAACCTGAATCGAAACATCGACGATGAAAATACCTATGATTCTATTTGACCGCTGGCTGATTTATCCTCATCACACATACCTGATTAGGTTTAAGCGCGATCCAATTCAATGTTGGTAACTTATATTTAGTTTGGACTTTTCTTTTGATTGTCATAGCTCCATCTGGAGCTGGCATCATTCCTGGAGGATGAGGAACAGATATACCGGGTCTTAAATTCGGCGGTGGTGGCGGCGGCGGCGGCGGAGCAGCTGCGTTCGTTAACGAGGAACTTTGTGGTAACGGTGGCGGTGGTGGCGGGGGCGGCGGAGGCGCAGGTGCAGGTACCGAATGATTAGAATTAATTTCCGATTTGGGCTTTGAACCTGACAAAACCGCGCCAATGTCGACACCGTTTGAATCTGAAACACACGACAGTAGTTTATTTTCGATGCACCGGCTGCGTCGAGTCCTCAAAACCGTTCCATTCTTACCAGCTTCTGGTAACGTGCGTTTAATCAATTCTTGAATTCGTTCTTCCAACATGGACTGCCTCGATTGCGACTCTTGCTTTTGATCGTCCACTAATCGTCTCATTTTAGCGACCTCTTCTTCGATTTGTCGCTTACTTTCGGCTAATTCATCTCGTTCGGCTCGAGTGGCACTTAGAGCCCCTTCTAACGTTGCTAACTGGGCCAATGATTCGCGTTCCAGTTCTGTTAATCGGTCGTGAGCCTAAATAGTTTAAATACGGGTATATCAATAACTGTTCCTGGTATGGAAACTATCATCTGTTGTGCTTTTTTACAACGCGGCTACTTCCAATGACAATTTCTAATTACGAATGAATTACGATACGATGTTTAATAAGTTGTGCCATCACATCGAGTCTTACAGGAGCATTGGCGCAGCAAAGGGAGGACTTAGCCGGCTTTAGCTCGCCTCGAAACTTAGCCCACCCCTCGAAAAAATTTTTGAATTTTTTTTAAAAAGGTGAACAAACTATTACGACGATTCAAAAATCCAATTATTGACTGATCGAGTTCTGAGTAAAAATGGAATTCTTTGATGTACTGATAGACATCTTTTTGGAAAAAATTTTAATCCCCCAATTGAAAAAAGTTTCGAACAAAAGTTGTATATTTAGATCTCAGAAATAATTTTGGTTATTACAAAAATTTTGATTTGACCTCTCCTTCCTCTCCAATTTCGCATAAAATGATAAATGCAAAATTATTACACCTTGTGTACGTATAATGCAAAATTGGAGAAGAGGGAGTAGTCCAATCAAAATTTTTGTAATGACCAAAATCATTCCAAAGAATTTATTGTACAACTTTTGTTTGAAAAATTTTTCAGTTTGGGCCTTAGGTTGTGAGATAAAAAAAAAGGAATATTGAAAAAAATCTAATCGAACACTGATCGATATATCCTCGCAAGTTGTACTTTTTTGAAGTTCAAGAACGAAAAAAAAAGAACCCAAGGGAACAGAGCAATATCAAGATCACGACTTCGCCTTGATATATGCTGAATTAAATTAACTATTTGAACCTTGAACCGAGGTGAATTTTACCAACATGTCGTATCTCTTGGAATCAAAATAATAACGCTAAGTTAACGTACTTGGGCCAATTCATCCTCTAATTCGGCCACTTTCTCTAGTGCAGCAGTTTTAGTTTCGCTATCTTCCATTAGAGCGGCTACATCAAATACGTTATCTAAATACGCTGAAATTTGAACCTGCGTCAAAAAGAACACCATTATTTGTAACATTATCCGTCTTAATATTCATTACAAGTCTGAATTGTAATGAAAAAATGTTCGCGCCGAGTTGGTTAACGTGAGAGTACGACGTGTAAGTAACACGATACGCTACCACACCTGTAATTCTTCGCTTTCTGTATGTCTTAATTTTTCCAGGTATTCGTCTAATCCTAATTTACTAAATTCGTACTGTAGATGCACCCTGAAATTCATGTCTTCCACCGAATGTACCACTATGTTCACAAATTGCATACAGGCGACCTGAAAAAAAAAATCAAATACAGCGTAAATTCGATATATAAAAAATATTACTTCAAAATTATTTACATAACATTTTAATTTTAATAGATAAAATAACATTAGGGGAATTCCAATCTCTAAAATATGTAGGTACTTTTCTCTCGATCGCATAAAAATCGTATTTTCAAAGGCAGGTACCTATTTGTTAGTTTAACAATAGAATTCTTGACACGATTATTTTGACTTCATTCATTCATTCATAACTTTTGTGGTATTTTGTAATCCACCAAATACTACAGTATTACATGGACAAAGTTTCATTCAATCTCGCTAACTGTGCCTTGGGGGCTTGGGATATTCTTATACTCGTGAATATTTTTAAAAATAAGTCTTACCATGAATTCGATATGAAATATCTCGTAATTTATGAAGTAATCCATTAAGGTTTGAAATCTTTTATTTTCTTTGCAAACTTCTTTGAAGTTGTCGAATGCGGAAAGTATAATCTCATGGCCACCTTTTACCAAACATATTGCAGCTAGTAATTCTAAAACTAAAGCTTTTGTCCTGGAATACAAAATACAAGCGATATAAATACGTAAATTACGTAATAGGTGTCGTTAAAATTGCGTCCGAGTTACGATCATTTTATTGCTCATTTCTTTTTTCACTTACTTGAAAATAACCAGTTTTAAACGCGAATAAACGTACCGTAATTTATTTCCAATAAAAGGCTCTTTTATTAGTACTGTCGTTTTTTTTCTCAATAGGTGTATTATAATATCCATTTGAATATTTTAAATTTTTCTTGAAAAAATAAAATGAAACCGAGAAAGACGATGATTTATTGCGATGACACAAAAATTACTCGTACGTTTTTGTTACCGTAAATTTCATAATAATAAGTCAGTCAAGAGCGTGTTCTGAATATTTTTTTCGGTACATGATGTTGTGTACTTCAAGTAGGTATATACAGTATACAGGGTGTCAAAGGAGCACCATTTTTAAATTTCAGATTTGGATACAACCGCCTATACCTAACAAAAAAATGTTATAAAACACAAAGATTTTTCAAAAAAAAAAAAAAAAAAAGAATTATAGTAAAAAAAACTTAGTAGTGGAATTTTCAATTTTTTTTCAAGAATTTTTAATGTTTACTTTTTGCAATTTTTTCCAAACGTAGTCCTGCCTATTTTTTTATTTTTAATAGTTATTTTTTTCAATTTTTAGATGGAATCATTTAATTTTTTCAAAAAAAAAAAAAATTATTTCCATTAGTGTACCTATTTTTTGCAACAAAAAAATCAATACATTTTTTTTACCAAAAGTATTTTTCAAGCATTTTTTGAAAACTAATTACGACTTTTATCGGATTATTTCTGAATTCTTCGATAAATTTCTTGAATTTTTAAATTTTAAATAGAAGTATTCTCTTTTTGTCATTTTTTCCTAAGAAATTTTTTATACCAAAAATTTTTTTAAAAACATTTTTTGAAAGAATTTCAAAGTTTTTCTGAGAAAAAAATTACTTATCACTGTAGGTATTAAAAAATAATAATAAGTATTTCCCTTTTGCGAATTTCTTGAATTTTTTTCCATTTTTTCTCTATGGAATATTGAAGAACTAAAAATATGTTGATTTTTGCAAATCTTCGTCCAAGAAAGATTTTTGCTTCAAAAATATTCCAAACATTTTTTGAAAAAAGTTCTTGGTCGATTTAGGGGAATTTTTCACTATTCGCTTACGGTGATTTTTTCTCAGAAAAATTCTGTGTACTAAAAAAATATAAAGATACGATTTCCTAATTTATTAAAGAATTTTGAAATATTTTTACGAAAAATTTCCAAAATACTTGCATCTATTTTTTTTTTTTTTCTTACTGATCATGCTTGGTATAAAAAACTTCTGGAAAGGAATTTGCAAAAAGTAAAAAAACTATTAATAGGTAAGTATTAATTTTTCAAAATGATTCACAGAACAATATCATTTTTTTGAAAAATGCTTCTGAAAAAAAAATGATTGAAGAATTTGTAGTTGCTAAAATTCCTTCAATTTTAAAGATAGACTTCTCAACGTAATTACAACATTTTTTGTTTTTTCGAAGTGCAATCAATAGCCGGAGTCAAAAAAAAAATGTTGAATGCAGTTTTGCTAACCGATTTTCAAAGCTTTATAGTTTCTTCATTTTTTCACGTTTCGGTTATACTCTAATTGAAAGTTTGGCAGACTACTTCTTCGGACACCCTGTATGTATATTTTTTTCAAACAAATAAATCCAGAAAAAAGCGAAATTTGTGGAATTCTGTAGAGAAAAAAATGATAAATTTTTATTCGAAAGGCAAAATTTATCAAAACTTAACCAACCCGCACAATTTCACAATAGCTCACCGATAAATTAAATTTAGCCAATACCGGTCATTTTCAAATCAATAAATCACAAGTAAAATCATAAATAGCATTGAAAAATAGTCATAAAATAAAACAATAAATTATTTACCTCAGGCTTTTGTGCATCAAACTTAGGGCAATACTATTAATCGCTTCGGTATGCTGAATCACCATATTGAATCCATACTACAAACGTAAAATAAAAACAATCCATTAATAAACGATTGACAATAATTTTTTACAAACAATGGTTACTTTGTACTGTAGTACTCGTATTACGAGCTGAATTAAAATATCCGGAATTTTCTACATCAATGAATTCAACAGTATAAGCAACAAGAACAAGACTGCGAGTTGAACCATACTAATGAAGGATTTTCATTTACAACATAATTTTGTACTCCAAAATACAAAGCAAATATATTTTTAATTACTTCATAGAAGCTTAGAAAGTAACCCATATTCTTATTCTTCGAATAAATCGAAAATACCAAATACACTCGTTAAATGCCATAAAACGAATCACCAAGGAGGTTTGCTATTAAGAGTTTTCGAATTCTTTACATTTAAATAAAAAAATATATATATTTGATCATATTTTTGCAAAAAAAGTAAGTAAGGTACCATCTCATTTTCATTTTAATTAATTTGTACTTTAAAAGACGAATGAAATATGCGTCAGCACTTTAAATAAATCTTATCTAAATTAATCGCCAATTCAAGGGCATCTAGCATCACAATTCGTAATTACCTTGAGAAATTTGCATACGAAAAATTAGGTTTACCTACAACGATTTCGATAAAAATTGCGACCGGTCAATTTCTACCGTAATTTTTCTCTCTTTGCAAATCGGTTTAACGCTTTGAAAAACACAGATAATCATTCGACTACCGCGTTAAGTAAAAAAACACATCAACTTCGCCACTTCATAAATCAATATTTACACGGTGATAATACAAATATGTGCATTGGTGTATTAATATAGTAGACTCGACTTATTCGCGAGCTATAAGCAACACATTATTGAATGACATCTCTTCAAATGTCATTTAAAAAAAAAGAATGAGTCGTTACTCGTTAGGTTAACAGTTCATGCTCTACTTTGAGGGGAAATTTCGGATATTTGTCTCGTGAAATTCTCACATCGACGAGAAAAGGCGAACAATTAGTTGAATTAAAAAAAAAAAAAAAAATGAAACTGGAGGCTTATGTATACGCCGGTATAATACGTACTTTATTATTCATAATAGCTCTTAAGCACATGATGCAAACATGAATGTCATCCTTTGTATCACCCATATTTAATTTTGCAGCGTGTCGCGACTGTCGTCTTATACTCGGGCTACCTAGAATATCTAACGACGGTCTCGATGAATTCGTGTTGTGCGAGGTGCTATTTCCTACTCCCACAATTGCACCCATACAAGAAGACGTTCCAGATGCACCTAATATTGAGAAAATACAAATATTTAGTCGTATAAGTACATACGATAATGGATCTATTTTTATAACGATATTTATTTCAACTAAAACTGGGAGAAAAAAAATCATTTCAACGAACTTTAGTTCCTCCGATCCCTATCTATAATATAACAACAGCCAGAACAATTTTTTTGGTCGGAACTAGAATTTAAGCCTTTCTATCTCCCAACCTAAGGCCCTAATTGAAAAAATTTTCAAACAAAAGTTGTACTATAAAGTTTTTGGAATAATTTTGGTTATTATAAAAATTTTGATTGGACCGCTCACTTTTCTCCAATTTTAGATTATACGTACACACGTATAATAATTTTGCATTTATGTGATTTTCATACGTATAATGCAAAAATTGGAGGAGAAGGAGTGGCCAATTCAAAATTTTTGTAATAACCAAAATTATTCCTGAGATCTAAATACACGACTTTTGTTTGAAACATTTTTCAATTGGAGCATTACATTTTTTTCAAAAATTTGTCAAAAATTTTAAATGGAATTTTGTAATTATTTTTTTGTTTTTCCAAAAAAAAAAGTGCGTGGACCATCAAACAATTGTCAGTCAATAATTGGATTTTTGAATCGTCGTAATAATTTTGTGCAGCTTTTTAAAAAAAAATTCAAAGAATTTTTTCGAGTTGGAGGGAGCAGGAGCAATAGCCTGCTAGCTCCTCCCTCGGCTGCGCCAATGCCTACCTAAATTGTTCAGACAATAATAATTTCGTAACAATTGTTACGCAGTCGTTATCAAATCTCCATTCTAGGTACTCGAGAAAAATCGTCTCATTACTCGTAATTTATCGAAAACAGAATACAAAATACATTCGATAACCTAATAGCCTTGTCGTGTTCAACCGCATAAACTTTAATCACTTTTATTGAAAACGAGCAAGAACCAAACAAGTGTTAATTTTTATCATCGCAAAAAGCATATGTTTCGACAATTTCTACCAGCGCAAATACATACAATAAGGTAACTACTGTGGACGTTTACGTATTACGTCTACGTACATACGAGTTTACAGCACCTAACTATATTTGTACGAAATAATGTCACACCAACATAGCTACCTCATAAACCTACAAGTACAATAGTACATACTTGATAAATGTCTATAAATCGTAAAAAAAAAAAATTAACTCGACGTACCGATGAATTATTTCGCATATTTTACAACCATTTCTAAAAAAATGATGGTTAATTGATTAGCTATGGAATTCATGTACGAAAAATCACACAGTACGTAGATTCCATTCAAGAACGATTTTTTGTCAAAATAAAAATTGCGCAACCCGATAAAATATCCTACGAGATTTTTACCCGAAGAAACATCACTCGAATTTTTTCTTTGCTTTTTTAATTTACGATACTAATAAAGGTCACCGTTCACCTTTCCTTTCTAATTTAAAGCACGTAAACAAATAATGCGTAAAATATCACGTACCGTTTGTTGTAGCAGCGAAATTCTCTTCCGATGAGTTACGTGATTCTGATACTTGTTCGTGTCGCATCATCACCAATCTAAAACTTAGGTACTCTATCAACGAATCTAAACCGTGATTTTCGTCATTTAAAAATTCTCGGACCCATCTGCAAAAAATTCAAAACTAAAACGAGGAATTTCTTAAAGATCCACAGTAGGAAAATTTCTTACTCGATATGATTTGTTCGTAAAGAAATTTCTAAATCTCTCAAGACTTGCGTCGATGTCGCATCTCCGACCATTTTTCGTTTCTGTAGCAAACAGTCAAAAAAATCAAAATTAAAATATCTATAAATAAATAAATAAATAAATAAATAAATAAATAATTATTTAGAAGGAATTAAAAAAAATGAAGAACCCCTTTCAAAATGATTTATTCGAGATTTTTGAGAATTTTTATAAAAAAATTTTCGGGACAAAAAAAATACTTTTATGCAAGAAATTTTTCATAAAAATTTCAATTCTCATGAGGAATTTCCAGGGAGGAACTTTTATGGAGAATTTTTTGAAACATTCATGTACGAACGAACCAATTCCCTAAAAACTTTGCTATAATAACAAAAAATAATTATATTTATTCATTTATTTCGTACTCATTCATTATCAACTTATCAGCTCAAAAATATTATTTTCTCGGAATGAAGTACTTAGCGAAATTTGGCACGAAAAAAAATTTCCTTAACCTTCTAACACTTAAAATTCGCGGAATAATGAATATTTTGAAACGGGCGAGTATTATTACACAATTAATCGAAGACTATAGGTAAAAAACCGGTTTGTATGAGTAATGCATTCACGTAAGTTTAGCCATAATACTTGACAGACGTACCGTACGTAGCATTTTTCTCACATAATTCATGTAAAAACAATTCATAACAAGTACCAGAATTGTATTACTCGTACTACGCAGTAGGTACACATCTTCGACGAGTGTGTTAGTTGCGTATTTGTTATTTTGTACGATACATTTTCATAATACTAAGTAAAATGATGCAGTAAATACTTCATCATGTATACCTGGTCGGATGCATTTACTCGTACCAACGAAATTTATTCATATTATCCCATAAATTTTTTACTATCAACCTTGAATGTCTTAAAGGTTATTGGTGAATGTTCTTCTCATGCAGAGAAAATAGGTAGATATAATCTATTCCCTTTTCTATCCATCCCCCCCCCCAAAAAAAAAACCATAGAAATTAGCCCAATTATATAATTATCCTTACTTATAAAGCTCAACTGGATTGCTTGAATCTTCAACTTACCCGTGAGCTACGAGAAGCCTTCGGATCCAGATAAGTTCTGAGTTTTGATAGGTAATGAGATGGTGGATCTTTGGCTTGAACTCTTTCCTGAAAAATATTCCAATATTATACTCATATCCCAGGAGGAAAATAAAATAAAAAATTTACGCTCGAAATATAAAAGCTTCATTCGTTCGTTCCAACTACGTTCGTGAAATACTCAAAGGTTCAAATCCCCGTACTTATTGTAGGTCTGAGCCGTTATGCATGTGCACAATATGAATAAAAAATCGTTTCGTCAAATAGTATACCCTTTCATTGAAAATCTACTTCATTGTAGGCAGAAACGGTTTGAGCAAATTTATTTGGGGGGGGGGTGTAGATCGAAAATGCCGAATGATAATTAATAAGTACAACAGTGGGAAGTAGACCCCTGCGCTGAATTTTTTGAAAAAAGTGAGTTTTCGAAAGAAGAACTTCTCACTATCCTCATAGAAAAAATTTCAAGAACTTATGGTAGCATTAGGATTTGAATCAAAACGACTGTTGCTGCCCGAACGAAGCGAGGGCGAACATTTTTGAAAAAATTGCACTTCTAAAAGAAAAGATGGACTTTATTTTGCAGAAATTTTGAAAACATACAATAATTTCTGGGTTTTTAAAAGATGAAAAAGTGATACGTTGCCCGAGGGAAGCGAGGGCGAAAATTTTGAAAAAATTGGAATTTTTAATTAAAAATAATGCACTTTAAACATAATTTTTAATATTTTCAAAAAGATCATGTTCATTTTTTTACGTTATAAGTTATAACAATTCAAATGCGCTGATTTTTGATTCCTATTCTGATTCTGAGAGAAAGATGAAGGAACAGAAGCACATTGTCCGAGCGAAGCGAGGGCGAAAATTTTTTTCACAAATTTACCGAATTTGTGAGTCGGAATTTCTCTAAAATTCATCGAATTTATGATTCGGAATTTCTCAAAAATTTGCCGAATTTGTGATTTAGAATTTCTAAAAAATTTACATATTTGAAATTCAAAACTTTACCAAATTTTGTAAACATACCTAATTTAATTTGTCGAAAGTTTGCCGAATTTGTCGAAAATTTTTCAAAAATTTGCCGAATGGAAAATCACTGGGGGGGGTGTTCCACCCCCCCCCTCGCACCGGCTCTGATTGTAGGAGTGAATTCGGCCATATTTTAAGAACGAATTGAACCCTCGAGTGTATTAGCATAGAGTGCAACATAAACACAGACAGACGACTCTTACCTGGTCACAAATGATATCCCATTTCTTCTCGTCATCGTACTGTTTGAGGAATTTCGCCTTGTCTGGAGGTAAATCCATTGAGGCCTGAAAAAATATCATAATTAATGAATTTTTTACTACATAAGAATCGTTTATACTACTACATGCACTAATTACTAGGTAGGTATTACGTATCTGATGATTAAATGGTTTGAATATGTCAAACATTCTTACGTTTATATGTTAAAAAAAATAGGTATATATTATTCACCCCAACTTTTTCCCGTAAAATCTTCCAGGATTTTTCTCCAGTGAGGGTTTTTAATTTCTTTTTTTTGACAATTCAAAAAAATTCCTTCAAATTTTTATTGAAAAAATAACAATTTTTTTTTCGAAAAATATGTTTTAAAATGTTTTTTGATACAAGGAAATTATTTTTCAAAAAAATTTTCAAGACAAAAAATCCCAAATTTTTCCAAAAAATTCTCTTGAATTAAAAACAAGAATAATTGTTTCAAAATTCAAAAAAAAATAAAATAAAATACAATAATTCTCTTTTTTTAGACAATTTAAAAATTGTGTACTCACAAAAAATTCCCTTTAATTTTTATTTAAGAAATAAATAAATGAAAAATACCTACTTTTTTTTTGAAAAAAAAAATTGCAGAAAGATTCTTCAAAAATTTTCTCAACAAATAGTTTTGAAAAAAAAAAAAAAAAATTTCCAAAAGTTCTCTTTACCTAATTTAAAAATTATTATAGGTAGGTATTATTTCATTTTTTGGTGAAAATAAATATTTTAAAAAGCTGTGTGAAAATTTTTTTAAAAATCATAAAAGATCATCTAATACATTATACCTATTTTTATTATTTATTTATTTTTTAGAAGAAAATATTTCAAACATTTTCTGAGAAAAAAAATCAAAAATCCTATCAAAATTAATTTTTTTATATCCTAAAATTTTCTTTCAAGTTTCAAAAATTCTACCAAAAATTCAAATATTCATTTGTATAAAGGAAACGTCGTAACAAAAAATTTATGTTATAAATGTAGGTATAATAAACATGTAAATCTTAGGTTGATCCTAGCTCTAATATTCAACGATTAGAGATAAGCTACTACATACCAAGTTTTACAATCGAAATTGAAGTAATGATAAATTCTATCAAAATTATTGGAAGGTACCTCAACCTGAATGTACCTAGACTAGATTATCATTCTACGCGTTTTTTTAACAAATCGAACTTGACCTATTTTTATCCCAATGATTATTTTTCTCTGAATTATCTGCTTGTTTACATAGGTAAATGGTAACGGTATACGTAGTGTATTTGTGTACGTTCCACATGAACTTAAACACATTTGCATGCATCATACTCGCAATAAAATAACAACTTGTGTATAGTACATGTTGGTAACCTTATACTATACTATACCATCGATTTTAGTATTAGCATTTGAATAAATATCACCTGACAACCTTTCAATTTATTGTTCTAAAAAGTCTACAGCCCCTTTGCCCTACTCCGTAAATGGGCCGAGTTTTATTATCAAACAACTTTTTTTGATACCACAGTGCAAAATTAAAAAGTGGAAAACATTATAATCGAGCATTTTGCTCTTTCTTTTCATAACAACTCTCCTGAGGGATTTCCGCAAATGTTACGTCCGTCGTCGTGTCGCTGAAATATACGAGTATCTATGTTCCAGGATCCACGACTCCACGTGTATTTCGTCACATTTTTTTTTATGTATAATTAACATTTGCCACATTTTATACGAAGTTTAATTACGTTCTTAGCTATTGAATTAACCTATTTATGTAGAGTAACCCGCATACTACGCGTGTATAGTGATATACGGTTTGACATAACGTTATACTATTCAAATTGGTCTCAATTAATACGACAGAGACCTAATTTTTTGGACAAGGAATTTCGATCAAGTAAGGTGGTAGGTGGGTAGTAATAATAGTAATAAATATATATTTTCACGATTTTGGCAAAATTACACCTAACAGAATGAGGCAAGGTTTTGTTCATTTTTTGTGAGGATAATTTTCCCAATAAAAATTTGTCCCAAAAAACTTTTTCCAAATTGACTTTTTTTTTACAAAATACTTACCTAATGTTATTTATTTTAAAATTTAAAATTGATTAATATATGTAAACAGATATCAAATTCATAAATTTAACGCATTTTTTGTTCATTTCATTATAAAAAAATTCCAAATCAATAATTTTTTTAAATTCAAAAAATTAAATTAAAATTAATTTTTCAATTTTTTTTAGCAATTCTTTTTTCAAATCTCAGATCCTTTTGAAAAGGGCCAGTCTGGAGTCTGGGTAAAAAATAAGATACAATTTCTGGCAGCTCAAAGCGTTTTACGAATAATTTCATCAAAATATCACGTGTATTTCAGTTTTTATTTTTAAAATTTTTTTAAAATCAAATTTCAATAAAAGGAAGCTCACCAAAATTACAAAGTAATACTCACCTACCCCCTTCCAATCCCAAAAAGAGAGAAAAAATACATATTTTTTTTGAAAGTATTTTTGGTAGGATTTTGCATTGGATTTTTCGGAGCTTTTTTCATTGATAACTGACTAAATGCAATTTTGCAAAACTCTCATTTTTAGAAATTTGTTGAAAATGAAATTTTTTTAAAATTCCACAAGAGGAAGATTTTGCATTGGATATTTTTGGAGCTTTTTTCATTGATTAAATGCAATTTTGCAAAAAATAATTTTTTGAAATTGACTGAAAATGAATTTTTTAAATATTTCACCAGGGTAGGATTTTGCAAGGGATTTTTTCGGAGCTTTTTTTATTGATTAAATGCAATTTTGCAAAAAATCTCATTTTTAGAAATTCGCTGAAAATGAAATTTTTTAAAAATTCCACAAGAGGAGGATTTTGCATTGGATCTGATGGTAGCTTTTTTCATTGATTACTCAGGTAAATGCAATTTTGCAAAAACTCTTATTTTTTGAAGAAAAATGAAAAATCTGGAAAAAAATTTGGGAAATTGAAGGAAATATATTTTCATAAGACTTTTGATTTTGTTTCACAAAAATTTTGAAATATATATATTTTTTTTAATGAAATTTTTTATAAACTAAAAAAAAAATGAGCATGCATGGTTTTTAATTTGTTCCCTCAAACAAATTTCAAAGTAGTCAAGTATTTTCTTTTAAAAAATTGAGTGTAGGTATTTTTTTTTTTTGAATTTTTGAAAAAAAAAACAACTAATAATAATCGCCTAAATACCACTATTTTCGAGGCAATTCGGTAAAAATCGGGTAAAGCTACGATTTTCATACTCACGTTTTTGACTTCATTAAAATTCAAGTAATTTTCAAAATATTTTTACTCTCAAGATTCTAAAAATCTGCTGTGTCAAACTTATTCGATAAGTTTTCTCACGTGAAATACAAATGACAAATAGATGATAAAATTGAAACGTCAACATAAGCATTTGTCACGTTTTATGTAGCTCGAATTACCAACCGCCAGTCCGGTCACTCGACACTTTCTTCCAACATTATACAATCAGCGGTTTTAGTTTACATTTCCAATTCCGTCTTATTTATAATAGTTAATTAATCGGTTTTTTATTCGTAAACCGCAAAAACCATACCATACCATAGGATAATTTTCAATAAACCATAAGTTATACAAGCGGTTACTAACTTAACCAAATATACGTACGTCGACAGATCTATGGAAATAAATTTTCTTTTTACCGAGTTACTCATCGCTATAAAAACTACAAATTTAAGGAGAATGAAAAACACCCGACCAATTATTGTTCCCAGTCATTCTGCGAGATGATTCATACTAAATGAAGCTGTACACAAGCGTAAATGCGCATTGAAACCATTTCAGCGCTGGTTGGCTAGTCCTGGGTATAGTTAAACAGCAATTGAAATAGCGACGACGACGGGCACCGCCACTGCTTTCTTCTGCTACTTTTAAACCGACGCCGCTCGACGCACCGATACAATACTTCAGCAACATATCCCTTTTTTAGATGAATTTATTTATACTTGGATTCGTTCACGAGACGAAACCAACCTTCTAATGAGTACTTAGCCGTGAATTTATTAGAAACCCTTGTTCGAAAAGCTTTTCTATTACTTGTGCATCGCTGAACGAATCATTCGAAGGAACGTCGCGACGATTAATTAAGCCATAAGCCATAATACGATAAAGTATATTCAACTTTGTTTCTCTTCGAAGCTTTTTGGCCCTGGTTTAATCCCTCGTGGAACACGTTTTTACAATAAACTTCCATTATACTCGTATTACGTATTTCTCAATTATTATTGGAAACCTTTTACCCCTTTCAAAAATTCATGGTAAATTGAGAAAATGAAAGCACATTTTTCCATTAATAAAACATAACAAAATCGTGTAAGAATTTATTGTCAGCTAATGGACAGATAAACAAATTTTCGTTAATTTTCCATCATAGGGCATGGCACGATATACAGTATAACTAGGACATAAAAGTCTACCTAATATTTCAACTCATTTACTGTAATTATTGCAACAAATGCGCTGAATAATTAGCTTCGTGAATACAGATACTAATGTAATGGATACCACATTGAAACACCTGCATAAATCAGGCATGATAGGCGACTTCTTCCGAAAAAGTAACTTCAGTAACTATTTTTCATCAAACAAGTAACCAATTAACCAACTAACAATTTGATGTTTTTTAATAAAATATATATTTATTTTAATGAATATCCATTTTTTCAAATTTTATTTCAAAATGAATTTCCTTCTAAGTAGTTAAAATTTTTTAGAATTATCATGTTCCAAAGATGAGTCGTTTTGAAGACTGTTAAAAAACAATTTTCCCAAAATTTTATGAAAATGGTACAACTTCTAGTAAAAAATATTCTCAATTATTGGTCTTCATTTTTTCTTGAAAAAAAAAAATTATAGCAAAAAATTTTATATATTTTTTTTGAGGACAAATCTCTTTATTTTATTGGAGTATAAAATCTCTCAATTTTTTTAGAGTAAAATTTTTTTCAACTTTTTAGAGTAAACAATTTCTTATGTTTTTGAAGAAAAATAAATCGTCTTAGAATAAAACTTTTTTTTAATTTTTGGGGGAAATCTCTACATTTTTTGACGTAACAGAAAAACATCTGTTTATTTTTAGAATTTTCCCTCCATTTTTAAAGAAAAGAAATCTCAATTTCTGGTCTCAATTTTTTTGTGGAGTTGAAGAAACCTCTCAAATTTTTTGAAAGTAAAAAACTTTTCAAAGAGTCTAGCCGGGTTTATAGAAGTGATTTGGCCCTGGGCACCGATTTTTGAATTTTCCAGTGGAAATTGGTCCTTATGGTCTAAAACCCCCGTGACAAAATTTTTAGCTCGATATCTCACCCCTAGCCCTTGTTCTCAGATTTTGGAATAAATTTGGAATGTGCACTCACTGTCGGTGTACTGCACTCACCCTCGATCGGTGTAGTGCACTCACCTTCAATTGGTGTACTGCACTCACCCGTGTAGTGCACTCACCCTCAGTGTACACTCAAAAGTTTTTTCAATTTTCCGACCAACAGGGGCGGGAAAGTTTTTTCGGCAGAAAATGTTTTTTAGGGGTACCAAACAATATCCCAGAATTATTCCAAAATCTGAAAACATGGGCATTTCACCTATCTATCTTAATGGGGCTAACCTTACAATTATTGTTTATTATAAAAAGGAATTGATTTAATTTTCAAAGAATTAACGTGTAAAAATGTGAATTTTAACAATTCAAGTCAATTTGTTATCAAATAAGTTTTGTCGATGTTATTTGATCAACTGAACTAGAATCTGTAAATTAGTTCCCGAGCGGCACACTCGATCGATAATATCGGAAGATGTAACGTATCGATAAAAAATCGTTTGAAAATCTATAGATGTTCTCACGATATTATAAAGATTTATCGGTACAACTTCATAGGCAAAAAATCTAAAAACTATCGAATTCGATATTATTAAGATTTTATGACGATATTCGTCAACGATACTATCGACAAAGAATATTAAATTTATCGATTCCGATTTTCCACCGATTTTGTGCAGATATTTGAAACTACATTATCGACAAAGAATATTAAATTTATCGAATTCGATTTTTTAACGATTTTGTAAAGATATTTAAAACTATATTATCGACAGATTATATGAAATTTCTCGACTTCGATATTTTACCGATTTTTTGACGACATTTGAAACTATATTATCGAATCCGATTTTTTACCGATTTTGTAAAGATATTTGAAACTATATTATCGACACGTAATATGAAATTTCTCGATTTCGATTTTTTAACGATTTTGTGACGATATTTGAAACTATATTATCGACAAATAATCTGAAATTTCTCGAATTCGATTTTCTAACGATTTTGTGAAGATATTTAAAACTTTATTATCGACACGTAATCTGAAATTTCTCGAATTCGATTTTTCAACGATTTTATGACGATATTTGAAACTATATTATCGACACGTAATATGAAATTCCTCGAATTCGATTTTTCAACGATTTTGTGGCGATATTTGAAACTACATTATCGACAAATAATCTGAAATTTGTCGAACGATTTTTCAACGATTTTGTGACGATATTTGAAATTATTTCCAAATTGGTGAAAACTTTTCTAAGTCCAACACGTCTGGAAGTACTAAACTGCCTATTATAAGCGTTTTATTGCTAATTCCTCAACGATAAGGTATGGCATAGTGGTTAAGGAAGAGGATTACCATGCAGGAGGTAGATGGTTCAAGCCCCACGGGTGGCAGATTTTTTATAATTTTTTTTGACTTTTTCTGAAATGATCCTCTTACCGTAACATGAATAATGTGTTTAGGCATAGTTTAATGTATTAATTATGCTAATTAATGATTTTTAATTATAGAAAAAAGCTAGTAAAAGACGAAAAATCGGAATAAAAAATCGACAGAATATCGAATTTGATAAAGTGTCGCAAAAGTTCCGCCTAAATCGTGAAATTATCTTTCGATATTATAGATATATTATAGATAAAATATCTTACTATAATCTCGAAATTTTTGCTAACTTTAATTCGTCGATAATCTATCTATATATCGAAAGATAATTTCACGATTTATGCGGAACTAACGCGACACTTTATCGAATTCGATATTCTGTCGATTTTTTATTTCGATAATTTGTCGATTGTGCTGCTCGGGTTTTTTCATAAAAAATAAAATTCACATAAGTCATGAAAAATTGATGAATTTGAATGAAAATCGCCATGTGAGTTTGAAAAAAATCGATTGAATACCGCCAAAGTTAAAAATTTCTAATGAAAACACACAATAAACCCTCCTAGAAGGGGCTAGGGGTGAGATATCGAGCTAAAAATTTTGTCACGGGGGTTTTAGACCATAAGGACCAATTTCCACGGGAAAATTCAAAAATCGGAGCTCAGTGCCATATCACCCCTATAAACCAGGCTAGACTCTTTCTGTAGTAAAAACCTCAATTATTTGAACGAGGAAAAAAATTTGGTCTTGAAATCTTTCAATTTTGCCGGAAAAATATCTAAAATCTCTGTTTCTTTTTTTATTCTAGGTATTTTTTTTTCATTTTGGAAGAAGAAATATTAATTTTAGGTCTTCGCAATTTTTGGAAAAAAAAAACATAAGTATTTTTTGGTGTAAAAAAAACTACCTATTAATTTTTTGAAGATAAATACGAGTATCTTTCAATTTTTTCAAAGTAAATTTTTTTTCAACTTTATGGAGTAAAAAACCTTATTGTTCTAAGAAAAAAAAAACATTTCATTTAAAAAAAAATCTTGAGTGCCTAATAATTTTTTTTAAACCAAAAAATCTTTCAATTTTTTTCAAAAAAAAAAAATTTTCTACAATTTTTTTAAGAAGAAAAATTTTGGAGTAAAATATTTTCTAAATCATTCCGAGTAAAATCAGAAAAAAAAACCTGTCAGTATCTTTTTTCGAGAAAGGAATCTTTCATTTAAAAAAATATGTTTAGCTGTCCCAATATCATTGAAAAAAATAAATTTGTAGAGTAAGAGAATATATTTTCGGAAAAAATCTTTCAATTTCTCATTTCTTTGTTGGTTTTCAAAAAGACATCGACGAAAAAACTGGAAAAAGTGACTTCAGTGACCACTTACCATTTTGAGCAAAAATAGTGACAAAAAGTGATCAACATGCGAAATAGTAACGAAGTTACTTTAAAAAAGTGACTGAATTTCATGTCTACCTGGGAAACAATCTGTATTCTTCTTTATACAAGAATAAACGAATAAAATCGACAAAATAGTGACGATAAAATTACATCGAATTCTACCCACAGCTCGGTGTACGAGTATGTAGGTAACATTATGAAATCTCGTAGTCAGCAATTCAGCATTCGTATCAAATTTACCAACGCAGCATGCTGAATTTTTTCCACCATCGAGTTCCAGACACGTAGAAAACTAACATTATTTTCAATGTCAGTCACATACGATGTGAAAAAAAATGTCTGCGAAACATTTTCTTTAAAAAAATAAAAATGCTCAACTTGAAAACATAAATTTTACACTCGGCATGCATGTGTCTGACTTTTACTGAAGCGTAAAATTCGCACGTTGCTGGTTGTTTTTGTGCAACGAATTCCATTTTTGGAATAAAACGAACAACGTTGCAGAATAAATTGCTGATTGATAATCTTATAAGCGCAATTAATCGTTAGCTTTTGAGAAAACGTGTTCCTTTCACCGCACTGATTGAAATACTCCGTACGATCGATACTTTTCTAATTCGTTGTAGAATGTGGAGCTATATCTACCTACGAGGAAGACGTGAAGACGCTAAATATGTAGTTCATTTACACCAATAAAGTAAATTATTGCAACAAAAAAATACTATCTATAGTACGAGTTAGTATTGCTACGTAAACTCTCATATGGTACAGTAACTGCGATACTGGTAATTAGTCTGAAACTTGCTATAACCACCTCGACCTGCTTATGGATACCCAACTCTACAAGTCTGACTTAAATAACACGTGCTACCGTTATACAAATGCGATAGGAAATACACAATTGAAAGTTGAAATACCCTAATACATTTCTAATTGACGTAACGTTCTTTATTGTCTGCGATTATTCACTCTTCAGGAATTACGCGCAGATATTTTAATTGATTAAACTTCGTACGAAGAATTTTTTGCAAAAATTTCGACATAAAGGTGACTGAAACGTTTTGTTTTTCAATAATGATTTTTTTGGTGGGAAATTTGAATTTTTAGATATTTAAAATTATGATGAAAAAATTGAAAAATACATTTTACTTGTAAATACGTTTTCCCGGCCGTTGATCTATTGCGGGCCAGCTATTGTTTTCTCCTCCTGAAAAAGCGGTACGATTGCGGGCCAAGTGTAAACAAAAGATGGAAGTGATTAATGATTGTGATGGCAAAAAAATGCTCTATTGCGGGCCAAGAAGTGAACGAAGATTCAGCTGTAAACCAGTTGAAGTGTTCATCGTTCAATTTTTAGTTCGGAACATCAGAGGCGCCCAGAGACAAGTTTATTTGGAAAGAAAAATATTTTCTCAATTTTAGTGAAGATAATATTTTTGGAAATGAAAATGAAAATTTCTCAAGTTTTTTTGAATAAAAAATCTTTTAATTGTATGATTTTTTCCGGATTTTTTTTTTTTTTTTTTGGAATAATTGCCTAGGTGAAACAATTTTCCACTTTTTTGGATTTTTTAAAAATTCTTTGCACCATGAAATTTCCTATTTCTTGAAAGAAAAAATATTTTTAATTTTTCTTTTTTTTTTTGGAGGGGGATCAAAAAATTTCTCATTTTTTTCTGGTGTAATCATTATGTTTTTCATAAAAATACCACTTTGATTGAAAAACTCGTGTGTTCATATGCAAACTCGAGGAAATTTTTGGAAGGATATGTGCCCACAATAGGCATTAAAATTTAACCATTGTTCTCAATAACAAAGGCATTGACAGCAATATTTTTTGGCCCGCAAATTTTCGACTCTATTGCGGGCCAAATCATTAGCTGGCCCGCAATCGACCTGCACCGGTTTTCCCAATTAGGAAACGACCACGACGGGTTGTTTTAGAAACTTCGATTCGTAATTGAATTTGAATAATAGGACAGTCGTTGCTACCTTTTTGTACATTTTTTCCTTCCTAATGTCTGTAGGAGAATGAACACGAGTAGTCCATTACGTAAATACGTAATAAATTCTCGTTTCACCCAAATTAAAAATTTTCACCTTGCTAATCCTACACAATACAGAAACTAGAAAACGATCGCAGGACCGAGACAAATTGCGTACATTAAACCTAAGAAAATTTTCCATCACTTTCTGAACCTCATCCGCCAAAAATAAAAGTTTACATTATGACATACGCGAGTATGTTAATTGCAAAATCCAGTATTTCCCTCGCTGAATAAAATTATTGACAAATTTAACGCCAAGTATTCATTAAAATATTAAAAAATTAGAGCAGTAGGCAGTTCCGTGGATTAATACGAGTATATTCCAGCCACCGGTAATATGAGTTAATTACACGTTTATTCGAAACCTATAATTAAACATTCAAGTGGTACCTATACCTATGGCTATCAACTATTATGTTCTTATTAATTGTGGTACATTTTAGTGCAGGTTTCATACAGCCCCAACATGTTATGTTTCAAGTACCTAGATATAGAATTTTTCACGTATTTAGGTAGGTCAAAGTACGTACTTTTAAAGATGAAAAAATCAAAAATTTCGTGTACTCTACATAATACTCATACAAATGTACTCCTACAATATTTCCTTCATTCACATTCTACATCTTCGAAACACCCCGCCCCCCCCCCCCCCCTGAAAAACCACAACAACAAGTACAACAAATTATTCAATACAAAATCAAGACTTCTCTGAGTTAATGATACTTATTATTTATGTGTTATGTGCATTATTTGTGTTCAAGTGTTTCCTGCTAATAGCTACTTGAAATCCATACAAATGAAAAATCCAGATAATTTCCTAACATGAAATTTAATCTAAAGAAAAACAAACTCATCGAAAACTTATATACTTATCTTGACATTTGTCAACTTGCAATGTTGAGTATTTGCAGTGACATACTATGGACACTCCTTTGTATAAATTGCATCAATTTATTTCCAAGCTGCACATACATTCACGTGTGAAATTCAAGTACCCTATTCTTTTAAAACTTATCTACATATTCGAGAGAAAAATATCTCGACATTCCACAATAATGATATTCGTAAATCCGTTGATCGGAAATTTTTGGGAAAAAGAAAACTATTCGATGAATTCTGTATTATGTAGGTAGGCATTTTATGAAATTGAAATGTATTTTTTTCAACATGTTATGGTTTAGAAAAATTATTTTTAAAAGATTTTTTGCACCAAAAAAAATGAAAAAAATTCCTCAAAAAACAGAAATGACTTTTTCCCAAAAAATGAAAATCTCTAAAAAAATATAGAAAGTTTCTCATAAAAAATTGAGAGATTTTTTTCACTGAAAATTTTAGAATTATTTAGCACTAAAAAAAAATCAAGAAATTTTTCGCTCAAAAAAAAGTACACAACAAAAATAAAAAAAAATTTTTTTATGAAAAATTGAAAATTCAACAAAAAAATTGAGATTTTTTTTCTCTCAAAAAACTATATAAAACATTTTTTTCAAAAAAATTGGTGAGAAAGCGTTTACTTCAAAAAATTGAGATATTTTACATTTCCAAAAAATTCAGCAATTTTTGTTCAAAATAATGTGTTTTTTTTCTTCAACAGTTTGATAAATTACAACAAAAAGTAGAGAAATTTTTCACAAAAAAATCAAAGTAAAAAAAATTTTCATACCTTTTTTAAAGGAATCAAATCTTGGGCCCCGTTTCTTAAAATTAACAAAATATTGATGATTGATGAATAATTAGAAAAAAACATGGCATACCCTTGATAAAGTTTTTAATCGACATACAATTTTTTTAAATTTATATACTTACAAATTTTCAAAAGCCTAAGAAATTTCACATGTTTTCAAAACTGTAAGAAAATATTCATAAAATGGATTAATTTTTGAAAAAAAAAAAAATCAAAAATTTGTTTTCAAAAGTTTAACAAATAGGTAGATACCTAGGTATTGATAAATTGGATCAATTTTTTTTTAAAGTTTTAAACATGTTTTCAGACATCTAGCACTAGCATAATATTAAAAAAACAGGTGCATGCAGCTATACTATGCATGATTGCATGTGCTGATACTTCGTGAACAAATTTTCACGAGGACCCCCCCCCCCCCGCCAATCAGCATGGCCAAAAACTTGACCAAATAAAATGAATAAGTAAAATAGAGTACACTAATTTGTGATGATTTTTAAACGCTGACTTTGATAATTTTTTTGTAAGAGAATTTGAAAAATTACCGTTTAAAAGATTTTTGTCAAAAAAATTTTAACCAAAAGAAATTTTTCAATTTTTTTCAAAAACAACTTTTCTCAAAATATTTTTTTTTTTAAAATTCACAATTATTTTTGGCTCTTCTTCCCAAGGAATTTTGTGTTCACTGTATGCATAAGAAATTTTTTCAATTTTTTATCTAGAACAGAAGGATTTCTCTTCTTTGTAGTTTTTTTTTCACTCATAACATACAAATTTTTTTAAAAAGTTTTCCTGTTGAGAATATTTTAATTTTGATTTTTTTTTCAAAATTAACAGGCAATTTTTGGAGAAATAAAAAAATTACACCTTTTTGAAAATATGCTTAGAAAATATATTGACTGAAATATCTACCTAATTTTTTAGCTATTGCTTCAGCATTCATTTTTCACAGGGTGATTCGAAAGTCATTTCTCCAATTTTTTGCAAAGTTTCAACGTAAAATGACGTCATTTTACTTACTGTTTTTATTCTGAGCCAAAAATTTGATTGAAAAAACAAAGAGGATCAAAAAATTAAGATGATGACAAAAGTGTGAAAAAAGGCAAAAATGATAACCCTCGCATCTAATTTTTTCAATGATTCTGTATCTACATAGAGTGGATTTTTGGCATGATTATGATTACCATCATTCACATTCTTAGTTCTTATCAATTGATACGACCTCGTACGTGTAACTCTCATGTCAGCGTTGAAACAAAGGAAGAAAAGAAGAATGTCATAGACGCCAGTTGCAGTTGACGATCGCTTACGAAAAATGAAAATTTATTATTTCAAGGGTCACGTATCATTAAACTAACGATACCCGAATCACTAATCGACCACCATGCATCGTACATATTTTTTTTTTCAACTTCTTTTTCGTCATACATGACGACAACCCGACTTATATCGTTTAAAAGATCGTATAATAATACGAAATTATACGCACGATGCAAAAATATACGCTTATGCTCGCTATTACTCGTACCAACGCTGAATCAGTGAATCTACAATTAAAGTTTGCTTATTATATCACACATACACATTATCCAATATCCAAATACGTGTTTTGAAAATGTGTAAGTAAAAAAAAAAAAAAAAAAAAAAAAGGGAAGCATGAATTTACAACCAGTTTTTTTCTCTAAATCAACTCTCGAATACAACGAACAGGCGATATGCAGCTACAATAGCCGTAGCCGTAACAAACTCAAGCGACGATTTCATCCGACGACCTCGGAAAATATGTCATTTGACTAGAGTAAGGCTAGGAACAGTTCACTTTTTTTTCAACATACCCGCACTCTCAACTACTAATCGTTACACAAAACAGGAAATAACTACTTGCTAGCGTTATATATATATTCGTAATTATATCGCGTTTCGCAAATTGCACCAAGCCGAAAATAAATTGGAATTGGACTATTTTTTTCTCGAATTGGCGAATAATTTGAAAACCCCCATCATCGAATCAGAAAAAAAATGTACTAGAAACGATTTCCAACTTTCAATTGTCGAAGGATAAAGTAATCTTCGATTATGATTCCCGCACGTTTCTCAAATTATTAGATAAATTTTTCTTTTTCGAAAACGTAGAGTAATTTTTATTCGATCTAACATTCCATCATCGTATCGCGATACACTGTATAGTGAAATCGTTTTAACATGCGAAGTAATGCACAATACACACACGACTTTGTCCGTATTAGGTTGAGTAAGAAAACGAATAATATTATTTACACGTTCGTACGAACCTATAAGAAGTATTGGTAAATAGCAGAATGTCACGATATCTGCAACTTGTGAGTGAATCACCCCGCATTGACGACGATTTCTGCATATGCATTTATGCGCCGCCGACGACGACGAGTACATAAGTCGCTGACCATATGAAACTCGAGTAAGTTATACAGCAAAGTAGAAAAATCAACGGTAACAAGTATTCCTACGTCAAGTACGAACGTTAGTTTACTAGTCCTACACACTCATTCTTATTTGTTTTTCTATCAATTATCGAATGATAATATCTACAGTAGGTTGAAATTTCATTTTATCGATGTTTCACTTGAAAGAGAAAAAAAATCTAAATTTTCAGAACCCTATTAGTGTTGCAAGAATGCAGTTGGAGTGCGGAGTGGAACGGAGTAGAGTGCGATTTTTCAAACGAGTTTCACAAAGAGTGAGAGTGAGCTCAATTGAAGCACAAAGGAGCACTTTTGCAATGGAATGTCTTGAAAGTAGCTGAAGCTGGGGCTGTAGTGTGAAAAATGTCGATAAAATGTGGTAAAATTTTCTGAAATTTAGAAAAAAAAAATCTGAAAATTTTGAGAAAATTTTTCCATTATTTCGTGTTTTAAAATTTTGGGATAATCCTAAAATTTGGCCACTGAGGGCACTTCTTGAAAATTTTTTGAATTTTTTTTAGGATGTTTCTCAATTGGTAAGAAAATCTGAGTCTCAATATTTTAAACAGTGATATCCATCTACTTGTTGCATGATCTTTCAATTGGTTGGGGGGGGGGGGGGAGAGGGAGTAAAATCTCTCAATTAAATATTTTAAACAAAAAATTTTCAATTCTTTTGGAGCAAAAAAGCTTCTGATGTTTTGGAATTGAAATTTTATCAGGTTTCTGGCATAATTTCTCAATTTTTGGAAATAAAAAAATTGAGAAATCTTTTAAGGAGTTTTTTTAAATTTATTGTTGAATTTACTTTTTTTAGTTTTGAAATTAAATTTCCAAAAATATTTTTTTTTTCATTCTTGTGGAAGAAGGAGCAGGGGAAGACCGAGGAAACGAGCGGACGACACCTCAGGGACCTCCGGAGAATCCAAAGATTCTACACCGCAGACGGGCCACCCGGCCACCGCGCATAAGGAAACGACGACGACGAAAGTTTTAAAAAATTTTATAATCTCAAAAAATTGTGAAATTTCCTTATTCCTAAAAAATATTTTTTTACGCTAAAGCTAAAAAAGTAAAAATGAAAATTTATTTCTGATTTTTTTTAAAACTCCTAAATCCTGAAAATAATAAAAAAATTATTCCATAAAATTTACATTAGATACTTAGTCTATACCAAAAATTAAATTAATTTCATCTCAAAAAATTGTAAAATTTCTTCATTTCAAAAAAATTACCTACAGCTCAAAAAATTGAAATTAAATTTATTTTAAACTTTTTTTAAATGTCCTAAATCTTGAAAAATAATTTTAAAAATCATTTGATAAAATTTACAAATTTTTTACTAGTAAAAATTGGAAATTTTTTCATTAAAACAACAACTAGGAAGTTTGTGTGCCTATTCCAAAAAAATTAAAAATTTTCACTTCAAAAATGTGTAAAATTTCTTTATTATTAAAAAAAAATATATACTTCAATAAAATTGAAATCAAATTCATTTGAAACTTTGTTTAAAAATCTATAGAATCGAGAAATTTTTTTTTTAAATTTTCATTTAAAAAAAACTAGAAAATCTGTCCATTCTAAAGAAATGCATTTTTTAAATTTTCATTCTTAACAGCTTGAAAAATTTTCATCTTTGAAAAAATATATTTTTTTACTCAAGAATAAAATTGAGGAATTTTTCACTATGAAAAAATTACTTTTTTCTGTTAAAAAATTGAGAGATTTTCTTTCCAAAAATTGTTATTACTTTCTTTTCTCAGGAAAATTAAAAAATTTTTACTTCTCAAAGTATAATTTTGATACTTGAAAATTAAATCCAACTTCCTATACTACCCATTATTTTTGACTAAAACCATACCCAAGGAGAAAGATTAAAAAAATGAATTCAGAAGGCTACCAGCGATCAGACCTATACATTGATATACGGAATCATTTTCACGCTCAAGAAATGTTCAAGGTGAAAAAAAATAGGTAAATATAACACCCCAATTTTTCACACCTGTTTTATACTATTGTTCAAGATTTACAGCAAAACACAATCTTAAATAAATTTTCCACGTGGTTCACACAAAGTGAACCAGCCAATAACTAATCAACTTGACCCGGAGTAATAAAATCCTTGAAAACACAAATCAAACTGGACACTTCGGTGCACAGATATTCAATTACCAGCGAGACTATCTCATATCACATACCACAGATTGGAAGCTGAAGAAAAAGATCAACGTATACTTATTTATACCAATTTAAATATATAGTTCGCAAGCCATCTCTGAAAATATTCTGAAAAACAGACGAGAAAAAAAAAGAATTTCCCGACGTAAAAATGCAGACAAGTCTGACAAGTGTGTTTAATATTCTAACGTAAGATAAGAGTGTTAATGCCATCAAGATCACCTTCGGGTTACCTATACCTATACTAATACGGTCATTACTCGTTAATTAGTTTATCCCAATAGTGTTATAGAAAGCAAAAAGCAATCGTTTCGCATTTGCTTACACCCATATCGAATTTGCTTGCTTCAAACGAGTACACGTATGTGTTCGTAATTCAAAACGACACTAATCCATTGAAATTGTCTGAAAATCAATTTTTTTTTTTTTTTTTAAATATATAAAATAATTACTACGGAGAGAACGAGTAAAAAATACAGGTTCGTCTTCTGAATTCCATCAAATTAATTAATCAACTTTTCAAAATTACGTAGACGCGTATACAATTAGTTAAAATTACATTTTTGTTTCACAATACAACTTATATCACATCTTGCCAATACTTTTATCAAACAATATAGGTTACGAGAAATAAAACATTCGATAAACAATGATTTATTGTTATTTTACCATTTGAAAAAGTAAAAAAAAAAGGTCACCGAACGCGAATCTGCGAATAAAATTAAATGTCGATGATAAAGGGCGTGGTTGAGGAAATCTGCTAAATTAAAGTCGACGGATATTTTAATATTTTCATCAATTTAAAAGGGTTGTTTATCTAAATTGCCATTTATTTTACTAGCTAAGATAGGTAAGTAGGTCTAGGTATCGTAAAAGTTGAAATGAAAATTAATGCGAAATCATTTTACCTTTTCAATTTTCAAGTTGGAATTCGGTCACATTAACCTTTAAGTGAAGTACCTACTAACCAAAATATTTACCTACGCACGTGCATTTATATCAGCAACAAACAAAAATGAAAGGGTCAAGCTTGAGACTTTTGCCAAATACGCTCCGATCAGTCTATGACAACACAGGTTATCTCGAGCGTACGTTTTGGGTTTCCATCTTACCACCCAAGCATTATTTTTTTATAAGGAAATAAATAAGTATTCTAACCCACTGGTGAATTATTACTTTCACACTGAAATAGACATCTCGAAATATTCACTTCCTTCTTTAGTTTCACATCCGAATAAAACACTATCGAAAAAAAGTTACCCTTCTTGTTCGATTCAAGTCTCACGAAGAGATACTTTAAATGGGTCATTTACACCCAAATGAATCTTATAAGACCGATGACAGTCATGAGAAATTACTTAGCCAACATTGTGTTAATCAGCTTGACAAGTTCACCCATCACCATGACGATTGAACATCCTCATTACCCGAATTGTTTACCAACACTTCACTGCAGGCACATTCGGTTTACTATCGCTGTACTATAGTAGTCTCATACACCATTATACAGCACCCAGAATTTACTCGTATTTTTTAGCCATTTGTTTTAATAATTTTTTCACTGTACATGCGCATCGTGTCAGTTTATTCAAATATCTCGAATGCATGAGTATCGCGAGTGGTTCTGCTTTACTGAGATGCCAACGATGACGTCAATTTGGTAATTTTTACCGGAAGTAAATACATTATCCCTGTCTTGAGGTGAATCATCTTCTCATTCACAGATTTTCTCTCCCCTTTTACGCTAACCGCTCAAAATATACGATACATAGTACATACGCGTAGTAACAACTAACAACGTACGAGAGTTATAAAGTATAAACCATTGCCAAAAAACACACCGAGACTTCAAATCGTTGATAAATTCATCATTCGTTTCAGATCAACAAATCAGTCAGATAAATCGGACAAGCGGTAATAATTATTCGAGGTATTTGTGGAAAAAACCGCAGGAAATCAGGAAGCGAGTGTTTTATACGGTAATTACGACGGATGAGCGGTTCGTAATTAATTCTTTTCCAGCTGCAGCGTTGAGATCTATTGCGATTTTAAATTGAATTATTCAAATCGACGCGAACTTGATGGGTTCGAAAAACTCGCCAAGAACAAATGAAAATAGATTCTGACGTTTTTGTGTGAAATTAAATGGTAAAATACGTGTTGAAGCAGGATGGGATTCCCCCTCTCCAAATTATACATCTATTTGAGGGGCTGAGACGAAAAATGGCTCCATCAAGATTTACCCGCTTTGTAAAATTCCTAAATCCAACTTGGATATAATTGAGGGGATTGGCTAAATCCACAACAAGTAATCACGAAATTCGAAAATTTTTTGTAGCAAAAAAATCTAAAATTGTTGTAAAAAATTAAATCTTCCAATTTTTCGAAGGGAAAAAATCTTTTTAAAATTTTAATTCAATTTGTTTTCAAATTTTCATGAATATCCTTCATTTCCTTACAGAAAGAGAAAATCTTAGGTATTTCTTTGAGAAACAAATAACTACCTAAGTATTTCAATTTTCTTGGAATAATTTATAAATTTTATGGAAGCCAAAAATACCGATTTTATTTCAAGGAAAATAGATATATCGCGTTTATTCTTTTTGTGGAAGAGGAAAAAATTATTCAATTTAATTTTTTTGAAGTAAAAATATTTTTCAAATTTTGAAGTGGATTCCGCTTCATTTTGTACTTACCCGAGCAGCACACTCGATCGATAATATCGAAAGTTGAAACGTATCGATAAAAAATCGTTTAAAAATCTAAAGATGTTCTCACGATATGATACAGATTTAGCTGTACGATTTTATAGGCAAAAAATCTAAAAACTATCGAATTCGATAGTATTACGATTTTAGGACGATATTCGTCAACGATACTATCGACAAAGAATATTAAATTTATAGAATCCGATTTTCCACCGATTTTGTGCAGATATTTGAAACTATATTATCGACAAATAATCTGAAATTTCTCGAATTCGATTTTTTAACGATTTTGTGAAGATATTTGAAACTATATTATCGACACGTAATCTGAAATTTCTCGAATTCGATTTTTCAACGATTTTGTGCAGATATTTGAAACTATATTATCGACACGTAATCTGAAATTTCTCGAATTCGATTTTTCAACGATTTTGTGACGATATTTAGAACTATATTATCGACAAATAATCTGAAATTTCTCGAATTCGATTTTTTAACGATTTTGTGAAGATATTTGAAACTATATTATCGACACGTAATCTGAAATTTCTCGAATTCGATTTTTCAACGATTTTGTGACGATATTTAGAACTATATTATCGACAAATAATCTGAAATTTCTCGAATTCGATTTTTTAACGATTTTGTGAAGATATTTGAAACTATATTATCGACACGTAATCTGAAATTTCTCGAATTCGATTTTTCAACGATTTTGTGACGATATTTACAACTATATTATCGACAAATAATCTGGAATTTCTCGAATTCGATTTTTTAACGATTTTGTGAAGATATTTACAACTATATTATCGACAAATAATCTGAAATTTCTCGAATCCGATTTTCCACCGATTTTGTGCAGATATTTACAACTATATTATCGACAAATAATCTGAAATTTCTCGAATCCGATTTTCCACCGATTTTGTGCAGATATTTACAACTATATTATTGACAAATAATCTGAAATTTCTCGAATTCGATTTGTTAACGATTTTGTGAAGATATTTGAAACTATACTATCGAAAAAGAATATTAAATTTATCGAATTCGATTTTTTAAAGATTTTGTGAAGATATTTAAAACTGTATTATCGACAGATTATATGAAATTTCTCGAATTCGATTTTTCAACGATTTTGTGACGATATTTAAAACTATATTATCGACACATTATATGAAATTTATCGACTTCGATATTTCAACGATTTTGTAACGATAGTTGTTGAAACTATATTGATTTTTTTCTAGTCAAAAAATACCTACTTTATATTCAAAATTGGATGGGAAGAAAGGGCCAAATCGAAATTTTTATAATAACCAAAATTAAATCCAGACTATTATTCTACAACTTTTGTTTGAAATGTTTTTTCAATTGGACCTCATCTCTAGCCTCTATTATTTTGCATTTACCTACTTACGTGTAACAGTAATATGCGAAATCAAAATTGAAAAAATTTTCAAACAAGTTATCTAGTTTTTTTGGTTTACTAGGTATTTTACTTGAAACCAGATCGTTGTTCTTAAATAAAATTTTACCAAGTTCAATACTACGATTACTATGTGAATACTTAGTATTTAAAATTGAACGGGAGGGAGGCGCCCAATCGAAAATTTTGTAATGACCAAAATTATTCTTAGAACTTTAAGCTACAACTTTTGTTTGAAAATTTTTTCAATTGGACCTCTCCTTCTCCTCCAATTTTGCATAATACTCCGTTGATACTATTCAAAATTGGAGGAGCGGAGGAAAAAGGGGCCAATTTGAAAAAATTTTCAAACAAAAGTTGTAAATTAAGGTCTTAGAAATAATTTTAGTTATTATAAAAATTTCAATTGGACCCCTCCCTCTTCTCCAATTTTGCATAAGATGTTTGAATATTATAATCCAATTCGTATTATGCGAACGAACTCCGATGTTCGCAACAGACGCTTGTTTTGGTAGAAACTGCTGTATTTGGAACGAAATTCGCCAGCCTTAAGCGTAACTACGACTTCAAACTCGCCAGCCGGTCTTGAAAATGTGCGCGCGCATATACCCATATATGCTAAATTATCTACAAAAAATCGATAGAATATCGAAACTAGATAATCTACAAAAAATCGTAATACAAAATCGATAGAATATCGAAATTAAATCGAAATAAAAAATCGATAGAATATCGAAACTAAATCAAAATAAAAAATCGACAGAATATCGAATTCGATAAAGTGTCGCGTTAGTTCCGCATAAATCGTGTAATTATCTTTCGATTTATAGATAGGTTATCGATGAAGTATCTAACTATAATCTTGAGATTTTTAAAAGAAAAATCGTTCGATTTTATCGAAAGTTTATCTGTTGATGGATTTTGCCAACTATAATTCATCGATAATCTGTCGATATATCGAAAGATAATTTCACGATTTATGCGGAACTAACGCGACACTTTATCGAATTCGATATTCTGTCGATTTTTTATTTCGATAATTTGTCGAGTGTGCTGCTCGGGTATGTTAGTTTTGGCTGGTAATTTTTATTAATTCTTAGAAATTGAAAAAAAAGTTCAATTCGCATGAGTTAAAATTCATTTTTCAAAAGAAACGACCAATTGCCTATTCGGGAAAGAAAGCATTCGGGATTTCGGCTTCGGGAAAGCGGGTGGGAACCACTTGTCGAAATTGATTTTTAATCCAATTTTTCACTAATTTTTCATAAACGATTTTCTTTAATTTTTCATCGAGATTTTTCCACTAGGTATTTTGTTTAATTTAATAAAATGTTTAAAAATTTTCCGAGTTTTCTATTCTTCAAATTTTTCATTTTCTTTTTAAATTAAACAAAATAATTTTCATCAACATTAATTGTCTTACCTATAATTTCTAAATTTTTTTCGAGTAAATTCCAATTTTTCTTCTAAAATGATCGGAACTTTTTTTTTACCTTTTCGAAATGCTATCCACGATCTAGCGTTGAAGTCGGCAAGGAAGGACCAAGCGGGGGGTGGGGGTATATGTATACCCTCAGAAGAATTTTTTCTATCGGAAAAAATTGGTTGTTTTTTCGTAGTAAATTCTAAAAATATAGGTACGTGTTTTTTGTGAGATTTGAAAAATCAGTTAGCATTTTTATAAGACGATAATAGTGGGAGTAAAATGCTATTTTACGCCCTCTCGTTATGGCTCGCGGGCTCAAATACGCGTTTTCCTCCAACGAGTATGAAAAATTTAGTTCAAAACTCAGGAGTAAAAACGATTTACTCCCTTATTGTGAAATATACTATTTTAACCTAATCACCCCCCCTCCTGCAGTGTAGAACCTGAAAATTTTTTTCAACGCAGCGTTGCCAATCAATCTGGTTTAGCGAACTAACAAACTAACAATTTTCAAAACTTTATAGCTCCTTCATTTTCAAATTTAGGCACCATGTGTAATTGATTAATTGTGAACAAAAAGTATTTTGTTGGCCATACTCGTTGATATCTAAATTTCAAGTTTGATAGACCACTCGTGTGACATGACATCTTATACAATTTTTCGGTTTCGAGTTTTTTGGTTTAAAAAAGTTCAATATCTACATACAAACATCAACATGAGAAACTTTCAATATGTGATATTACGTTCGGCTTTATGAAAATAACAAAATATTTCTATTTTTTCAGTGTCTCAAGTTCAAAGTATCGTCCAAGTTGTTTATGAGAAAATGCCCATAAATACATATAAATTATAATATAAATTATCGGAGATGAATCAGTAATCAACACTATTTTTATTATTATGTTATCACTTCATTCGCAGACCAATAAGATAATAATGCGTATAACGAATAACGAAAATACTTCAATACTTCATACACTTGTGATAGTAATTTCAATTATTTTGATGAATAACTAATTTCATTTTTAAATAGATTGAACCAAAACTGCCTACATACATAAAATTCAAACAGGTGTATTTTTATAAAATAGACAGATAATCATTTTGAAGCGAATTCATCAATGCATACTGGCTCCTCAATTCTCTCATTGTTATAGATAGGGACTTTCATATCAGGAAAAAAAACCTGGTGCAAATCTCGACAGCAAAACTGATTCCATATCTCCACAAAATGACTCATCTAGTCATCTTGGATATATTACCATCCAATATAGCACTTTTCTAGGAACCATTGCAGATTGCACTACCCATCACACAATACAAGGAAAACTGGTTGTGTGAAATTTCAAAGAATACGATAATCGTAAATAATACGAGTACACACGTCGAAACCAAATTGAACTTGTACAGAACACCAAGAAGTCGCAAAAATCACTATTTTATTCTTTTTTGATCTCGATCGCAATCCAAATAAGTATAAACCGGTACGAGAATAATAATTTAGCAAAATTCTTCGAAAAATTTTCAAACTATAAATTCCGCCATCGCATCAGAGCGATGGCGCCAACGGTCTACATAAACTTATTAATTTTTAATAGCGTAACCTCAGCGTACCTAACATTTTTACCGTATCGACTTTGAAGGTGATTTTCCCTCAAAAGTTCGACAACACCGGCATTTATAATAGATATTAATTCAATCTGCCGGCGTTTTTCGCCACACGATAACGGACACTATGGTGAACACGAAAAACCCCACCACCTTCTTGATATTGTTTATATTCATCTAAGCTAAAAGCTTCAGTCACATTTCTTATTTAGGTCAACTTTCTTTTTCGATGGGACAATATTATAGCGCAACGACAACGACAGATTAACTTTATAGAGCAATTATACGATGACACGATTTGATAGTGTTTATATTTATGATCTGACGAAAAGTTGAAGGGCATTGGTGAAAATATGAAATATGGTATGCGGAAAGAACCTTCCTGTAGCGAGTGTTTTTCACATCGAAGTTACTGGCCTCGTCACTTCCGAGGGATTGTTTTCCAAAAAAATACGAGTATGCCCAAATTGACGCACCTTTTCAGATTTTTTTAGTCAACAAATGGCAACGAACGGTGAAATTGATCGCTGCGGAGAGTAAACGACCCCAAAATATGTTAGTAACTAAGCGACATTGTACACAATTCAATAGGTAGGTAGAGGTACGACAATTGTATTCTTCGAAAAACCAATTTACAGGCTAGAAATAAACACTTAGAACACTCGTCACACATTAAACTACACATATGAAAAATAGCGAAGAGAATAAAACCACATCATTATACCATATTTGAGACGTAATAAATTATTTGTGTATTAAATAAAAAGAGATACCCAGTGAAAAAAAAATTATCATTCGAAATGATTCATTAATAAGACTGGGGAAAATGTTTGTAACCACAAAAGGTACATTTACCCTTGATCCAACATTATAATCCATGAATTTTTTCCTATGATGAAGTTTCTACTGAATTTAATTAACGAAAAATAGTCAAGTAAGAAAACAACTACATACAAACCGATGTGAATTTTACTCAGATCCATTGGCACAGCCAAGGGAGGAGCTAGCGAGCGACACAGACCCCCCCCCCCAAACAACGTAGCCCACCCTTCAAAAAAAATTATTTTAATTTTTTTTTTAAAAGCTGAATAAACAAAAACAAATTATTTCTACGATTCAAAAATTTAATAAAATTGACTTTTTTTTAGAAAAAATAAAATTCAAAAAAAATAAAATCGAAAATCAATTAAAAATTTTTGACAAATTTTTGAAAAAAAATTTAATGCTCCAATTGAAAAATGTTTCAAAAAAAAGTCGTGTATTTAGATCTCAGGAATAATTTTGGTTATAACAAAAATTTTGATTTGACCCCTTCTTCCCTTTCAATTTTACATTATATACGTATGACAATCGGATAAATGCAAAATTTTTATATGTACGTATAAGCGTACGAATAATGCAAAATTGGTGAAGAGGGAGTGGTCCAATCAACATTTTTGTAACAACCAAAATTATTCCAAAGATTTTAATGTATAACTTTTGCTTGAAAATTTTTTCAATTAAGGCCTTAGGTTAAGTGATAGAAATACTTAAAATTCTAGTTCCAGCCAAAAAATAGTTCTGGCTGCGCCAATGCTCAGGTCACAGATCTATGCAAAAATTGAACAGTGCGTGACATTTTACTTCAACTGTACACCTAACAACACCTTTTTTATCACTGCCAAACACGCACAGTACAGCAACGATCGTTGACTCGAAATTTTTAAAGAAAAAATTTCGAACCAATTTAATAAATGGCCTGCCTACAATATGTGAAAATTATTAAAAAATCGATTAGTTTTTTTCATGGTAGGTCATCTACTTTGGGAACGACTGTTGACGCTATATTGACTAATCATCAGGACAGAAGGTTATTTTTGAAAACATCCTCAGATCTCCAACATCCAAAAAACGAACATAAACTCTACTTGCTGGAATAAATTCCTCCGAGGCAAAAATGACGAATTTTAGGAATTTCAAACTTGAAATTTCAATATTACAAAGGTCACACCCCATCGCATCTTCTGACAACAGATAGAAGAAAGAACCGGTTTCTCTTATATGTAGAAGAACCTTATTACTTTCGTGTACCATACCAAATATTACATTTTTAATGTTTACATCTTGCTAAGTGCTTCGATCACAAATATCAAAATGTTTTGTATTGGACTGGCGTGACCGATAAAAATCGTTATTTAACTTTTTTCAATTGCTCGAACGTGTCTTTTATAAAAATTAAACTAAACTGTACTAACTCAACAGAGATTACTGAATTTTTGAGAACGAGATAAGCGTACATTTATTTTGATGTTTGCAAAAATTGAAAATCTTACCGAACCATTTGCACGTGCTTACTGCTGTTTTTCAGGCAATTATGCACCGATTAAACGATAAAAACAGAGGACATTCGTCATTTACGACGAAATGATTTGTACAGAAAATGGGTATCGTTTATGTAATGCACCTACTATAATTTATGTTACTTATGTGAAATAATTTTAATACTACAATGATAAAGGTAAGTAATAATAATAATACGACGGACGAATAGGAAAAAAGACACCCCGGAGGCGATAATGGCAAAGTAATAAGGTACGTCTATTATGGACTTGAAATGGTATATGGTATATCCAGATCTACTATACGATGTCTTTTACGATACACATTACACTCATGCTACAAGGTTCCCATTATTAAGAGCCAAAGATGAGGACCAAATTGTAGTTTTTGATTGTCGATTTTCTACGTCATTCACTAGATGAATAATATATTTTTGCAGTCACGATAGAACTATTGTTTTCGTCCGACATTGTTGCCAATAGTTTGGTCTTTTTGAAATATAATTTACTGGAGATCGGCGGTGGAGATGACATTCATTCTTAAGACGTGCTTCAGGTAGGTAGTTGGTCCTCAAGTACTATCAAAAAAAAATAAGATACTTTCATACTGATACGATGCCTATACGAGGTAGGTACTTTACAGGCAGCATAATTTCATTAATTAATCATTTTCGCCTCAAGGATCCTGCTATTAATCTCATCGTTACATTGTTGCACTAGTATATTGTTTGGTTTCTGTTGGAATTAGCTGTATTCTTTTTGTTTACACGAAAATCGTAATCGGTTTTGATCATTAGAAGAATTCTTTTGGAACGTGATCAACAGAGGAAAATATGAGGAAGTGTGTTTGTTTTTGATTTTCTAATGAACTTTGATTCTTGGGAAGGTGTAAAAAGGAAACCTAAAATAAAGGAAAATAAATCTTCAGCTGTATGAACATGAAGAAGACATAGACAGATGATAGAACGATACAGTCGCCATATTTTTACAATTCTTTGAAGTTACATCTCGAAAGATAAATCTTCTGAATTTGTATACAACCAAAATACAACAACGACGAGAACCAGTTAACGAAATTCTACCTGAAAACCATATTACGAACACAAACAGACCAAACTGTTGACTATTTCACTAAAAAATTCTTGAAAGATTGATGAACTGATGAAATTGAATAATTGCTAATAAGTTTATACGTGTACTAATAGAAATATTATGTTATTTGCAAACTATCAAGTCATACTTGACCACAAAATTGTAAGCATCGAAGCTATGTAAACTGATAACAAAATTCTGATTAATTTGAAAGATAATGATAGTAGTTGGATAAATTATTTTACGTTACGAGGGAGAAAAATGCTTCTTTATACTACCGAAAGATCAGCGAGAGGTATATAAAGTAGCACTTTATCCCCCTAGTAACGTAAAAAAAAAATCGCACGTATGAGAAAATCTCCACCAAGTACAGCGGTTTGTTTCATCATTGTGAAGAAAATTGAAGTAGTGATATGAAAATGACGAATTTAAAACGATCTATCATAGCTCATACGAAATGTTTGTAGCTGGATTCTCAAGTCAAAAATATCTATTCACAAAATGCGAAAAAACTGATAAACGTCACATCATTTCATCAACGTTATTGTTCAAACAAAACTGTAAAATATACTATGCACGATCAATAATTGATCATTCGTGTTTAAATATTCTCAAGTTATTATCTACAGTGAAATCTATTATTCTTTCGACAGATTTCATGACATAAACGGACTTAGGTATTTTGGTAGTACTGTATTTTTAATAAGCAGTACCTATGCTAAAATGCGACAAATTACATTGATATGTTTATGTACTCACCAAAACTTTCGTAAATCTTCTTTCCAGCTCATTTTGATCAGGCATAGGCAATTTGGTACGTATGCTGAGACGGACATTATGAGTTCTAGGTAATTCGACAGAGGGTGGAGATTCTCCTTTATTACTTTGAGAATTACCCATTTTCAATTCATCGTTCAGTTTTTTAGATTTTAAACAACAAAACACATTCACTTCACCATTCCGCATTTAAATAAATTTTGTTAAGCAACAGGTATCTAACTCAAAAACTCACGGCGCGCACCGAAAACACTACTAGCCATCGAAATAAGGCAGAAATGCACCAAGCGGCGGAGACAACAAACCAACACAACGAACAAAACGTTAGTAATACAGAAATACACACATTTTATCGAAGACCGCACAACGCATCGCGTTCGTAATAACGAGACGTACTTTGGTATTCTTGTTGTTGATGTACTGCGATAATGCGAAGGAAAGGATATGTGAAAAGAGAACTTCACTGCCCTGCCTCCGACTCAGAATGACAACACACCGCTACGGGAGTGTACATGAATGAGAGAGAAAGAGATGAAAGATGAATTCACTTGAGAAATGAAGAAGTTAGAAAAAGATAGGAGAATGAATGAATGCATGCTTCGTTTACACTGACATTTTGTGTAACTGGATAAATACGTTTTAAACGTTACACTGGCGTTACGTTCAGTTACGTTACGTTACTACATTGATACCTTACATTTTTCTCATAATATTCGTTTTTTAAATTTTTTTGAAAAAATATTATTAGAAATTTTGGAACTAAATATGTAGAAATGTAGAATGAAAATTATTTTCTAAAAAAGCAGTAGATGAGTATTACGCCTCCTTCAAAGAACAGTATAATCATCAAATTGAAGTAAAAGTAAAAGCAAATGCAATGAATCATTTCGTTTTCGTAAGGTCTTCCTTTACTAATAATGAAATAACGTAAGAAATGTAGTTTGTTCAGTTTGTTGTTTTATCTTTTTCTGTTTTTATATGAAAAGCAATACGCCACTACACAAATGAGATGGAAAAATTGCAACATTGTATTTGATGATGAGTGAATTTACATAACAAAATTTTCTTAATGTTTCACTGAAAATAATCTCAAAGTGCTATCTGCGCCACCAGAAGTAATTAAACTTGGTTTGGACCAATCGCAACACATTATTTTGTCTTCATGTCCCAATAAATCGTACAAAGGCGTGTTGGAGCTGAACAAAAGAAATATTGATTGAAGTGCACATTTTCATGAAATATATGAATATTATTGTTCTGGTATATTACCTTCTGATATCCCATAACTTGAGGTCATTATCGTAACTACCCGAAACAAACAAATTAGGATCGGTATTGGACCATTTCACACATTGTACCCATTCTTTGTGAGACATGAACGTTTTCTTCACAATGCTTCCTTCTAAAATCGAAAACACGTAAAATGAATTTATGAAAATCTCTTCGTTTTTTTTTTAATTCAAATATTTTCAATATACCATTGGATTTAGGATCATAAAGTCGGATACTTCGATCAGCACCACAAGTAACGATCAATTTATTCAACGACGAATAACTCGCATTGAAAATGGACTTATTGGCAACTAATTCGGTCTTGATTCCACCGTATTCCACATCCCAAAGTTTCAACGTATGATCCCAGGAAGCTGATAGAATTTCTTCGTCGTCAGTCCATTGAACTGCTGAAATCGCTTCTTTATGACCTTTCAGAGTTGATTTTGGAATCTGAAATTATCCATAGGATAGAAATACTAGTACTTCGATTAAGAAGAAAAAGAAATAAGAAGTAATTACTCGAGTAAATAAAGCATCTGGTTTGGATTTACGTCTTTTAGCAGCGATTTCCTCTTCTTCTTCATTACACGGTGCGGTAGAATCTAAACATGAAAGGGGAAAATGTCTTTAGTGAGATGATTCCAAGTTCTACTTTTTGTTCTCGAAGACGATATAAATTGAGTTAAACTTACCTGTAGACCAAATTTTCAGCGTAGAGTCCCAGCCTCCGGTAGCGAATACAGATTTTGAGGGTCTAACGTCAACGCAGTTAATAGTCCGTTCGTGTCCTCTACAAATACATGTGCTTTTCATTTCATTTCGTTCAATATTCCATTCCCATAGTAAAGCAGTTTGATCTTGAGACACGCTACAACATATAACATCGAGATTATTAGAAAAAATATGTATAATATTTGAATTGTAATATTTTTCAAAAAGTTGTAAAGCATACCTGACGAATTTTGCAACAGAAGATTCACTATCAATCCACGATATTCCTTTCACAGGTCCAGTATGAACAACAGCACTACTCAAATGTTTACCTTTGGTAGACCAAATATGAATTGAATTGTCATAACAGCCAGATAAAATCCTGAAGAAGACAAATATTGAAGAAAAAAAATCCAACAGTAGAACTGTAACGGCGAAAAAAAATATACCATTTATCAGAGGCATGAACAGATGATACCCAATCATCATGTTGTAGACAATCTAACGGTTCTGGTGAAGGTACAGCTTCAATATACTCGATTAAAATATCACGTTCAGTTGTTATTCCATTTGTAGTTAAATATTCGTTTAATTTGCAACGTAAAAGTTCTTCGTTGACAACAAAATCAAACTGCACGGTTTGTTTTCCACTACTGCTATCGTTTTCTATAAATGAAAGAAAATACAAGTATAGTATCATTTTGAAAACGTTGACATCGAAATAAATCAACAAACAGATAATGTTCTATTGTTTTACTTACCAGAAATTAATTCATTCAATAACTCATTCAATCCTGCTGGGCTTATATCACTTGGCACATAATAAGGAGTATCCGAAATGGCATACCTTGAATAAAAATGTAAAGCAATGATAATAACTAGTAATAAATATTTTCCTAAAGGTTAAAATGCGATTAAAATAAGTTAAAATTATTCAACGTAAATGGGTGTACATACTTTGATTGTTTAGTTATGAATTTTATCTGCAACTGCGAATCAGAAGTGCTAGGTTGAGCCATTATCAAGTACTAAAAGGATTTCTGTAACAATTCTTCAGAGCATCGTTCAAAATTATTGTTAATAGATATAAATCTTCGTTAAAATAAGATTTAATTTATGAAAGAAATCACCACGTGCACAAAAAGATTGATAAAAATTTCAATTCACAACATACTTTGGTGCATCTAGAATCTAAAGAGCAGCAACTGAGCAAAAAGTTCGGGTAATACCGTAAACACTCGGATTCGGAGCGGAGAGGTTCGGACACGTTCGGATGAACTGATGAAGTAGGGTCGTGCAGCCGTGCAGGATTTAATTCAAAAAATTAAAATTTCAAACTTTCTTTTAGCCCTTTTTGATGATATAATTTGATTTTAATTCCACTTATCTACAGATGAGCCGAGATATCCAATGCCAGAAAGAAGCCTTTTAGCAAAGCTTTCACTTCAGCAAATTTTCGATTAGGAACCTACTTTACGTAATCAACAAATGTGTACAAGTAGGCATGATTGTATTTGAAGTCTCAGATTCCAGAAATTCAGGTACAAAATTACCAAAAATAAAAACCACTCAGGTAATATGGTTTTATAACAAAATGTCTTGGTCAATTCACAAATTCATATAACAACGATAAAAATATAAAACAATTACATACACGAAAATGTAACAATAACACATTTTAAAGTAGGAAAGTGAGTTGTAACAAATGCATCAATAATTAAATGATTAGATACGGTTCTTACTTCAGAAAATGCTTCTGACAAGTAAAATACAAAACATACGAATAGGTTCGTTCATAAAATACGCATTTAACAGAATAAAAAGGCAGTTATTAGAGGTATAAATCATACTTATACTGTTACTTAATCTTCTATAGGTATAAATAAATGCGAGGGATCCATCGTAGAAATGTCTGAATTTTGATATGATAAATTGCTGATCAACCTACATCAAACAGTAAATTTTTCACAAGTATTTTGGTACCGTAAGTAAAAATTAAGTCACAACTCATCCTGATCCATTTTGGAATCAACAATTAAAGTCATGTACCCTAATTTCGTCTCATTAATATTTTCTTCACACGCTACCACTTTAAAGTAAACTAAATCGGAATCTGAATGCATATCATTTTTTTTTGTTTCAGTTCGACCATCATTATTTAAAATATTTATCTCGCTCATTTCCTCATCACTCGATATTCTATAATCTTCGACCTCTTCTTCGGTTGGTTTTTCTTGGACAAACATTTCATGAACGCATTCATCAGATGTCAATTTTTCATGATTATTGCACTTTTCACTGTTGGTTTCATTAATTTTTTCAAGAGATTCGACGTCTGCTTTTTTATTTAATTTAGCAGTAAAACCTTCGGCCTTGCAGGTTTCTTTATTGACACTTTCATAAGAAGATGATGATGGAGATTCATTATTGTTACTTTTTGAACTATCAGCTTTTACTTCAATACGTGGCAACTTTGGATCACTCGCATGCTGCGCTTTATCACAATTAATTCTAAGTGAACTAAGTTTTTCTTCTGGAGTTATGGCTACTTCATTAATATGATTGAGAGATAAGGTTCTTTTATTAGGCTTAAATGAAACACTTTTGGAAATTTTTGGGTTCAAGAAAGATTCGGAAACTTGAACACTGATTTCTCTTCTACCGCTGGGATTCCCGACTGGAGTGTAAATATGAACACTGGAGTCATCTGGCTCGACACCTAGATTGTAAGAACATTCGCCGGAAAATTCATTAATCATTAGTTGAGAAATAGTTTCTCTCTGCTGGGAGTCATCGTTATGTGAAGATTTCATCGTATGATTGGCGCGAGAAGCTCGAAGATATTCTCTGGTATTTAGTTGTGGACGGAATAATATTATGAACATCTGTGGAAACGTGGAATATTAATTATGCAATTTTATGAAAATCAATTTTTAAATTTTTATTTGACTTACTGATCTGTAGAACAACGCAAAGACGATTACAATTCCATTGAAGTTGGTAACGAGAGCTACGACATTTTCACGCAGCAGTATATCTGATGTCATGAAATGCATTATAAGCATGGCAATCCAAGAAATAATCGTGAATCGAATACTGAAGACTGAATAAATAAATGTAAAAATTAGAAAAGTAAAATAGAGAATAATGTGAGCTTTCGATACTGAAGAATAATTTTATTCTTACATATTTGAGGAGAATCGTTGAAGATTTTAGGCGTGTTGGTAATTTTTTTTGTTCGGGAATAACACAGTATAATACTTGTCAGTGGAAATAAATACGCTATGAAGTATCCCATTTCTAACGTAGTAAAAGCTGAACACAATTTTATTTTGGTATCTTTATCACGAATTTGAAATGTTACTTTTCTAGGATCAATGAAATAAGTCCATATTACTGATTTGATTTTCTGTAAAAAAAAAAAATTAAAAAAAAATATATATTTGAGGGACATAAATGGAAAATAGGTGCATGTGTCATGTGTGTAATTACCTGAATACAACATAATCCTAGAACCAATAAAATAAACGCAGAGCTATTCATATTTTTGTAATGGGAAGATAAATCGAAAATACGAACTATTCGATAAGACTTCCAAAATAATGTACCATAAATCAATACGTATCCAATTCCGCTAAAATAGCTAAAAAAAAAAAAAAAAAAAAAAAAATTAAAATAAACGTTGAGCGAGTGAAATGTAAATACTTCCAATATTACTCGGTTAATTAGACCTATTAAAAACAAAATTACCTTTGCATTGAGCAAACAACTTCATCTGGATCTAATAAAAAGGAATAGGCGTTGGCGTGTAAAAACAATGCTCCCACCAACACCAGTATCTGAGCTTCTCTAGAAGATGCTCGAACAATAGCAGTATTGAAATTGAACATGTACACCGTTATGGTCGTTATAACGTTGAAAAACCCAAAGGCTGTGCTGCTCATAATGGATAACGTATAAAATTCACTCCTTTTATGAACTGCCTCCAAATCAATACAGGATTTTTGGTCTTTATCAGGCTTCGTGCCTAGTTTACATCGCTTACATTCAGTTTCATCGGATGGCAACACAACCTGAAATTAAATAATAAGTAATTTTAATTAAATATAATATGAAATTTCGAAGAAAAAAACACACCTATAGCTGTGCTAATGTTTATAAAAAAAAATTACCTCATATCTAGAGCAAGCATTGCATTTCCAACAACATTTATCTCCATTTATGTATTTCTTTACTTCTCCTTTATGACAAACTTCGGAGCATGAAGAATCCGGCATTCTTGTTTCATTAATTTTAAATTGCAAATCTACAAACGTCGAAAAAATATTTTCATTACAAATATAGGTACCTACTAAAAAACATATTATTTCACCTATTTTTCAAAATAATTTATAGCAGTGGAAAAAAGGATAGATGGGCTAGAAAAGTGAATCGGCCCTTGCTAGGATTTTCGAACTATCTATCTGGTGGAAGTTGGTTCCTAAGATCTAAAAATTCGGTGGTAAAAATTCTGGCCCCCTCGTCCCCATCAAATACCGATGATCTAAATTTTGTTCGTGTGTTCTTGTTGCTGTACCTACTTGGGAAGGGATAAAATGAGTAGTCAAAAGGGGGAATCGAAAAAGTCACTGAAGTTAGGAATATAAATTCAAGCTGACTCCAAAAACATTACAATTGACATGCTTTATTTCTACGTAGAAAATTTTGAACTCTATTTTGCAAAAAATTGAAATTTTTTATTCCGAAAAAATAAAGTAATTTTTCGTCCAAAAAATAATATAATTCTTCACAGAATAAAATGTTTAATTTTTTGAAAGTAGAAATATCTGGTATTTAAAAAAAAACAACAACATTTTTTTTAAAGAAAAAATTTCTTTATTTTTCGAGAGCAACAATAAGTATTTCTTATTTTTTTGAAAAAACTTTTTTTCTCTTTTTTTTTTTAATAAAAATCTTTCAGTTTACTGACAAACGTACCTAAATGATGTTTTCAATTTTTTGAAAAAAATTTCTTAATTTTTTTGTGAATTACCTAACTAAAAAATGATTTTTTTTTACTTTTTCCAAACTATAAACGTATTCCTCATTATTTTAAGAAAAAAATCACTCAATTTCTGTATTTTTTATATTGAGAAATCTTTCAATTTTTTGGGAACATTTATAAATTTTTTTAGTTTTTTTTTTAAGAATACGTAGGTAGGTACATATCTTATCTAGCTATAGCAATTTTCCATTTTCCATTTAAAAAAAAATAAAAAGTGCTTTAATTTTATTGGGAAAAAAATTTCTCACTTTTTTGGAAATGAAAATAAGAATTTCAAAACTTTCGAATTTTTTGGAATAAAAAATATTTTACTTTTTTTACAATGCTTCAAAACTGCGAAAATTATAATGCTAAAAAAACCTGAAAACCAGAGGAAAAGGTGCAGTCGTATAGACCAATATCTATACTACCTGCCATATCCAAATTATTCGAAAAATTGCTACTGAAACGCCTCAAGCCAATTATCAAAATTCCAGATCACCAGTTTGGGTTTCGTAATAAACACTCAACTGTTGATCAGGTCCACAGGGTAACTGATGTTATAGAAAAAGCCTTTGAGGAAAAAAAGTACTGCTGGACAGCGTTTCTTGATGTAGAGCAGGCATTTGACCGAGTATGGCATGAAGGACTACAATCAAAATTAGGGAAGCTACTTCCAGGAAACTATGCTCGCCTAATAATGTCATACATCATGGAAAGAACATTCAGAGTCTACTATGAAGATGTGAAATCAGAACAGTATCCGATTAAAGCGGGGGTACCACAAGGTAGTGTGCTTGGATCACTTCTGTACCTCATATACACAGCGGACATTCCAACAACCAACCAAACTGTAACTGCAACATTTGCTGATGATACAGCAATCATGGCAGTACATGAATCTCAAGCCAAAGCAACTGAAAACCTCCAAAATGCTCTCAACAAAATTGTAGACTGGGCTGACAAGTGGAAACTCAAGCTCAATGAGCGAAAATCTGCTCAAGTCACATTCGCAAAAAGAAAATGTGACCCGCACCACATAGTCTACATCAAACAAAACAAAGTTCCAGTGGCTAATTCCGCAAAATATTTAGGAATGCACCTTGATGCAGGCCTTACCTGGAGGCACCACATCGACCAGAAAAAGGCACAAATCAACTTGAAGATGCGCCAAATGTACTGGTTGATTGGACGGCATTCAAAGATGAAACTTGAAAACAAGAGACTCATCTACCAAACAGTCATAAAACCAATATGGACCTACGGAATCCAGATATGGGGGTGTACCAAGCCTTCAAATCGCAAAGTAATACAAACTGTACAAAACAAAGCCTTAAGAACCATAACAGGGGAGAGATGGTTCCAGAAAAACGACGCATTGCATGCAGATCTGCAGATGAAATGGGTCGACGAAGTCATCCACGAATATGCAGGTAGACATGAAGAGCGACTACACAGACATATAAATTCAGAAGTTATCCAATTATTGGATAATAGTGTACAAATCAGACGCCTTAAACGTCAAAAACCACACGATTTAGTCATAAGTATTTAAGAATATAAATAGCAGTGAACTCTCAATGGAAAGTTACTCTGCACACGTCATATAGAATTAACTATATAGCAGTTGATTGTCAGATATATTACTCATTTAAGATAGACTCTTAAGATTGTAATAAACTTATGTCAAAAAAAAAAAACAAAAAAAAAAAACTTTTTTTAGATAATTTTTTTTTTAGTACCTAAGAAATTTTTTGAATAGGTAATTATATTTTGCAGCATGGAATTTCCTATTTTTTGGAAGAAAACATTTATTTTTAATTTCTCAAGTTATTTTTGGATAAAATAAAAACTCAATTTTTTAGATAAAATAATTTCTCAATTTTTCTGGTGTAGGTATTGATATTTCTCATAATCAAAAAGAGAATTTCCAAAAGTAGTTTTTTTTTGGAGGGTGGGGGGGGGGGGGGGGAGGATGAAGGATTTTCATGCAAGAAAATGTTTCATAAAAGTTTTTTCAGGTGCCTAATTTTTTCTCCAAAGTCATTTTATTCTGTGAGGTTTTTTCAGGAGAAAGAATTTTTTTTGCAAAATTTTAAAAGAAATTATTTATAAAAGGATTACTTCAAAAGAAACTTTTCAAGATTTACTCCGAAAAAAAATCCTCGATTTTAAAAAGTCCGCTCATTCTAAAAAAAATATTTTTAGAAATTTTTTTCTCAGCTCCAGCGTTCTCAAAATTTGCTTGGTTTCTTGCATTCATACTTGTGCGATTACTTGCGATTTCAGCAAAATCAATATTTTTTCATTTTTTCCACTCACGTTATACACGATTTTCCTTTAATTCATGAAAATAAGAAAAAAATTAGAAACTACAGATTTTGCTGAAACAGGAAACTTTTCAATAATGGCGTCATTCCGGTGTTTTAAAAGAAAATTGGAAAAAATGAACGAATTTCGTCCAAATTCATGTTGATGATGTATTTGGGAATCTTTTACGATACATTAAAACTTTGAAAGTAAAAAATTTTTCCACCAAAAACGATTGTTTTAAGGGCGAAAAGTGAAAAAATGGCCGATTCACCCCATTACACCGCTTCCATCTGTATGTTTAGCTTATCACCTTTCAAACTGAAGCTCAATTCTCCGTTTTCGTAATTTCCTACATTCACCCATTTGAATACATTAGGTGAAGTTTGTTTATAATGAACAATATTGTAGCGAGCAGGACCATCACAATTTGTATCAAACTGAAATTCATCGCCAGAAAAGTCTAAAATATGCAGGGGAAAAAATATGTTTTTAAAATAAAAAAATATTTACCAAGACAGCCAGGAAAATATACAGGAAATTTTAAATTAAAAAAAGTAAAATATTCTAGATAGAGATAACACCAACCAGTGAAATTAACTTTTTTAATGTATTCCAAAAACAGCGATCCCCTACTTTTCCACATATCATCGCAAATTCCTTTCATATTTTTCCCGCATAGATCTGCATGCATGTTTATTAAAGCCTGGCAAAATCCGCATGTAGCTTGATGCACGAATTGTAACTGATTTTCAATTTCGACGTTATGAACTCCGAGATATGAATTCGAATGGCAGGGTTTTACGAAATGAGTATTAAAAGGAGTATCTGGTACAAATGGTAGTCGACATTCGAAGCGAGTTTCCCAGTATTCTGAAAAGATAATTTTAGTCCAAGAAGTTATCTACGTTATAACGAATAAATTGTATACCTACATAAAATAATTAAACTCACCAGCGAAATACGGATTTACATAATCTTTGAAAGAACGTTTGAAAAAATATTCATTAAAACCTTCAACAGGTTTAGCCTGTGGTTGAACCGAAATCGTTCCTTCGACGACTTCTTCGTTTCCATCAGAAACTAAATCTCTCGCACTCCAACCATCCGATCCGATCCAAGAAAATCGATTAGTTATATTCAAACGTGTCACAGCGCTCATTATCCCGGCAACCTCTTGATCCGAAGCAAAAACAATTACGCCTATGGGCAAAAAAAATTCATTACTGGGGACTGGGGAGATACCATATATTTAAGTAGACTAATTAGTATTCTTATTAAATCTATAAAAACTTTACAACGTAGCTCGAGAGAAATAATGTCGCTCTTTTTTTTGTTGCATTACCCTTTGATAAATGAACGAAAATTCGAGTCAGAGCTCGACCCAATTTTCGAAAGGAAGGGGTCGTATCTAGTGCATTTTAGTCACATGGTATTTCGAGAATTCGACTATAAAGGCTTAATATATTTTTACCAAACTTGGAATCGTCCTTTTCTGGCCTATATGAGCCGATTAAAGCCATACTTGGCTAACAAAGTTGTTTTCGTGGCAAATTTATTTCATACCGCAGAGAAAATCACGGGGTGGTGTTATCGCCTGAATAAAAAACGCAGTTTAGATTTCAACGGCATCAGTGATTTCAAAATTTTTCAAGTCGGTGGACACATTTATATTTAAATTCGCCGCATTATCTTACTTTTCAAATAAAATCAATACGAATTTAGAGAAAAAAAATTAACAGAAAAAACGGGCTATGTGAATAATACAGGCTCAAATTTTTTTACACACCTGTGAGTACGATCTAGGTACCTACCTATTTATTATTCAACAATGAATGCGGAAATAGTAGAAAATTGTGAATGAACCTTTTTTGTCCTTTTCATTAAAATTTGAAATATTACCCTTCGAAATTAATATATAGCCGGCTTTATATTGCCCAGTCTAAATGTTGCATTAAGTTACGAAAGTTATAGGAAACCAAACAGTGCCAAAATACAATGTGGACTACTCGTATTTAAATATTTTACTGTAAATGAATAATTTAAGGTGGCTTTTAGAGTGTTGAAAAAAGTCGATTTCTTGCGGTCGTGTAAAGTGCTTTTTGGAATTTTTCCAAAATTAAGAATTGCATTATCTCCTATAATTTAAAATAAATTTCTGTTTGAAAAAGTAATAGATTTTTAGGTCTAGTATAAAAATTGTTTATCGAGATAGAAATTTAAATCTTCAGCGATCATCAGGTCACAACTACTGAAAAACTTCAATCAATATTTTTAATTTGGCCCTAAAAAAAAAAAAAAAAAAAAAAAAAAATGGTAAAAAGTTGATATTTATTTTTTATTTTCTTCGATTTTTTTTCTGGACGTCGGGGATGCATAAAAATATATATTTTTGTTTCAATGCTACGTAAAATGGTTACGAATCAGCAGTTGAAAAAAAACGACAATTTTGTTGGGGAATATCCAATTATTGAACCGAGATTGGAATACAAATCATACAAGAACCCCTAGTTTTTAGAAAAATGAGTCACACTACTACTAAAGGTAGGTAGGACGGACGTAAAAATAGGCACTTATTACAAAAAAAAAAAAAGACCTAGACATGACAAAACTAAAATCACCCCCGCCAGGCTGCTACATAAAAACACTTTTTAGGTATATTTTGTACTTAAAATGTAATAAAAATTTAGCTTATATTTTATAGATTTTAAAAAGCATACGTATGCAAAAATTATACGCGTCGAGTATGATTACTATAAAAAAGTTTCCATTAAATAGGTAGGTGGTAGTTAGGTAGACGTATTTTATCAGATTTTAAATGAAAAAAATTACCTCTAGCCAATGGTTTAGTTAGCAGTTTTGCCACCACTTTATCATAAAAAGCTTTGTTTGGAACGCCTGAATCTTTCAATACTTTCTCTTTGATCGCTATGCAAATTTTACGTTCGTTCAAAACTTTTTCCAATTCTTCCAGTCCCTATATAGTTTCAAATGCAATACAATAAATTACGTATAGTTCGTATATTGGTGAATCTACATAAGCTTCCGAAGGCCTGCAGTTGACAATAAATATGTATAGCTTTTTACTCCGTATGTGCTTAGTGAACGTAGATACTCGTATAGAAGCAAGCTCGAAATTCAAAATTATTATTTTACCTTTATACCGTAATTTGATTCTTCATAAATCACAGAAACGTAAGTCCATTTCAACTGATCTATTATTTTTGCTATTACTTGAACTTGGTAATAATCTGAAGGTATTGTGCGACAGAAATAGTCGTATTTATGTTTATTACTCAATTCCGGACTGGTGGAAAATGGCGAAATCTAAACAATAAATTAACGTAAGTTAGATAGGTATAGGTAGTCATTTATAGATATTTATTGACATGGATTTGGATATATATATATCTTATGGCTTGGAGACATTATTGGCCTAGCCTGACCTCTCCAACCTGTGTGCCAAAATCCTAAAATTATGTTACTCCCATCAAAATACGTAAACCAGAAGAAACTTGAGTTTTATGTTTCAAATGTACAGGTAGGCTCAATGTGACCAGCGCAACCATTAAAAAAAAAGGATTTTATTGCAACAAACTTTTTAAAAAGTTGTTTTACGAGTACACAAAATTTGAAAACTACAAGTACATAGTAGAGCAGTGGTTCTCATTTTAGTTTTGCTTATGTACCCCTTTTTGAAAAAAAAAATTTTTGCACGTAACCGCTCCCTCCAAAATATAAATAATTAATGGGGTAATTCTCAGAAAATCGGCAATTTCACTACTGTAAAAGTTCAGAAATTTGACAGGTTTTTAAAAATTTTTTTTTAAGGTAATTGAAAATATATATGCCTCCGAGTACTTTTATGGTGTTGGGGTCAATTCATTTCCCAAAAGGGAGGGGGGAGGACGATTCAAAAAGGGGTATAGCCGGGTAAAATAGGGTGATTTGGCCCCCCAGAGCAAATTTTTAAACCAACTAGTGGAAGTTGGTCCTTATGGTCTAAAACCCCCGTGACCAAATTTTTAGGTCGCTACCTCACCCCCACCCCCTCCTAGAGCGAAAAATGTGATTTTTCGATTATAATTTTTGATTTTGACAGTTTTTAACCAAATTTTTTCAAACTCGGGTAGATGTTAGGTATTAGTGAGTATCTTATTATAGCTTATTAATAATTAATAAAATATCAGTATGATAGCTTATAGAATAACTAATTGTCGAATTGTCCATCGTCGTGGCTGTAAAAATTCATCATTGCCACGACGAAAGACAAACACTTGTGATCCACGACGATGGACAATTCGACAATTAGTTATTCTATAAGCTATAATACTGATATTTTATTAATTATTAATAAGCTATAATAGGATACTTACTAATTAGAATAAATTTTCTCAGTTTTCAGGAAGGTGGGACATTTTATACCGGAGGAATGATAAGCCACGACGATGGACACTATTTTTGTAAAAATTGAAATTTTTACAGATGATTACGTAAAAAATCGCTCTGTGCATTGCCATTCGAAATTTCAAATGCGGATAGTATTATTATAAAAGTAACAAATCAGTGTAGCCATTCAGCAGAAAAAAATATTCACTCAGCGAGCTGAGACAAATTTTTAAAAATTAGCCACGACGATGGACATAAATCTTTGCTACAGTTTTCAATGATCAGGTGTAGTTGTACTAAACACTTTTTGTGATCATCATTCACACCAGCCTATACCCCGAACTTCCTAATGACGTGTACTTACTTTTTTTTTCAGAAAAACATGGTGATTTCCATAATTTTTGAAATCTGTTTTCAAAAACATGTTGTGCTACAGGCCACGACGATGGACATTTTGAAGTTTAGACTAACTTGTACTCAAGGGGAGGGGGGTGGTATTCATCAAATTGGGCATGATGGATTAAGGACGTTATAATGTACAAATCAGGGAAGAAAACCAATTGAGACCCAATTGGTTATGGTGATGGTGGTTTTGAGAAAATTTTGAAATTACTGGTGGTTCCAATTGGTTTTTGGTTTTTAAAAATTTTCAAAAGGTTGTGGTGCTAAAGTGGTTCCATTTAATTTTTTTTTTTTTTGATTGGTTCTGGTTCTGGGTTTTTGGTTTTGCTTGATTAATTGGTTGTGATGGTGGTTCTCAAATTAAAAAACCATTTCAAATGGTTGTGGTGGTGGTTCTCGAATTAAAAAACCATTTCAAATGGTTGTGGTGGTGGTTCTCAAATTAAAAACCATTTCAAATGGTTGTGGTGGTGGTTTTCAAATTAAAAACCATTTCAAATGGTTGTGGTGGTGGTGGTGGTGGTTCCGTTTTGGTTTTTCAATTGGTTTTCATCGAATTGCTTCCATTTCGTAGTATGGAAAATATTTCCCAACATTTAAACCATTTATCTATGGCATTAACCATCAGAACCAGATGGAACCATTTTCGTGCTTCCTATTATACCACAAAAGAACTAAAAAAAGATCAGATCTTTGAAATTTGAATAAAAAATTAATTTGCCTACAAGTTACAAACGCAATATTGCAATAAATTTAAATTAAATAATATACATTCAAATAAAAAACAAAAAATAATAATGTTTCCACTTTCCAGAGCGCTGAAAAATCAGAAAAATGAAGAAAACAGGCCACAGGGGGTAGGTAAGGGGCCCAATTAAAAAAAATTTCAAATCAAAGTTGTTGCTTGAAGTTCTAGGAATAAATTTGGTCATAACAAAAATTTTGATTGGACCCCTCCTTCCCTTTCAAATCCACTATTTCTCTTTTTAGAACCAAAAAGAACCAATTCCATTAATTGGTGGTGGTTCTGGTTTTCATTGTAAAGGAAATTGAAAATGGTGGTGGTGGTGATGGTGGTTTTTTATTTTCAAACCACTTTCTTGTGGTTGTGGTTGTGGTTATTTATTTTCGATCCACTTTCTTGTGGTTGTGGTTGTGGTTATTTCAGCAAATGATTTTTCGTTGTGGTTTCAAACGGTTCTCTTCCCTGCCTTTTCGAAAAGAATTGGTTCTTTTTGGTGGTGGTTTTTGAATGAATTTTTGAAGTTCATTGTAATGGTTTCAAATGGTTTTGAGAACCAATTGAAATATCTGGTGGTGGTGGTTTTACCTGGTTGTGGTTTCAATTGGTTTTCTTCCCTGGTACAAATAACCAAAAAATGAAAGTTGGGCATAGTACAGGAGTTGAGAAATCAGCCTGTTACTCAAATTTGCCGATTTTCGGAGAATTACCCAATGATTGGGCAATAAATTAACATGGGCGCACGCACTTTTTGAAATAAGGTACCTACTTTATTTTTTTTTAAAGAAATTATTTCACAATTTTTTCAAAATTCTTCATGCAAAAATAACTTTTAAAAAATCTTGAAAAACTCTGCATAAAAATTTCTTTCTCATTAATTTTGAAGAAATCATTTCACACTTTTAAAAAAATTTTACAGGAAAAAATTACGTAAAACAAATCTTGAAAAATTCTTCATAGAAATTTCTTTCTCATTAAACTATAAGAATATGAAAACATTACCTATTTTTTTTTGCGTGAAATTCTTTTAAAAATCCAAAAAAGCACATTTTGAAAATCCTCTTTATGAGATATATATAAGTATATTACCTATAACACTTGAAAAATTAGGAAATTTTTCTCATCAGAAAAATGAAGTTTTTTTTATTAAAAAAAAAACAACAAAAAAAAAACGGGAAATTTCTTTCTAGTATTGAAACAAAAATTTAAAAATTCATAGATTTCTTATTCCAAAAAAATCGTGAAATTTTTTTCCTAAAAAAATGAGAAATACTTTCACTTCAGAAAAAAAATGATTTTTCCCAAAAAACAAAAATATTCTTCAATCTAAAAAGTTGAAAAAAATTATTATTTCAAAAAAAAAAAAAATGTTTTATGAAAAATACTATTAAGTAGGTACTAGGTAGGTACCTATTTTTTCTAGTTTTTACTCCTGAAAAATTGGAAAATTTTTTCTCTAAAAGAATAAAAATAAAGAAAAAATTGTCTCTCCAATTGAAAGACTTTTTATTCAAATAATTTTTCATCCAAAAAAATGGGTAAATAAATAAATGAAAGAAAAACAAAAAATCGTTTTATTAAAAAAAAATCGAGAAATTCTTTCAAAAAAAAGAAAAAGAAAAAGAAAAAAATTCGTAGGTATACTTTCACTCCTCAAAAATTAAGAAATCTCTCCTGTTCTCCAAAAATGATTATTTCTTAATAAAAATTATTTCTACTCGCAAAAATTGAAAAATTGTAAAAATTTTTATTCTAAAAAGAAATCGAAAATTTAAAAAAAAAAATGTTTTTAGGTAGGTACTCCAAAAATTTTGAGAAATTTACGGTGGTACATAATTTTCTGACGTGTACGATTGTACGTACATTATTTTTTTAGGTGTACGGTCGTACATAATTTTCTGACGTTTACGATCGTACATCATTTTTTGAGGTGTACGATGGTCATCGACGATGGTACATCATTTTTTGACGTGTACGATCGTACATCATTTTTGACATGTACGGTTGTACATCATTTTTTGAGGTGTACGATCGTACATCATTTTCTGACGTTTACGATCGTACATCATTTTTTGAGGTGTACGATGGTCATCGACGATGGTCATCATTTTTTGACATGTACGGTTGTACATCATTTTTTGACGTGTACGATCGTACATCATTTTTGAAGGTGTACGATCGTACATAATTTTTTGAGGTGTACGATCGTACATCATTTTCTGAGGTGTACGATTGTACATCATTTTTTAAGGTATACGATCGTACATCATTTTTTGAGGTGTCCACGGTCGTACATCATTTTATAACGTGTACTTGACCAATTAAAAAAATATATTGATTATAAAACATTTTTAGAAAATAAAATTTTGAAACTTCCAAAAATAAATTCTAAAAAAGGGAGATTTCATTTCCTAATTTTCAAGTTTTTTTTGGAAATTTATTTTTTGAAAATTTGAGAAGAATATACATTTTTATTTTTTTTAAATACGTTTCTATAATTATTTTTTTGCAAATTTTGTTTGAAACACATTTTAAAAATTTTTCATCAACAATTTTTTTCAAAAACTTTTTATTATTATTATTATTTTTTTAAAACATAATTATTATTTAATTTTTTTAACCCATTTCATTTGTTCAATAAATACATTCAATATTATCAAACTTGTTTGAATTTAAATTTCAAAACTCACCATTGGTATTTTGAATAAACGTAGCAAATTGGATACTTGAATGGACGTTATACTGGATGGAGCTCCAACCACACCCCAGATTGGTTTCGTTACTTCGGAGCATTGAGAATCATTTCCTTTATCTAGGTAAAGTAAGTTGGCTGAAAAATGAGAAATTAGATAATTTTTAAAATTCATCGAGTATCTATAATTTTTAATAAAAAAGAAAAGACATGCAAAACGAGGTACCCACTGAAAATTTTATTAAATTTGAAATATATTCGAATAAAACATAAATTGCAATTAATTCGACGACGAGTTGATAAATTTACGAGTGTATGTTCATAGAAGCAGACTAAAATGAAAAATGTAGTAACTGGGAGATTCAAAACTATGCCATAATTATTTTTGGGCGACTTAATAATTGCATATACATTTTCATCTCGTTACGCTAGACTAGGATATTTCGATTCAAAGAGACCGTAATACTCACTCACTTTTAATGAAATCCAAAGCCATCTCCAATCCATAAGTGTCGGTGTCGCAATCGTCCAATATGTGCGCTCCTATTTTAAAAGGCATGTGCGGATCTTTATTAATCATTTTCAAGGTGTAAAGCATCACTTCCAAAGCTTGCACCCCTCCTTGGGCCATTATAGGCCCGCATAATTGGTCGCCTTCGCCGCGCGAATGAACCATCATTAGACCGCCTATAATGACGTCGCCTTCCACCGAGACTACTCGTTTTATCGGCCATTTCATAATTCTTTTTTCAGGGCTCGCGTATGGAGCGTTGAAAGATGAAGAAAAATTAACAACATCACGTTTCGCAAAATTTCCGGATACCGGAACCGCCGGCCTAATTGAATGAGAAATGATATTCGTATTCTTCTTCGCAAGCCGCCTGCTATTATTGCGAGATGAATGCAAAGTCGAAACCATCGAATAAGCTGTTTCCGTCGCGCCCGCGATGCCCTGGCCTAGGTAGCCGGTTGAAATATCGCTAGAATTTGTAAAGGTGAAATTTTTCGAATTTTTATCCTTAATTTTATACTGGAAAGTGTACTCCCTGGACAGATCAAATTGATCTCCATTTCGCGTCATACTCGTATACGGTTTCAAATTTCCTTGTACCGTCGTTCTCTTGAATCGATTCTTAGAAAATCCAATTTTTCTTCCGTGTCTGCCCGATAGACTGTCAGCTCGTTGGGTTTTGTTTTTTAAAAATTCGTTTGTTCGTTTCATCACATATGAACAATCGATATTCATGGACTTTTTGTGCATATGTCGAAAATCGTGGTGGAACTTTTTTAAAAGTCGATTACTTTTTGTTCGTTTCCTGCGAATGGAAACAATAGGAGATGATTTGCGCTGCGCCGTGCTCGTACCGTGGTATAATCTATTTTTATAATTTCGTTGCACGAAGTCGGACGTATTTTTCATCATTTTAATGCGTTTTAATTTTTCTTCTGATTTCGGTTTTCCGATAAAAAGTTGGCTGAAAAAATCCACAATAGGAATCGTCGACCGTTTACTCGTACTCTCATTGTGCGTATTTGAAAACTCATCCGACGTATAAACACCGACGAAAGGTGAAATTAAATACGACTCGTTCTTTATATCTTTTGTTTTTTCATCATACATCAAGTTGGAAATTCCAAAAGGCATTTTAGAGCTTGTTAACGTTACGAAAAAAATGTGATGAATCGTAAAAGCAATTACAATGACGAAAGGTTGGAAAATCTTTAAAATTTTCATTGTACGATGTAGCAATGGTTTTTTTTAACGTTTCGTTCCCATCGAGTTATTCATCTGCGAACAGAGGCAAAAAAAAGTTTCGAAAATAATTAATTTAGAAAGTTTAAAAATTCGCTTATAGTCACGCGAGGCGAGTATTTGAAATATCGCATGCATATTATGCTAATAATAGTAATAATAATTAAGAGGCATAAAAAACACCATTTGCCAACTCTAAAAAGCCACGTACTGAGCTACGTCGCGTCGACCACCAATATATCAGCATAGATAAAAAAGTATAATAATTGAGTACTTAGTCTTTATTTCGAACTTTGATTTTTTTCTTGTCTCACCCCTCAAAAGTTGTGTCATTTTATGAGAAATTAATTCCCCATTTTGAGCCATTTTTCTATAACAAAATTTTATATGGCCCTCTGGTCACTTAAAAAAAAAAAGAATTAAAAAATGAAGAAATTGAGTGATTTTTAATATCGTGCCTTTTTTTGGTTATAACCCATAAAATTTGTTCCTTTTAATGAGAATCAATTCTCAATTCATTATTTTTCTTCAGCTTAATTTCAAGTTAAGTATACCTTTGGGACAGTCTCAATTTATCAAAAACCAACAAAAACGAAAAAAATAAGCAAAACTTTTTTATCTAATACTTATTTAATATTGTTTCTTCATCTTTGTTCCTCAGAATTTTTTTTTTTGTTTTTTAATTTAAACAGTGCTATTATACCGCCCCAAATTTTGAAACAAAAATCACGAAATTTTTGAATTTTGCATTTTTGAAAATTCTTCATTTCCATGAGAAATTATTCACAATTTTTTACTTTTCCCTCACTGAATTTTAAGTTTACTCTAGTCGTCTTCATTTATTAAAAATATGAGAAAGTTGACATATTTTCAAATTTTTCCTTTTTTGGGTACAAACCATAAAAGTTGACCCTTTTTATAAGGATTAATTTTCCAAATTTATATTTTCGTCCTATACTTACTTTTAAGTGGTACATTGCCCCCCAATTTTCCAACAAAAAAGAGCAACATTTTTTGACCCAGCATTTAATATAGTTATACTTTTTATTATGAAACAATCCCCCATTTTTTAATTTTTCTCTAAAAATGAATTTTACTACCCCCAACTTTTTGAGAAAAATCAAAAAATTATACCAAACCCGGGTTTATAGGGGTAATTTGGCTCTTGGTGTCAAACTAAAATTTAGAAAAAAATATAATCGATACGTAACAATCATTAAAATATTATTTTAAAATATAATAAAATTAAAACACCACATTATTCAACGGATAGATAAAAAATATAAATTTACGTTACTTCCCCTCCCTCCCATCCCCCCTCCCCAAACATCCCCTCCCCATCCCCAAACAGAATTCGAAAAAAAAATTTGTCATAGGTAAAAATTGAAATGTTGTCTTTACTGAAAAATTAAATTAATGAAAAATCTTTAAAAATGCAAAAAATAACTATTTTTACTCAAAATTTTTTTTCCCCTCCCGAAAATTATATTTTTTCTTCTGTGTAAAGTGTGAAAATCATGAAATTTTGTTATTTTGTGCATGCAAAACGGAATGATTTCATCAATTAAAAAAAAATAAGAAAAAAAGAGAAATAATAGGTACATAGATAGGGATATTTTTTTTCTGCATAAAATTAGAGGTTTTTTGTTCCGAGACGACAGTACAAAAAAAAATATGTTTTTTTTTTGAAAAAAAATTTAAAATTCGAGATTATTTTTTTTGAAGTTGATGATTTTTTTTTCAAAACTAAACAAAACTTTGCTTAAAAATCAAGAACTATTATTTACGCTATTATATATATATATATAGGTATATAAAATGAAATAAACAAAGACAAAAAATAATTATAATTTTTTTCTCTAAAAATAAAAAAAATATAGTAGAAGGCTTTTTGCCTAAAGTTCAAAAGATTTTTCCTCAAAAAGTAAAAAATAAAATTGTTTAGGAGCCTTAAAAAATTTACAGGCTTTTTTTCATAAAAAATTTTGAGATTTTTCCCAATAAAATAACTGATTTCTTTCCCAAAAAATTAAAAAATTCAATTAAAAAAAAACCCAAACATACAAAAAACAAACTAGATTCCTAATATCTACAACATTTAATTTTTTCTTCAAAAAATTGACCTCATCTCCATAGAAATTGAAATTTCTTCTCAAATGAATTGAATCAAAATTTTTCAGAATTACATTAATTTGCTCTTTTTTTTTAAGGGCGTCCCAACGTACCATTTGAAATTAAATTGTGGGAAAAATGAAAAATTGAGAATTCATTTTTTTGAAATGGAACAACTTTGATGGATTATAACAAAAAAAAATTGAAAATCAGTCAATTTTCTCATTTAAAAAAAGGAAAGAAGGTTGTCAGGTGCCACTAAAAATTCAAAAATTGGGGATAATTTTCTCATAAAAATGAATCTAATTGGGGGGAGTAGGAAAAAATAATTGTAAGTACCAAATATGGGCCATCCTAGCACGTAATTATATACTTTTTCTTCTTCGAACAAAAATTATTTTTGTAGTGAAATGAAGGGGTTGGTAAATAAATGAAAACTATTTCGTTTTATAGATCTCTCGAGATGGAAATATTTCCTCGTTCAAAAGTGTTTTTCGTAAAAGAGGAAAAAAGTCTACACGAGTATAGACTACGGAAACACGCGATATATAAGGCTTATAGTATACGCTTATACTCGTATTTCACATCGTTGATGAATATCTAGAGGCATTTTCTTAAACATTTAGGTATCACGTGGTCTACGTAATTGCGAAAGTATACGCACAAAATGAACGCATAACAAACTTCGCTCGAATAGAATTTTAAACTTTAGTTGGCCGATGTTCTTCCGCTTGGTTTTATTTTATAGATAGTCTGCTGCCATCTTACGTATACAAATACTGTTGATTATTTTTACAAGGGCCGATCTCGAGTTTACGTTTTAGGGAGTTGTATTTTTCCGCTGGAAATTTTGGGAAGTGCGCTATTTAAAGCGCATGTAAATACGAACAAATATCATTAAATAAACGAACTGCTCGATTGTTTCATTGTACGTGATGGGCGAAAAAAAGTGCCCCATTTTATGACATTGTTTGAAAATATGCTCACGAATATGTATCAGCAGTTTTTGTTTTTTCCAAGACAATTTGAGCATCGACCATGTACGATATAACTTTGTTCATGTTTATGCCAAGTTCCCAGCGTGTAACATGTTGAAACTATTGGAAACAAAATGTTTTAATATTAACCTCATCCTAGAATTCGAAGTGTTGACGATGTGTAGCTTGAGTGAAATTTAATAGCCCCGCAGCTTTGTATTATACCGAAATGTAGCTTCCCCACTCCCCACTCTCAACGACGGCGTATATAATTTTGGAAAAAATCAGCCTAAGAGTGAAATGTTTTCAGAATTATACTGATTAGATTTTGAGGTATTTTGGTGAGAATATAGAAACGTAATTTTTTAAGCTTTATCAATTTTTCCTCAAAGTCTGACGGTCTCCTACGTACTGTCAAGTATTATGGCACCCGAAAGAGAAGAAGACGAATTTTCTTATGTTGAAAATACTTTCGAAAAAAAAACTTTGGTAAGATTGATCTTCATTCGTTACCATTCTATATTTTTACACTCTTTCGTGTTGTATTTCAAAACTTTCAAAAATAGTTTGGCATTTTTTATGTAAAATGAACGAATTGAAAAAAAAAAAAAAAAAAAAACATGGCGAGAGCAGTATGTGTTTATAGAGTGAATATAATTATAGCTGTGATTTTTTTTTCTAATTTTGTTCGATCACTCCAATCAAATTGTTTGATTTTGTGAGAAAATGATTTGTGCATTAGATTCTTCTTAATTTCACAAAAATGATTGAAAAATTTAAATGCACAGTAAATTTAAAAAAATATACTTTAACGAAATCTCACTTATTTTGTCGTGTGTTTTTTAAACAATGTACCTACCTGATTTGTGTTCATAAAGTAAACAGGGAGTTGACATGATGATTTTTTTTTTTTTTTTTTTTTGTATTTACGAAAAGACTTGCTCTACAATGTGGTGCGGTCAAAACATTGCAAAATAAAGTTGTTGTTTTTTTTTTTTTTTTTTTTTTTCAGAAAACATAATTATTTTGTCGAGGCCATTTTTTATAATTTTTTGAATGGATTTTCTTTTCCAAAAAAGTTTTACTTGTCATAAGTAGGTACTTCATTTTTTTACATATTTTTTTACAAAAATTTTATTTTTTTATTTTTGAAAGGATTTTTGATTTTTTTCTCAAAAAAGAACGTGGTAGCATTTTTGTAAAAAATATTGTTAGTAGATATTATAGGTTCTTATTTTTACAGGATTTCTGATTTTTTTTTTACGAAAATTTTTAAATCTTGCACTTTTGATTTTTATACAAACTCAAAATTGCTTCATACAATTTCAACACAGCCTTGTTATCGCTTCAAAGCTAAAACTTTACAATTTTAAAACAAATACCATTGTTACTGAGGCATTTGACACCATTTTGGGGTGAACAATAATCCTCATTATTTTCTCATGGGACATAAAAGGTAGCAAATGTTCATATTCCTGGTATTTTTGTAGACCCGAGAGATATGTATGTACGAATGAATACGTATTTTATATCTGCAAATTCATTTCTAAGTAAGGGGAATATTTAAAAAAATTTTGAACGAATTTTTAGAATTCCGTCTGAGAAATTTTAAAATACTTTTTTCAGACAATTTCTATCTGAGAAAATTTTTATCATTTTTTAATTTTTTCAGAAATTTCATTTTAAAATAAGCTACCTAACTTGAAAAAAAAACTTAAAAAATTATATTTTTTAAATTAGTTATTATATCTTTTCAAGTTACACACATCTTTTGGCAGGATTTTTGATTTTTTTTAAATAAAAATTTTTGATTTTTTTAAAAAAATTATTTACAATCATGTTTTGAAAAAATTGTATTATTTTTTTCAGTTTAGTAGGATTCTTGATTTTTAGACATCTAGATATTGGTTGAGAGAATTTTTATACTTTTTTCAACAAAGAAAATTGTTTCATTACAATTTTTTGCCAAAAATATATATTAGGTATTATTTTTTTAATGTATTTTAGGAAATTTTTTTTTCGACGAATTTTTATTCAAGAATATCTTTTATCCGAAAAAATTACGAAAAAATTCTCTAAAAAAGTGAATTGTTTTCTTTTTTTTTTTGAAAAAAAGTTTTAAAATTACCTACTTTTCAGAAAAAATTCTAAAAAAAACCTACAAAAAAAAATTACCTATATTAAGAGAGAAATTTTTGTGAAAAAAAATATGGATAGGTATAGGTGATTGAAAAAAAGTGCAAGTTTGTCACTACCCCGCTCAAGTCATACCCTCTTAATTAACAAAATGCGATAGGGTCGACATCAAAAGATAGAAATGTTGCATAATCAGTTTGCCGTAAATACATCACACATAAGTTAATAAAATTGCCTATCTTGTTCGCCCCAAATATGCAGCATGGTGTCGACATCACAAGATAGAAAAGTTGCATAACCAGTTTGCCGTAAATACATCATAATTTATACACAAGTCGATAAAAATAAAATATGGTGTCCACCAGATTTTTTTTTTCAATCACTACTCTTTCACTACCTACTTATCACAAAATTTTTAGAAAACCACTCGCCTAAAATTGACTGAAAATGAAGAAGCACACTCACTTTTTCAAAAAATTAGAACTCAAATTTATTAAAGAAAAATTTTTAAATAACAAGAGAAACTCTATTTTAAATTTTGTGATTTTTTTTCGGCTTGTTTGTTTTTTTTACTACTTTTATTGAAATTTCGACAAAATCCACTACTTTATTTTCACTTATACTTTCACTACCGATATAGACACCGTTTAAAATTACGTAACTCGTTCATCGTGAATGTAAATCTCTTTCTCTTCAATAGATATTACACCATGGTGATGGTGAAAAGGTACCAGGGTTAGTTTACTTAATTACTGCAAGTTCCACGTACAAATAATTATATTTAGATTAAGCCTCAAAATTAGCGTAATAATTTGAAAGTGCTTATTTAGAAGTTGAACCTATTCAAAACATTTGAACAGAAATAAATTTCATATATTCGTAGAAAGTTTTACAAATTACACACACCCGAGCAGCACACTCGACAAATTATCGAAATACAAAATCGACAGAATATCGAATTCGATAAAGTGTCGCGTTAGTTCCGCATAAATCGTGAAATTATCTTTCGATATATAGATAGATTATCGACGAATTATAGTTAGCAAATATTTCGAGATTATAGTAAGATATTTTATCGATAATATATCTATAATATCGAAAGATAATTTCACGATTTAGGCGGAACTTTATCGAATTCGATATTCTGTCGATTTTTTATCGATTTTTTATTCCGATTTTTCGTCTTTTACTAGCTTTTTTCTATAATTAAAACTCATTAATTAGCATAATTAATACATTAAACTATGCCTAAACACATTATTCATGTTACGGTAAGAGGATCATTTCAGAAAAAGTCAAAAAAAATTATAAAAAATCTGCCACCCGTGGGGCTTGAACCTTCTACCTCCTGCATGGTAATCCTCTTCCTTAACCACTATGCCATACCTTATCGTTGAGGAATTAGCAATAAAACGCTTATAATAGGCAGTTTAGTACTTCCAGACGTGTTGGACTTAGAAAAATTTTCACCAATTTGGAAATAATTTCAAATATCGTCACAAAATCGTTGAAAAATCGTTCGACAAATTTCAGATTATTTGTCGATAATGTAGTTTCAAATATCGCCACAAAATCGTTGAAAAATCGAATTCGAGGAATTTCATATCACGTGTCGATAATATAGTTTCAAATATCGTCATAAAATCGTTGAAAAATCGAATTCGAGAAATTTCAGATTACGTGTCGATAATAAAGTTTTAAATATCTTCACAAAATCGTTAAAAAATCGAATTCGAGAAATTTCAGATTATTTGTCGATAATATAGTTTCAAATATCGTCACAAAATCGTTAACAAATCGAATTCGAGAAATTTCAGATTATTTGTCGATAATATAGTTGTAAATATCTTCACAAAATCGTTAAAAAATCGAATTCGAGAAATTTCAGATTATTTGTCGATAATATAGTTGTAAATATCGTCACAAAATCGTTGAAAAATCGAATTCGAGAAATTTCAGATTACGTGTCGATAATATAGTTTCAAATATCTTCACAAAATCGTTAAAAAATCGAATTCGAGAAATTTCAGATTATTTGTCGATAATATAGTTCTAAATATCGTCACAAAATCGTTGAAAAATCGAATTCGAGAAATTTCAGATTACGTGACGATAATATTGTTTCAAATATCTGCACAAAATCGTTGAAAAATCGAATTCGAGAAATTTCAGATTACGTGTCGATAATATAGTTTCAAATATCTTCACAAAATCGTTAAAAAATCGAATTCGAGAAATTTCAGATTATTTGTCGATAATATAGTTTCAAATATCTGCACAAAATCGGTGGAAAATCGGATTCTATAAATTTAATATTCTTTGTCGATAGTATAGTTGACGAATATCGTCCTAAAATCGTAATACTATCGAATTCGATAGTTTTTAGATTTTTTGCCTATAAAATCGTACAGCTAAATCTGTATCATATCGTGAGAACATCTTTAGATTTTTAAACGATTTTTTATCGATACGTTTCAACTTTCGATATTATCGATCGAGTGTGCTGCTCGGGCATTTCTATACATATACTTGGTTTTCACTTTTTATCAGAGGGCTTTTCCAAAGAAAATTATATTTCGAGGTTACAACATAGGTACCTACGTACGTTTTCACTATACTTAACTAAATTATATCAATAATAAGAAGTAAGTATAGGCCTAAATAAGTGGTGAATCGATGATGAACAGTTCCACAACAATATATCGTAATGAATTAATTCAACCGAACAGATTTGTCTTATTTATATCTTTTTATCGGCTCGAAAACACAGACGATAAATTTTACAGCTTTAGATAAAATTTAATACGAAAGTATTGCGCGTAAACATTATTATGTAAATGTAACATGATTTAAATAAACTCATTAATTAGATACTGGACTTCTTGCCACTACACAAATTTCTAAACTTTACGCAAAATCTTTCCGGCATGGCATTCGCATAAACCGAGTGAATTAATTTTACAAAGATACCATGTACTATAAGTACGTACTTTGCCAGTATAAACGAAACACTAAAATTTAGGTATCTGATTTTCAGCAGTCAGAAATATCCTATCTGAATTTCATAGCATGATTTTCATTCACATTTCAGATTTACGGTCTCTTAATGGATTTACGATTGATCTCGAACGGAAACAGTTCGCTATATTCCCACAGCATTTCATTTTAACCAAGATTTTGTTCTCCATCCCGCCTTAATTCGGACACGATTCGCACACAAAAGGCGTGATGTTTGTTTTCTTCTTTTTTTTTATTAAGTCGACAAAAACAAACTATTAAACTTTGGTACCGAAGTTACTATATTTTTATCTCGTACTATATATTTTCTTTTAGAATTTGATTATTTTTTGCTTTATTCGTTACGAAGAAAAAAACGCAAGAATTTAATAAAACAAGCATAATAAATTTTATTATAAACTTGCATGTTTGAGAAGGAAAAAAATATCCCTATATGAGAAATTTCAAGCATATGAAATCAAAGCATTAGAATAAGTCAACTTTCCGGCGTTACTCAAAATACCATGTACAAGTAAGAATAATAAATCTTATTATCTAGTTTCTACTCTAAAGGGAAAAAAACTAATAAAGTTTTTCTGTTCAAACTTCGAACAGAACACATCACTCATTGATTTTTTTACATTCATCTGCCAAGATCTGAGGAATTAGTGAGAAAGGCAGCGTAATGTAACTTCATGCTCCAATGAATTGAATCATTGTAAATTGTTACGATTACGATACTCTGTACATACACGTTTCACATACTCGTAAAAAAGGCATAAACGAGTATATTCGGTTTTCTCATATTTACCACCCGGAGCAATATTGTTTACAGAGTGATTATACTCCAAGTTAAAATATTAATTAATGCCTTGTTTTTCTAAAAGTGGAACGAAATAAGGGTTCCTAATTACTTTTTTTTCGGCTGAAAAACAGAAAGAAAAACTGTCACATACTTCGCAAGGAAACCTTCGTGCCTTTGGATACGGGCAAAGGGACGTATAAGTTAACGCTTTCCTTTTATGATTGATCGACGTGTACGAGGCACCGGAGCATATTTTTAATAAAAAATATAATTATACAGATATATCAACCAACATGACCAAGTTCAAATGAAATTTTCTAATTGGATTTGATAAATATACGAATTACACTCGACACTCTACACAACTTGTCTCCAGTTCACTCGTTTATACAATTTCCTTTCGTAATTGTGATGTATGTGAACATGAAAAAAAATTGGACAAAACATAAACACTCGACCGCACTTCAAAATGAAAATCGTTTGAGCAATTCAAACGACTTATCCAATAATTAAGTATTATAAGTAGGTATCTAATTTGAATTAAATTTGTGTTTGAAGATACTTAAACCGAGTTCGGATTCACTACTTCATTTTCAATTCAGCTCTACAGCAACGCAAACTGCAAAAGTGCACCTAAACATATTTTTTCCCAGCAAATTTTTTAGAAAAATTAAAATTCTATAAAAAAAACCAAATGAAAAAATTGTAAAAAAAATTATTTTACAAAACAGTTTTTTTTCAACATGACTAGAAAAAATTATTTTTCATCAAAATTTTTAAAAATTCGTGTTTGAATAAATTTTAAAATAATATAATATTTCATTAAAAAATCGAAAAGTTTTTAATACCTAATCTTCGTACATATAGGTATTAATTATTTGAGATTTTGGGGGTTTTAAAAATTAAGTAAAAAAATCAAAATTCGTTAGTTTTCAAATTTCAATAAATTTTCAAAGTTGAATAAATTTTAAAAATTCAGCCAAATTTTCGAAAATTTTCAAAATGTCAATTTCTTAAAATTTGGTCAATTTTTAAGTATACGTGAAACTGCGTGAAGGGGAAGGGATTTCGTTGGGTCACTCTAAAACTGTGTCTTTCATGGTGATTTGAAGTTTGCAAACGGTTTTCAAGGTCATCTGACGAGTCAAAAAATTTGGAAAAATTTTACAACACTGTTATAGATGTTACTTATTTTATTGATAGAGGGCGCTCGGAGCTCGTAAGTTTGTGTACGTGACTACGCGTTAGCTTAGAAATTATGTACTTATGTGTTCTCGTTTATAGAACTGAATAAAGCATATTAATGCAGCTTTTTCGTGCTTTTTAGTAGAAAAGTTATAACAAACACCCTTCTTGAGTACAAGTATACATATTATTACGTGCCAAGTTTGGTAAAAATTTACTAAAAATTTGCGAAGATGGAATTTTTAAACTCAAAATCACGTACTTATTTCGAAGCTTCAGATTCAGGAAGTGAAATAAGAAATCGTAGATACACGACACACGATAGCCATTTAACCTCCACCCCTATTTTGAAAAAATGAAAAGTAGAAAAATAAAATTGGTGGGTAGGTATAAAAAAATTTTCAAACTTTTATTTTTTTGGGTTCTAATACTTCTAAACTATCAAAATTATTGATTCTTTCCATGAGAAAGTGTTCACAATTTTTTATTTTTTGCCTCGTTAAATTTTAAGTAAGCCCTGGAAGCCCCTAGCTTTTTTAGAAAAAACTCTTGCTTTTTTTGGTTGGAGCCTATCAAAGTTGCTCCTTCGTATGAGAAATTTTTCCATTTTTTTAAAATTTTTAATGTTTTTCATTAGAAAATAACTCTCAATTTTTATTCTTCCCCTGACTGAATTTCAAGTGATGTCCCCGTCCTTCCATTTTAAAAATTGTAATTTTTCAATTTTTTTTTCTTCAAAATAATGCTAGTTGCACCGCTTAAAATTCAGTAAGGGAGAAAATAATTAATTTAAAATTTTTTCTCATGAGAAGGAACAACATTGATGATGGTAATATTTCTTTTGTTTGTTTTTTTCAAAATATGGGAAGGGGGCTAGTGACAACACTCAAAATTCAGTTGGAGAAAAGTTAAAAATTAATTCTCATGAAAAGAAACAAGTAGGTAACAACAAAAAAAAAAACAAAAAAAAAAGGATTTTGAAAATTGGTAAATTAGATATTCCATTTTTATAAAAAAAAGCTAGGGGTGAATTGACAATCAGTGTTGTTCATAATTTCATTTTTTTTCGAAATGTCAAAGGTTGACTCTCTAAAAATAATTCTTCTGGTGTAAAATAAACTCCCAAAAAAATTTTCTTCAAAAAAATTGTTTTCAGTGGTGGCACAAAGCCCATTTTATTGAGAAAACAAAAAAAAATTAAAAAATTGGAAATAATTTTTTCCAATTTTTTTTAACAAAATGGTCACTTACATAGGTACATACTTTTACCCAACAAAATCACTTTGGGTAATTTTTCATCTTTACCCCTATTTTTAAAGGCAACATAAAAAACTCATTTTTTACTTTTTTTTTTTTTTTTTTTTTTTAAAGAAAAAAATTGAAATTGGCTGGAATGAAAAAAAAATTGGATTTAAGTGGTCTTAACATTACATATTTTTGCCCCAAAAATCGCCATAAATGTTTTTTTTGGGGTAAATATAATGTAAATTATTATAGGACCACTTTAAATCAATTTTTTTTTTAATTTTTGATTTTTAATTTTTTTTTCTTTAAAAAATGTTTAAAAAAGATTTTTTTATGTTCACTTGAAAACAGGCGTAAAAATGAAAAATCACCAAAAATGGTCTTGTTGGGTAAAAGTACCTCCTTATGTGTAGAGACCATTTTGTTAATTTTTCTTTAAAAATTTAATTATAATTTTTTGAGTTTTTTTTTTGTTTTATTAATAGGTATAGGTACCTAAAAAGGGCTCTGCGTCACCACTCAAACGATTTTTTGGAGAAAAATTTTCAAGGAGTTAATTTTATACCAAAAGAATCATTTTTAGAGAGCCAATACCTTCACATTTCGAAAAAATGAAATTATGAACCACTCTAGTGACCATGGGGTGGCTTGAAACTCACTTAGAAGAAAAATAAAAGATAGGGGATTGCTCGTATTTTCTCCTAAAAATGAAAAAATTTGAGGGATGAGACAACAAAAAATTTGAAAGTTCAAAATAAGAGCTACCCAACGCGAACATAATATTCTGATATTTTCCATAATAATTATTATATGTATTTCAGCCAAATCGAAAAGCTGCAACTGATTTTTATATTTTAAAGAAACATTTTTTTTTTAAATTGAAAATTTCCCCCCAGAAAAATTGGAAAAAACTGGTTGAAAATCGTAAAAATGAAAATTAATAAATAAAAAAAAAACATTTAACCTCACCAGAGGAAATTCAGGATGGGAGTGAGGTGGAGTGGCTGCAAAAATTTTATCATCAAGTTTTGGACTCTAAGGACCAATTTCCAACACTTCATATCAAATGACGTACCAACTACCTAAGTGCCAATTTACCTTTCTTGCACGGCTATATTCTTTCGAATGTTTCTTAAAAAAAAAATACTTTGAACCTAAATTTTATGTTTAAATAAAATCTGAAAGTTTACTGTCAAACAAAATTTTACATTTAATTGAAAGTGTCGTCCTTTTAAAATTACAGTAGTTTACTAGAACCACGTACGCGCGTAACTGATCGTTAAAAAAGGCCCTATTACATACGTACCTACTCGTGTTATAAAAACAAATAGGTATAATGGAAAAGTTACGATAGTCCATAGACATGAAAATCACGCCGCGCGACCAAAGATTATAATCATTATTATCGAAGAAAACGTCGATTTGACGATTCTATTTACATTGTGGTTAATTTGAAGTGGAGAAAACATTTCGAGAAATATCTTAATCCTAAATCAGCCATAAAATAAAATAGCAAAGGGAAAGAATTTAATTGAAAATTTTACGATGTAAAGTATTAAACTGCTAAACGAAAGCGGTACAACAAGAAGAAGAAAAATACTCGTATAGTTTTTGAAATAAACGAACTTTGTAAGGAAATCTCCACCATGAAAGAATTAATCAGAAGTCGACGAGAATCTATTCGGTACATTATACGTAGTAGTAAAAACGAGTTTTAAAATGAATTTTAGATGGCATACATTTTTGGAAACAGTTTGCGTAATATTTTACAACTTAATTAAAAAAGTAAGGAATTAGAGGCGGCGAACAACACGCTATTAATTATCTTTATTACATGATTGGTTATTCTTTTGGCTTGGCGAAACTTAGCCGAATCCCAACAAAGATGTAACATTATAAAATGAATATTCCTATAATGTGCACCGCATACCATAGTAAATGTACTTGCAAACTTCGCCAAACTACGAGTACATGCGTATTCTTTATATATATTCGTACGTCGTACCTAACTGCGGAAAACGTTAATCGACCAGTCGCCTAGCTTTATCGTGTATCTTCTGTATGTGTTCATACTTCATCACATACGAGAAAAGTGAATAATAAATAATGTTCCAGACACGAGATTTTTTACTCGAATTCAAAGCATCGCATCGTAGATATACTCTCGTAATCATATAAATTTTGTTTTCGTTTTGTAACTCGACAGATGAATAAATAGGTATACCTACAAGAATTATTATATTTTGGTAGGCAGTAGGATCCCGGTAAACACACCGCCTGCTATTCGTATGCTAAAATCACAGAGACGAAAATCGCGGTCTATTCGCATACGAATAGAATGCGAAAACAAAGCAAAAATCGAAGAAAATTTTCTCAGATAAATTCGTATACTATTCGTGAGCGAATATCATGCTAAAATCGTATTTAAAAACCTGTAGATGTTTTGTGGGATATTAGCGCGATATTCGCTTGCGTATCGCATGCCTGAAATCACATTGAAAACAGGCAAAAAGTTCGTACGATATTAGCGCGATATTCGCATAAGAATCGTATGCTAAAATCGCAGTGGAAAACGTGCAAATATTCCTTACGATACTAGCACAATATTCGCATACGAATCGTATGCTAAAATCGCAGTGGAAAATGTGCAGATATTTCTTACGATATTAGCGAAATATTCGCTAGCGAATAGCATGCGATTTTCACTACACCTTCTTTAAATACGTTTTACAAATGAGAGAAGTCAGTTTCAAACACATGAACGTGTACTTGAATGTATTGCAGTGACATTTAAACAATAAAATAAAGGTTTTTCTGTTTTTTTTTTGATTTTGTTGGGGAATTTTGTGTTTTGTTTGATGTTTTTTCTTCTTTTTAAGTAAAAACGCCAATGATTTGATTTCAAAGTGATAAGAATGGAGACGAAGGCAGAATTTCTTGGACGATTTCCACTCACAGTAAGTTAATTATTTTGAATTTATATCTTATTTGTGATCGCGTGAATCTGCGTGAAATTAAATTTTATCAAATCGTAAAAATTTTAGACGTCTTATCAGTGCTATAAAATTTTTCAATTGTTCCTCTTCCTTCTCCAATTTGAACGCAGTATTACGCGAAATTATAAGGAAAGGAAGAGTCAAATCGAAATTTTTGTAATAATCGAAATTATTTCTAACATTTCAATCTACAACTTTTGTTTGAAAAAATTTTCATTTGGGACTGCGGGACAGCCCTTCTTCCCTCTCACAATTCAGAGTAATAAATATACGTTTTTATACCTATCTAATCTATCTATCTATCTATTTACGTAGTATTGGGCATAATTGGAGAGGGGGGGGGGGGACTCAAATTGAGAAATTTTTCAAACAAAAGTTGTTGATTGAAATCTTGGTAGTAATTTTGATTTTCCTAAAAATTACTTTATCAAATGCCACTGATAGGTACTCCAAAAACTTTACGATTCGGCATAATTTCATTTTCCACAGATCTGCGATCACAAATATGATATATTTTCGAATAATTAATTTACTGCTGAGTGGAAATCGTCAAAAATCATTTGCCTACTTTTTAGAGGCGAATTCCGAACGCTAATCGCAAGCGAATAGAACGCTACATTCGCTGCTAATTTCGTGTACTATTAGCGTTCGAAATTAGCCGCTAAAAAAGCGGACATTTTTGATATGCTAATAGTACGCTATTTTCGCATGCTATTCGTATACGATAAATGCGAATTTAGCGCTCTATCAGTACGCGATTCGCATACAGTGTGTTTACCGGGATATTTTTTCGAAATAATTACTTATATTAGGCCTATAGGAAAATCTTATTCAATCGTATTACATGAAATGGTCGTGTTTAGTTTAGAATGTTAAAAGGGAAGGGGAAGGATCGCGAGTGAAAAAATTCGTTACATTCTAAATTTCTCAGGAACTTCAAAATCTTCCAATTTTTTTTCAACTTTCATGCACTTAGAAAAACTGGTACCCGCATGAAATCCAAGTATCACACTCCAAAAAAATTAAATGTATTTTTCACCTCCAACCACCCTCACTCATACACAAAAAACACATTTTTTCATCGAAAATAATTCTCATTTAACATCCACAATTTTCAAATTGCTCTCATTTTAAAACTATGAAATATAAATATAAATATAAATTAACTATTGTTTTTCTAAATATGGGTCCAACATTGCACTATTTATTATTATTTTTTAGGATTTTCCATTCAACGGGATCAAAGCCAAAAAATTAGGTACATTTCTATTATTTTTTTTTTGTTTTTACTATCACTTCATATTTCAGCCACAATACAAAAAAAAAATGTTTAATTATTTGTATGAACTTTTGGACTAAATGATGAATTGGTGATGGCCAAAAATACAGTATAATTAGAATGTGTCCAAATTAGTATTTTACTAGATAAAACCTTCCACATGTTTTGTTAGCGAGGATCATTGAAAATCATTTTTCTACACATTGTATAGGGTACACTCGTACGGTACAGCCATAATTTCCAATATGTTATTTTAACAGAAAGAACGATCGCATGTTACATTTTAAAAGTAATTATGTAGTCAAAATGAAATTTAAAAAAAAAATTTAATGAACATTTGAAAAAAATATTTTGGAATAATATTTTGAAAAAAAAAACACATTTTGACAGAATTTTCAAACAGTATTGAAGAGAAAATCAAAAAATTAATTTTTGTATGAAATTATGAAAAATTATAATTCAAATAGGCCTGAGCAAAAAATTCTTTCCAAGCAAATAAAAAAAAAAACACACAATTTTAGTAAATAGGCTTTAATAATATATGATAATTATATATTTTTTTGATTCCAGAAATCATTCTAAAACCATTTATTATTTTGATACCAAATTATAAAAAGTTCATTTAAAAAAAATATTCGATAACAAAATGTTTAAAAAATCAAAACCTTTGCTAGTATGAGGAGTAGGAGAAGGTGGGGTAGGAGGAGAGGAATGCATCTAAAGTTGTTTGAAGACCCTTAGTAATATGTGATAGTTAGCCTTAGCTTTGAAATGAGGAGATAGCATCAACGTGATATCATCAGTCGATTAGCACAGTTGAACAAAAAATCCGAGGCAACGACTTGGCACGTGTGTGTATTTTCTTAACAAGTCGAAACTTTTGTGTTTATAAAAAAAATTTCCAAAGTACTCTTGTCAACTCGTCACCTCGAATTTTTCGACTCCAGTGTGCAAATCGACTGACGTATCACAATGGAGCTGAAATTAATTTTTAGCAGCCGAAGTTGAGCGATTCCAGTGTACTGGAGAAGAGTCAACTTTTTCTGGAGGCTCCAGATCTCTTCGAAAAAGGTCGGAATCAACTCGAAGCATCGACCTCAGTATACATAAACTGATTTTCAAAATTTTATCTTCAAATTTACAATTTTTGTAAAAAATTGCTTCACTAATGAGCTAAGTATTTCATTTTCAAAAATTCGCCAAAAATTGATAAATCAACTACAGCAGCTAAAAATTTGGTTCTGAGGTCTGAGTGATATGGTCTTTCAACGAGCCAAATTTCAGCTCAATCGTAGATAGCGATAAAATTTTTGGTATAAAAAAAAATCACCTTTTTGCATGAAATTTTTTTAAAAATCCAAAAAAGCACATTTGAAAATCTTCTTTTTGAGAAATACATACCCACTTAAGCAATTGTAACACTTGTAAAATTGAGAAATTTTTTTCATAAAAAAAAAAAAAAAAAAAAAAAAAAAAAACTTGAGAAATAAAAAAATACCCCCAAAAAGCGAGAAATTTCATGATAGGTAGAAAATATTTTTTTTTAAAATTCAAAAAATTAAAAGATTTCTCATTTCAAGAAAATCGAGAAATTTTTCTCCTAAAAAATTGAAAACTCTCACTTCAGAAAAAATTGAATTTTTTTCACTTGAAAAAAAAAAATATGAGAATTTTTTTCCAAAAAATCAAAAATATTCTTCAATTTAAAAAGTTGAAAGAATTTTTATTTAAAAAAAAAAAAAATAATGCAAAACTTTTTTTCCAATAATTGACACTTTTTATTGTAAAAATTGGAAGATTTTTCATTCAAAAGATTTTTCATTGAAAAAAAAAAAAAAAAATTAAAAATACATAATATTACACTCTTACTCTGGAAAAATTTAGAAAAGTATTTCTACTCCCAAAAAATGAGAAATTCTATCCTACAAGGAGGTGGCAAAAATGGCTCAAGTTTTACACTTTTTTTCTTCAAAGCTTTTAAATCCTTGCTGGGGGGGGGGGGGGGGTGCATACTCTGACCTGTCAGTTGTCCTTTTTGCTTTTCCTACTTCAAACACAACAGGTAATATTACGAAAACAACATGCGGAAAGTAGGTATACAGTCTACATCATCAGATCATATTTCGTATTTTATGAAATGGTTCCATTTTACAGTGATTTAAAAGAAATGAGAAATTACAGACTCTTTATATCTAGGTAAACATACAGTAGATACCTGCAACTTATGACTTTAGTATCAAATCAAGTCTTTAAAAATACCCATTGTATAGCGCACGTGTGGACATATAAAAATGTGACATTCTTTGTAACTTTGACATTACCGTAGACGCAGTATTATCATTTTTATACGAGTAAATATTATTACGCTACCGCGACATTTTCGCCAAAGCACAATAAGACACCAGAGCGTAGCGATTGGGGCCTTTCAAGTTATAAACTCTTTTATGAATACGAGAAAATTAATGGGTCCCTGCGAAAATAGGTTTCAAAGGATATGTTTTATCTTGGTCCAAAGCTAATTTCATAATTCTGAGCGAATGCATAAGAGTAAAGCCTTTCTTTTAGGCTATTAACATATTTTCGGTGTACAGATTAAAACGGTAAAAATTTACGCGTTCGCTGACTCATAGCCAAATATAGACCGTACGTACAAGAATATGACAAAATAATAATTACTTGCTTGATGGTTTTTTATACCGAGTAGAAAAAATAATTATCAAGTGTAACCCAGCCGAAAGCGTATTTTTAAATAATGTAAATATTAACGAGTAATTTAATATCATTGTTATTACGTACGCAAAATTTATCCGTAATGTATACACAGCGCAGGCATATAGGCGAGGTATCTATATTATAAATATAAGTTCGAAAATATACGATTTCTTACCTAAAATGGGTACCTATCCCGTGTTAAATGACAATGTTTTATAGCTCGCGCTTATCGAGAACGTTCACTTTTTATTTTTCTCACACTACATTAAACTACACTAACAGGAAATCACAGCTTCGAATTTTTTTTCATCATTTCGTCGAATTTCTTCAAATGAATAGCGCGGTAAAAAAGGAAAATTTATCATATATACGAAAATATAACGATAGAGAAGAAATAAGTGGCATAGCTATAGCCGAAAAATCTATAATAACCCAATTTGAAAAAATAAAACGAAAACGTTATAAAAACGATAACGCGCCGTATCGTTATTTTAAAAAATTAAAAAAATTCCCACAACTAAGTATACGTCTAACGAGAGCAATCAAAAAAAAGTATAACTTGGCATATTTCACAGAACGAGGAAATACGTATTTCTCGTACGACAGGCACCAGATCGAATGCATCTTTTAAACTTTTCTCGTTTGTCCAGCGAAGAAGGAATTTTTAAAAACGAGCTCACGCGATTGTCGACTAGCAGAATTAAGATTAAGGTTTAAACCTATTTGTAAATGTCACGTTTGCGTCAATTTTTTTATAGATAGGTACCTTAGCACTCCCACAGGTATTTTCAAAGCTTCATGATAAATTCGTTCTTTCGCTCTCCTTTTTTTTCTTCTTATTTTCATTTTTAGTCGGATTTCTCTATCGTAGATGAAAACACAAATTGTTATACTCGAGTCTACTTTGAAATTACGTGCGGTGGTGAGAGGATCACATGAATTTTCATTACGTCTTGGCATCTCCCGAACACGAATTAACGTTTTCCGCGTAGCCAGGTTTGAAGTAATGAAAATATTACTAAAGAGTTCTATACTTTCACGTATCGCATCGTCTATGATGATCATCTCGAAAAATATAAAACGATACTGCTCGTAAACTCCTAATGGAAATAAAAATTGGTCTCATAGATGCCTATTGCCTATAGTGAACTACACTACATATTATAGAATACGAAAAAGGCTGAAAATTACCGTCGAACTATCCACCTTGGAATGTGTTTATGATTGATGGGAAAGAATAGATCGGCATCATTACTTATAATTCTTGGCGTCGAATCTCTTTCGACCTTTTACAAAATGGTTACCATGTTATACGGAAGCAAGATACGTACCTACCATTTAAAGCAGACACACATTGAAAAGTGAACCTTCGTTATGAATTTACACAATAAGCCAGCCTACGATTTATAATAAAGTTAATTAATCATTAACAGTGTGGGGTGATTTGCTTCATCTTATGTTGTGTGAAATAGGTATTATGTAGGGGATCAATTTTTACATATTATGTTCAAGTATAAGATGTAGGTACGATAGTGCGAACTTCGTCCATACATCGGTAGGTAGGTAGTTAGGTACAGTATAATTCAGAGTCTGAATTTTTCGACGTTAAAAATTGAAAAATTTTGAACTGAAATTTTTGATATTTTTCGACAAAAAAGAAGTCGTGAAAAATTCTTATTTTAAAATAAAACTCATATTTTTTAAATATTCGGCTAATTAAAATAATCTATTTAGAATAAAAAAATGCAAAAAAAGATAGGTATAGGTATTTAAAAAAGGTCCCTAAAATAAATTCGAAAATTCTTTCAAAAATTAGTAATTAGGTATACACCTATAATTAAGTATTTAAGTAAGTATAGTCGCCACCAGCCTTAGTTGATGTACATGGCGTTAAAAAAAAAGTAAGTATAGTTTTTATGTCTTTTTTCAAACTCCAGAAAAAATTTAAAAGCCCGAACAGCACACTCGACAAATTATCGAAATAAAAAATCGACAGAATATCGAATTCGATAAAGTGTCGCGTTAGTTCCGCATAAATCGTGAAATTATCTTTCGATATATAGATAGATTATCGACGAATTATAGTTAGCAAAAATTTCGAGATTATAGTAAGATATTTTATCGATAATATATCTATAATATCGAAAGATAATTTCACGATTTAGGCGGAACTTTCGCGACACTTTATAGAATTCGATATTCTGTCGATTTTTTATCGATTTTTTATTCCAATTTTTTGTCTTTTACTAGCTTCTTTCTATAATTAAAAATCATTAATTAGTATAATTAATACATTAAACTATGCCTAAACACATTATTCATGTTACTGTAAGAGGATCATTTCAGAAAAAGGTCAAAAAAAATTATAAAAAATCTGCCACCCGTGGGGCTTGAACCATCTACCCCCTGCATGGTAATCCTCTTCCTTAACCACTATGCCATACCTTATCGTTGAGGAATTAGCAATAAAACGCTTATAATAGGCAGTTTAGTACTTCCAGACGTGTTGGACTTAGAAAAATTTTCACCAATTTTTAAAATTTGGAAATAATTTCAAATATCGCCACAAAATCGTTGAAAAATCGAATTCGAGGAATTTCATATCACGTGTCGATAATATAGTTTCAAATATCGTCATAAAATCGTTGAAAAATCGAATTCGAGAAATTTCAGATTACGTGTCGATAATAAAGTTTTAAATATCTTCACAAAATCGTTAAAAAATCGAATTCGAGAAATTTCAGATTATTTGTCGATAATATAGTTTCAAATATCGTCACAAAATCGTTAAAAAATCGAAATCTAGAAATTTCATATTACGTGTCGATAATATAGTTTCAAATATCTTTACAAAATCGGTAAAAAATCGGATTCGATAAATTTAATATAATCTGTCGATAATATAGTTTCAAATGTCGTCAAAAAATCGGTAAAATATCGAAGTCGAGAAATTTCATATAATCTGTCGATAATATAGTTTTAAATATCTTTACAAAATCGTTAAAAAATCGAATTCGATAAATTTAATATTCTTTGTCGATAATGTAGTTTCAAATATCTGCACAAAATCGGTGGAAAATCGAATTCGATAAATTTAATATTCTTTGTCGATAGTATCGTTGACAAATATTGTCATAAAATCTTAATTATATCGAATTCGATAGTTTTTAGATTTTTTGCCTATGAAGTTGTACCGATAAATCTTTATAATATCGTGAGAACATCTATAGATTTTCAAACGATTTTTTATCGATACGTTACATCTTCCGATATTATCGATCGAGTGTGCCGCTCGGGAGTTCTTCCAAAAATAAAACAAAAACCTACGTGTTTCTGTTTACAAATTTTTTTTATTTCCTATAAAAAAAACAATTTTTTTTCTTCAAAAAATCATCTTGAAAAGAAATTTCCAGTAAGGAAATATTTACAGGGTGTAAAGAGAGTACGTTTAATAATGTGCAAGGGAAAATAAGATTAGGCTGGTAGAAACAATTTTTTTTCTATGGAGCATACGAGTGGTACTAAGTAACACTTTTAATTTATGAGATTTTATATCAAAGTTTGAAAATAAAGGAACTACAACATTTTTTAGGCGAAATCAATTGGAAACACTGCATTTAATTTTTGTTTTTCAACGACAACAATGAATAGTAGAATATATAGTTTAAAATTTAAAAAAAAAATTAATTTCACTGACATAGGACATGTTAGAAGTGCTAAATTCAGATTGCATTGGATACACATGCTTAAAATGCAGTATTATGAATGCAAATTACGGAACCATAATTACAGGAGCCCGTTTCCAACTGAAAATTTTTTTGTGAATTTTTAAAATACAAAATTTTGAGAAAATCAAAAAATTAAAAAAAAATTCAAATTCAAAAAACTATTAAAAATTGTTTTTTTTTGCACACCATCTTATAGAACTTGAAAAAACTAACAAAATTTATTTTGACATATTTTTGCCTATCTTTAAAATTGAAGGAGCTAGAAAGTAATTGCTATTTTAATCGATTTTTAAAAATTAGTAGTTAAATTGAATTAAATTGCATTTTCTTTTCTAGCTCGTTCAATTTTAGAAATAGGCAAAGTTATCTCATAGCTAATAAATTTTGGTTTTTGCAGTTGAAGTTTGTAATGTAAAAAGTTCATATTAAATTTTTGAACTTTGACTGTTAAAATTAGCATAACTACCTACTAATCTTTCTAGAAAAAGTAATCACTTACAGCAGAAAAAAATTTACGTTCTGCAATTTTGATACCTAGCATTTTTTTTGTGGGACCCTTCGGTTGGTGAGAAATACGCTGCACTACTAGGATTATTCCTTCAATTTCAAAAATAGGAATCTCACTCTCACATCAGAAGTGCCAAATTCAGATTGCATTGGATATACATGCTTAAAATGCAGTATTATTAATGCAAGTTGAGGAACCATAATTACAGGAGCCCGTTTCCATTTGAAATTTTTTTGTGAATTTTTGAAATTCAAAATTTTGAGAAAATCGAAAAATTAAAAAAAAAATCAAAAAAAACTATTGAAAATTGTTTTTATTTTTTACAGCACACCATCTTGCAGAACTCGAAAAAATAAACAAAAAAAACATGCGTAGGTAATTAGGTACCTAGGATATATGTACTATGTAGAACAAACTGCTCACTGCAAGAAGAAAATTTAACGATTTACAATTTGATTAACATTTTTGTCGTAAAGCCCTTATTTTGGTTAGTTGATGCTTAGTTAAAAATGGCGTCATTTTTTTTGGTTTTCAAAACCACAGACCTTAATTGGACCTCCTCGTGTTGAAAAATTTCGGTTAAAAAATTCAAAATTCTATCATCGATAGATATAAATAGATAAAATTGAAAAATTATAATTGAAGAGTTACCATCTTTTTATTTTTACAAAATATCAAATTTTTTAAATTTTTCAATGTAAAAATCAGTTTTTTATAAAAAAATTGAAAGTTGGTAAAACTGTAATGAAATTTTTTTAATTTTTTCTATCGAAATATTTTTTTTTTCATCAAGAGAAGCCATTTAAGCTCAGTTTTGTTACCAAGCAGATGGTATTCACTTTTTTGTATTGTAGTTTGAAAATCTCGATTTTTCAGTGATCTACAATTTTTCAACTTCCTGATAGGGAAAGAAAATTGATACCAAATGACAAGCTCGGTGAGGAAACTCAAACTGCACTTTCAAAGCGGGTCCGGGTGACTCAAGTATCACGCAGATGGCACCACCGAAAAGTGGCAAAACTGCGTTTCCCCCTCTTTTTTTAAAGTGACCTTTCTTTGAGAGATTCTAGCTCCCCTCCCTTTTGAGGACTCGGTTCTAGTTTGATAAATTTGTTTACATTAAAGTGGGTTGTTGTTCTTAGCTTTTACAAAGAATAATACCACGTAGATACTTGATATTCAAAATTGGAAAGGAAGGAGGGGTCCAATCGAAACTTTTGTCATGGCCAAAATTATTTCTAAGATTTAAATCTTCAACTTTTGTTCGAAAATTTTTTCAATTGGACCCTTCCTTCCCCTCCGATTTCACATAACCCTATGTATACAAAAAGATACTTATTCAAAACTAGTGGGGGGGGGGGGGAGGGATAGAGAGGGTCCAATTGAAATTTTTTTATAACAGAAGTTGTAGATAGGGATTCTAGAAATAACTTTGGTCCTTATAAAAATTTCGATTAGACCCCTCCCTCCCTCCTAATTTATCATAGTACTACGTACTTCGATACATTATTTGAAATTGGGGAAAGCTAGAAATGCAATTGAAAACATTTTTAAACAAAAGTTATCTATACTTAGATTGAAATCCTATGAGAATAAATTTAGTTCGATTATACCCCTCCTCCTTCCTCCAATTTTGACTTTCAAGTATCTGCCTATTTATGAAAAGTGTTAAACTGGATAAAATCGAACAACAATGATCCACTTCCATATAAACAAATTTATCAAAATAGACACGAGTCGCTTTAAGGTAGAAGGCTAAAACAATTTGTAGGTGTTTTCAATTCAAAATGAACCACCCGTTAACGTATAGGTTGTCAAAACTCTAGATTACGTTATTTTTTTCATTCCACCCTAATACGAATTTATCATGTCAAAAAAATATGTTGGAATTTCTGTATGTAAGTACATGAGATTTTTTTCGTAGAAATTTCAATTTTTTCTGCTGAGAATTTTTGTACTTTATTAATTCAGTGGTGGATGATAAAACTCATCCTAACCGAAATAATTAATTATTTTCCGAAAAGTAACTCATTTTCAAACAAAATGACCTCAAATTAGAAAATAACATAAATATAGTATCCAGTGATCCCAAAAACGTCAAAGTGCCTATTATAGATAGGTAACTACCTAGCCATTAACCGTTATAAATTACCTTCGAGTTAGATTTATAACTTACGCTGTGTCGCATAAAATGACACATAATGTATTCCTTCAATAATGTCACTTACAATATTTTGTCATATATTTCAAAAAAATATGGAATGAGAAAAAAAATATCATAATATGAGCGTGAAAATATTCTAAAACTGTCTGACCCCGGAATATTTTGGTGAACCTCTTATGAAATAAATTATTCAGGTTTCGAGCGAAAAAAAATACATTTTCATTTCCTGTAAGTATATTATATACGTACGTAGACCTAGGTTCATCTGCCACATTTGTCGGTAAACTTTCAGCGAAGTAAGTGGTATTTATTGGTCATTTCAGTTCCCCAATTTTTTTCATTATATTAAAATACTTTATAGTAACAAGAATGCATTATAAAGGGATATTTGTTGCTTCGAAAATAAATTACTTTTTGATCATTAAACGATTTTTATCCAAATGTCTTTGGAATGGGTATTTATTGTACCTCGATTTTAAAGCAATTTGTATCTCTTATCTTTCTTTATAGCTTGACAGATGTATAAATTTTTTAACGAAATGTTACGCGAAATGTTTTTGTACGACATTTAAATTAAGTTACATCGAACAAAACTTGGGATATTACTCATATCGATGATCATTATAAGAGAAGGAATCAAAAAATAATGTATTGGCTTCAAGAAACTAACGCCTAGCATAATTCATTAATGAGTTAGAAAAAAACCCACCGGAAATGAAGACAAGTAAACGATTTTTTGTTATTCTACTTAAGTAAGCTGCTGAAATCTTGAACCAAGGCTACATTCGGTTGTTATTTATCACTGTCCGATGTTTCAAGCTTGAAATGTTGGATCCGTATAATCTGACAGTAGAACGAAAAAAAAGTAACACGCGATACCCGCCTAATATAAAATTAACACCCTCTTAATTACATTTTTTCCTATGGCTATAACGCACAATACGTACTTTTTAGTTCCGATTTGTTTGTTGATAATCAATTTAAGTATCTACAGTATTGCGAATTTCTGGGTTGAAATAACAAAAAATACAAGACGTATATTAAGTAGGCTTTAACTTTATCGATGGCACAATTTCAAAACTTTACGAAAATCAAAATAAGTGCATCGGTGAGCAACGGTTTTTGAAATAAATAGGGCAATAAGAAGCTTGAAAGAAAATACCTCTTTCCCAACACAACACAAAAAACAGTGGATCTTTTTTGGTTAAAAAATAATTATTTTGACGTGACAATTTTTTTTTTTTACTATCAAAAAGCTAAAATCGTCCTAAAATTACTAAACTAATTTTTTTAACCTTTTTTGAACATTTTTCACCAAAAATTTCGCAAAGGGACAAAATCTCTCTGGTTCCCTTGATTTTCACTTCTCTTGGTGATACTAAGTAATCTCTTAAGTTGGTGTAGGTAGGTACATGAGTATTGGTAAGTAGTAAGCCACACACAGATAATATGAAGATGGCACTTATTTTGTATGTATTTTGTATTTTTTTTTTCTATATTATATAACTGAAAAAAATTGTTCTTTTTCATGAGAAACGGTTCCTATTTTTCATTTTTCCCCTAACTGTATTTTAAGTGGCCCCTGGTTATCCCATTTTCTTTAAAAAATGAAAAAATTGAACGATTTTCGAAATCTTGGTCTTTTTTTGGTTACCACCCATCAAAGTTATTCGTTTTCATGAGAATTAACTCCAAATTTTACATTCCTCCCATTTAATACATTTAGTGCCCGATGCCCCTAACTTTTCAAAAACAAAAACAAAAACAAAAAAAATAAACAATTTTTTTATTTATCAATTTAATACTGTTGCTTCTTATCAGAAAATTAGTTTTTATTTTTTCATCTAATTCAATTTCAGGTGATGCCACTAACCCCCCTCACCCCATTTTGAAAAATAATGAAATATTACTAAACTTTCGAGTTTTTGCCTTTTATTTTTTGGTTATAATCGGTCAAAGTTGTTTTTCATTATAAAAATTACCAAATTAGCAATTTTTTTTTATTTTTCTACAAATTTTTGGGGCGAGTACCCAATTTTTCAACAAAAAAAAAAAGATTCTTGACTTAGCTTTAAAGTTGTTGCTTTCTTTTGGAAAATAATTTACATTTCTTAATTTTTCCCTACTGAATTTTAAGAGGTTCCATCAGTCTCTAATTTTGAAAATTCGACAATTTTTAATTTTTATTCAAAATGGGTTTTGGTGCCATCACCAAAAAATCATTTGGAGCAAAAATGAAAAATAACCGCTCTAAATCCTAGGTCAATAAATTTTGCTTATTTTTTTGTTTTTGTTTGCTTTTATGCTTTTTTTTTTTGTTGAAAAATTGAGGACGCACCAAGATAGGTATCTCTCATCTCTTAAAATAATTTGAAGCAAAGTAAAAAATTGTAAATTACCTACTTCAGTACAAAAAAAAAATAAAATAAAAAATTGGCCAATTTTTCATTTTTTGAAAGGAAGGGGGAAAGTGAAATTCAGTTACCTATTTATAGGAAAAAAACTACATACAATATTAAAAATATACAAGATAAAAAATGTTTTCCTAATTTTTTTTTTTTTTTTGAAAAGTTGGAAGCGCTTCAAAGTCATTTTTGAAATTAGGATAAGGGATATAATATAACGAAAACTTGGGAATTAATTCTCTTGAAAAAAAAAAAAAAAAAAAAAAAAACATTTTTGCTGGGTTATAACCAAAAAAGTAAGATTTTAAAAATTGGCCAATTTTTTTATTTTTCTAAAAAATAGGGATAACCAGGGTTCACTTAAAAATTAGGTAATTGAAAATTGTTCAATGAAAATTTGTCATCGAGTATGCTTCATTTTACTACACTTCCATATAGCTTCATAGAGAGAGAGAGAGAAAAAACACGAAATCCTCTTATCATTAGGGTTAATCAAATACCTTCTATTCATAATGTGTATACCTAAGTAGTTAATGTAAAAAGCTAAAAAAAAACAAAAAAACAGCTACATACGCTTATTTATTAAATTTGATCACGCATATCGTAAAACAGGCGACTAAGCGTAGTAATGTCATCATATTATTCTAACATTTGCTAAATAGGTAATGCTATAATGCTTCGCAATTGGTGGATTAAGGAAACGAGTTTACGATGAATTGGAAACCTTTCGGTGAAAATAGAGCCATGAAAGTTACTTTACTCTCCAACTTTCAATTTAATAAAACGCACCCTCTCAATAAAGATGTACCTATATATTGTGTCGCAAAGTATCCTATTTTTTCCAAGTAGGTTCAATTTTTTTTCGACAGCATTCACATTCTATTAGATTTCAATGTTTTAAACAGTTTCGTGTAGGCATCTGATTAAAAAAAAAACACACCCAGCACGTAGAATAGAAATTTATTTTTTAGAAAAAAACAGAAAGAGATAATTTATTGAATTTATAAAACAAATTATACTAGAAAAGGACCTGAAATGGTACGACAACGTGTAATTTAAAATTCATTTATTATTTCGAACGATTCCAATACTTTCAATACGGATGTGATCCTTCGATTAATTAATTTTAACTGGAATAATTAAAAGAAATCGATTGCATTGCAATACCCTAAACGAGAAAATCCAAAGGGAAATAAAATAACATGCCCGTTAACTGGCAGTTGTGGTCATTTGAGTGAGAAAAGAAAAATATATAGGTACCTACCTACCTATCGTTCAAATCCCTCAAGATTTTTTTTCGTTAGAAGCAGAAAAAATGAAAGAAAGAAAAATGTTCTTTTCAATAAAAAAAATTATTACTTACGGATGGTGAGATTCGAGTGCTTACTTTGAATATGAATGAAATCCCCTTCCTTCGCCTCTCGTATTGATCTTAACAAAAATTAAATTTCCATTCTACGCGAATAGGAAACTCCTTGAACGAAAAAAAAAGTTCATTTTCAAGTAAAATCAAATCAAAAGTAAATTTTTTTTTTTTTTTTTCATTTTTTTTTAAAATAAATTTTTACAGTTATTAAATATGAAAGGGTATAATTTGTTGATTATTCAATGCCTACATAATTTCTTGATAAGGTCTGATCAGGGAGAAAAAATTCAAAGAATTTTTCCCTCGAGTAAACACTTCGTAAGATGATGAAAATTGAACCTCGAATGATTACAAAAATGTGATTCAATTTAGGTAGTAGAATAAAAACGTGGCAAAGAAAAAAGGAATATCATTTTCTGCTTCTACAGCGGTTTTATAATCCAAATTGCGTGGATTTGCAAGCTATATCTACAAAAAGCTTGTGTTTAAATTACATTTCAGTTTTCGGTTGAAAACAAAATAACATTATTTGCACATTTCTATCGCTTTTATAATCTGAAACATGCTTTAATTTTCCACTTCAACATCGAATAATCCAATTTGCACAAAAATACCTATACTTTTAGGTACTTGTCATTTTCTTCGAGAGTCTTCGTTGTTTTTGTAAGTTAATTTGTATTTGATGTTTTAGCGCTCATTTAACAGCTCAATAGAGTAATTTATATTCATAACAGTTTTTTAAGTTCGCCGCGCCTTCGACGGATTAAGAAGGTTTAAAGTTTTCCAGAAAGGAAAAAAAATTATTCTAAGTAATGTAAATAGTTTTTACACTTTTCTCTCGAGATGGAATAAATTTCGTAAAGTGGTAATTACTTTTGCGCTATAGTGTAAGAATACCGCAAGCCGAAAATTAGTTTAGTTTCGATTTCAGCCGACAAAACAGCCCTTTCCTTTTAAGTTGGGTCATTTATTGACCAGTATTATCAGCATACTCTCTCGCATTCGGTCTATAAAAAGAGTCATAAAAGCAATGGAATCCAGTTAGGTGATGTCTGAAAAGTAGTACGTTCAATCTTTTATATTTTGCACGTAACGTCCAACTAAAATACCGCAGCATAGAATGTTTTCAATTTCTGATTTTTTTGGCTACCATTTTTCTCACATGTTGTACGATCGATGGCGTAGACGTTATCAACATATTCATATTTTTTTCCTTCAGTTTGCAACAAATTTCTTTTTTTATGATGAAATTTTTCCAAAAAAATAAAATCACTGTCGAGAAAATTGTATAGGACCAGGGTGGAAACGTCATAAAATTTCACACTTCAATTTTCTTTATATACGCTGCTGTTTACGTGTAAAGTAGTTTTTTCTTCCGCGAATCGAATTCTAAGAAAAATGCAAACCAATCAAGTCCTAATACATACAAGATGAATTTGTGGAAAATTTCATTCTCGAAAGTGTTGAGCTAGAAAACGTTGTTTAAATTTGAGACCTATACTAAATAAGTCGACTATAATAAAATTATTTACTACCATTTAATTTCCGCAATAAACCGCATAAATACCTATACCAGTAGGATAAATTGAATTAAATACCACGACGAGTCATTCCAATTTTCTTAATACAAAAATTTGCATCTGATTATAGCAGGTGCTTTCGTAAAAAATATTTATATTTATAAAAATACTCGTATTAACCTCTTTTTTAATCAATTTTTTGCAAGCAAATCAATACCTGTAAGTACCTATCTGAATTTATGAGCCAAAGCTAATACGTTCTAGTAAAAAGGGTTTAGTTTTATTTCACGTTGATTTTTTTTTTGTTTTTTTTTGTAGTATATCTAATTAAGCTGTAAAAGTATTATTTATCAACGCCAGCTATAATCTTTTTCATTTATATAATATCGGATTTCAAAATTTTTATTAAGGAAATAGGTCAGCCTTATCCTCTTGAAAGAAATTCATTTTACATGTTAAAGAAATAATGCAAATTCGGAGCAATAAGGTCATATCTGATTTTTTTTCTATTTGGGGGGAGGGGGGGATGGACTATACTTTTTCTGCTCTATATCACTACATAATGATTTTTTTAAAATGAAATTTCACCCCCCCCCCCCCCCCTAAAAAAAACCACCCAAAAAACACGATAATTTTATTGCTCAAAACTGAGAAATGTTGAAAGATTTTTGAGTGTACCGAATAAAGTCATATCTCAGGAAAAAAATTAATCAAATGCTAGATTGCTCAAACTACTCTACCTATTTAATACCTAATTTTTTCAGAAAAACATTTTAAAAGCAAAGCTTATTTTTAGAGATTTTTTTTTTCAAAAGTATTTTTCAAAAAATATTTCCTTTTTGCGAATGTTTTAAAAAAAAATTCTGATTATGAATTTTTGGCAAAAATTTTTTTTTGATTGTACCAACATATAAGTACATTTATGTATAAATTCATGAAAGAATATATTTTGGAAACATTTTCTGATAAAATTTCCAAATTCTTTAAGAAATTAGTAGGTATATTGTAGGTATCTGCCTTATTTTGTATAAAATTATGATAAAAATTTGGCGCATTCGCGCCTCGTCAGGGGGCTTCTGGTTGGTTATATTTTCACACTACGTTTGAAAGTATGAAACATAGTTTGTATATGTTTTTACTCTATGACAAAATCTCTAAAAGTCAAGAAAATTAATTTCCATGGAAATTTTAAAATTAAAAAAATCTAAGTAATAAAAGAAATTATAAGATATGATCATTGAAATTAACTTCCATTGAAATTTAAAAATGAATAAAATGTCTAAAAGTCAACAAAAAAAATGATAAAATATAATTTCCAATGAAATAAAAAAATTATAAAAGTCTAACAAAATATTGAAAATTTGGAATGAAAAAATTAATTTCCATGGAAATGTAAAATAAAACAAATTACGGTGTGACAAAATATCTAAAAGTCATGAATACTATTTCCATGGAAATTTGAAAATCAAATAAGTCTAAAAGTAGGTACACATTTTAAAAAATTTTCCAAGTTTTTTTTTACGTCACCCAAACCTAACCTAATGTGTCCTAACCTAACCGAATTTAGTGTCGGATTTTCTTGTCGGATTTTCATCTCGTTTTTTTCCATTTTGGTCTCCGTAAAAATATACTACATACTATTATACTATGTTAACAAAAAACCTAAGAAAATTACGGTGTATAAGTGGATTTTTTTTTGAAATCTATAATTTTCCATGACTTTTCCATCTAACCTCACTCAATTTCGTGTTGAAATTTTGTGACGGATTTTCATGATTTTTTTTTTCGAGTTTGGCCATCGAAAAAGCATTACTATGTGAAAATTTCCAACTTCGTTGCCAAAATGGAAAATGGTACAGTTGCCGGAGCGTAGTCAGGGTGAATTTTTTTTAAAATTGCGACTTTGAATGGAGAAAAAAATACTGAGTAATTTTGCTTAGTAAAAAGTCAAAAATCCATGACTTTTCGACTACTGGTCAGTTAGACAACTTGAAAATGCCTCTAGATTTTTTTTTAAATCCACCCAAATTTTTTTAAAAACGTAACAAAAATTTTTCCTTGCACGAAAATTGTAAAAAATTAAGATTCTATTCTATAGAAACTTCTTATAGGTACCTATGTATTTACCTACTTTAATTACATCAGAAACTTTATCTTATTTTTAATACCCATCCATCAAAAAACTTTTGAAATCCTTTCACAAAATGTTTTTAAAAAAGTTTTCGGATACAAAAAATATTATGGGAAGGAAAAAAAATCAAAAAGTAATTATTTAAAAATTTTAAAAACTAATAAAAATGCTTCATTGCTTCATCAATTTTTTTTTTAAATTCCAATCAAAGTCTGAAAAATTTTTGATTTTTTTTTTTTTGTAAAAAGTAAATATTAAAATTTTTTATGAAAAATTCAATTTAAAAAAAATGTGTAGGCCTAGGTATATAATAAATATGTATTTTGCAAAAAATTGTTTTTAAAAAATTTTCAAAAAAATCTCAGAAAACAAAATTATTTTTTGGAAAATTCTGTTTGGTAGGTACAAAAAATATTTTTGAATAAAAAAAATCACAAAAAGTAAATGTTATATTTACAGTGACTCTTAAAATTTGGAGGAACGAGGGAGGTGTGGGTCACCTTGGAAATTTCGATTTAAAAAAAATTCTGAAAAATTATGTTTTTTGAGTACTTATACAAGAAGCTCTTTTGAAGGAAATTTTTACTGCTCCGAATTTGCGATATGTCCTTCGAAAAAAATCGACCATACTGCATTGTGCCAACATTCTAAGAAAATTTACTTACTCCCAAATTTTGAAAAAAATGATACTTTTAATACATTAATCATATAATTATCTATAGGTCAATTATTCATCGAAATGATTTAGTGAAAAACGTTTTGGCTGAGAAAAGAAACAACCGACATTAATTCTGCGTAACATGTACATACGTACTCCACTTACTCGTAATATAAGTCGTAAGTACGTATACGTATATAAATCACGAATATTTGTATCCTCATTCCTTCTTAAATTACGTTTTTTCATATATATTAATTGCTGAATAAGATTTGTTGTGCCGTAAAAGAAAATTGTTTTCTTGTAAGAGAGTGTATTATTTCTTACGAACGCACATCACACGTACTTGTACCTCCTAAAACCTTTTAATTTTGGCATTTTGCCCAGTCCATTGCCATTGTTATACGTAGGTATGTATAATTGGCTGAGTTGAAAATACCTACCATACCTATTACTTTGAGAAGGATATCAATCTATTTGAAATAATTCACAAATCCATAATAAAGCGGAAAATAAGCTCGAACTTGATGTAGAAAATCAAGAGCTTCGAGTTTTAGTGCCTCGAGAGACGCATTTCAACGAGTATATTTTTCATTTGATTAAGATTCCAAAATTCATTTCAAAATCTTACAAAAAGAAAAAAGTCATAAGTACGAGTATACCGGAGCGGATTGCATCTCCTCCCATGATAATTTTTCCATCTCGTTTCTCTTGAAAAATCTCAATCTGTTTTTTTCATTTGCCCAGCTCGTTCGTGTTTTCTTATTAAATATAAATCCATCAATCATTTTTCTTTATCGTCAATCATAATCAGTACAAAAAAAGTTGAAAAAATCTAAACGGGCATTTATCGAATAGCCATGGGCGACATTTTGTCTTAGAATGTTGCCGAATTGAGCTATTTACTTGGACGACGATGATATGGCCTTTCATAAAAACGAGTTTGAATAAAAATACATATCGAAAAAACATTTCCCAGACGTGATAAAAGTAAGAGTGGTATTTTTCTTTTCAACGGAGCTTTCAGTATGACGAAGTATACATCGCGAGTAAGTAATATGAAGCGTTCACTTTGATTGACGTCTGCATGGAATTGTACTAATCTCGATGAGATTTACAACAAGACGTTTTTTATTATTAATAAAATCTGAAGTAGGTGCATTATCACCGAGTTCACGTCTAGTTGACAATTTTTAAAAATTTTCATCAATTTCGAAATAAAGAACAATAGAAAAATTGCGATAGCTCAATGCGAGTTTGTTAAACATATTTAAGTAAGCGCGTGGGTGAGTTGGAATATTTGCAGTTTAGGGTTAAAAGAAGCATTTAACTTTTCAACAGAAAGTTCAAAAAGGAGTTATTTACAAAATGTAAACATCTTTAAATTTATTTGTACTCGCATTCAAATTCATGAATATTCTATTGGCATCGCATTTTTCGTCATCTTTGTACGTAATATTGAAATCAGACGTGCAACTTTTACGCAATATTTTTAATACGTTTTTGGCAATAGGCATACGACGCGACGTCTACATCATTTCAAAATAATATCTACGTATATTATACCGGGTCGTATCAAATAGCGAAATGTAGTTTACCTACTTTTGGGTTTACAAAATAATTTAATTTTCCTTATGGAGTTGAATTATGGCTTCATTTCAAAAGTATACTGCACCTTCCTATCATTGAGAAATTTATTTCTTCTTGTGTAATCAAAATATCCCTTTTAGGGTGATCCTTATTTTGGCAAAGTTTTCTTTTTTATGAGAAAATAATTTCCTATTTCGTACCTTCCCTCTAAATCTATTTTAAGCAGACCATTGTATTTTTTTTTTTTAGAATAATAAAAAAATTGATTGATTTTCAAAATCTTCTGTTGTTGTTGTTGGTTTTTTTTTTTTTTTTGTAATAACCTATCAAAGCTATTTTGTTTCATGAGAATTGACTTGACTCAATTTATCATTTTTCTCCAATTTAGTTTCAAATAATACCTTTGAGGCGTCCTCAAATTCTCAAAAAAAAAAAAAAAATTGACCAAAATTTTTGACATAGCGTTTATTATTGTTGCTTTTTAATAGAAAATAATTTTCTTCTTTTTGTTTTCCTCTAAATGAATTTTAAGTAATGCCATCTATAAAATAATTAAAAATTACCAAACATCGCCTGGCTGTTTTCACCATCTACTTTGCGTCACATGCTATATGTGTTGCATATGCACACAGTAAGGCATTAGTATTTTTCTATACAATGGTACTGTATTATTTTCACAAAGAGATCAAGTATAGGGAGACGCGTCAAATGGTAAATGGCAACTACACGTATGTGTGCTCAGCCACTAAGTGTCCGGCCTCTATTCAGCTGTCGCCTGGTAAATCAAGGGTTGTTGGTACGAATGGAAAGGAACATGTGCATAAGCATTCAACATGTACTGAAAATCTGCTGAATGACACGAACGCGCAGTTTTCGACGGCTCCTTCGACGCCGAACACGCAGGTTGTGTCAACATTGCTTCGTCAACTCCGTTTCCTCCTGATCATACCTGAAATGAGCAGTCTCAAAAACAGGTGGAAAAGGAGCCAGTCATTGCTCTAGATGAATCTATCTCGAACCAAGATTTCGAGAATACTTCGGTTGTTTCTCGGGTTGGGTGTGATGAAGTGGATCACATTCAAGTTGAGGGCGATTTGGCAGAAATACATCAAAACGTATGCGACATTCCAAACATACACAAAACTGTGGCCACTATGGAAACAGTACTCGAATCCATTTTAAAGGAGTTAAATGAGCTTAAGTCACAACTAAGGTCGCCGACCGCGGAACTTCCTCCTTCAACGCCACCTCGGCAGCATATATATCCGAACGTTATCATAAAAAACCCAACCCAGGAGAAAATAAGTAATAAAACAAAGCCAACTGCATCAGCTTCAAGCAAACCAAAAATTCTGCTGGTTGGTGATAGTAATATTCGCCGATTGAAGGGTATTCTTCAACGAATTGCACCAAACTACCACGTTGAAGCCTCCTTCAAGCCAGGTTTTTCACTGGTCGAATGTACCTCTGATCTCGAGACACTCATGAGGGACTTTACGAAGAATGACATTGTTATTGTTTTTGGAGGGTCCAATTCTCCAACCAGTCAAGAAATAACTCTACATGTGCTGACAATTCGACGAGTAGCTGAAAAGACTAATGTAATTCAGTATGAGATTCCCTTCACATACGATCAAAAGTCATTGGATGATAAAATAAAGGATGTAAACATTCACATGCGTTCTCTACTAGAAGTAATGAACCAGCCAAATGTAGTCTATCGATGTTACAAACCGCCAATTAGTCATTACGTGCGAAATGGTCGTCATTTAAATTACAGAGGGAAGACTCTGCTATGTAAAAATATACTTGTTAGCACTACCGCAGAGCAGAATTCGGGTTCTAATCAAAAATCGCGATACTCATCGAAATCGTGATGCCCATCGAAATCACGGCGTACATCGAAATAATGATACCCATCGAACCCGTGTTACCTATCAAAATCGAGCTAATACGTGTAATGATCTTGATACCTATCATCATCATGACACCTATACATCTTGATACCTATCATCATCATGACACCTATACAAATCATGATGACTATCGAAATCGTAATACCAACAGTGATCGAGTTACCTGCCCTAATCACGATACCTATCGTAATCGAGTTACCTATCCGAATCGTGGGACTTATCGAAATCGCGATACCTACCAAAATCGTGATACTCATCGAAATCGCGATGCCTACAGTAATCGCAATACCTATCGAAATCGTGAGGTCAGTCGTGATTGCAATACCTCTTTTAATCCTAGTAATAATTGTAGTAATCGGGATACCTATCCCAATCATGAGATTAATAATCATGTTAGTTTTAATAATCGTAATGGTGGTATTTATAGCACTAATTATCCGAATACCATTCCGATGAATACGTCTCATACGTCTCACGATGGCTCAAGCTGCTACTGATGTGGTAATGCCTACGATGATTCCTGGAAATTCTAATCCCTACCCTGGTCATCAGCAGCAATTTGTGCAATATTCCGTCCCTATTAAACCCAACCTCGCGCCTCCTGAAAATATTTCATATTATCCTACTCAGCAGTCAATTGAGTCTTATCCGTTTTTCAGATAGACCGTAGACGAACCACTTTCTGAGCCAAATCCCTCTCTTAACAAATCCTCAAGATCCCGCCTGAATATTCTCACTCAGAATTTACAATCCCTATCGGGGAAAACTCATAGTCTAAGTTATATCTTGAAGTGTAACGATGTTCATATTGCGTGCATCACTGAGCACTGGATAAATTTGGAAAACATGCAGGCTGTTCACATAGATGATTACAAAATTATGTCATTTTTCGGCAGGGAAATAAAAAAAGGGGGTGGTTCGTGCATACTGGTGTCAAATCGGCTCGGAATATACTTTAAAAACAGAGAGGACATTATTAAACTCGCTCAAGAAAATGATTTCGAGGTGTCAGCTGTTACATCAGTGTTGGGGAAACTAAATATAGTGTCAATATATAGACCTCCTCAAGGTAATTTTGATGTTTTCATTGCTAGACTGGATGCCATGATGGCACTACTTTCTAAAAATGGGTTCACAAATATCATAGGAGGTGATTTTAATATAAACACGTTAGTTCAGAATAACACCACAGAAAAATTTCTTGAAACATTATTCTGCTACAGTTTGAACTTGTTATGCAAGGAGCCCACCAGAGGAAATAGTTGCCTTGATAATTTCCTCAATGATATTGATACACCTTATAAAATAGTAGTTTGCAAAATGCATATCTCTGACCATGTAGGGGTCAAGTTATCATTTGATACCAAAAAAGAGAGATCTAGGAAAAATAATGCAGTGCACTCGAGTAGGAAAATAAACGATATGACCAAAAACATATTCCTCGAACTTTTGGAAGGCGAAGACTGGAGTAAATGCTGGCATAACGAAGACAGTGTACATAAATCCTTTGAGAAGTTTTTAGATATTTTCATGACTCTCTTCTTAGATATTTTCATGACTCACTTCACCTTCTCTTTCCCTTGCATCAAAGTAAAGAAGGGTGATAAGAGTTTTACACCACCGTTTCCCCCTGCCACAAAAAATGAAATTAAAATGGTTAAGCAAAATATTTTGATTGATTTACATAGTTTGGAAAAAACATTCAATTCTCCATACTTGAAAGAAAAATATAAAACCACGAAACAAAAATACAAAAATCTGATAGAAAAAGCAAAAAAAAATCTAAATGACAACAAACTTCAAAATGCAACCAATTTTAATAAGATTTCGTGGAATATCATTAAACCCACTCAAAAAGATACACACATAGATCACATTTATGGGCCAAATGATCAACATGTAAAAGATGCTGGTGAAATTGCATCTGTTTTTAATAATTTTTTCTGTAACTTACCAAAAGCTGAGATCAAAAATAATACAAAAAATCCACTGGATTACATAACTACAGATCACAAATCCACTTTTTTCGTCAACCCTGCTTCACCGGCGGAAGTTATGGGAAGTATTTCATCTTTTAAGAATTCTCACTCCAAAGATTATTTTGGGCTTGATACAATTACCTTAAAATTAGCAGCGCCATATATAGCCGAACCCCTTGCTGAATTGTTTAATAAATCTGTTCAGGAAGGGGCATTTCCTGATTTACTAAAAACAAGTGTTGTTACACCAGTCTTCAAAAAAGGTGATAGGAGTGTTGTCGATAATTATAGACCAGTATCAATCACACCTGTCTTTTCCAAAGTATTTGAAGGACTTTTCCATAAAAGGATATCGAAATTTTTTGATGAACACAATATATTACACAGTTCTCAACATGGCTTCCGTAAAAGAAGGAGTACAACTAGCGCTATATACCAGCTAATACATGAAATTTTGGAAAATTTGAATAATAAAATCGACATGGCTGGCGTTTTTTATGACCTATCAAAAGCTTTTGATATGGTAAATCATGAACTGTTGCTAAAAAAAATTGGAGAAATATGGTGTAAGAGGGGTGGCTTTGGACTGGATTAGATCATTCCTTGAAGGAAGAACTCAAATTGTGAAAATAGTAGGTGATGATGGTGAAATTTACTTTTCTGAGCTGGGGGATATTTCGCAAGGAGTGCCGCAGGGTTCCTTACTCGGACCATCTTTTTTTGTATACTATATGAATGACCTTCCAAAAATTTTAAGGTGTCTAATAATACTATTTGCTGATGACACAACTGCTCTAATCCCCTTAATATCTAATACATCAGTGCAAGAGGTCCTCGACGCTATGGAAATGTGGTTTACCGCAAATTATATGAGAATAAATGTAAATAAAACAAATTTGATGTATTTTGGCCCACGAGTCCAACACTGCCCTCTTGCAAATTTGTCCATTACAAAAGTGACATGTGTAAAATTCCTAGGAGTTTATATCGAGTCTGAATTGGGATGGAAAACACAAGTTGATTACCTATCGGGAAAACTTTGTGCTCTAAATTATCTTCTTTGGCAACTGAAAAATGTAGTAAACGTGAAAACTCTTGAAATGGCTTATTATGGATTATTTCAATCAAATTTGGCATATGGATTGATATTTTGGGGGTGGAAATGCAAAACATATGCAACGTATTTTTATCATACAAAAAAAGGCTCTTAGAATTATGTACAGAATGCAATCCACAGAATCTTGCAAAAATGCTTTCATCTCGAATAAAATCTTGACCCTGCCTTCCTTATACATACTGATGATTGCTCAGTCTGTTAAAAATGGTACTATTAAACTGAATACACCACAGCATACCTATAACACCAGAAATAGTTAGCTACTCTATAGTAATCAATTTAAAACTAAATTTTATCAATCCAGTGTTGATTTCATGGCCGCAAAAATTTATAACCATATTCCCACCGACATTAAAAATACTCCAACTTTGAAAAGATTTACAAAATTACTGAAAGAATGGCTTTTAACGAAAGCATTCTACTCGGTGGATGAATTCAGTATGAACATCGAAAATGAAAATACTCTGTAATTGTTCTAGTTATATTATTTTTATTTTAAATATTATTATACCTTTTTCTGCATTACTGTAATATTATTATATACGTAGACGTTGTAAAGGAAGCAAATGCTTCATATTACAATAAAGTTATTCATATTCATATTCAAAATTATTGATATTGTTCTTTTTCATGAGAAATGATTCCCAATTCTTTTACTGCCCCTACGAATAAATAGTAAGTGCCTGCTTATCAGCCCTTTGAAAAAAATGAAAAATTCACCGATTTTTAAAATCTTGCCTTATTTTGGTTTTAACCCATAAAAGTTGCTTCGTTCAGCATTTAATATTGTTGCTTTTTATTGGAAAATAATCTCCTGTTTTTTTACTGACTGAATTTTTAAATAGTAACGCCACACAATTTTGAAAAAAACAAAAATCATCCAGTTGTCCAACTTTTTTTTGGTTCTAATCCATCGAAATTGTTATTTTCTACGAAAAAATTATTATCAATTTTTTACTTTTCTTCTCACCTTAATTTTAAGGCGATCTTAGTCGCCACATTCTTTAAAAAACTGAAAAAATTGGACCATTTTCAAACTCCAGTCTTTTTTCGATAATAACCTATCAACATTTTTTTTTTTTTCATGAGAAGAAACGTTTTTCTGGGAGGGGGGGGGGGCAAAAAATTGAAAGTACAAAATAAGGACCACCCTAAAATCCATATAACTCGAAATATTTAAAAATAAAAATATGGTTTCAAAATTTTACCTATGGAATTTTTTTTTGAATATTCAGGCGTGTCCAATTTTCGCAATTTTGAAGTAGTTCCAAAAAAATTGCAATTCTTTTTACCAGAATACCGCAGAACCTCGTTTACCCGAGTTAATTGGGGGAAAAAGATCGGATAATCGATTATTCGTTTTTTTCCTTCAAAAAATGCAACAAAAAACTTCGTATTGAAACAATTTTATAAAAATGACTGAACAAACTGAAAAAAAAAAACAAAAAAAAAACGAAAAAAGTACCCTGCTTCACTTCGGATTAATCCAAAATTAATAAAAAGGTAATGATAAAAAATTCTGAATTTTTGAGGCGTTTTAAAAAAAATTGTAATAAGCTTCATTTCATTTTTTGAAGTGAAAAAGATTACAATAAAAAATTTCTCATTTTTTAGAATTATAAAAAAATTTTGGAGTCATTTTTTTGTGATTTGAAGTGCTTTCTTTTGTTTGGAATGTAATTTCATTTTATTTTATTTTTTGAAGTTAAAAAATCAAATCTTTTTAGAGTAAAAAAAAATTAATTTTTTAGAATAAAACAAAATTTCCTAATCTTTTAGAATAACAAATTTTTTGGAATAAAATTTTTAAAACATTTTTCTGGAGCTGAAAATTTTTTAGGTAATCTTTTTTTCAAACAAATAATAAATTCATCTTTTTTTATCAAATAATTTTTTCAAATTTGTTTAAAATAAAAAAAATATAATTAGAAAGGTTTTTTTTCTTCAAATTTTTCTATAAAAAAATCTCCGAATTTTTTCGAAGCGTCAATAGGTAGTCGTATGGCAAAATTAAAGAGTAATCGGATAATAAAAGGATAATCGAAACTACCTACTGTATGTAATAAAATTTGCATAAAACGCTAGCAAAATTGAATTTTTTTGAAAAATATTCGTCATTTTTTTTGGAAAAAACTTTTCAAAAATGTAACCGCACAATGCCCAACCTGAAAATAAATTAATTTTGTACCAAATAAGTAATGAAATTTCTCCCAAAAATTGTATTTAGTTGGAAAATTTCTTTCTTTCAAATAATAGAATTGTCAAATAAAATGAAAAAATTAACGAAAATCCGATTCTCGCAGTACGAGTCGAGAGAACAAAACGAAAACGAAGTCGACTTTCCAACATTAAGGGTTTAATATAAAACACGTGTTTCGTTCAAGCAATGTGATAAATATCCAACACTGTCGCGTAGGTGCACATAGTCCATTTACGAACAGGTCAGAGCTCAAAGTGAAAAAAATAAAAGAAAAGAGAATGCATCATTTAAAAGTTGAAAGCAGAAAATAACGTTTCTTAACATATCGAAAAATACTCGGAGAAGTTTTTAAGTATTTTTTCTTCCCTCGTACGGCGTAAAATATTTGCCATATACTGTACCGTTTTCGTGTAGGTAACGAAGGTGCGTTTTTTACTTCGAAGCATCACATTTTAGTGAAAAATTATAACCACCCGATAACAAATACGTTTCAGCGTAGTTATTTATATAATTTTACCGAGAAAAAATGCACTATGATTCAGTTTGCAAAAACTTGCAATTTCCCAAGAGAATTACCAGAGGCGATAGGTTCGCAAATTAATGACCTGGCACTTTTATTCTCGACAGTTTTTTGCACGGTAACTTTTATGTTTCAACATTTCTACAAGAAAATGTATACATTTGTCGAATGGCGGAGTCATTTTCAACGAATTAACTGCTAGATTAATTATACTATTTGTAAGTGGTACCGAGCAACCTTTTTAAAGAATTCTTCAATTTGAATCACGCTGCTTGATTCGAAGAATACAACGGTGCTTTTCTGTTACCTACAGTTACACTATACATTCTGTCGAGGTTATTCATTATCCTTTATTTTAGTGTATAGTGGGATGGTGGTTTAGCATTATCGTAAAACTAAATCGACTTAAACTCTAATATTGTAAATGATTTTAAATGGAGGTACTTGTGAAGTTGAAATTTGTACTACCTACGTTATGGACTTGCAATCGAACAGTGATATTTAAAAAAAAAATATTAATCCAATTTTTTTCAACGTTGTTCTAATTTACTTTAAATTTTTTTGCGTAATTATTTCAATATAATATTAAAAAAATTGTCACAATGATTTCTTTTCTCAATAAATGATTCTAATGTAATGTTCCGATATTTTTTTTAATCATCTCAACTTTTTTATAAAATGACTGATCACATAAAAAACATCACTTCGGATTAATTTAAAAAAAAAAAAAAAAAAAAATACTTGAATAATAAAAAATTCCCAATTTATTAATTTTTTTAATTTGGACACCCAAGTTTCATTTTAATTTTTCTTAAGTGAAAAAATCAATTTTTTAAAATAAAAAAATCTCAATGTTTTGACATAAAATTTGAAATTTTTTGTGATTTGGTACCTTGAAAAAAATGGAATATATTTTATTTTGATTTTTTTGAAGTAAAAATAATTTCCTATCTTCTTAGAATACAAAAAAAATCCCCAATTCTTTTGGAAAAAATTTAAAAAAAAATTTAAATGAATAATTTCTTATTAAAAAAAAATAATCTATTCACTACCTATCATAAAAAAACTACATTTTTTTCTCAATTTTTTTCAGAAAAAAATTCCCGAATTTTTTCGGAGCATCAATAAATATAGAAACTACGAATCAAAAAAAAAAAAGATTTTTTAAAATTTCATAAGAAATGTTTGAAATTTTTTTTAAAAATCCAATTAAATCAGAAAAAAACATAAATTGGTCAAAATTAATGATATTGAGGCACCCAAGTTCGTATGTGCAAAGATAAAGAGAAATCGGATAAAAAATTAATCGACTTTTGGACGTCGTATAATCGAGAAATCGGATAATCGGAAGTCTGATAATTGAAGTTCTACTGTATTCTAAAACTTTTTTTTCAAAATTTTTCCAAATCAAAAAAATATATTTTCTATTACTACATTAGGTATAATGTATTTTAAATGATAATAATTGTTTATTTTTTCTTAAAATTATTCAACTT